>OX578286.1:31907306-33107306 GCA_951217055.1 Gerris lacustris
TACAATTAAATCTTCTTGCTACGCGAGTTACTAAACAATTAAATACTTATTTAATTAGTTATTACTTATTACTCAAATCCACTCTTAATGTAATCTTGACTTCTGTGTTACAAGTAAAAACAAACAAAGCTATATCTTCAGTTAAGATATTGACAATATATTGTCATTGTTATATTATCATCTCCATTGGCAATATTTTTCATCCCTAAGGCATTAACTGTATAACAACCTAATAAGAGATATATATAAATGAATTGAAAAAAAAAAATAATATCCTCCGTGAAAAGTTACCGAGATCATAACCCCCCATGTTTTACATTAATATTTAATATCCGGTGCAATTTCGGTCCCTACTAAAAATGGGAATTCCCTCTCCTTAAAGGGACTCTAAGCGCTCATAATTTGTCCTCCTCTACTATTACCCCTTTAACGTTCCACTAATAAAATTTACCTTTCCCAAGAGAGGGGGGGGGGGCAATGTGTTTATTGCTTCAGTACGCTCTTACATTACTGATATTAAAAATCTGTTTATATTTATATATATATATATATATATATATATATATATATATATATATATATATATATATATATATATAAATGCATTTTTTTAAACTCAACTTTAATAAAAATGAGGTGATAAAATAAGGGAGGAAAGAAAGTAAATAAATTAAATAAACACTAAATACATTATTTTTACGCTATTTTTCTCTCTAATGTTTTTATATAATTAATAGTTAGGGTACGAGAATAGGAGGGGGGTAAATTTACTAATTTTTTTTCGGTGAATAATTTATTAGAAAAAGACGTTTTTTTGTGTGTGTGAAATAAGGGAAACAAATCAAATAAATGAAAAAACGAAAATCGTTTAATAAAGTGGGAGTTAATTTAATTTTGGAACTTAATAGGTAATTATCATTGGGATTTATCGACTTTTATTTTATTAAAAGTGAAAATTATAAATTTTTCATTTTTTGTCACGAAGTATTTTTCCTCCAATCTGTTACGAAGTTCTTTATTGGTTTAAAATTATTAATAGATTTTTTTTTTTTTTTTTTTTATGTATTAATAATTTACTTTAAGCCATTTTTTTAAGTTAATTGCTTTTTGTTTGAATATTTTTTTTAATTTTATTATCCTTAAAAGAATCAAATGATCATTTATCTTTAATCATTTAATAGAAAAAAATCATTTTAATTGTTTACCCTATTTCTTAAATTTTAAAGGTCGGTTTCGGAGTTTCTTTTTTAGGGTTTCGAGGTCATCCTAGAAACCCTTATGCTTTTTGTAGTTCGCCCGCCCATCAGCCGAATCTTGGATCATATTCCCTACCTATTTTAGCAAGAGATTTGAAATTTGGTATAAAAATTAAAAACATTTTGCCCAAAAAAAGAAAATGTTGCGAACTTCACCACTCGAAATTTTTTCGATCAGCGAACAATTGCGAACTGATCGCTACATTTTTTATTTTTTGTAATTTTTGAGTGGGGTGTCATTTGAATGGTATTGAAATGTATATCACAAATATATATCTTATTTTCATAATGGCAGTCTATGTGATCGTTCTGAAGAACGAAAATATTTTAGGTCTCCGATTTCTATTACAAAAAAACGAGAAAATATTTTTTGGTTCCGTGTCTGTCTGTCGGCCTGTCGGTCGGTCTGTCACTCAATTTTTGCGAACCAACATATCTTAAAAACTACATGTCCGATTTTATTAAAATTTGTATGGTAGTTCATAACTAGCTCATTGTTGGTCCCATATAAGTTTCAACCTTATACGCTCATTTGTTTCTCTTCCACATGCGAACAAACATACATTTATTTACATCTATAGCTTCAAAAGTACTAATTTGACTTGCATGAAACTTTTATAGTTTTTTTAAAAGTAACCCGCAGATAGCGTATAGTAAACCGACTGCGCTCTTTACCTTTTGCTAAAATGATACTTTAATTCATGTAAAAAATCAAAACCATTTTGACTGATTAAAAAAACGGGGGAAACAATTAAACAAATTAGACAATAATGGCTTGTAGAATCATAAAATCAATAAAGTACGTGAAAGGATGCGAGGAAGCTATGTGCCACACTAATTGGCAGTCAATTTTTTTTTAGATATCATGTATAATAATATTAAAACGTCTAACTTGTATCTTTTAGTCTTTAAAAATGGGGAATGTTCCCCACAGTATCCAAATCTCGAGAAAAGGTTCACCTTTCTTTTCCCGCTATACACCAAATTTAAAATTGGGACGTCCCCTCTCCCTACCAATGTTTCTAAGATGAATATTTTCATAAAAAAATATAGTAAGAAGAACGAGTATCAAAAGCAAACAAGATAGAAACGAATTTAAATTTAAGTCAAATTTAGTTTAAAGGTAAATTATCATGTTTTTTTGTACTTTCATGTTTCAAATTTCAGATTTTTGAATGCCTTAGCGAATATCATTTCCCCCTCCCAGATTATATTTTCTTCGAAATTACCTCCCCTTCTGCCCTATCTCATAACTTCATGAATGTATCATTGTCATCGTACATGTAATATGTTTCATCCGACACCTTCTCTGTATAATCATAAAAAAAAACCAGCTTTCCGCCTTATTGATAAGAGATATATTTTTTTTTTTACTCTTCTTTACAGTATTTTTGTCTCTTCGTACACTCGGAAGAGCAAAAAAAAAAAACTAATGTTTTATCTCTTTTTCGCATCTTTGAGAAGAAGCTACAATGTTGGATCGCGTAAAAGAACCCCCTGGGGCTATATTTTCCCCCTTTTTTTGGGGAACGCTTAAAAAAAAAAGAGGTAGAGAACATTTTTCTTCCTCCTCCTCAACTCTTTACTTTTTCATGGGTTAGAAAGGAGAAAGACTTGTTACTGAGTTTTGATATCATTCAGATCTCTGCGTTTTTTGTGCGTAAAAAAGATTCATGTTTGACAACAGCTCACATGATGTTGCTGTAACATTTTTTTTAACATGAAAATGTTTTTGGGCTAGGGTACAGAAAAAATTTGCGTCGCGCAAAAAACAACATGATAAATGAGACACTCTTAGGGGGGTGACACACTTCGCCACCCAGGTAGCGCCACCTGGGTGGCGCCTACCTTGTTGATGCCACTTGCTCCCGCCACCTGACTTGCGCCACCCACTTATATGAGGGATGCAGTCAGCCCCAGATTTGATTTCCCCTATATTTGATTGAAGGAGTGGGGGCTGAGTGGCGTGACTTGGGTGGCGACGTGTGACAGGCTCAATTGAAAACAATGGGTTGACCGGGTGGCGCCACCTGTGGGTGGTGGCTAGACTGTCGGACGGTCGACCATATAGTGCCACCCGGCAGGTGGCGCCACCTCGTGTGACAGGTTCCGTCTATTCTCATAGACGACCGGGTAGCGCCACCCAGGTAGCGCTACCCTGGTGGCAAAGTGTGTCATCCCCCTTACATATATAGTACTAGGAAGTTAGAATGCAATAGGAGGTAGTTCGATTTTCATTCTGTAGTACTATTTTTGCCTATAGGAATGCTGAAGCATTTTTTTTAAAATATAGTACTGTACTAGGAAGTTAAGATATAACAGAAGGTAGCTCGATTTTCACTTTTTAGTTTTATATTTCGCCAATAGGAGCGCACCATAACAACCGTCTTTAAAGGGGAGTTGTAAAGGTTAACTAAACTGTTGGCTACACTGGATTCAATGGCCAAAAACATATCCAGGATTCAATGTTTTTTCATGAAGAGGAAAAAATGTCAACACTGTTTTACCTCTGTTTTGATTTATATAAAAGGTTATACACATAACAAGGTTATACACATAACAAGGTTATAAACATTGTAAAATTTAAATAGATAAATAGTTTTTTTTTGAAACATTGTTGATTCTGGACAAGGAAATAATAGTTTATAACATTACTTCAAATTTGTTTCACTTCACATCTTAACGTCTAATTGTTTCCTTGCAGTTATAAATTCTTGATTAGTTGGGTCTTTTAAGGAAATTCAAAAGCCTCACATTTACGATATTTCTATACCTACTTGGATGATTCTCAAGCTGACCGACTAGTTCCACTGAATAATTAAGGTCTGAAGAAACTGGAGTAGTTATGGTCAAATATATGGAAGTTTTAAGTTGAAGTAGATAGTAGAAATGTTTTGTACTTGGTAGTTTTATGTAATTCGATGTCTGAGATAATTTAAATGGTACTTCTTTAGATTGTTACTCCCCTCTGTTTTTTAGAATATAATTTACTGATTAAATAACTATAAAGACCAAGAGATATTTAGTCAAATGTACTTTGGGGCAAAGGAATATCACACTTCTGTTTTCAAAACGTTGAAAATTTACACCTTTTTAAATTTATTGATTCTTAAAATTTAAGTTGATGGATAAATAAGGTGTGGTAGTAATATAAAAACACTTAATTCTTTACTTAATTCTACACTTAATTAATTAACGAGACGTTTCGACCCTGTTTTAAGATCATTATCAATCAATAATAATGATGTCTGTATGAAGTCAATTTTAGTGTAAAATCTATCTCTAAACGAAAGGGTCATATTAAGTTAAACTAAAAACTACTCTCACATATACAAAAAATTCATTAATATGAACATTACACAGAATTTTTTTGGTTTAAAAAGTAACATATAAAATTATCAAACTAGAGATGTGGGTAACTTCTGTTTTCATAAGGGAAGTAACAGTCTAAAGAAGAACACTCCGTACACCTTCTTTAGATTGTTACTCCCCTCTGTTTTTTTTCATAAGGGGAGTAACAATATAAAGAAGTGATATTTAAATAATAGTGTAATTGACAGTATCTGATTTCAGGTGAATTGATGAGAATATGTAAGATTCAAATAAGTATTTATGTACTTGCAAGAATATTTACACAAAACATAACTGTGACAATGATATCAGCTAGTCGGTCAGTTTGTGAATGATCCAAGAAGGAATCGAAGTATCGCAAATGTGAGGCGTTTGAATTTCCTTAAAAGACCCAACTAATCAAAAATAAATATTTTTTGATTTCAAATGGTTTTGATTTCAAATGAACACCATTTTGTGGCACTAAACAAACACTCTAATTCTTCTAAAGACAAATCTTTGTTCACAAAACTTAACCAGTGTACCTTTTTAACTGCATCTTCCCCATCTTGCCCATGCTTCTTTCCTCATGCCGACACAACACGTGCTTGTTTTCGGAATCTGAGTTTGAATAAGAATCATCCTCCACCAGTCCGTACCCTTAAGTATATGTCGTCGTGACCAGTAAATGAAAAATATGATGGCTAAACCAGGGTTAGAATATGGGTGGATGAAGTAGCAGAATTCTAGTTTGCGGGAAGAAATTTTCTGATAGAGGATTTGCTCTTTAACAACTTGGAAAAGCTTAGGAAAATGCAAAGCAGAATTAAACTTACTCTATTATTATTTGAAGGTGAGATTCTGACATCTTACTTAATGAATTCTTATCTAAGAGGCTTTGCAAAGGTTTCAGAAAGCCGCCCTTTACATTAAGGTACCGTCTTTAATGACATACTTTACATGGAAACGGCTCAAAAGTAGCTTTGGATCTTTAGAACTTAATACCCTCACATGAGGCTATCTAAGACCCTTTAGAACGAGGAAAACAGCGGGTGGATTTGGACATCTGACCACTAAACAACCTCTCCTGAATACAAAGGGCTCATGAAACCTAGTAGCCCTTTTTACATCCGATCCCACGTTGTAATTAAAACGAAGCCTTTAGTTTTAAACACGTTTTGTGTAGAAAGTTTATTGGTTCGTACTAATTTGCACTAGAGCTATATAGACGAAAATAATTCTTTTTTCCCCTCAATAATATCAACGATATTGCAAAAGATTTCTTTTTTTAATTAAAATATGATTTTAAACTGCTATTATATTATTTCAAAAGAATTAATTAAATTTTAAAAATTAAATCGTTTAATTTGTAGACGCAACCAAACTAAACCGTCTGTAAAATAGTCTGCCAAATAGTGTGGCACATAACTTCCTCGCACCTTATCACGTACTTAATAGAGTTTATGCTGTTACAAGCCATTATTGTCTAATTTGTTTGATTGTTTCCCCCGTTTTTTTTTTTTTTTTTTTTTTTTTTTAATTTTGACATGAATTAAAGTACCAATTTAGCAAAATTTAAAGAGCAGAGATGGATGACATTAATCAGTGGCTATCTGTGGCCTACTTTCGGCAAACATTCAAATTTAATAAAAATCAGATAAGTACTTTTGAATGTATTGGTGTACATAAATGTATGTTTGTGCGCATGTGGAAGAGAAACAAAAGACCGCAGTCTCCTCCCAAAGATGTAGAACTTTTTGGTTGAAGGTATCCTGATAGGATGGTCCATAGTGAGCCGGATGAAGTAGGCATCTCTCAGCCATTAGACTTCACAATTGTATGGAATATCCGGATAAGCATTATCCATTTCGTCCAAAATAACCTCGTGCTGACCTTTATAAGTGGTGAAAATTGCAAAACTTGTAATTTAGCATTGATTAAATTCATATGATTCGGCCCACGAGCCATAGGTTGAAGATGCCTGATCTAAACTAATCAACATCTTTGGATAAGCATATTTTTTTATAATTTGTTGTCATTGATCACAGATTTAATTAGTTTATTATCCGCTAAAAGTAGCACCTGCTATATCCAAAGTTTGTGCCACTTTATTATTCACTGTTCACCAATCAGTCTCTCTTAGATTGTTAGTAATTTATATGTATTGTTTAATTTATATATCTGCCAATTACTTTACTATCTTTTTAGTAAAAGGTTTTTTAAGAAGTTCTCACTTCTTATAGAAATCTTTGGAGCGAACTATTTGAGGTGGTTGTTAAAAGGAATAATAGAGAATGATGGAGAAAAGGAAGCGAAGACAAGGCCAAGATCTTTCACCCAACAATAGATAGATTACAAGAACTCAGAACAAAACATTATTTTAGTGCCATTGTTCAACATAATAATTGCAATATTTCTAATTAATTAAAATCAATTAAACTTTTCCACTTTAGTTATAATCAATAATTTCTAAAATAAATTATATTAATTTCTCATTGAAATATACGTAATGTTTATATTATTTAGAGGAAAAACACAATTACTAGTTTCTTACTGAAGGTAAATAAAGCATTGTGATATTTGTGATCATTTTGAATAACGAAATTTTGATGCCTCAAAATTCAAAATTCTTCTAAAGAATTCGTTTCAGACGGAAAACATTTGCTTGCGAGCTTTGTGATCATTTTGAATAACGAAATTTTGTTGCCTCCAAATTCAAAATTCTTCTTAAGAATTCGTTTTAGATGGAAAACATTTGCTTGCGAGCTTTGTGATCATTCTGAAGAACGAAATTTTGTTGCCTCCAAATTCAAAATTCTTCTTAAGAATTCGTTTTAGATGGAAAACATTTGCTTGCGAGCTTTGTGATCATTCTGAAGAACGAAATTTTGTTGCCTCCAAATTCAAAATTCTTCTTAAGAATTCGTTTTAGATGGAAAACATTTGCTTGCGAGCTTTGTGATCATTCTGAAGAAGGAAATTTTGTTGTTTCCAAATTCAAATTTCTTCTAAAGAATTCGTTCCAGATGGAAAACATTTACTTGCGAGCTTTGAGATCATTCTGAAGAACGAAATTTTGTGGCCTCCAAATTCAAATTTCTTCTAAAGAATGCGTTTCAGACGGAAAACATTTGCTCGTGAGCTTTTTGATCATTATGAAGAACGAAATGTTGTTGCCTCCAAATTCAAATTTCTTCTAAAGAATGCGTTTCAGACGGAAAACATTTGCTTGCGAGTTTATTCTAAAGAGCTTTATGATCATTGTAAGAACTTTTTTTTATATCTCTAAATTCAAAATGTTCTAGACAGAAATGCGTTTTAGACCCTTGAGAACTTTGTTTGGTTTGTTTTCTGTCCTTCAGCATTTTTGCAAACCACCATACGAGGTGGTTAGAGTTAGAGGTGGTTAGAGTTAGAGATGTTTAGAGTTAGAGGTGTTTAGAGTTAGAGGTGTTTAGAGTTAGAGGTGGTTAGAGTAAGAGGTGGTCAGAGTTTAGGTAGTTAGAGTTAGAGGTGGTTACAGTTAGAGGTGATTAGAGTAAGAGGTGGTTAGAGTTAGTTTAGGAGTTAGAGTTAGAGGTGAATAGAGTTAGTTTAACCACCTCTAACCACCCCTAACCACCTTATACCAAGCCAAATTGTTCGATTTTATTGAAAATTTATATGATACGTAAAAAATTATTACTGCCAGTAGATTCTGTCATATTAATTTCAACCCTCTGGCATCCACGTATTCATCTCACGCAGCTAAAAAAAACTTTTTCTTAACACTTATATTACTTCCGAGGTTACTGAAGGTAATGGAAGCACTGTGGTCGCATTTTTAAAGAACTCATTTTCTTTTAGACAGCAATGCTTTTTCAGGCATTAGTACGCATTTTGGACCTCGTGTCTATCTGTCGGTGTGTACGTCAACGGCTTTTTAAACAAACATTTTATAAGAAAACTGCTTGTCTGATTTTATTGAAATTTGGTACGTTAGAATGACTGCCAATAAATCATTTCATTATTAATTTCATCCCTCTTGTTCTTCTGCCCGTCGCTTCCTCTCTGACAAGTGCACGAACCTTTTATTTTTAATCAACACCTACATTTAAATAGTATTCATTCGATTTTGACGACATTTGGGTGGTTTGTCGAGAGGGAGTACAGTAAAAAGTACTACAAAATATTGATCTTACAATCTTCCGCGTACAAAATGAAATGTGACTCCGTTGGAAATCGAAAAAGGTTCAAACAATAAAACGTTTAATTTTCAGTTGTAGATACATTAGTTTTAATCTATTTTTTTTAACATATATAGTTGAAAATCTATCTCATGCTACTTTATTTTATACTTGTGTGGCCATTCATCGAATGATTTTAGCCCTTCGCCTTCGAATAGCTTATACAAAATCTGTCTTTCTTCCTTTTCTGTGTTGTAGATAAAAAAAAAAAAAAAAATGAAGCACTTTCTTAAAATTCGTTTTAAACAATAATCACTTTAAAAAAATCGAAGTAGGGGGAACGCCTTTTTCTTTGGTCCTTTTCGCAAGACATGATTCAATTAAGTCAGGATTTAATACAATTAAATATAATTGATTTTTTTTCCTTTTTAGCGAAAATTATTTTTTTTTTTATCCGATATTAAAAATTAGATTTTATATTTAAGGAAAAAGAAAAAAACCTTTAAAAATGTTAAGGCATGTTTTAACATAAAAATCCTGGCCACAATTTTAGCATCTTCTTTAAAAATGTTCACCATTTACCTCTTCGTAAATCTTCTCCGGAGTTCTTTTATTAATTATTTTTAAAGCATTGCTGTCAGAGTAGACGTTGAAAGAGTCTATTTTTATCTTCTTACAAAAGTTTACGACCAGAGTGCTCGCTGATTCCGCCTGAATCAGAATCAGTGTATGATCCGAATGCAACCGTAGTAGTCTGCTTACACTGTGGCCATTACCCGCTTTAACGTAAGTCTCTGATTTCGAAGCATCCGAATGCAACCATAGTTGCCTCCTTCCACTGTGGTCATCACCCGCATTAACATAAATCTCTGATTCCAAAGCATCTAAATGCCACCATAGTTGCCTGTTTCCACTGTGGCCATCTCCTGCTTTAATTTAAGTCTCTGATCCCAAAGCATCTAAATGCCACCATAGTTGCCTGTTTCCACTGTGGCCATCTCCTGCTTTAATTTAAGTCTCTGATTCCAAAGCATCTAAATGCCACCATAGTTGCCTGTTTCCACTGTGGCCATCTCCTGCTTTAATTTAAGTCTCTGATCCCAAAGCATCTAAATGCCACCATAGTTGCCTGTTTCCACTGTGGCCATCTCCTGCTTTAATTTAAGTCTCTGATCCCAAAGCATCTAAATGCCACCATAGTTGCCTGCTTCCACTGTGGCCATCTCCTGCTTTAATTTAAGTCTCTGATTCCAAAGCATCTAAATGCAATCATAGTCACCAACTTCCACTGTGGCCATCACCCGCTTTAACGTAAGTCTCTGATTCCGAAGCATCCGAATGCAACCATAGTTGCCTCCTTCCACTGTGGCCATCACCCGCATTAACGTAAATCTCTGATTCCAAAGCATCTAAATACAACCATAGTTGCCTGTTTCCACTGTGGCCATCTCCTGCTTTAATTTAAGTCTCTGATTCCAAAGCATCTAAATACAACCATAGTTGCCTGTTTCCACTGTGGCCATCTCCTGCTTTAATTTAAGTCTCTGATTCCAAAGCATCTAAATGCAATTATAGTCACCAACTTCCACTGTGGCCATTACCCGCTTTAACGTAACTCTCTGATTCCGAAGCATCCGAATGCAACCATAGTTGCCTCCTTCCACTGTGGCCATCACCCGCATTAACGTAAATCTCTGATTCCAAAGCATCTAAATACAACCATAGTTGCCTGTTTCCACTGTGGCCATCTCCTGCTTTAATTTAAGTCTCTGATTCCAAAGCATCTAAATACAACCATAGTTGCCTGTTTCCACTGTGGCCATCTCCTGCTTTAATTTAAGTCTCTGATTCCAAAGCATCTAAATGCAATTATAGTCACCAACTTCCACTGTGGCCATTACCCGCTTTAACGTAACTCTCTGATTCCGAAGCATCCGAATGCAACCATAGTTGCCTCCTTCCACTGTGGCCATCACCCGCATTAACGTAAATCTCTGATTCCAAAGCATCTAAATACAACCATAGTTGCCTGTTTCCACTGTGGCCATCTCCTGCTTTAATTTAAGTCTTTGATTCCGAAGCATCCGAATACAACCATAGTTGCCCCCTTCCACTGTGGCCATCACCCACTTTAACGTAAGTCTCTGATTCCGAAGCATCCAAATGCAACCATATTTGCCTGCTTCCACTGTGGCCATCGTCCACTTTAACGTAAGTCTCTGATTCCGAAGCATCCAAATGCATCATACTTGCCTGCTTCCACTGTGCCCATCATCCACTTTAACGTAAGTCTCTGATTACGAAGCATCCAAATGCAATCATAGTTTCCTGCTTCCATTGTAATCTTATCTGTTCATTTCTCTTGCCTGTTTTCTGAATCTAAATATGCTCAACGTGCACTCTGAACGTATGTTAACTGTCGTGGAAAGCTTTAGAAGCGCTTCTTGTTGGAAAATAAATGTATGCTTATAACATAACTTCTATTTTATAAACAATAAGTTTTGTTTCCTGTCTGCATTAGTTCTCTGACGGCAGCTCTCGGAAGGTTGTTATACTTCAAAGAGGTGACACATCTTACACCTCCTTCAAAATGCTTTCCTTCAATTATGGAGTTTTTCCATCTATTACGGCAGCTCTGGAGTTCAGATGCACTGTTAAGTCTAAAGGTCAACCCTTCAGACGGACTCTTCCTTTCAAACTGTCAGTCTCGCCGGATCTTAACTTTTAACTTAACACCGGCTTTAACTTTCATAATTGCTCTAACTCATTGCTATAATTGTCTATAATATTAATAAATAATACAAATTAATTTGATTCTAAAGGCATTCAATTTTCATTTAAATTATACAATTAACCTTGAATCTTCTCGGAACAAATTTATTCTCTCATTAAAGTTTCTATATTAAATTGTCTAGCATAAATTTAGAAAACAATTTGTCAAATAAACTTTGAAATTTAATTATCTCTTTAAATACAAAAGGACCTTCATTACCTTTAAACATTTATTTTATTAATTTTAATTTATAGAGATACTTCATCAACTATTTTTAGTCATAATTTAAATATGTCGTTTGGTATAATTGTGTTAACTTTTGGCTTAAATGTTAATAAAATTGTTTGGCGTTGTGGTGCTTTTTGTATTAATATGTATCAATATGTTTGTTTATATATATATATATATATATATATATATATATATATATATATATATATATATATATATATATATATATATATATATATGTACGTGTGTGTGTTTGTTTTTGGGTTATCCTATTTGTTTCAAATTAATTTTGGGAAAGCAATAGAGATGGGATGTTTTGCAATTAAAATGTTTTTTTCAAAAAATATATTTTTATCATTTTTGTTATTTTCTAATATGAGCTTATTTTTTTTGTTTCATTATTTTTTACTTTTTTTATTCTTGAAAAAGGTTCGTTTCTTTATTGTTAATTATTTCTGTAGAGTAATTGCATATAAATTAATAATGATGTTAGTATCAATTGTATGTATAAATTAAAATATATATTGGTGTTATTCTTGTATAAAATGTAAAAATATTTTTTTACTTTTTTTTAAACAAATTCTTTATTGGCATAAGTAACAAAAAAAAAAATTGTGTTTACCGGAGCCATAATGTTATTTGGGAGGGGTTATTTTGTGCTTTTTTTTTTAATTTTGATATTTTGTAAGGGATTGGAGCTTTTTAATCAAATTTGGGGAAGGGTATAATGGACAATTTTGGAGTATATATTTATATTTTTTTTATTTTTCTAAACGGAAGTTTTTGATTGGATTTTTGTTAGGGTTGTTTGCAGGTATTTAAACGGGTATCATAGGCAGTCTGTGGATGTAAAAATCTTAATTATAATATAGTAAAATTTGTGAATATAACACGTTATTCTTATATTCGAAAGATATTTTGTAACAGTTAGTAGTTTGGGTTAATTTTCTATTGATAATAATTGTTTTAAATATTGTGAAAAATTAATCAGTCTGGCCTCTTATGATTTCTCTGATGGTATCATAATAATTTTGATTTAGGGTGCCATTTTAAAATGCTACTTATTCATTAATTTTTTCATTTATACTTTTATTTTTAGAATTCAAGTCATTTTACAAATAAGTTTAAAGAGCTAAAGTCTTTCCGCGGGAAATTGTACATTTTTTGGTTTATAGCAGAGCAAGCTTAAGGCTTTTATAAGGCCATCATCAGTGCCTGTATAAAGAAATATTTACTTACTCCAAACAGCCCAGAGTGGCTCCTTGCCTTTCGAGTTAATGCTTTTTCATTTTTCTCTGTCTTGTGTTATCTGTCTTCAGCCTCAGGTCCTTTCCCACCTCCTCTTTGGTCTACCAATCCGTTTTCCTTCCATATCCTTTTCACTGATCTTCCATAGTCCTCGTCTTATCCTTCCTGCCCTTACAAATCTCACTATATCTTAGTGCTCCAAAATCTCTTCTACCTCTCGGTTCCTTCTGATTCTCCAGAAGTTGTCCTCAAACTCAGAGCCGTAAATCCTTATAAAAAATAGCATTACATTAGTAACATATAACATATTTACAGTAGTGTGTTTCTACATAATTTCAAGAAAACAACAAAAGGAATTCTTTCATTGGTTTCCGACATCGTTTAGGGCTTTTCCAGATTGCCGAACCGAACAGAGGAAACGAGTCGAGCATTGTTTTCTGCGCATGCGCAGATCAGCCTGGACATGCGCATCTCAGACTGGGCATGCACAGAGACCAATGCTCAGCTCGTTTCCTCTGTTTGGTTCGGCAGTCTGGACGAGGCTTTATAAGTACATTAGTGTGGAAAGTAGCATTTTGCATGCGAGTGTGGAGTTTGCACCCGAGTGACAGCGAGGGTAGTAAAACCACACGAGCAAAGCAAAATGCAGTTTTCCCACGAGTTGCGTACCGTACTTTATCTACGATTGTGGATTTTAATAATAAATACAGAAAACAAATATTTAATAAACTTCCAGTATGTAAGTACGTATTTCTCTTTTGATTAAGATGACATTAATTCATTAGTTGTATTTTGTACCGAATTTATTATTTCGGAAGGCGTATAATTCTCCTCATTTTCTTCATAATCACTTTAATCACTCATTGTTTCTCTAAAAACTCTATTTAAACAGTTACTTTAATTAAACAAACAGCAAATTAGAATGTAAACAAACTCGCAAATCGTGCGTTAAGGTGAAGAATTCTTCCCCTCGTTATGAATGCGCATGCGCAATGAATTCAGCTACGAAAAGAATCACTTTCTATGCATCTAAACAGAGATACAAATGTTTATATTTCGTATCAATCGTAGAGAAACTTACCTTACAACCCTCTAATTAAATTATTAATGTGATTATTGTCTTTATAATAGACACTGATGATGGGCTTGTAAAGAGTTAAAGCTGCTGTAATAGATAAACTAATATATTTTTACTTGAAGAAATAATTTCTTCAATTCCTGTAGAAGATTGAAAAATTTCTACAAAGTGGTTTTTAATAATCTAAACATTAGTCGACATTATATCACACCTCTTGCTCGAAATATTTAAAAAAACAAAAACATTTTTGATATATTTAGTTTGGTATCACTGATAAAAAAAAAAGTTGTATCGCCATAACGATTAAGAACGAGACAATTTAAGACTTTTAGAAGTGTTACAAGAAAGAACAAAAGTTTTAAACGACAGTTCCACCTTCTCGAAAACTCAAGACACAAAAACTCATAACCGTTTTAACTTTCGACCTTTTTCAACAAACTATCGTTTCAGACTGTTGTTTTCTTCAGCAAACTTGTTTGAAGTTTGTTTTGAAATTAAGTCGTGCTTGATGAGACTAAGACTTAGTTCAAACTGTTTGTTAATACTCTTAAGTCTTGGATAATATATTTTTATGTTTATGTCGCTAAAGGGGTTTTTGATGTTACTTAAATTTTAGGTTTGTTTTTAGTTCATTCTTGTTTTTTTTAAACTTTCAAACTTAAGGGTTAGTCTGGTGGGTTTTCTCGATAAAATTTCCTAGAGTTAGATTGAAAATGAAAGTGTGTTTTAAAGATGACATTTTTGAAAACACAAGGAAACCTGATAAATTAGTTGAATGTGTTCCTTGTGGTTTTCAATGTAAGGGTAAATTTAAGTTCCGCGATAAACGTAGTGATTGATAATGGATATGTAAGTTTACTACATTGAGCGAAATAAGTGTCGCCAAGAACTTGGAAAATCTAGTGGGATAGATTACCTTCCTTTATTGTTATAACTATAGAAGAAGAATGTGAAGAATTCGATCAGGTTATGTCATTTTTAATAGTATATTATGTTACTAGGCTGTGAAGTGAGTTTTTTCTTTACCGCGTCAATTATATTTATTGTCGAGCAGTAATTCTTGCCAAGGTAAATAAAAAATACTTCACAGTCGTGTAGCATATGCTATTTTTTCCGAGGTAGCAAACAATGAAAAACTAAAAATTCTTTTGATAGCAAACAAAAAAAACAAGTTAAAAAAGAAACCTAAAAGAGGTTCCACTTTAAAAAAAAGAAGATAAAACGCATTGACATCTAGTGGATTTTAATCGTACTAAGAAACATGTACTTGATTGCAGCGCTAAAAACGGCACTTTTGATAACTACCCTTAGGATGTAAAACATTTTTTCAATACTGTTTAGGTATTGAAGGTTAAGTCTACTTAATGAAAAAATGGATTTTACCTATGATTTTTAGGTTCTAAAGTTACTATTTCACAGCCTACCACGGATCAAACTAATTTTCTTCCACTCGCGTTTCATATTTTATATATTTATATATGGATAATATTTACGATAAACTTTTTAAAATTTTATGAATTACATTTTTTTATATTCACTATACATAAAGGTAAACTGTGACAATTTTTGTAGAGTAAAATCTTATTCTGGAATAGAAATAACCCGTTTCCAAATTAATTATTATTATAATTATTCGATTATTATTAAATAGTCTAATAATGAAATTTGATTAATATATTATAGTAAAACTAATTAAAATAAAAAAACCTTTAAAACAAGAAAATATTTAATAAAAATTTGATTAAAACATTTCATTCAAAATAAACAATGGATAACAGTCGGGAAAAAATTCGTCCCACTAAAAAGTTCTGAGCATGCGCAGTGGTCATTTTATGTAGATTTTTTTCAAGTTCTTGGCGACACTTTTTTATCCAGGAGGTATACTTAGTGCTCCATCCCTATTTTATAAGACCCTTGGTTTAGACCCGCGACACAGTTGTACCTCTGTAGATCATTCCGTTTTATGTATCGGTTGTGAGTATATTATGTATGCCTCCTGTTCTTAGGTATGTATTATGTGAAGTGTTTGTTTAAATTATGTATGTTTATTATGTATGTTTACAACTATTTTATACAACTATTTTGTGTGCTTACTTTATTTTAGAAGCTCCCCTTCATCAATTCTTGATTAGTTGGGTCTGTTAAGGAAATGAATGCGTTAAATTTGTAATATTTCGATCCCTCCTTGAATCATTCTCAAGCTAAAATCATAATTTAATAAGGAAACCTACAAAGTGATCCCAGGGAACCTACAAAGTATATCCAAGGAAACCTACAAAGTGAAATCCCGGCACTTCTTTAGATTGTTACTCCTCTTATAAAAAAAACAGATCGGAGTAACAATCTAATGAAGGTGTATGGAATGTTTTTCTTTAGACTGTTACTCCCTTATAAAAAATAAGACCAAACTTCTTGCATACGAGTCCGTAAGACAATGAGACATTTTCATGTTTTCGCTCTGCGTAAACTACCGACATAAAATGAAATATAAACGGTAATTTATCCAAGTAATTGATAAAAGTAGATGGAAGATAATGTTTATTCTTATCTCCACACCGGCACTGCCGCGGCTTGATTACGAATGACTGAATTCAAAGGCTCCGGCCAACCTTCTACGAATTGTTAATATGCCTTCATACTAGCATCATATGGCAACCTCCTGTACTTTCCTAACTTCCTGTCACACGTATAAATCTTTTCGACTTTCTTCGGCCCTACGAAGCGCGGTAGGGGAAGGCACTACAGCTGGAGACTGGATTACAGACCTACTATTCATTTCTAACTCCCTGTTATACTTTTTCTGAGTTTTAAAGCTAAAAGTAACGTAACGTTTTTGACTTATGTTCCATTGCCTAAACATGAAAATGTCAAAAACTAGAAGGGAGTAGCAATCTAAAGAGGATATACGGAATGTTCTTCTTTAGACTGTTGCTCCCTGTGATAATTAATCCTTTGTCCCAAAGTACATTGGACTAAACATCCCTTTGTCTTAATAGTTATTTATTCAAAGACATTTATACTCAAAAAAAACCGTAGGGGAGTAACAATCTAAAGAAGTACCGTGATCCCAGGGAATCTACAAAGTGATCCCATGCCGTGATTGTCTGTTTTGTACCTGTGAGTCGAGGGTGGTACAGGGTCATGGGTATGACCTCACGCTTCGGTGATCTGATTTACATGGTTCAGTAATGATCACATCATACATGGTTCGGTGGTACAGCGATATGATGTGTAGTAGCTGGAACTCTATACCACGGACTAGTAAAAAGAGCCTAAATAAGGCCTAGATTCGAACAGGTATATGGACCGAATTTTAACAATCGTATCTATCAATAAATGGGAGACAAATTAACCGGGGATTTGATATTTTTATGTGGAATAGATTATTTTTATATGACATTCTTAGATTATTATGTCCATATAAAATATGTACATTATCTGATTTCAGTACAGGAATTTTTGTACAGAAGATATTGCTGACTTAATGTAACTCTTGAAATAAACTAACTAGCCTATCTTGTAGGGCTTTAAGAGACGCAAATAGGTTTTTATTTTATCCAACTTCTCTAGCGCCCTCTAGTGCCAAAAAAAGGTGTTTTTAATAACATACTCTGGTATTGCGAGTACTTTTTTTACGTAAAGACCAAACCGAATACAAAGTATCCTATCTTGTAGAGGACACTTTGGTAATGGGACCCTACATTGAACTTTTTTCGATTCGAACTCCTCCAAATGGAGTTATAAGCCTCCAAAATTGAGTGATTTTGAAATATTTTGTTTCCGAACTTACTGGAGGTAACGGTTAGCTAACGGAAGTTGAGTGATTTAAAAAAATTTTATTTTATATATTTTGCTTCGGAGCTTACCGAAGGTAAAGGAAGCTACGTGATCGTTCTGAACAACGAAACGTTTTTAGGTCTCCGATTTCAAAAATTCCAAGACAGAAATCCGTTTCAGACATCAAGGAACATTTTCGGTTTCGTGGTCTGTCGGTCTGTCGTTCAATTTTTGCGAACCAACATATCTTAAAAACTACACGTTCAATTATAATTGCCCCAGATTAATTTATAATATAAGCCCCAGATTAATTTAAAACCGTCTACGCTCTTTAACTTTTGCTAAAATGATACTTTAATACGTGTAAAAAATCAAAACAATTTTGACAGATTAAAAAAAACAGGGGGAAACAATTAAACCAATTAGACAATAATGGCTTGTAAAAGCATAAAATCAATAAAGTACGTGGATAGGATGCGAGGAAGCTATGTGCCACACCAATTGGCAGTCTATTTTCTTATATTTAAGGGTTTATTTATGTATTTTTTTTTATGATGTGATATAGAGAGGGCCGATGCATTTTTTTTTTTTTTTTTTTTCGATGAACATCTTTTCTTCGATGCAATTTTTTACTTGTAGTTGTAGACGGCTTTAAAAAAGTCATTTTTTAAAGAAATCATCCGATTAACAAAAACCTTGATAATTTCTCGAATTTAGGATGGTTATATTAGACTAAATAAAATTAAAAGAGAACTTAATTCAATTTCAATTTAATTAATACTGACCTTTTCATATAAATACCCCGAATTCAAGTTCTATCTAATTCAAACTTGTTTTATTTTATTTCCTAAACAGAGTGTATAGTAATGATAGCATGCAATCTTCTGCAGCTGCCCAAAAGTGTGTCATACTAAGAGTGTCTCGCACTGTATTTGATTTGATATATAACGTGCCGCTAAGCCCGTGGCAACAGACTTTATTTAATAATTTGAAAGAAAATTAAAATTAAGTAAATTAATTTAGATAAGTTATTATATTTATTTAGATAAGTTATATCTATTTGAAGACCAACAAATCAAAAAAGACCAGTCATGTACCATGACTTAATGAGCAAATTTTCAAAAAAAAATCTGCATATTATTGGCTTATGATAATATAGGAAAATTTTGGTTTAGAATTTGGATGGGTGAAAAAAAAAAGTTTGGTACATGGGGGTACGGGGTACAAAAGTCAAAATAGTATTTAACCTTCAAGATGCATGCCGTTGGAAAGCTCTTTAATAGTACAGTAATTGTTGTTATGTACACTTTTGTCATATTTCCATGTAAGAGGGAGGTAAAATGAGAAAAAACACGTTCTTACGCTATTTTTGACCCTAAATTGTCAAAATTTGACCCCTAAATGAACTCCAAAAATTCTGGCCAACGAACTCATCCTTTCTTTTGATATTATTGACATTTTAAAATTTGTTTGGATTTTTTAAGTGCATCCTAGGGTGAGATACCGTCTAGATTGACACATACATTATATACATACATACTTAAAAAAAAGTGTTGAATTTCAAGAATCGATTAAGAATGGTCTAAAACGTATTTCCATGGAGAAAATTTTCAAAAATTCGCATTACAAAAATTTTGAAGCCATTGCAATTGCTTAATTTTCTTCGAGAATTCGCTAACAAACATTTATCTTTATCGGAATAAATGTGGTTGTGTTATCATAGCAATAACAAATCATTTCGAGGTGATTTGTCGCCGTCGGGACACAACTCGATTATATAAATTATATATATATATGTGTGGGTGTAATTAATAATAAAAAAGTCCGATATAAATGTCTAATAAATCCTTCAAATTATATTCTTGTAACAAATATAAAAAAAAAAAATGAACAACAGAAAATGAAGTGATAAAGAAAAAGAGGAGGAAATAATGAATAAATTGGTTTCCTTTAGACGATTAAAAAAATAATTAAGACAGTAATAAAAAAAAAGAAAAGCATAAAGAAAGGAAATAACGAGGTATTTTACAGAACACGTTGTGAAAGGGAGAGGTGACTGGGAAACAGATGGATTGCCTAGAGTCCTAAAGGGAAAGGGTTTTTCTTCCTCCCGCATCGCATCTTTCTAATCAAGCACCATTTATCATTTCAGACTCTGTGACGGCCCTTATATGAGAAAACTCTCCCCTCCCTTCATAGAAGCAATCATGCTTTATACGTCAGGCTTAAGAGATAGAAGCACGCTTCGACTACGTTTTTAACGTGTTGTATCGTCATGTTAGATAATTGTTATGAAGAGGGTTTTCTCTGTCATGTTATCACATATGTTACATATTGCTTATAGAAGATAATGAGATCGACGTATAAAAAAGGACGATGTATGTGCTTTATCGTGTATAGAAAACTCGTGTTTTGTTATTAATTATAACAAAAAAATTATTAAAAAAAAGAAGGCAATTGATATCCGATGCCACAAATAAAGTACAGATTTAGTACCAATTAATTTGAAAGAAATGATAAAAGCTATAGAGAAACTTTTTCTAACGTAAATGCTCCTTTTTTATACGATCCTCTACTGTGTTTTGCAATTTCAAATTGTGTGTTTTAAAATTATTAAATATTACCTTGTGGCTTTCAATTCTTAGTTTGATCTTTAAAGGAATTCTAAAATGGCTCAATTTGCCATAATTTAACTTCTTGTTGGGTCATTCTCAAGCTGTCTAGTAGATTAGATTCCTCCATGTAGTTTTTGATTCTTGAGAAATTAAAAAGGCTTACATCTGCCATATTTCAACTTCTCCTTGAATCCTTCTCAAGCTGTCTAGTAGATTAGATTCTTCCTTGTAATTTTCAATTCTTGAGTAGTTGGGTCTTTAAGGAATTAAAAAGGCTTACTTCTGCCGTAATTTAACTTCTTTTTGGATCCTTCTCAAGCTGTCTAGTAGATTAGATTCTTCCTTGTAATTTTCAATTCTTGAGTAGTTGGGTCTTTAAGGATTTAAAAAGGCTTACTTCTGCCGTAATTTAACTTCTTTTTGGATCCTTCTCAAGCTGTCTAGTAGATTAGATTCTTCCTTATAGTTTTCAATTCCCGATTAGTTGGATTTTAAAGGAATTAAAAAGGCTTACATCTGCCATATTTCAACTTCTCCTTGGATCCTTCTCAAGCTGTCTAGTAGATTAGATTCTTCCTTGTAATTTTCAATTCTTGAGTAGTTGGGTCTAAGGGGAATTAAAAAGGCTTACTTTTGCCGTAATTTAAGTTCTTGTTGGGTCATTCTCAAGCTGTCCAGTAGTTTAGATTAAGCTACAAGGAGCTTTCGATTCTAGTATTGTTGGATCGTAAAGGAATTAAAAAGGCTTACTTCTGCCATTTAAACATATCTGTGGATAATTTTAAAGCTGACTAGTAGATTAGATTTTTCATTGAAGTTTTTGATTCTTGAGTAGTTGGATCTTAAAGGAATTAATAAGGTTTACTTCTAAACTTATATTTAAACAATGGTTAACTACTTATATTTAAACTTCCCCTTAAGCTGACTAGGTAATGTTGAAGCTCATAAACTCATTTTTATGGGTTTATAGCTCTTCTTGAAGTGGCGTGTGTTTTTTGCTACATTCTTATTATAGTCCAGTCCAGGAGATAGCGTGCAAAAAAGTGTCTGACTAACATCAAGCTAGAATTTTGTATACAAGTCAATCTTTTAGCGCCTTTTAAGAATATGTGGTCGGCTAAGTTCGTCTGCGGGACATAGCTTGGTAATAGGCGTTTGAAAAAAACAAACCGGTGGAGAGGGGCCATTGTTGACCAATTATGGTGGACAATGTGATTTTCATGATCCTGAGTACAGAACTAGTTAGTAGACCAAAAATCAAGTCGATGTTATTTTCACACTTGACAGGTTAGTTATTCATAAGCTTGGGGAAATAGTATTATCAAATATTACTAAAAATCAACGTGGTCACCTGTCAAGGGACGAACTAACATCAACTTGATCTTTGGTCTACTAACTAATTCTGTACTCAGGATCATGAAAATCACATTGTCCACCATAATTGGTGAAACATGGCCGCTCTCCCCTGGTATGTTGTTTTCAAACGCCTATTGCCAAGCTAACATATTCTTAAAAGGCGATAAAAGAGTGACTTGTATACAAATTTCTAGCTTGATGTTAGTCAGACACTTTTTTGCACGCTATCTCCTGGACTATTATTATTATTATTATTTATTTTTAGAATTAAATAAGTGGATATATAAATTGTTCTTTTATCTCTTCTGTAAGAGGAGGAGGGGTGGGGGTAGGAAAAAGAGAGTTTGAAGTTAGAAAATCTCTGAAAATTGGAAAATCAAATAAGGGGAAATTGAGAGAGAACTGTCCCTCATCTCACAAGACAACTGAGAACTCATATTAAATTTCCTCTTTCTTTTATCCGTCCCCTTTCCCCTTTGACTTTGTCTAGAGAAACGGAGAAGAAATCAAGTTATGGTTTTATTGGTTGACCAACAACAAACTCTTAGGTTAAAAGTCTTTATCATCGTGCTTGGAAAAAAAACTTGAGAGTAATGGATATAAACAATTGTTTTTTTGTTTTTTTCTGTGATTTTACATTTAATGGTTTTTTTCAAAACAAGCTTTTATACACATTAAATTTTTACAGCAAATATGGCTGGAATGAGGGTGTTGGAAAATAATGCGATGTTTACATGGCATGTTAGAAGCTCTTTTCAAGTAGAAAAAATCGGTCCGAGACAACTCAGACAAACTTTCTCATATACGAGTTCATAATTATTTAGCCCAGTGTTTTCCATTTATTAGTTTTCGTATGTAAATTTAATTATTATTGTGCATTTCATTAAAATTTATCGTAAAAATAACTTCTCCCGAGCGGGGAATCGAACCCGGGCTCTCTCGGTCCGCGTTTTAAGCTTTTTTCTCAGGAACTAGATTTTTCCCGGGAAAACGGCTTATATCGTTGGATTCGTATTTAAATGGACTATATTTTAGAATTTTTTAATCAAAATCGTCGGAACCGTTTTCGAGAAATAATTTTTTTTCACGTTTTTTCAGAGTTTTTGGGGAGCAGTGCCCCTAAACCCTAAATTTGGAGCTAAAATTCATTTCTCGATTTCGCCTCGGGGTATGATTTTTCTGAACATGTTTGCCAAATTTCGTAAAAATCTGCCCAGTAGTTTAGGCTCCAGGCGTCTGCACAGACGACAGACGACAGACAGACAGACATTTTTCAAAAACTTTTTTTGGGACCTCAAAACGTGTAAATCCATCAAAATCTCAAAATCGAATTTTATGATATGAGATTTATGTTTTTATATGAGAAAGTAAAAAAGTTAAAATTGTAAATAAATATGGCTGATATATAAGAGAACAATTCTACACTGTGTAATTGTATCTGTGTCTTGTGTTATCACTTTTGTTAATCATGTTAATATTTTGTTTCAGAATCATGCGAGGCAGGTTTATTCAGATGCCCAGAAGGCAAGTGCATACCACCCCAAGCAGTCTGCGATTACCAGCAGGATTGCGAGAAGGGAGAGGACGAGCTTAAATCATGTCGTAAGTGCCTTTTCATTACTTTAAACTTCATTTGTTACTTGTTTCTACTTGAAGAAGGCAAAGCCTCTCCTCGTAAAATATTTATTTAAAAATCAAAGCAGGTTTCGGCTTCTATAAAAGCCATCTTCAGTGCCGAAAGAGATGGAAACGTAAATCAAAAGAGCTCATAGGACAGCATGAGCCATGCAATCCCAGACACTGGCACTTGACTACGTCTTGTGCCAGTGTTTGGGATTGCATGGCTCATGCTGTCCTATGAGCTCTTTCACTTGATTTACGTTTCCATCTCTTTCGGCACTGAAGATGACCTTATATAGAGGCCGAAACCTGCTTTGATTTTTAAATAAATATTTTACGTGGAGAGACTTTTCTTTCTACTTTTAATGATGACCTCCACTCACGCTCCATATCCGGTCTTCATTTTTTAAGTACTTTTTATATAATGACTATTATGTATTCTCAAATTATTTAATGCAGTATTGTCAACTATTATAGTACTTGATTACAGTAGAGCCTTCTAAATTTCTTATTTCTATGAGCTAGATTGTTAATAAACTATAAACTGGCCAGGCTAAGCAATAGAAATGAAAATTGATATACTAAGCTTTATTGTTAGTGTACTTATACGCACTATATGCTCGTATAATGTAGCATGTTAAGATTAAGAATCGGTTAAGCTATTTTAAAATGGTTGAGATCTTACTTAAAATGAAAATATACTAGTTAGGGTAACATAACGCTATATGTTATGAATCAGGTATGATTGTCAAAATATATTGTTTTAGGGAGCATAAATTATGAACCACTATGTTCAACAACATCTTTATAGAGTAAGCAAAACATTAGAATCAATATTTATTAACTAGAATGTCCTGTCCATACAACATGAGTATACAAAACCAAATTTTAGCAAGCATTCTTTATGAACTAGAATGTCCACACAACATATATGTACACACAATAAAATGAAGTTCTAGGTCTTCGGGTGGTGATCACTGTCTCGAAGGGTGTACGTCCCGACGTTTCGCTCCTAATGCTAGAAGCATCTTCAGGGGTGTTCATGATGTCCTAGGTTTAAGACAGGTGCGAACTGGAGGTTCAGTTGATTGTAATTGTAACCGCGGAAGCCTACGAACATTGACAAAACAAAGTGTTAGAAAGCATAATTAATGAACTAGAATCTTATACAGTAGAGTCTCGCTTATCCGGACCCCGCTAGTCCGGACATCCGTTTAATCCGGACGGGCCAAAAACTATGTACAAATTGGAACCAGGGCCTGTTCAGATTTATGAATAATTAAGATAATTGGAGTTTCTACTTATATTGTCTATTAAAAATTTATAAAATTGGTCCTAGTATAGTTTACAGGTGTATATTCCAACGTTCTAACACGAGGAATACCCGGTATTTTTGTTAAAAATAAACAGATTTAGAATAATTAGGAATAAGTAAGAAACACGATAAATCTGTTTCGGTTCCATAGAAATATAAGGGGCGGAAGATATAAAGGTAGTGTATTCCAATAAATACAATTTTATGTGACTGAGATGGGGAGAGGGCTTTAAGAAACATATAGCGGCGGCTCAACGCAGTTCCAAGAAATTTCGCCAAGCCGCAGCCGCCAATGTCTAATATCTCAACTTTTTGTGAAATGATTATCGTTCCTCGAATTTCAAATCGGAACACAGGAAGTTCTTCTCAGGAAGTCCCTTCTATACCTGCCACCTGCGTAATAGATTGTCGTTTTATTTTAATTCATTTGATATTCGGACTGGTGACAGAACAGCTCTTAACTTAAATAGTGGACCTACGTTGTATAAGCATGTTTTGGAGACTATTAAAAGTAATTTTTACGATAAAAACATCGATCTTAAAGTTTTACCCTACTAAAACTTGTTTTACAGACATTTTAAAACTGATTCCGTTTAATCCAGACTTTCCCGTCAAACCCGGATTAGCGAGACTCTACTGTATATTATATACACAAAGCAAAATTCTAGGAAGCATAAATTATGAAGTAGAATGTCCACACAACATATATTATGCAGAAAAAACAAAATTTTAGAAAGCATAATTTATTAACTAGAATGCCACAATTTGTTGACTCAAAGTAAAGGAGTAAGGGAACATAATCAATGAACTTGAGTGTCCATACAAACACCAGATATCCCAACACGACAAAAGCATCACAACAGATGTGTAGGCCTAGGATAATTTATGGACTAGAATGTCTCTAACTACATGATTAGACTAAGTTAAGACTGAATGTTAAAACTAATCATGTGTATGTATTCAATATAAATGTATGCTTTCCTCTATTCAAAAGCACAATATGAATAAGAATTGAAAGTTCTAAGTCTCCATCATAAATATATGGTTCCTGAAAGATATAAAAGTATGGCAACATGTCTTTTCTATTTCTCCGAGTAAGTGGACGAAGAATATAAAAAGAAAGGAGTGGGGGGGGGGGGGGGGAGGAAATAGGATTCAGTATTTATTCCTAAGAGTTCTGAGAAGGATTCAAGATTATCCTTAGAGAAGGAAAGCCCTTTCTACTCATTGAAATTTAAATCCCCCGTCCCTAAAGGTTTCCGATATCCAGGAAATCTCAGTTAGAATCCCTTCTCCTTTAGGTTCTTTAGGTTCCTGAATCTTATATTATAGGCTATAGATGCCTCTTTGACCAATCTTTCTTTTTATTATTGGATTAACTTTACAAGGTGAGAAGGGTCCGTAGGCTGGACAAGAGAATCAGAAAAACATATCCCTTCTCCTCCTCTTGTCCTTTTTCAAAGTTCTTTTAACTTTTATTTTATTTTCTTTTTGTTATTCATTCGCTTTTTTTTTTTGTTTTCCCTTTTTTGTCTGAAGTTACTGACAGAATAAAAGAACAACTTTTATTACCTTGTATGAAGATATACGAGACTGTATCAATAAAATAAAGAGATTTATTGAATTAAAGATTGGGGCACTTTAGTCAGACAGGGAATAGAACTGTTCTAGTTCCTAACCTGATTTAACCACATTGTCACACCTTACTTTCCCTTTTAACCTAAAATATATTTTTATTTAATTTAAATCTAAAAATGAATAAATGCACGTCATAGTTCAGGAGATAGCGTGCAAAAGTGTCTGACTAACATCAAGCTAAAATTTTGTGTATAAGTAAATCTTTTTCTGCCTTTTAAGAATATGTGGTCGGATAAGTTCGCCTGCGGGAGAAATGTTGGCAATAGGCATTTGAAAAAAACAAACCGATGGAGAGCGGCCATGTACCGCCCATTTTGGTGGACAATGTGATTTTCATGATCCTGAGTACGAACTTAGTTAGTAGACCAAAAATCAAGTTGATGATAGTCTGTCACATATAATATATTAGTGAGTCAAATACTACTCTAACTCAAAGAGGTCACCTATAAATTGACAAACTAACATCAACTTAAGATAGGATATGGAGCGTGAGTGGAGTTCATCATTAAAGGTAGAAGGAAAAGTCTCTCCACGTAAGAAAATTTTTATTAAAAAACATAAAGCAGCTTTCGGCCTCTATAAGGCCATCTTCAGTGCCGAAAGATGTGAAAAATGAATCACCCAAAGGAACTCATAGGGTGAGGTGAGTCATGCGAAGCCAGACGCTGGCACAAGACTCTTGTGCCAGCGTCTGGCTTCGCATGACTCACCTCACCCTATGAGTTCCTTTGGGTGATTCATTTTTCACCTCTTTCGGCACTGAAGATGGCCTTATAGAGACCGAAAGCTGCTTTGTGTTTTTTAATAAAAATTTTCTTACGTGGAGAAACTTTTCCTTCTACCTTTAACATCAACTTGATTTTTAGTCTTCTAACTAATTTTGTACTTAAGACCATAAAAATCGCATTGTCAACTAAAATGGGATAGACATGGCCGCCCTCCACCGGTTTGTTTTTTTCAAATGTCTATTGCCGAGCTACGTCCCGCAGACGAACTTAGCCGACCACATATTCTTAAAATACACCAAAAGATTGACTTGTATACAAAATTCTAGCTTGATGTTAGTCAGACACTTTTTTGAACGCTATCTCCTGGACTATCAGATCCCATTTCTGAAAACATTTAATGCAAAAGGCGTTTTTTGTGTTGTTGTAGAAAGAAACAGATTAACTACTTTTATTATTATGTGTAAATTTACTTTTATGAGTTAAACATTTCAATACTTTTGATAATATTGGGAAAATTTACATATGGGTACTGTTTAAAGACTTGAATTAGTGCTTTGAAAATTAAGATGACAGCTTTAGGGTGGCTCACAATTTCCGCAACATAGGGTATTGACTACTAACTGAATTTATTTTACTGATAAATGAAAATTACCTGGCGCAATGATGGGAGATTCATTAATGCCATATTTTCATTTGAGTTGTTTCACACCCACAATGGTTTATGCAGGATTGTGTCCAAATCTTTATGGCACACGAGTAATTGGCTAGATGAAAATTTCCCACAGTGGATTGGACGCAGGAATGATGGGAGATTCATTAATGCCATATTTCATTTGATTACGCACCCGCACAATGGTTTATGCAGGATGGTGACCAAGTATTTATGGCACTCGAGTCTCATTGGTCGGTCATTGGCTAGACGAAATTTCCCAAAGTGGATTGGACGCAAGGGACGAGTGGAATGGGCTTTAGAAATGACAGATTTAACTAATATAAGTAATTTATTTTTCAGCTCCGCCGGAATGCGATGCTGGGCAAGTCTCATGCAGCCAATATGTGTGGAATCACACGTACTGCATACCACCGTATCACCGCTGCGATCTGTATATAGACTGCGTCGACGGCACGGATGAAGCCGATTGTCGTAAGTTTTTAATAAAGTACTTTTTAATAGCTCTTAAAATAATTGACTTTATTAAACAGGTACTTTTATTTTAGTTTAAAAGATCATCCATTTGTTGTTTCTTCGTATTGTTGCTATGGAGCTTTAAAAACAAATGATTAATCAGTCGTAAAATTTGTTGTTGCTTTTTTGTAACCATGAAGCATAAACAAATGTTAAACAAATGATTAATCAGTCGTAACATTTGATGTTTCTTCTTTTTGTTACCATGAAGCATAAACAAATTATTAATGAGTCGTAACATTTGTTGTTTCTTCGTATTATTGCTACGAAGCTTAAACTAATGATTAATGAGTCGTAACATTTGTTGTTTCTTCGTATTATTGCTACGAAGCTTAAACAAATGATTAATGAGTTGTAGCATTTGATGTTTCTTTGTATTGTTGCCATGAAGCTTAAACAAATGATTAATGAGTTGTAACGTTTGTTGTTTCTTCGTATTATTGCCATGGAGCTTAAACAAATGATTATTGAGTCGTAACATTTGTTGTTTCTTCGTATTATTGTCATGATGCTTAAACAAATGATTAATGAGTTGTAACATTTGTTGTTTCTTCGTATTATTGCCATGATGCTTAGACAAATGATTAATGAGTTGTAACATTTGTTGTTTCTTCGTATTATTGCCATGATGCTTAAACAAATGATTAATGAGTTGTAACATTTGTTGTTTCTTCGTATAATTGCCATGGAGCTTAAACAAATGATTATTGAGTCGTAACATTTGTTGTTTCTTCGTATTATTGTCATGATGCTTAAACAAATGATTAATGAGTTGTAACATTTGTTGTTTCTTCGTATTATTGCCATGATGCTTAAACAAATGATTAATGAGTTGTAACATTTGTTGTTTCTTCGTATTATTGCCATGATGCTTAAACAAATGATTAATGAGTTGTAACATTTGTTGTTTCTTCGTATTATTGCCATGATGCTTAAACAAATG
Source organism: Gerris lacustris (assembly GCA_951217055.1). NCBI lineage: Eukaryota > Metazoa > Arthropoda > Insecta > Hemiptera > Gerridae > Gerris > Gerris lacustris. The sequence goes on from OX578286.1 coordinate 31,936,567, forward strand.
ATTAATGAGTTGTAACATTTGTTGTTTCTTCGTATTATTGCCATGATGCTTAAACAAATGATTAATGAGTTGTAACATTTGTTGTTTCTTCGTATTATTGCCATGATGCTTAAACAAATGATTAATGAGTTGTAACATTTGTTGTTTCTTCGTATTATTGCCATTAAGCTTAAACAAATGATTAATGAGTCGTAACATTTGTTGTTTCTTTATATTATTGCCATGTAGCTTAAACAAATGATTAATGATTCGTAACAGATGTTGTTTCTAACATTTATGTTATTAACTTAGAAGAGAAACTGACATTAGTGGTTCGTTGAAAGAAACCACTTATGTCACCATTTCATTTTCTAGTTTATATGATTTTAAAAGAGGAACAACTAAAGCTAAATCATTGGTTGAAAGATACCACCATTTGTGTTATATATTTTCTAGATGGCGTTTTCATTACGACGCCAACGAATTAATAAGTTATCTTTTATTCTTCCTTTATTTATTTTATTGTATTTTACTTTTGTTTCTTTTTCATCTGGTTACTTTACTTTACAACCGACTTTAAAAACTCATAAAAAAAGAGAAAAAGGTTATTTTGTGAATCTTGAATGTTTTAACAAATTGGTTCGTCGGAAAGTTTCATTTGTCTAGAGGCATTTTCACAGTGGCAAATAAATGAAAAGAGATGAATCTCGCAGACTAGAATTCACTGCTGAAGGTGACAAGTGTATCGTTTAATCAAGTGAGAAAGGCAAACCGAGAGAGAAAACGTTTGTCACTCTGACGGCATCTCTGTCACATAACAAGTGATAAATTGTAGATGAGGAGGGGGTAAGATGGGGTTAGAAAGATGAGGTTCGTCTTTATACAGTCAAATCAAGTCCCACGTGTCTTCCTGTCACCTCCACGTGTCCTTACGTGTAAATTACCTCGCGTCTTCTTCTTTAGATCCTGAAAAATATATAAGCATAATTTAAACCGAACGTCTTATTTATTTTTGGAATTTAGTTCAAAACTTTATCGTCTATATATATATATAAACTATTTATATTAACAATAAAGTTAAAAGTCTGTATCAAAAACAAAATACACTCATCCCCAAATTTATTTCAAAAATAAACATTTCAAATTGTGTACATCAGTCAAAACAAATGATTTAGAATCAATCTCACAATTTCTTTACTATAAATCTATGGCACTTCTTTAGACTTCACTTCCCTTATAAAAAAACAGAGGGGAGTAACAATCTAAAGAAGGTGTACGGAATATTTTTCTTAAACTGTTCTGTTACTCCACTTATAAAAACAGAAATGCGATATTCCTTTGTCCCAAAGTACATTAGAATAAACATCCCTTTGTCTTAATAGTTATTTAGTCAAATTCATTTATATTCTAAAAAACATAGGGGAGTAACAATCTAAAGAAGGTGCACAGAATTTTCTTCTTTAGATTGTTACTCTCCTTATAAATACAGAAGTGTGATATTCCTTTGTACCAAAGTACATTGGACTAAACATCCCTTTGTCTTAATAGTTATTTAGACAATATTCATTTATATTCTAAAAAACATAGGGGAGTAACAATCTAAAGAAGTACCATCTATGTTTATAGTCTTCATTCAGAGATAGAGATTGAATTCTTTCTATCTTTCTATTCCTCCTAACATGCAGTGTAAGCATAAACTTTTTTTCGAGCATCCACATTTCAGCCATACCTATTGTTGTTTTTTTTTTTCAAATTCCGGCAATGAAGACATTTTTAAATAATAATAACATATTATTTTTCTACTCTTCTAGCCCTTTAAAATGATATATGGGTGGTTCTCAGACTACAGGCAATTTTCATGTCCACACTCTTCAAATTGCACATAGTGCTATAATTTTATTTTATTTTTTAGATAAATTATATCTACCATAAATATGCAAGTTAAAATTAAATATAAATATGCTTTAACAACGTTTTTAATAATATTCGGCTATAAAAATATGTTAAGAAGTGGTAAAACTGTAATTACCATGGAAGTCCAGAAATAGGATTTTAACATTTTTTTTGTTAATATATTTACCTTAAATAAGTGTATGGATAAAAGTTATAAATACGTGCATTCAATACTAGTGAATAGTTAATAAAACGCAATATTTAATTTAAAAAAATAATTGTATTAATTTTCAGAGCATTTTGACTTGTGTCCTTTTGTTATTTGTCATTACCATGCTCGAAATAAAAACAAATCGTAGAGATATTTAGTGTAAGGAATATTTTTTTTTCCCCCTCATCGAAAGTCTTTTGGCATGCCTACTGATATTAAAAGGCAGTGAGTTTCATGTTATTCAAGGTGAGTCTGCTTCTACCATCAAAAGAAATCACGTGTTCTGGTATGTACCTTTTTAATTGAAATTACCATGGTTGTTTATAACACAGGTTATAATTGTTTGTGAACGATTTTGTTCCTGTGATTTATTTGCATAATACTGCCTGTTTACATTATGTCAACAATATATTTTATAAAGACATTTTTAAAGTAAATAATTTACTTACAATTTTGAAATGTAATTACCATGTCTTTAAATAGTTGTAATTACCGTGGGTCTTATTCATTTTTAAAAACCACGGTAGTTACAGTTTTACCACTTCTTAACATATTTTTATAGCCGAATATTATTAAAAACGTTGTTAAAGCATATTTATATTTAATTTTAACTTGCATATTTATGGTAGAAATAATTTATCTAAAAAATAAAATAAAATTATAGCACTATGTGCAATTTGAAGAGTGTGGACATGAAAATTGCCTGTAGTCTGAGAACCATCCATATATCATTTCATGATGACTAAAACTAAAAACGTTTTGTTTATTCGTCCACCATATTTGCTGCTATCTTAAAAATATTAAGTGTGAAATTTCTAAAAAAATAAAAAAAATAAATAAATAAATAAACATAAATTTGTCACAAAATGCTAAAATGCATCTGCGTGCTGAATTTTGTTTAATTCGGTCAATTTTTATATGCCAGTTATCGTTAGGCAAATAAACAAACACTTTTCCAAATCGAAGTATCTGAAATAAAATCCCACTACGCTCGTTCAACTAAAGAATTATCATCTCTCCTGTGTACAAAAGATCATATTTGATTTACGTCCTCTGTTCCGCAGATTTGCTCTTTGTTAAGATTTAATAATTATTTAGTTTCCGTCAACATTTATAAGTTGCATTTGCCTATATTATTGGATTTACCTTTTCTGTTATCCCTTGAATACGTTAGAATTTCAGCAGAGTAAAACTAATTGCCACTTGATTTAACTTGATGAAACGATTAATTTTAACTAACGTAAATAATGGTCTTATATTAGATCTCGAACTATAAATTTTAACTAGTTAAATAAATATTTGTATTATAAATACGTAATTGTTATCAAAAGTTAATAGTTCAACTTGTATCCGCTAGGGTTTACCATTATTTGATATAATAAGTACATATAAATGTAGTATAATTTATTCGTTAAGACAGTAAGTTGGCAGCCCTTAACCTTGAATTTTTTTTTCACTTTGAATCAGCTGTTTTCATTTTCATATTCTTTTCTTCTACTGCGTTGTTACTGACGATCTTTGTTCGCTTCACTGTTTTAGTTTAAAAAAAAGTACTTTAAAACTAATAATTATTTGTATAATTCGGTATTTTGTGTTTAAAATTCCGGATAATGTTATATTTAAACTATTTTCAGCCTTAAATATATTTTAATGTTTAGTTTAAGTTGGATTAAATTCGATCTTAAATAATGACGAATCTTTAGCTTCAATGAGGATTTATAAAGTTATTCTTTTAATTTGTATTATTATTTTGAAGAGTCTTCTTCAATAATAATAAGTAAAATGTTTGTAAATGTTAAAATTTTATATTTTTTGTAATGGTATTACTATTGAATCACAGATAAAAAGATAATTAAATTGAATTTTTGACTGACAATTTTGAACACGAATTAGAAGATCTTTAAGGCTCTACCGCTCTTTGAGGTTAGAAAAATCATTAAATTGAAATTGTTATTGGTTCTAAGCAAGATATCAAAAATCTAATCACATGCTTCATTCCTAATTTTAATTCTGCACAATTTGAGCCCTATTTCAACTTCCTATGATAAATAGTACAGGCGCCATTTTAATACAACGAGTTTTATCTTTGTATTGAAATGGCGCCTGTACTATTTATCATAGGAAGTTGAAATAGGACTCAAATTGTGCAGAATTAAAATTAGGAATGAAGCCTGTGATTAGATTTTTGATATCTTGCTTAGAACCAGTATAATTTTAATTTTACTGTTTTTCCTAACCTCAAAGAGCGGTAGAGCCTTAAGTAGTTTGAGTTCATTATTGGATGAAGGTGTCAGTTACATATCTATCATTTAAAAATATCTCTTTCCTACGGGATTCGAACCCTAAATATTTTAATTGTTTGGATTAAGGCTTCTCCCGTCTTATATAGATAGACCCTTCACGTTTTTACTAGACCCTAAGTTATACTGACTTCATTTGTTTTTAAACCCTGTAGCATATTTTACTTTTTAGGCTATATCGTTTTCGATTAGGAATGACCTATCTATTCTGTCCCTTGTCTGCCATTTTCCTCAATAATTTTGGAATTGGATGACTTCAAATTACGAAGCTTTTGAATATGTTTGGGAAGCTTAGAATATTTTAAAAGTTAAAAAAAAAAAAAAAAAAATATCAGGAATAACAAAAACTGTTTCTCCATGTAAAATTAAATTAGTTCATTATCAAAGTAACTTTCAGCCTTCAAAAGGCATCATCAGTGTCTAAGACCAAACAAAACATTTCTTCTTTGTTCTTAGGCACTGATGATGTCCATTTGAAGGCTGAAAGTTGCTTTGATAATAAACTCATTTCAATTTATGTGAAGAAAAATTTTGGGTTATTCTGTATAGCTGCACTATCTGTCCCACCTATTTGGCCAAATAGTGCAGATTTACCGCTCTTTGGCATGCCTGAGCTCAGATTATTATTATTATTATTTTATTATTATTATGATTATCATTAGTGGAGAGACAATTTTTTAAAATATATTTATTTAAAATAAATGTGTCTTATTTGTCATTGAGAATTGATGATTAATTTAATTGTTCTATTGTTACAGCGATGCGGAATTGTGAAGGTGGTGAATTTTCATGCGAGATGAAAGGCCCTGGTTCGGGGCCATGTCTTGCGAGGGAGAAGCGTTGCGATGGCTACCTAGACTGTAGAAATGGTCGCGATGAAGATGGTTGTTACTCTTTACCTCAAGTCAGCTGTCGTTTAGATCAATTCAGATGCGCTAATGCTCACCGATGTATAGACACCGCATTAAAATGCAATTATAGGAATGACTGCGGAGACAACTCGGATGAACAAAATTGCAGTATGTATCTTTATTTCAAAATATTATGGTATAATATTGGCTATCCATTCATAGGTAAGTCATTTACTTGGACACTCACCCATAGGTGGGTAACCAAATAGTAAATTAGGTGCAATGTGGGAAAAATGTTGTTATTTTATATATGTATTTTATTCCTTAGGGTGTTCGAAAGTGTAGATTAAATATATTATAATATATAAACACTTAATTTTTTTACAGTTTTACTGGAAAAAAGTAAAATTAGAAACTTTTTAATTCTTCCAGAACAATTATCAAATGATTTTTAAAACCCCGTTAACAAAAATAAAATAAAGTGGTTCTGAAGATCATAATTATCCACTTAACAATGTTTGTCCCACCAGTTTCACTTAATTCCCTAGTCGAGTTTAAAATTCCACCTTTTTAAGGTTGGCTGACTTGTTTGAATGGAATCAACTGGTTTTTCATAGCCGCCCTAAGAGGCTTAAGTGGTTAATTTACATTATTATTATTATTATTATTTATTTATTTTTTTTTTTTTCAGAATGATTTTTGTTTTTCAATTGGTGTTATTTATTAAGTATCACTACACTGGTACATACTGTAGCTACAATGAGTTCTTTACAACCTACGGAATAAGTGTTAATTGTTTTAAGTAACACTGCCACTTAATAACTTACTCTCTTTTCTAATCTTATATTCTGAGCATCCAGTAGCTATTTTTATTAAAATAATCTTTCCCCTGGTGTTTTACATTACAGAATAAGATAACCAGGGGAATAAAACATTTCACACAACATGAAACATTTTCACTTTGTTGAGAGATAAACCTACATATTAATTGCTTTATCATGCTTTATCAAATCATTGGTCCATTATCATGCAGGAGGTTCTTTTAATTGATACATACTTACTTAATTTGAGTGAAAATATAAGATAAGTAATTTGATGGCTGTAGAGGTGTAGAAAAAATGCGTATATCACAAAAACATTATGAGACATTTCAGTATAGACGTTAATAGACTGTTATAGTCACATTATTTATTCTTTTTGTTAATTTTAATAATTGTTGTCTATGTGTTTTTAAGTCTAATGTTACAATGCTTGAGCTGATTTAATTTTTAAATTATATGTAACTCCCAATTCGACTCTCTCCAATGGAGACAGTATTTTAAAATGTGATAGCGACTACAGGCTGAATTTCAATTGAAAAAAAAGTTTGTAACGACTGAAGATGTTTATAATAAAGTTAAAATGTCTCATAATGTTTTTGTGATCTACGCATTTTTTCTACACCTCTACAGCCATCAAATTACTTATCTTCATATAATTAAAAGGGTGTATCATCAGTAAATTATTATTTATAATTTAATTTTAAAAAAATATAAAAACTTGGTCTGTAAAATATAAATACTTAACATTATGTGTTGTTATTTTTTTTTAGGTTTTCCCGCGTGCCATGTAGGTCAGTTCAGGTGTGCTAACGGAATGTGCAAGCCTCAGACTTACAGATGTGATGGTTACAAAGACTGTGATGATGGGTCTGATGAAGCTAATTGTACAGCAATCGCATGTCCAGACAACAAGTTCCTGTGTCCTCGTGGTGCTCCACAGGGACAACCAAAGTGTATCGGCAAATCTCAGCTGTGTGACGGCAAACAAGACTGTCTTGATGGAGCTGATGAAGAGACTGCTTGTTGTGAGTAACCTTTTTTTGTATATGGGTTGTGAAGGGGTGAAAAGTGGTTGTTTTATTTATTTAGCTTTATTTTATCCTTTGAGAATATTTTTATTAAATAATAATAATCAAATATTAACTCCCTTTTTAGTACCTCTTGTTAATTTTTATGTTGTTAAAACCTTTAAAATGAATTCTTATTTGTTGCAGCTACATCTAACTGTAATTCTCTAAGCTGTGAATACAAATGCCAGGCTTCATTATCAGGTGGCGCTTGCTACTGTCCTGAAGGCAAAAGAGTTGCAAATGACTCCAGGTCTTGTATCGGTAAGTTTTTTTGATTTCAGTATTTCAATGATCTTTTAAATAAGTTTATCTTGATGTTGCTTCGATTTAATTTTATGACATACCAAATCTCCGAAGGTGCTTCGAGTTTTGGAAGTTAAACGTTGGACTTAGTGACGTGGATTTCCTTGGAAATTCTTGACATTCATCGATGTTTTAAATGTCTGATTTTCCTTGTTAGTGTAGCACTTCCTCACAGTCTGCCCCCCTGATGTTCAAAATTTGGATGGAAAATGTTTTATCCTTATTTTCATTAGTACATGTTCAAAGTTACATTGCTTCTTAGGACCACCTTTGTAGTAAATTCCACCAAATTTTTCTATATAGTGAAAGCCCTCTTAACCGGCTATCTTGGGGTTGGACAGAATTACCAGTTAAACCAAATGTTTCTTCAACGAGCATTAAAAAAACTGAGAAGAACTTCAAAACATTTATAGTTAAGAAAATATACATTAGAAGGAAAATACATTGATATGAGTGTACAGTATTCATGGTGGTGACATGGGTATCATCAGGGGCTGTTTAAACTGACAGCCCGTTAAATCAAGACCAGATAAAAGGGCTCCTACTGCACTTTAACAAAAGTAGAAGAACAAGGCCAAACCACTTGTTGGAAGCTAGCAATTACGGTCATTTATTTGGGCCTTGATTACTAACCCCTTAGGGAGTCGTGTGGAATACAGTGTGATCAGTATTAAGACTTGTAAATTAAAGTGCCAAGGCATGGGATTAACCTATGAACTCAAGCTTGATTCATGATGACCAATCAGATGAGACTTGTAAATTAAAGTGCCAAGGCATGGGATTGACCTATGAACTCAAGCTTGATTCATGATGACCAATCAGATGAGACTTGTAAGTTAAAGTGCCAAGGCATGGGATTGACCTATGACCTCAACCTTAATTCAAGATGGCCGAGCAGATGAGGCTTGTAAAATAAAGTGCCAAGGCTTGGGATTGACCTATGAACTCAATCTTGATTCATAAATGGCCGAGCAAATATTACTGTTTATTTTAGTATCATGGCTTCTCTGAATACCTCATCTTTACTTTGTTATCATTTTCTTTTACTAATAGACAACATAGTATGGTGATTATTAATCTATTTAACTTGTCTGTTTCAGATCGGAATGAGTGTGAAGAATGGGGTTTCTGCTCTCAGAAATGTAAGAACACAGAAGGAAGTTATGTTTGCAGTTGTTTCGCAGGATATGATCTCAGGGACAAAACACAGTGTGTTGCTAGTGATACCACTTCTACCCAGGTATGTAGCCACTAACTTATCATCTTGGCAGCATCATCTTGGACTGCCTGCATCCTTAAGTTATTATCCAAGCCCTTTCTGCTTCCTCCCAGATCCACTTTTTGATGGCTGACTTAGCCTGTCCTCTGGACTAGTCAATTGCGGGCTCCAGTCCACAGAACGGCATGAAAGCTCCCTTTTTTGCTACTTCATCTGCTTTTTCATTTCCTAGGATAATGGACACATAAGGGTTTATGAGTCCAGGAACCCAAAGTAGTGTAACCTCCTTTAACTCTGCATGAGTCCCTAAGGCCTCTTGGCCCTCCTTAACAAGTGCTGAGTCTGCACCTGGAGCGCAGAGTGTGGTAATCTTTCCATGGGCTGTTGCACTCAGTATTTTTATTATTATTAGCATATTTATTCTAACTTTAAAGCTAAGATTTATAGTAAAACAGACTACAGAAATTCAAATTCCAAGAGGGGTCCTGAGTTTTGTAATGATATAACTTTGAATTTGTTAACATTATTTTTTGCTAATTTAGAATTAATTTTTAAATATTTATTTTCAGGTTTACTTCGCATATGATAAGTCAGTTCTGAGGATGGATTTGAATGGATTGAACAGGGAAGTTCTGGCCGTAGGAACGGCTGTAAGTGGTCTCGATTTTCACTTCTCAAAAAACATCTTCTACTGGTCCGACACTAAAAGCAGAAAGGTATTCATCTTTATCTCACCTGTTCACTCATCACTTTAATTGTTAGTTAAGACATGTCTTTATAACATTAATGTTTTTATTTTAGATTCAAGTTAGCGGTTTAGTCTCTGGTAGTGGTAGTGGAGGAGGAGGTATGTACCCTGAAATGACAATGCCAGGTTCTTCGAGTCCAGCTGCTCTAGCTGTAGATTGGGTTGGAGACAAACTCTACGTTGCTGACTCTATGGGACAGAAGATAGATGTGTTTGAATGGAACGGTCGTTTCCATGCAATCGTTCTCTCTTCAAATTTAACATCACCTATGGACATCGCTCTTGACCCTACATGCGGGTAATGCTATACACCATTTCATTATAACATCAGCCTTTATTTGTATAGATTATCTCAACTGCGTGTTGTGTATAAAAACATTACTCTGAGCTCTTAAATGTGATAATTCAATCATACTCATTATTCTTTTTTAATTTGTACAAGATTGATGTTCATCGCGGATTCGCTTCAAGTGGTTCGCGCCAATATGGATGGTTCAGACGCTCGTGCCATCGTGAGTGAAGCAGCCTATAAAGCATCTGGTGTTGCAGTGGATATCTTAGCTCAGCGTGTCTTCTGGTGTGATTCCCTTCTAGACTATATCGAAACGGTCAACTACGATGGTCAAAACAGAAAACTTGTCTTAAGGGGTAAAAATAATTTATGATTTTTTGCAACATTTATGTTTTCTATTTTAGAAATGTACTTTTAAGCCATTGGCAACGGGCTTAAAGGCTGATTATATAAAGTGAGCACTTTATTTTATTCTCATGTTGACATTCATTCATCCAATAATATGACTAGACCAAACTATATGTCCCATTAATTGGTAGACTTTTATTAATATTATTATTTATTATATTTAATGTGTATTTGTTTAACAGGTAATTCAGTGCCATCTCCTAGCCGGCTTGCTGTATTTGAGAACCGTGTGTACTGGTCTGATGGTACCAAACAAGGAGTTGTATCAGCAGATAAATTCCTTGGTGCCAACTCTATACAGTCAGTCTACAAGAATAAGGATGTTAGGGATCCTAAAGCTATCAAAATCGTCAATCCTCTTGTACAGCGACATGGTTAATATATTTTTTATTTCTCTTATTATTATCACCACTGTAGTTCTAAGACCTTTCAATCCAAAAATTTATTATGTTAAAAAAAGCATGTTAAGCCCATGGGCGTAGCCAGGGTTGCCTTTAGGGGGGGGCTAATTTTTTTGGATATATATATATGCGTTTCTTAATACTATTTTATTTTTTAGTGAGGAACCCATGCAGTAACAACAATGGTGGGTGTGAACAGCTTTGTATTGTGACAGCTGGCAGTGAAGGTCTTGGTAGTTTAGGATACCGTTGTGCTTGCAGTATTGGACAACGCCTCTCTCAAGACTTACGCTCTTGTAATCGTAAGTATTACCTCTTCTTCCTTAACTTTTTGCGTTGACTTCTGCGGATTCTAATTGATTTCTTCTTTGATTCATTACAATAACATAATTTTGTTACTTATCATGTAAAAGTTACGTATTGGTTAAATGCAAAGAGAAAAATGTATGGTTAAAGCTACAAAGAAATCAGCTTGCCTCTATAAAAGTTAGAGTTTGAAAATGTTGAAGTTCGTGGAGTTATGCATTTGTCTAATCTTTATGTAGAATTAACTGGGCGATGAAGAATTACTGCTTTTTTTCTGTAATTGAAGTTACAATGAGGGCTGCCTAAATCTTTTTCAAGTTTTAAAAACCATTTAAAATTTCAAACTATGCTCTTACTTTCTGCACGCTTTAAAGCATTCTTATTATTTTTAAAATTATTTACATCAAAATTTGTTTTGATTGTTTCAGCGGTAAAAGAGTTCCTATTATACTCACAGCAAAGGTTCATCAAGGGACGAGTTCTAGACCCTGTTGTAAAAGGATTCAGCGATGCTATGGTACCATACATCTCAAGACGTGCCAGGTTCGTCGGTTTGGACTTCGATGCAAGGAAAAATGCTCTTTACTATTCAGATGTACTCTTGGATGTTATTTATAAAATTTCAACTAATGGAACTGGTTAGTTTATATCTCTTTAATATTTTTATTTCATTTAGAAAGTTTCTTTGTCATTTATATGTAGAATTAGAACTAAACATTAGGTTGTTATTAAGATAAAATGTGTAAGTATCTCATATTGGAGATTTACCTACTAAGGCTCTCATGAATCAGAATGATCTAAGCAACTCAAACCTTCAAAAGCTGCATTTGTTAACCTGCCCAAAAAGTAACTTGCTAAGTACCTCTAGTTCTTTCAAAAAATACATCCAAAGCCTTATCATTTAACATTCAAATCAAAATTGGTGGTTATTGACGAAAAAACAACAATAGTTATTGTTAAAATCACTCAGGTTGCACTGATGATGGTCAACTAAAGCAGTTTAAACATAAGCCACTGTGGATTATCAACAATTTCGATCTGATTGTTACAATTTTTAAAGCTAAGAGATGAAAAAAATACTAGTAAAGCAGCGCTTAAAGAACTAGTGTTGAAACCAGGAAATACTTTTAGGAGGAAAACCTTAAAAAAAGGTAAGCATAAACTTTTTTAAGACCCTCATTTCTAAATGTTTTCAAAATACAAGGGGGGGGGGGGGATGAACATTTTTTTCATAATAGTTACATATTCTTTTCCTACTCTTCTAGACCTTTAAAACATTAACAACATTAAACATTAGTATAACATGTCATGCTCGTATGCCATAGTATTGGCCTCCATCTAAAAAATATTTAGTGTGAAATTCCCATAATCTATACTGTTGTCACAAAATGCTGAAATGCATCTGTATGCTGGATTTGGTTTAAATCGGTAAATTTTTTATGCCAGTTATCGTTAGACAAGCACACAAAACTTTTACAATCCCAGGTCTTTCAAATGAAGAACTCACTACGCTTATTTAATAAATTTCACTACCTGGTAAAGACATCTAAATTGGGTTCATTTTAGAAAAATAGTACTTCTTTAGATTTTTGCTCCCTTCTGTTTTTTTGTTTTTTTATAAGGGGAGTATCAATCTAAAGAAGTGCTGATAAAACAAATTAATAATTGTTATTTTTCCTGACTGTTTATTCAAATTGTATTATCTTGGATTTTATTTAATGTTGCTTTTTTCAGGACGTGAGATAGTGCTTGCTAGTCAGAACGAGGGTGTTGAAGGACTCGCTGTAGATTGGGCTGCTGATAATCTTTATTACATTGATAGCAGGAAAGGAACTCTTAATGTACTATCAACAAGGAATACCACCTATAGGAGAACTCTACTTAAGAACTTAAAGCGACCTCGAGCTATTGTTGTACATCCTAACAAAGGGTAAGCTTATAGCCAATATTTATTTATTATTTGCCCATAAATTAGCAAAAGTTCTGCCTCTGAAGATGGTTGGTGTGGAACTGAAGAACGGCTGTAGGAATTTGATTCTGGCCATTTCACTACCTTTGACGAAAACACCTTCAGCTTGTTAATTATTTACTTAGCACTTCTTTACACTGTTATTCCCTCACAAATAATCAGAAGGTAGTAACAATTACAGAATGCTCTTCTTTAGACTGTTACTCTCTCATAAATAAAGAGAAGGGAGTAATAATCTAAAGAAGGTGTACAGAATGTTCTTCTTTAGAGTGTTACTCCCTCATATATAAACAAAGGGAGTAACAATCTAAAGAAGGTGTAAGGATGTTCTTCTTTAGACTGATTCTCCCTCATAATTAAACAAAAGGGAGTAACAATCTAAAGAAGGTGACGGAATCCTCTTCTTTAGACTGTTACTCTCTCATAAATAAATAGAAGGGAGTAACAATCTAAAGAAGGTGTATGGAATGTTTTTCATTTGACTGATTCTCCCTCATAATTAAACAAAAGGGAGTAACAATCTAAAGAAGGTGTACGGAATGCTTTTCTTTAGACTGTTACTCTCTCATAAATAAACAGAAGGGAGTAATAATCTAAAGAAGGTGTACAGAATGTTCTTCATTAGACTGATTCTCCCTCATAATTAAACAAAAGAGAGTAACAATCTAAAGAAGGTGTACGGAAGAATGTTCTTCATTAGACTGATTCTCCCTCATAATTAAACAAAAGGGAGTAACAATCTAAAGAAGGTGTAAAGAATGCTTTTCTTTAGACTGTTACTCCCTCATAAATAAACAGAGGGAGTAACAATCTATAGAAGATGTAAGGAATGTTCTTCTTTAGACTGTTACTCTCCTTATAAAAACAGAATTAAATTATCTTTAGCACTTTTTTTACCCCTTTTTGAACCTAGCACTTAAGAGTATCGATACTAATTGGGGACCACAACCTAATAAGAACCCACTAATGGTTCATCAGTAGTATCATAAACTATTAGTATATAAGTGTTTTAATTAACATGTATGGCTATGGATCATTAATCTAAAGTCCATATAATTTAATTAGTTAAGAATGTTGAATAACATTTGTAAAAAAAAAAAAAAATTGAATTTCATTTATATTTTCATTTTGACAGGTTTATCTTCTTTTCTGAGTGGGACCGCCCTGCTAATATCAGTCGAGCTTACACAGACGGTACAAACTTAGTCGTTTTCAAAGATGCAACACTTGGATGGCCTAACGGTCTATCAGTGGATTTCCAACGAGATCGTCTTTATTGGTGTGATGCTTTACTTGATCATGTTCAACATTCAAAATTAGACGGAACTGATATCGTCACCATTAGTTCTCGACTTATCCGCCATCCTTTCTCGATAGTCATTCATGGAGGTATGTAAGCTTTCCTGTGCTAATTTCTGTTTGGTTTAGGAGTTAGATCTTCCAAGGAAAACTCCTTTATGAAGTATTATTGAAGCTGGTCTTTTAAACCACTAATTTAAAAATTATATGATGTTTATATCTCGAAATCTATTCTGATCCATCGAGTAAAATGCTCCCAACCAAGAGTGCTTATCTGCAGTCCCCAAGACAGGCACTGGAAGCAAGAGTTGATGGAAGATAAACAAGAGGAAGAAGAACCTCCTGGACAGATAACATCCAGAACAGCTTAACCCATTCAACACGTTTGAATCCACCGTGGTTCCATGCCAAGCTAGGGCTGCTGGCAGGTGCTTAGATCCCTAGTGGATCTAAGCACACTCTTCTGGCACTCCGCTGCTCTTTTCCTCGTGTCTCAGGTAGAACCCTCTTACAAGGGTCCCCCAGGCCTGCTGGTGTTTGTATCCATAGAGGATTCCAACAACAAATTTTTTAAAAGATTAATTTTTAAATTGTGTAATCTTATTTGGTATTATTTAAATCCACCACAGAGATGCGTTCCTGAATTGGAAGAGACGCATTGAATGGGTTAAAAGAGAGTCTATAATTGAAGGCAGAGCTGTTAAGCCAGTCCAAGACTACCCTGCCTGGTGATTCTTTTGCAACCCTCTACACCGATCAGCAGATGAGGGCTAATGTAAAGAATAAATCTGTATTGGTATCAGAGTTGTCTTTATCTGTTTTAGATTGGATGTATATAACTGACTGGCGTCTAGATGCTATAATAAGGCTGAACAAGATGACAGGTGGAGATGAAGAGATTGTCGTTAAGGAATCTCCTACTAACAGACTGTATGGAGTGAAGGTGTTCAGCCAAGGTGAACAAAGAATGCTTCCTGTACACCCATGTCAGGTGAACAATGGTGGCTGCCAAAAACTCTGCTTTGCAGTACCTGTTTCTAACATCTCGGAAAATCTTAAGGTATATTAATATGTTTATTTTTTTACCTCTGTAAAATTTCTGTATTTTTACTACGTTTTTTATTAGCTTGCTTTCTTGTTTGTTTGTTTGTCCGGTACAAATCTTGCAATCGATTTTTAACTAACTTCCCAAGTAGCTAGACATTTGAAACTTTTAGAATAGCTCAGAACACGATGACAATGCATTATTTTAATATTTTTAGCCCTCTTTCAGCAGAATTTAATTCGTTTTCAGCAAATTTTGCTGTATAGAAAGTTAGTTCGGAAAAATCAGCAAGATATTTTATTTGTTTTGACATATCCCCTTATTTACAATCTTCATTTTGACGGGTTTCAAATTTATGATTTATGACAGAAAATTTAAAAACGTAGTATATAAAAAGTTCTTTTTATCTTGTAATTATTTAGACTATGGATATCATTTTACTTCTGTATCATTGGTAGATTTGTTGACATCCATATTAGGAGAAACACATTTTCTGCTCCATACATGAAAAACTTGGAGGAGAACACTCTGAAATGCTGTCTACCTGCTTTTTTTCAGTAATAGAATATGTAGTCTGGGATATTCATTTTTTATTTTTAACCCGTAACTAGTGAGGTGCTTTTTATGTTACTTAACTGGTGAGGTTGGGTTACAGATACCCAGAACTTTTCCCCCCTCTCAGCAAATTTACTAGTTGGGATAAATAACAAATAGCTGCATGTAATATTAAAAGTAACTTTTATTTATAATATAAAACAATTCTTTGCACATAAAAACTAAAAGGGGCCAACAAATAAGAAAAGTAAAAAAATAATAAAAGTACGATAGCAATTTGTGTATTGTTTAATTTAAATAATTTGAATATTTTAATTAAAATTTTGAGGAAATATTATTATATTTATGAAATTTAATGTTAATACTAGTAAAAAATATTAAATTGTTATTTTATAAAAACAGTTTTTACTATACAAATTACATAGTAAAAAAAGAGTAACTTAACTAGTAAGGTTGGGTTAGGAATACCCTGAATTTCTGGAAATAGCCCAAAAAACAAAACAACTCGCGTTTAGCGCAACCTAAGATCTTCAAACCAACAGACGATAAACTGATTTGAAGGTACATGAGAGGACACAGGCCCACCCTAACCCTCTAGTGATAATTTATAAACAAAGTATTCCATGGTTATCTGACATCCAACCTCACCAGTTACGGGTTAATGACTAGTTGTAGTCAATTACAGGTTTACTTGACTAGAAATGTTACTTTGTGTTTGAAGGTTGTGTGCGGATGTCCCTATGGTGAGAAGATAGCTGAAGACGAACGTGCTTGTATGGCAGATCCTGATGCAGAACCAAGTGCCGCTGCGTGTCCAAACAAATGGGACTTTACTTGTGCAAACCAACGATGTGTACCAAGAGCCTGGGTTTGTGATGGAGATGATGATTGTCTTGATAATTCCGATGAAATGCAGAACTGCACAAGTTAGTAGAGTTTTTCTTTTTTATTATGTTTTTAATTTCATTGAGTATTAGATTGTCTAATGATGATTTCTTCTCAATGGGTGCGGAATTCAATTCATGGATGATTCTTCTATGACGAACTCAGTTGTTCAAGCTGCCACCATGGACTCCTCTGAAGATGCTTCTTGTAATAAGAGCCAAATGTTCGGACTGATACCCATTTAGATGCAATCAAAGTTTTTGTTGTAGATGGTTTTAATTAAGTAATAGTTATTTATGCACCTAGGGAATAAAGTAAGCCATTATTCCCTGAGCGAAAAAGTTGGTTTTTGAGGCTAAGCCGAAGGAACTATGGTCCCTAAATCCCGAGGCGAAGCCGAGGGAATTAGACTCTTTAATTCCCGAGGCGCAGCCGAGGAAATAACTCTAATTAGCTCCCGAGGTGCAGCCGAGGGAGATAATTATCACGAGGGGAATAATGGCACTTTACTCACGAGGTACATACAATATTTTATCTCCAGTAGGAAGAAAATACACATTTTCGTACATTGCACAGTGTTTATTTATTATTTTAATAAATAACAATAATTATTAGCACTTTTAATAGCAGATATAAGAGATTCAATATAAAAAAACAAATAATAATTGGAATTAAACTCAAATAGAAGGTTATTTAGATGCAGGTTATAAACAAAGATAAACATGGTCGAAAAAGCAAGTGTCGCCAACCTGATTTCAACAACTTCATTACATTAGCCATACATTTTCTACTATTTACAAAATAATTAAGTTGCAATCTTTACTTTTTTGCCCTACTTTACTTTTTCGCCCTACTTTTACTTTTTGTCCCTACTTTTTGAGCTCAGGGATGAAAAGACTTACTTTAGTCCCTCTAAACTAATTCAAAATCATAACTTTTTCTCCCTACTGGAGATAAAAGCATTATTTAATTATATCCTGTTACACCATGGAAGTACATAGAGTTTCTTTGATGCTTCACCATCACTTTTTAAATTGGGCAAAGGTTTTGACCTTTCTGTAATCCAGTAAAGGATTACGTAATTTCTCAAAGTAACATATTAAAACAAATTATTGACATATCCTTCTTGTTTCAGAGCCGACATGTGCACCTGGTGAGTTCCAATGTGCTTCAGGACGTTGTATATCTTCCAACTTTAAATGCGATGCTGAGAATGACTGCGGTGACTTCTCAGACGAGACTGGTTGTCAGAATGTAACCTGCTCCGCATCGCAATTCGCTTGCGACAATGGCCGTTGTATCCCTGCAACATGGAAGTGTGACTCTGAAAACGATTGTGGAGATTCTTCTGATGAAGGAGATTCTTGTGAAGAGAAAACTTGCGCTTACTTCCAGGTAAACTTTTCGTAATTTTAACATCTTGACTTAGTTCCTTTTTGGCACATACCTTGTGTCACTTCTCCTCTCCTAATTGAAGAGGAGTGCAGCTGGTCAATATGCTTTCGATGTACTAGCTGCGTTCTATCCTCTGTCAAGGTGTAGTGGAGTTGGCTGGCCAGACACAGACAACTCCACTCTAATATTTGCTAAATTAAATACAAGAGTAAAATAGTTTAAAATTGCTGCTTTATTTGTGTTTAGTTTACTTGCCCAAGATCAGGACACTGCATCCCTCAGTCATGGGTATGCGATGGAGACAACGATTGCTTTGACAACCAAGATGAAGCAGGATGTCCTCCAATCACTTGCTCGGCCACTCAGTTCAAATGTGCAGATCTACGTCAATGTGTACAAGAAACTTATAAATGTGATGGAATCTTAGATTGTAACGACGGCTCAGATGAGCTTGGCTGCCGTAAGTATTGTTTTGATATTTATAATTTTTCATCTACGTAGTTTGACTTTTGCTATCATCAAAATTTCCTGATTTTTTTTGTAATACTAATTGATAGTACGTGTTAATTTTTACAGCAACACTAGCTCCGAACCAATGTGACCCAGAGAAGCAATTCAAGTGCGAGAAATCTGGTATATGTATTCCAAAAGCTTGGCATTGTGATGGTACACCTGACTGTGATGATTCTTCTGACGAACCTAAATCTTGTGGACAGGTAACCTTTCTTAAAGCAACTCATATTCAATTCACTTTTATATTTTAATTTAATTTTCTTACATATTTAATAACAATTCAGGAATATATGATTGCAATCTAATCTGTGATGAGAGAGGACAATCTATAATGATAATAACTAACATCTTTATGAAATTTTTGTCAACAATAGGTGGCATGCCAGACAGGATACTTCAAATGTAAGAATTCCAAGTGTGTATTCAAGGCTTACATCTGTGATGGAAGAGATGATTGCGGTGATGGATCAGATGAAGACTCTTCTCATGCTTGCGGTGCACCAGCATTCAGGTAACATCTGTGGTGATAATATACTTACTTAATCCATGTCATCTTCCACCAACTGGTGTTGAGGGGTAGGCAAAA
The DNA here is from genome assembly GCA_951217055.1 of Gerris lacustris. Taxonomy (NCBI): domain Eukaryota; kingdom Metazoa; phylum Arthropoda; class Insecta; order Hemiptera; family Gerridae; genus Gerris; species Gerris lacustris. The sequence goes on from OX578286.1 coordinate 31,955,616, forward strand.
GATCTCCAGATTACTCAGTTTTGAGTTAGCAGGACCAATCTCCCCAAGTAGAAATTCTCTCTTAGCGTAGACATTACATTTTTTCCGAAGTCTTTCTCTTTCTTCTACGAAGCTTCATCCCTTCCAATCTCTCCTTGAATGCCTCCTTCAGATACCTGGAGGTCTCATTCTCTGTACAGTTTGAAAAGAAGTCATGGAATAAAAATAGAAAAGACCGTCGTCAAACTTTTGTTGAATGAATGTGGTGATTTTCATTATGTATATTTTCAGAACCTTTTCTGGAAGCTTCACTATGCTAGTTCTAATTACTACCTGCTACTTCAATTAAATCCACAGTCAATGACAGAACTATGCTAGTTCTGCTTAGTACCTTCAATAAAACAAAATCCACATTTAAAGACAGAACGAGAAAAAACCTGTCAGTCTCAGTTTAGTGTTCTTTATAACTTACAATAATGTTTCATTTTACAGCATTTATCTTTAAAAGGGTGTTAATAATAATAATATCTCAAAAACGCAAAATTTAAGATGTAAGGTCTTTAATGTGTCACAATCATTATAAGAAGTGACTTTTGTCTGAAAAAACGAACTAGCTATTTTTTTTAATTTATAAAGAGATTTCACTGTCTAATGGTGTTTAATTTTTCTAGGTGTGGAAACGGTGAATGGATGTGTCCTGGTGTTAGTGAACGTTGTGTGAATCTCACTAGTGTCTGTGATAGTAAACTAGACTGTCCTAATGGAGCTGATGAAGGACCTGGATGTGATCTTAACCAGTGTGCACATCGTCAACCCATCTGCAGTAACAACTGTACTCAAACACCATCGGTGAGTTCACCAATTTATCTTATTTATATTCCTTTTAATTAATTATGGAATGAATGAATGGTTATAACTCCAATTGCACACCTTTTTTTAGACTTTTGTCATGTTTTGTTTAACTATACAACTATACTCTACAATGCAGTACAGATAGTAGAAGAGGAAGGATGAACCACTTGTTTGAAGCTAGCAATTAGGCCACTTATTTGGGCTTTGTTTACTAACTCTGCAGTAGTAGTAGCAGTATTAAAGGGCGGGGTGGCCTAGCCTAGCAAACAGACCACATTTGGATCCTTTTTTCCAACCCTAGACATTCCCACACCCAGCAAACCACCGCCGCTTCACTCTGAAACCTTTTTGTTTGGGTTATGAAGGACAGGATGTCTTGCCACTTCAGTGTTTCAAGTTCCTCTACTCCAATTCCTCCCTCCCTAACATATGAAAGTGCAATCTCCCATATCCTTCACACGCTCCCAGGTAATGGTAAGCTGATTCCTCCTCATCACCACACACTGGACATGTGGGGTGCTCTTGTACTTTTAGTAATGCCAGATGTCTACTGAGCCTGCAGTGTCCAGTTAGCACTCCAACCAGATTTCTCAGGTTGGTCCTGCTCAGTCCTAACAGCCATCTGGTTTTTCTGTTTATTTTTCCTGCCATTTTGTTTATTTTTAGCAGTAACATCTTGGACAGCCTGCATCCCTCTGTTTCTAACCATTCCCTTCCTGCTTCATCCCATACCCACTTCTTAATGGCTGATTTAACCTGACCTTTCGACCAGTCAACTGCAGGTTCAGGTCCACAGAAAGGCATAGAGCTAATCCTGTGTGGATTTCATTCACTTCACACAGCAATGTACCACCAAAGTGAATACAGTGTAAACAATAGTGGGCCCTGTAAATCAAAATGCTTAGGCGAGGGACTGAAAACATGACCTCAACCTTAGTTTTTAGTTGAGCAATTGATTTAGAATTTACCAATGTTTTTAGAACCATGGCTACTCAGAATCCCAAAAGTACACTCTATAATCACATTAGTAACATTACACAAGTATGTCGCATAAGTAACATTTTTTGTTTCCTATGTCAACAGGGTGCATTGTGCACATGTCCATCAGGTGAGAAGCTAAGTAAAGATGAGGTTACCTGTGAAGATATTAACGAATGTGAACCTGCCGGACTATGTTCTCAGATTTGTACCAACACCAAGCGGAACTACGTTTGTTCTTGTACAGAAGGCTATGTTCTTGAACATGACAATCATACTTGCAAAGCTATCAGTAAGTATCAGGGAATCTAAAAAATACTGAAAAATTTGTATTCTTATTATTTACTTACTTCATGGTACTTATTACTCATGTTGGGATTTCCGTAAACCCTATAGATTATTAATGTTATTTAATACAATACTAATCTACTTTTTAATAAATTTCAGATCACAGTGCTGCATTCTTAATTATTTCAAATCGTCATTCAATATTGGTTGCCGATTTGAAAGACCAAGGTTTGGAACGAGTGCCCATCATAGTGGAAAACGTAGTGGCAACTGCAAGCAACATGCATACCGGTACACTCTTCTGGTCTGATATGAAACTCAAGAAGATTTCCCGACTCGATCGAGGCCATGACCCTGTAGATGTAAGTCTTATTGAAATTTAAACAAATACATCTATATTAAAAGCCATATTAGATTTCCACCAATGGCATTTCATAACTCTAATGTAGGCAAACTGCCATTGGTTTACATTCCAATAAAGATTTATACGTCACATTCTTATAAGTCTTCAATACAGTAGAACCTCGATAATTCGGACCTCTAAAATCCGGAGCCTCGAAAATCCGGACTGCCTACTGAAAAATTTAATAACTGATGCAGATAGTATTTAATTGAATTTCATTGGTTTTTTATATTATGTGTAAAGTGTTTTAGTAAAGTTTTAGGTGATGTTTTGTAGTCAAAGACAGAGTTTTAACAAATAATATCTAAAATTCCCTTATATAATAACAATGTTCCTGTGAAATCACTCAACGGGTATAATAGTTTTGTTGCATTGTTTTACAGCACATTAGAAAAGTCGGATAAATCGGTAATTCGGACAGTGTCTGGTCCCAATTAGTCCGAATTATCGAGGTTCCACTGTATTTTATTCTTTTAGTGCCCACATTATAGTTTTAAATTTTTACATTTCTAATAGTCCAGGAGATAGCGTGCAAAAAAGTGTCTGACTAACATCAAGCTAGAATTTTGAATACAAGTCAATCTTTTAGCGCCTTTTAAGAATATGTGGTCGGCTAAGTTCGTCTGTGGGACATAGCTTGGCAATAGGCGTTTGAAAAAAACAAACCGGTGGAGAGCGGCCATGTCTCACCAATTATGGTGGACAATGTGATTTTCATGATCCTGAGTACAGAATTAGTTAGTAGACCGAAAATCAAGTTGATGTTAGTTCGTCCTTTGACATGTGACCACGTTGATTTTTAGTAATATTTGAATAACTAACCTATCAAGTGTGAAAATAACATCAACTTGATTTTTGGTCTACTAACTAATTCTGCACTCAGAATCATGAAAATCACATTGTCCACCATAATTGGTGAGACATGGCCGCTCTCCACCGGTTTGTTTTTTTCAAATGCCTATTGCCAAGCTATGTCCCGCAGGCGAACTTAGCCGACCACATATTCTTAAAAGGCGCTAAAAGATTGACTTGTATACAAAATTCTAGCTTGATGTTAGTCACACACTTTTTTGCACGCTATCTCCTGGACTATAATTTAGATTTACATTTTTTTCTGATCAATCAATCAATTATTGGTGCCTGTGAGAACATTTAAAATTGGATTAATAATAACAGTGGAGGGGTAAATCTGGGAGAATAACGCTCACTTTTAACTTTTTACCTATTAACGTGGAGTTATATTTAAGAAATTGTCTATCCATGACAGCTTTATCACAAAAAAATTGAATTTATCATTAAACAATTAATCAGTGACATGAATTTCTCATATGAGTGACTAAATAATAGAAATATGAGAAACCAAAGAAACTAATTAATAAATGTATGTAGATCAGTTGTAGTTTTATGTTTTTATAGCTTCTTCTACTTTCTTTTTTTCTCTGGCCCTAATGGTGAATTACTCTTCGGATATTTTTTTGAAAGTGCTGAAGCTAGAATCATCAAAAATTGCAAATGACTTTCTCATGTTGATATCCTCTTTAAAGGAATTTTCTTATCCACAACTTTCCAAATTCAAATGATAGGTTTTGCTTAATGTATTTTTAATGTTTGTTTCTCTTTTAGGTGATTCAATCTGGTTTGGATTTGGTGGAAGGATTAGCATACGATTGGATATCGGGTAACTTATATTGGCTTGACTCTCGATTAAACACAATAGAAGTATCGACTGAAAACGGAACTAACAGAGTTATTTTATTAAATGAAAACATCACTCAACCTAGAGGCATGATGGTTGATCCTACACCAGGGTAAGTCTTCCTTCTTCAAAATAATTGTTTAAATCCGATGTAACATGATAGAAGAAATTAAATATAATTAAGCATTGAAATGCAGTAGGTAGCACTCCGGTCGCCGGCACCTTTCAAAATACCAGTTTGTCCAAAAAGTTTTGTTTTTTTCCTGGTGACTTTAAAAATAAAGTCCAAAGATGTTAGACCTCATGCATGTGAACATCTTATAGGACTCTCCCACTAAGATGGTTGAGAGATCCACAGAAAGTGAATGGCTGGCTTAGAGGAAGCAATCCTTAGTTCTTCTAGCCAAAAAATGGCTGAGCGAAAGATTTTCCACCTAAGATGAGTTAATGCAGGACAGTTGCTGATAAGGTGTGAATGGTTTCATCCTCTTTCTTATAAGGCCTGCACCCTGGGCTTTCAGCTAGATCAAGCCAGTGTAGATTTCAATTTAGTTGACAGTGTCAGTAAGAATGTCTGTCAAAAAATGTCAGGATGGTTCTTGGGGGAAAGCATGGATCTGGTAAGATGCTGAGATGGTTCCTGGATCAGATTGTCGCATGCCTAAAACACTGTTCCTGATTCTATTCAGATCTAAATCCATGAAAGTCCTCATGGAGACTCCACAATTTGGCACTCCAACAACAGGTTTTGGTGCAATTGGGTTCAAATTGGAACCCATTTTGTCTAACTGAACAACAATCTCTTTGTCCTCAATGCCACAATGGTCTGGAGCCCATCCTAGTTGTTCCTTGTTAAGTTGCCCCAGTAGGTTGATATCTTTTGCAATCAGCAACCAGGTTAGATGAACACCTTGGTGCAAGTAGCACTTTGATCTCTGCCAGACTGTCACAGTAGTTATTTGAACTCTAAAGAGTCAATGTCTTATTTATTTTTACGTTTCAAATGTTTTGTTTAAAGTAACCACATCTAAACAATGCTCTTTTTGTGTATTCAGCGCCCGTTGGATATTCTGGACAGATTGGGGAGAGAATCCTCGTATTGAAAAGGTTGGAACTGATGGTTCAAACCGTACCACTATCATATCAACAAAGATCTACTGGCCTAATGGTCTGACACTGGATATAGCTAACAGACGTGTGTACTTTGCCGATTCTAAGCTTGATTTTATCGATTTCTGCGACTACGATGGTAAAGGAAGGCAACAAGTCGTGGCAGGTTCACATTATCTGCTTCATCCACACTCTATAACACTGTTTGAAGATATTGTTTATTGGACTGATCGACAACTAAACAGGGTAAGATTCACGTCATTTCATTTTAAATGTATTAATTATTCTTTTTTATAAATAATTTTTGAAAACAAGCACTGGAAACTAGAATTTGTGAAAGGAGATAAAAAAAACAAAAGTTATCCATGTGAGTCAGTATCATGTTAAAAAATTATAAATTGAACAAAGTGCTCATTGAACAAGAGATCTATGAGTGAAGTGTGATATATCTCCTCCTTTATGCTATGTTAATCCTATTTTTACTGGTCTTATATTACTTTGCTTTGTAAGTTTGATCGCACATTTCCGTTTCCCCAATTTTGAACCACTTCACGTGATTCAATCTTCCCCAAATTTTGCACATAGATAAACTAAGGTGAAGAATACAGAAACCAAAAAAAAATAAAAACAAAAACAAAATGGCGTCAAATTTATTTGCTTTTTAAGTTTCATCGCACACCTATTACCCCAATTTTGAACCATTTCCCGTCATTCAATCTTCCCTAAATTTTGCACATAGATACAACTAAGGTGAAGAATACAGAAACCAAAAAAAAAAAAAAAAAAATGGCGTCAAATTTATTTGCTTTTTAAGTTTCATCGCACACCTATTACCCCAATTTTGAACCACTTACCGTCATTCAATCTTCCCCAAATTTTGCGCATAGATACAACTAAGATGAAGAACACAGAAACCAAAAAAAAAAAAAAAGTTGAAAATTAGACCAGTTTTGAAAATTGGCATTTTTTATATGAATTATTTCACTCTTACCTCAAGAGTGTTTTTGTTGGAGCAACTATGTAAAAGCAGAAGAACCTGTGGATTTTACAGGTATGAGAATTGTGAGAACCTGACTTTGTAATATCCTTCCTGCATAATTTCTTGTACTATTTTCACAATTAATTTGTTTCAATGATGACATTTGTATTTATATTAATTATTTTCTGTTCAGGTAGTCTCTGCTAACAAGTTCCGAGGTAAGAATCAGACAGTGGTATCTCATCTGATCTCACAGCCTCTGTCTGTTCACGTACATCACCCTTCTCTTCAGCCTATGGGTCCTAATCCTTGTTCGCAACTACCCTGTCAACATCTTTGTCTGCTTTCACCCACCACACCGTCCGGTTATGCTTGCAAGTGCAAACCTGGCTTTAGACTTGAATCTTCTGTCAAATGTGTTGAAGGTAAATTATTATTATTATTCCTTTCTTTCCTCTGTTTTATTAAACTCATTCTTTGCAAGGGATTAATCCCGTACCAATCCTTACGTATATAGTTCTACAAGACCTTTGACAGGATAGGCCCTTCATGGGCTATTGCACCTCAGAGTTACTTGCAAGCAGAAAGAATGTTTAACGTTGAAAAAACCTTGGAAATGAAAGGTTTTTGCTGAATAAAAGCTTATACTTACTTATTCGAGTCCACTTCTACTGTTTGGTGCAGAGGATGACCAAAAGGATTCTTGCAAGTGTAACCAACGAGGAATACAATGGTAGTTAGTTTTTTCAGGACATCTTCTGCCGATGCAATTCTTCCGTCTAAAATACAATTTTAGAACTTAAGATAATTAATAAATAAAATAACTATAACAAAAAGATAATTCAAAGTTAAGATGGGATCATCTTTAACACGTTGACGGCAACCATGTTCCAGGAAGGGGATGAAATCGGGACAATGGGGTGGGCCACGTTCCAGGCAGGTACCCTCCCAACTACACTTATATCTATTTTTTATACCCAGGTCCACTGTTCAATTCTTTTTAACCAGTCAGCCCTGTAGAGCACATTATGTACGGTTCTATCTTCATACTGTCTCTTAACTTTTTTTGTTCTTCAGTTATTTAAAGTTGATTTTTTGTTTTATCTCCCAGCCCCTGCGTAGTGCTAAGAATTTTTCGTCCATCATCAACTAGCAAGTTAATCCTAGAAATATTGTGGCCTAAGCGTATGGGCTTCTGATTAGTTCTCTACCAATGCTTAGTTTTGGAGACTTATTTTTGGCCACAATATTCCTCAAGCATCAATTGATGAACATTTATAGCTTATGGATCAGGTGTATTTTACTCTTTCCAGGCCTCTAATAAGACAAATTCTCCCTTTGTCTCACATATTTCATCGTGTTATTAATTTTATTGTCTCACTTTCTTAATTCTGTCTTCACATTTGTCTCAAATATTTGTAGCTTGGTCTTTTTTATTCTCAATTCCTTGAAACTATATTCTGGGTTTAAAGTTGCTAAAGCTCTCATTGCTTTATCAATGCGATATTTATAATTTTATATTTTTCTAATCTGTAATTAATATTATGCGCGTGTGTTACAGAGGATAACCCACTGTTGATTGTTATGAAGGGAAGCCAGATAGTGGATCTTTCCTTATCACCTTCTGATAAGCATCAAGTTGGATTCTTGGTACCAGTTGTCGGCATACATGCAGGTCTTCATGTAGACTATAATCGCAAGAAAGAAACCCTTTATTGGGTTGAAGCTAAGGATGAACAATCTGACAATGTAAGTTGCATAAATATCTACATTTTCAAAATTAAAAAATATATATTGTTTTTAAACAAATGGTGGCTTGTCTCAATTTTACAATTTTATTTTTAAATTTGCATCAATGGTGATAAGATCATAGTTTCTTTAAATCCTTAGGGTTGGAGTAACACACCAGGCTGAAACCTGGTGGCGCTACTCTTTCGAGCAGCTACCCATTTGTTTTAAACAATGCTGGGTGAACATTGAGCGGTTCTTGGGTTGTTATAATTGATCCCAGAGCTGTATGACCAGGGGGATACCCATCCAACCATCATACAGGTGACCCAGGCCCCCCTTTTGGTGCAGATACTAACTTTTATTAAAACTTTTGTTTCAGTGTACTATCTTCATGAGAGATTACCGAGGTGGAAATAAGACAGAACTACTTGGCATTGATAACGGTATGGTTGGATCACCATGTGCAATTGCTTTTGACTGGCTCGGCAACAATATGTTTGTTGGCAACCGAATTGCTTCCAATCTCGAAGTCATCAGGGTCGATTCAAAGAGCAAGTTTAGAGCTGTCATCTTGGCTAATAATGGCAATGAGACTTCCGTCGCAAAACCAAAGGCTATAGCGCTTGACCCAACTCAAGGGTAATTCACCTTATTATATTTTATATTTAGTACTTATATAAATGTTTTTAAAATAAAGCATAGGGTAGGTTGGGGCAAAGGTCCGCATGGGGTAAATGTCCACACTGTTTTAAAAATGGGAGAGAAACTACTTTTTGAAGTGGGACTGACAACACTCATTCCTTACGTTAAGGCTTTGCTCCTGTAAGGTTATCTTGATTTCGTTTTGACTGTTGCCAAGAAACATGAGGTAAGTTTATTTTTTTATGTTTCAATCTAACTTTTATTGAATTTTGGCAGTTTATTATTAATTATTATAAATCAATATTCGTATTTTTGTTAAAGTTGTACCAAAATTGTGCTAAAGTAGTGTAGAAATAGACACTTGTTTTATCTTCATATGTAGTTACCTTCGATATGTTACAATATTTTTATGATTTGATTAAATGGGGCAAAGATCTGCGCACTGAATGGGGCAAAGATTTGCACACTGAATGGGGCAAACGTCGTAATGTGGACTCGTTTCCCATTTAAAAAGTTTAATCTAAAGATTAATTTATTTTAGTTACTTCTGGTAAAAGAACTAGTTTTTAATTTCCAGAGTGTACAAGAGAAAGAAAGATTGTTTGCGCCCTTACCCAGCAGATCCTGGATTAAGCGAAAGGATTAATTAAAAGGGGTTTCTCTCCATCTACGATACTTTATATTGTACCTAATATGTTTTCTTTATCATTCAATATACATGTTCTTCTATGAAGTATTTCACTTTCTTGAATTATTAATTAATCAATACCAAATGGGATAAAGGTCTGTGGTGCATCCGTTTGCCCCCAAAAAAATGTTGAGAAGTTTTTGGAGCAATGAGAGATGGGGGATTGTTAGATGTATTATTGGCCAAAATTTACAGGTCATTTAGAAATTATTAAATGGAAGCAAATGCTCAAAATTAGCCCTAAACCAACAAGTGCGGACCTTCGCCCCCACCTACCCTATACTGTAAAAGAAAAATAAATAGCTACTGAGAAATCCTTTTACCGTATAGGGTAGGTGGGGGCGAAGGTCTGCACTTTTTGGTTTTCAGAATTTCTCAGTAGCTAAATAAATAGCTAAAAATAATAGCTGATAAATCCTTAGGCAGTAAGCCATGGTCAATTTAAGGCGGCTTTCACACCGAAGTAGCAAGCCGCAGGATGCATGCGTCCTGGTGGCAAGATGCATGCCACTTAAACACCGGACTGTATAACTGAACGAGAGCTTACACACCGAGGATGCACGTCGCACTTGCATCCTCGGTGTGTAAGCTCTTGTTCAGTTATACAGTCCGGTGTTTAAGAGGCATGCATCTTGCCACCAGGACGCATGCATCCTGCGACTTGCTACTTCGGTGTGAAAGCCGCCTAATCATCACTAATATTTTGATAATTGGAAGTGGTTGTCCCTGGTTACATCTATAATCTTAAAATATTTTGTGGTTCCTAGAGTTTCAAATTATCTAGAGTCTGTATATTTGTTCTACTTACATATTGAATAAGTGAGTTTACTATTATTATGTTGCACTGTTAAGTAGTAGTAGTAGTAGTAGTAATGTGGAAGTACTAGTACTAGACAGGTAGGACGAACCACTTGTTCAAATCTAGCAATTATGCCATATTTAGGCCCATTTTACTAGCCCTATGGTAGAGAGTTGCAGCCACTTCACACATCATACCTCTGCACAATGTACCACCGAAGCAAGTATGATGTGATCATTAGTGAGCCATATAAATCAGCATCTCGGCGAGGGATCGAACCCATGATCTCGTTCTGCACTTGATTCATTAATGGCTGCTTAGCCATGCCATGACTGCTTAGTTGTAAGTAATTTTCACGCGACCACACTATTACGTCACTATAAATCTATATTTTGTTTATTTATGATTTCCAGTAAAGTGTTCTGGGTTGACGAAGGAGGTTATGGAGTTCCACAGAAGATTGGTAGAGTGAATATGGACGGATCAAATCCCGTTGTGCTCGTAAAGGTTGAGCGGCCATTAGCTCTTACTTGGGATCCTGACTCAAAACTTCTCTACTACTCCACTGAATACCCGGCTACAGTCAGTATAACTTTTTAGTATCTGTTTTATTTTGGCTATTCATTTATCATAGTACGATAGAGAAACTTCCTGAATGAAAGTTGTCATTGAAATTTGAAAAATGATATAAGCTATATCCTAATTATTATTGTAATACCTGTTTAATAAAAATAATGCCTGCTGACCATTTTAATGAGTTTTTTCTCATGTGCGAGAGCATAATTACGTGGCCCAGGGTTTTCCATTTGTTTGTGGTTTCTATAATACTTATGTAAATATTTTAAAAATTAAATATATACTGCGGAACTTCTCAATAGTGAAATGTTTCCAGTTTTTGTAATTTGTACATTTATCAAAATACACCTTTAAAATCATTCCCTGGCAAGTTTGTGTTTATAGCCATTTTCTCAGGAACTTGATCCCTGGAAAACGACATTTTCAGTTATTTGTACTAAAATTGTAATTATTCGATACATTATGTAACAATATTATTGAGCCATTTTAGGTTTCTGTACAAAGTATGAAGAGAAACCTTTTATAACGGCTCTGTCTGTCTATCCGTTGGCATGTTTCAATTCATAAACTACTATAGCTAGGAACATTAAATTCGGCACACAGGTGCATCTCGGAATTTGTGACAACTGTACACTTTTTGGAGTTTTCACACTTAATATTTCCAAGATGGCGGGCGACTAAAAAGTGTTTTGTCACCATGACATGTTATACATTAATTAAAGGTCTTGAAGTGTAGAAAAAGAATATGTAACTATTAAAATTTTACACTTAATAATTTTAACTTCGTACAGAAACCGGCGATTATCGCCTCACTTATGTGAAGCGCACCTTACTTGTTTTATTCGCATAAATTAATAATAATTAAAAAGGAATTTCGCTTCTACCACTTGGAGTTTTACTCTTGTCTAAATTTATATGATTTGTTTTAAAATTTACTTTCCAATTTATTTATCAAAGTAATAATTATTTTATTTTTTTATTTATTGATAGATTTCCGTAGTGAATGCAGATGGTACTGGAAAAAGAGTAATTCTTACAGACAATAGTTTTCCGATATCACAACCAAAAGCATTGGCTGTACATAACAAGAAATTATACATCTTGGACCCACGCTATGATAAACTTGAGCGGGTAGATGCAGATAGTGGTGCAAACCCGCAGATAATTATTGATAACCAACCTGACCTGAATACTTTCACCATATTTAAAAAGAGACAGGGTAAGTCTATTAATCAAATTTTATATAACTTCTTTTTTTCACTTTTTAATATGTCTTATTGAACGAGCATGGAGGTTTTTCAATGTGTGTTTGTCTAATGATAACTGGTGTCAAAATTGACCGATTTAAACTAAATTCTGCTCACAGGTGCCAATATGCACAGGTGCAGTTCAACGCCATCACTTCTCCATTCTCTCTGTGAACTCATCTGACCATCTTCTTGCTGGCCTCTTTTTTTTCTTTTTTTTTTTTTATTCCGGGGGGCATTTACACCCGAAGTCACAGGACACTTAGGTGGGCCCATTGAACAAACCCGGGTTAGGGACCGTAATCTTCACACATTAATGTGATGTGATATGGCCGTTAACCATGACTCCCCTCCTGATTGTATTACAACCAGGAGTGTCATCATCATGGTTTCCAGGCCGAAATCTGGTGGCGCCACTCTTTCGAGGAGCTTCCCATTTGTTTACAATGCTGGGTGGACATTGAGCGGGGGGCCTGGTCCTGGAATCGAACCCAGAGCTGCGGTCACCTTCTGACCCGGCTCGATGCTCCGAGCCCCCTTGCTGGCCTCACTCTACTTCTTACTTAACTTCAATCAACACTTAATTTTATGGCCATAAATGTTATTTTTTGTCAATTGTAGAGAAAGAGTGTACCCTGATGTAATTCTTAGTTAATTTGGTAGATCCTTTAAGGGTAAGCGAAGGAAGAAGAAAAACTACTTCATTTTTAAATTTGGCGACGTTTCGGCTTTCCCAGCCATCATCAAGCCTAAAAAACAATAATTTATTGTAAGCATGACATTGTGCCTCATTTTAGAAATTGAGTGTGAATTACGTATAATTTAAATATTACCTATAAACATCTGATTAGCCCTTAAGCTAAAGAGTAAAAAACGAGTCAGTCGAGAATACAAAAGGATCAGGGAACTGGTTGTTCACCTACGTCAGAATCCTAAAACCGTAACATACACTAGTTAGAAAGATCGCAGATCAAACAGGAAGTTTAACAGGTATAAAAATTCTTAACAAGGAAAACAAGCTTAAATAGTAAGATAATGAGTAAGTTTACCATAAACGAACGGAGTAATCAATGCCACTATAGCAATTAAATAAGGCATAAACATTATCACAGGTAGACTTAAAAACTAAATTAACTAAAACTCAACACTAATAACAATTACAAAAAACATTTAGCTATATCCTATATCACAGATAAAAATGACTAAGTGTAAAAAATCTAAATTGAAAACATAATAATGAAAACAGAATGCTACATCGAGTAAAGTATAGTATATTGTCAAATGTATTCCTTGATAACAGACTCTGATAACCTACTATCTTATCAGTGATACAAACATTAGAAAAAGTTAAAAAGTTATAATTACTAGTAAATAACAAAGGTCCTATTGCATATCTAATTTTGTTGTGTACTTTAAAATAATATTCAAATTACTACTTATATTAATCAAACAGGTACGAAACCATTAAGTCTGTATCGGGTTAGGTGGCGGGAAGTTTGAATTTGAATAGTAAACTCCACTGTAATACTTATTTAATGATCTGGAGTCTGTTTTAATGTTGACGGTCTTATCTAAATTGATAGCAATGTTTAACGCTTCCATCATCTTCCTCCTGTTACTACTATTCTCTCTCCCTATTATTTGTGTTTCTTCAAAATTGAATGAATGATGCGTGGCTAGCGTGTGGCTGGAGAGAGCTGTATTCGCATTGCCCTTCAGCAGTTACGACCAGCTGAAGGGCAATGCGAATACAGCTCTCTCCAGCCACACGCTAGCCACGCATCATTATAGATCGATACAGACTTAATGGTTTCGTACCTGTTTGATTAATATAAGTAGTAATTTGAATATTATTTTAAAGTACACAACAAAATTAGATATGCAATAGGACCTTTGTTATTTACTAGTAATTATAACTTTTTAACTTTTTCTAATGTTTGTATCACTGATAAGATAGTAGGTTATCAGAGTCTGTTATCAAGGAATACATTTGACAATATACTATACTTTACTCGATGTAGCATTCTGTTTTCATTATTATGTTTTCAATTTAGATTTTTTACACTTAGTCATTTTTATCTGTGATATAGGATATAGCTAAATGTTTTTTGTAATTGTTATTAGTGTTGAGTTTTAGTTAATTTAGTTTTTAAGTCTACCTGTGATAATGTTTATGCCTTATTTAATTGCTATAGTGGCATTGATTACTCCGTTCGTTTATGGTAAACTTACTCATTATCTTACTATTTAAGCTTGTTTTCCTTGTTAAGAATTTTTATACCTGTTAAACTTCCTGTTTGATCTGCGATCTTTCTAACTAGTGTATGTTACGGTTTTAGGATTCTGACGTAGGTGAACAACCAGTTCCCTGATCCTTTTGTATTCTCGACTGACTCGTTTTTTACTCTTTAGCTTAAGGGCTAATCAGATGTTTATAGGTAATATTTAAATTATACGTAATTCACACTCAATTTCTAAAATGAGGCACAATGTCATGCTTACAATAAATTATTGTTTTTTAGGCTTGATGATGGCTGGGAAAGCCGAAACGTCGCCAAATTTAAAAATGAAGTAGTTTTTCTTCTTCCTTCGCTTACCCTTAAAGGATCTACCAAATTAACTAAGAATTACATCAGGGTACACTCTTTCTCTACAATTGACAAAAAATAACATTTATGGCCATAAAATTAAGTGTTGATTGAAGTTAAGTAAGAAGTAGAGTGAGGCCAGCAAGGGGGCTCGGAGCATCGAGCCGGGTCAGAAGGTGACCGCAGCTCTGGGTTCGATTCCAGGACCAGGCCCCCCGCTCAATGTCCACCCAGCATTGTAAACAAATGGGAAGCTCCTCGAAAGAGTGGCGCCACCAGATTTCGGCCTGGAAACCATGATGATGACACTCCTGGTTGTAATACAATCAGGAGGGGAGTCATGGTTAACGGCCATATCACATCACATTAATGTGTGAAGATTACGGTCCCTAACCCGGGTTTGTTCAATGGGCCCACCTAAGTGTCCTGTGACTTCGGGTGTAAATGCCCCCCGGAATAAAAAAAAAAAAGAAAAAAAAGAGGCCAGGATCTACCAAATTAACTAAGTTATTTTTTGTTTTTAGTTGCCCATCCTTGTATGATGAATAATGGAGGATGTGAACAGTTATGTTTACCTGCGGAGAATGCTCGTAGAGTCTGTGCCTGCTCTATTGGCTATAAGATGGACGATGCAGGTACCTGTACTTCATACAAGTATGTACCGCATTTATTTGTTACATATATTTTATAATTTTTAAATTATTTAATTAAGTAAGTAATCCATTAATTGGACATATTTTAATCTTATTAATAATGAAAAAAGTGAATCCAATGTTTTCAAATTAGCAGTAGGCTTTGGATTATGTATCAAAGCAGTGAAGAATTACAAAATTTAGAAAAATAAACCTTGTTGATTTAAATTTAGACTATGTTGAACTAAAATATTTAGTATTGTGGTTTTTTAACAAATAACTGATAACTCCAGCACATGTGGATTATGAGAGACCACATTTATAAAATAAACTCTATGAAATGTAAATTCTTTATTTAGGATGAAGTTATGGTTTCAGGGTCATCAAAAATACCTCATATCAAACTGTTAGATAAGGTAATTTTTGGCTTAACAGGGCAGTTTTGATTTTAGAATTTAAGCCAAGTACATAATGGGATTCCCTGTTCAGATTCATTCTCAGGGTTATCAGGCTTAGTCCTTTATATTCTATGAGAAGATAGGGTAAAAAATACGACTAGAATTATCTTAAGTATTTTGAAATTTATCAATTGATCAAAGTTTTTAATATTTTTTTGCTTTTGCTTTTAATCTGTCGTAGAACATTTGCCGTTGTGTCACAACTTGATATAATTCGTGGATACTCACTTGAAGACTCTAAAGAAGCAATTGTACCTATATCTGGAATCGGTATTTATATATTACATTTTTTTTTTTTTAAATATTTATTCCTCTATCTCAAGGGTAAATTATTATTTTGTATTTTTTTTTAATTGGCTTTTTTGGGTATGGACTGAATTACCCTGGTAGGATATTGTAGTAAATTATTTAGACCCCTATGTTGATAAATGAAGACAATGTTGAATGTTTTGAAGAGAGATCGATAGAGAGAGCATTGTGAATCCACATACAATAAGCTGCCGTCAAAATTGCTAAAATGTGATCACACTAATTTACCTTTGAAGTACAGAAATTATGACTACCGACACAAACAAATTATTTGAACCCTTAAAAAGGAAAACTTATAGTGCCAATTATTAAAAACTTTGCAATGCTCTTTGGTTTGCAAAAGGATTTCAGTTTTGATAATCTGCCATTATCACAAATTTGCAACATTCTCAGTTTATAAAAAGCAGTCATTAGAGATCGAAAATGACAAATTTCTCTTTTAGAATCTCTAGAGGGGAGAAAAATTGTAATTAATAACATGTACAGATTTTCATGTTGTCTAATGTTGTATTTTATATTGTAGGACATCATATCTTACACGTGGATGTACATGTTGCTGAGAAATGGATTTATTGGGTAGAATTGAATCGTGGTCCATGGAACGGTATATTCCGTATCAGACCTAATGGTACGGAGCTAGAGCAAGTTGTTAGAGATGGAATTGGATCTAATGGTATCCGAGGATTAGCTGTGGACTGGGTCGCTGGTAATCTCTATTTCTCAAATGTCTTCCCACATGAGAACTATATTGAAGTCTGCTGGCTTGACGGATCACACAGAAAAGTTATCAGAAAAGGACTTATTGACGCTCCTAAAGAACTTGCTGTCAACCCTGTTAAGAGGTAACTCAGTGGTTTTACTTATGCTCTTGATCAGATTAATATAATTAAAACTTTCCTGATAATTATTTATTTATTTGTTTGTAATGATGACAGACAATTAGTCCAAAATATCTCAGTCAATACAAAAATAATTAAAACTTTATAAATAATCAACCTTTTTTAAAAACAAAGAATAAAAGTCACTAAAATCAAACTATAACAATAAAAAAAATATTAATGTCCAGTAAATAAAGTTGCAACTTCAGGTTCAGGTTCCGAGGAGAGATAGAGAAGGGGTCAACCTCATGACAGCATTCATTGAATGATAACAATAACCTGCATAGCTTGTGTCATAGTACTTGTCTTGCCATAGTTTGTCCTGTGATAACCAGAAGTGAATAGGTCAAGACACCTAGGCATCATCGCTGCAATCCTGAAGTTGCTACGCTGAAGTAGTTCAGGGGAGTCGTAGTGATCACTCACGACTTTGATCAGAAAAGCTACAAAGGCTACAGGTCTTCTTTCCACAAGAGATTGAAGCTCCAGTACTTTGAGCTTTTTCACATAAGGCATCGATGAAAGACCATTATTTGGAAGATTCAGGAGAAAGTTTGTGAACCTCTGCTGCATTCTTTCTATAGAAACCACAGAGCAGTATTCCAGGTATTCCAGGATTATCTCTGATGTTTGATTTTTAATAATCATAATTATTGAATTATTATAAATTTCCAGGTTACTCTATTGGATTGACTTTGGTCAGTACCCGAGGATAGTAAAAGCATATCTAGACGCAAGTAACTCCCAGCCTATCGTATCATCAGGTATCAGCATGCCACGTGACCTAACAATTGACATGAGCACACATGATTTGTATTGGGTTGATGCCCGTCTTGATATACTACAGAAAGTATCTGCTTCAGGTGGACACAGACAGGTTTGTTTCTGTTTTTTATTTATTTATTTTAAGAATAAAAGTCAAAATAAAAATTGATAACTTTAATGTCAATTTCACAATTGTGATTATCATTTTTTAAGTTTTTGGTAGTATTCATACTACGGAAAGTTTAAATTTTAAATTAAATCAAATTATAATTATTATTAACAATGGGAATTAGTCAGAGAAAAATAGACTCCAGCACCGGGACTCGAGGCATGTGGTTCGAGTTCCGGTGCTGGAGTCTATTTTTCTCTGTCTAATTCCCATTGTTAATAATAATTATAATTTGATTTAATTTAAAATTGTGATTATATGATTCAAGTGTACTTATTAGTTTACATTTTATAGGTTTTTTATTTAGTTTACATATTATAGGTCCTCTGTTAGTATTGATGCTAAGTGTTGGATCATGAAGAGATAAAAAAATGTGTAAAAATATATTTTATTTTTCTGTTTGTAGATTATCAGAAGAAACTTACCTAACCCTATGGGAGTAGCGATTTACAAAGGTTGGGTGTACTGGGTTGATCGAAATCTACAGACTGTGATGAGAGCAAGCAAGTTGGCTGGTAACACTTCACAACCTGAGGCAGTAAGGACTGGACTCGCTAAGCTTAGAGATATCGCTATCTACGACAATTCAAATCAACAGACTGATGATGCCAACCCTTGCAAAATGCTTGGTATTATATTTTTGTTTAAATTATTATTTTAATTATGTTCCTCATTCACAAGCAAAATTAATAGTTACTTATACAGTAATTCCTCAATATCCTCAGTAAAATATATGTCCAAAGTGTCAAGGAAAGAGCCCTGACTGCAAAAACCATGGATGTTACATTGGGGAGAATGGAATGGATTGGATAAGAAAAAAGGTTCCTTTGAGCTCGCCAATCATCCAAGAAAAGGCAAAACCCTTCACCATCAATCTGCAGTTCTGTATCCTCAAACATTATGGAATGTAATCCCTGCGGATATCAAGGGATTACTGTCCTTCTAATTAGACTGGTGTTTGATGGCACTTACAAAGTGTGGTAGAGGTGATGCTCCTACCGTTGGTAGCATAGCAGCAAGCCTTCTGTTGGATTTGTAAAGCCACCCTTACACAATTAGTTCGGAGTATTCAGTTCGAGATGACAAATGCTTTCACAACACAAATTGATTTCACAAATGCTTTCGCTCTTGGTAGCATAGCTGGAAGCCTTCTGTTGGAATTGTAAAGCCTCCCATACACAATTAGTTTGGAGTGTTCAGATTGAGATGATGCTCCTTCTGCTGGTAGCATAGCTGGAAGCCTTCTGTTGGAATTGTGAAGCCTCCCATACACAATTACTAGTTTGGAGTGTTCAGATTGAGATTATGCTCTCACTGTTGGTATCATAGCTGGAAGCCTTCTGTTGTAATTTTTAAGCCTCCCATACCTGGGGTCCTTGGTTGCTCATTGCTACCATTTGTGCTATGGAAACTGGAGGTTACAGGTTTTATCCCCGACTCTGGCAGGAAGGACCCCTTACTTTTGGTTTTTAGCATCACCATATAAATACGAAGCTACTGAAGTTTATTCAGCTGATCGGCTGTTGCCCCATGGATTATTATTATTTATTATTTACGAGTGTTCAGTTTTAACTCCAGATGCATTGCAGTTTGTTATGAGTCTCTTCATCAAGTCAATGTCGACGGGTTTTTCTGTTGGATGTGTTTAATTCAACCTTACACAAGCTCAATTCTAAATGACATCAGTCTGATACGTCTCACCGATTGATGAAATCACATATCAGTGATAATTTTTGGCATGAACTCACATAATTTCTTCTCAACTCATACTGTTCAGTGTGTTCACTTGGAATTACACATCAAACTTATCATACATGGTGGCTTTAGAAGCTCTTTAGTTTCCCAGCTCTGGATGTTTTTCTAAAGAACCCAATTTACGAGGATGGTAAAGAATCCGCAGGAAACAGCATGGGCCATCGAAGATGGTTTTAAAGATTTAAGACTAAAATCCTTCTCATAGTCAATTCCTTGTTTGAAATTTGAAGGTTTGTCAAGTCCTGTTTTACCATGAGATGCAGAGGATGATCAAAAGGTTTTTCCATGACATCTTTAGCTAAGTTCCAAGCATATTAAAGAGATTTTCCTCTTAAATCCAGGGTGATGTGATTTTTTCATCCATGTTGTCCTTCTGAGGTTTGGAACCACACACTAACCCTATGCCATCAATTGCATACTTATATAGTCGTAAAAGACTTTGGCAGGTCTCAGCCCTTCTCGTGGTGTTGCCCTTGGAGTCGGTTGGTTAGTTGTCCCTCTTCTGCCCTTACATCAATCATCAATCATTGACCTCTCTTTGGAAGTGACCAAACCACTAAGTTAAGAGTTTTCTGATAATCTCTCAAATCCTGGTTAAAGAATACTCTCCATGTATCATGGCATTTAACCTCGCCCTAATAATAGTTTAATCTAATCTCCAAACTATTAGTTCCAAAATTTGTTGGGTTCTAATCACACCACACAAGAAATTTTTAGTTCTATTATTAAACTAGAATTATTAAAAATACCCATATTTTATTACTTTTAGGCAATGGAAACTGCGATCAGCTTTGTTTTTCATATCCTCCTGATGCTGTATCCAGGATCAAACCTAACTACCGCTGCGACTGCGCTACTGGAGATGTAAGCCCGACCAACAGCAACAAGTGTGAAAACATCGATGAATACCTTGTTTTCTCTACTAGAACTGAAATCAGGTCTGCAAATCTGGATCCAAAATCTACTAACGTTCCATTCAAACCTGTCGTGAGTACTTACTTCTGTTTATCTAGTAATTATCTAAGTTAACTCCTTGAATCCTCCGGTAGTACATTGCTACTATGTGCGCTTTTCCCATAAGGAGTCCTTGTTTCATTGTATTTAAACTACAATTATTGGACTTGTATCTATTCAATACAAGTACATTAAAGAACATTTGAATTTGTATGAAGAGTATTGTATAATTAGGAGTGTAGATACACATATCTGTGTATTCCACACCAGTTCATCTTAGAGCATTTGAAATTTTAGAAACAGCCCTTTTTGTAATTTGTAACCTTAGATCTATTCATACTGCTACATAAAAGAACCTTTGGAATCGTTTGTACAACCTCTTACCTATCTATAACATACAATTACATATTAGAATTTAGAACATACAATATTATATGAACAACACTTTTGAAAATTAGAACCTAGATCTACCTATCCCAAGGAGACGCATTAAAAAACATATTTCTTACTTTTTGTTTTTACTAATATTAAAAAACATTGATCAATACTTATTTTGTTTGCTTGCTTTTCACTGACTGATATATTCAAGTTGGAAATTACAGGTAATATAATATTTGAAGTTTAATAATTTGTTTAGTTATTTCAATTACTCCTTTTTGTGAGTGTGATTTTGATAACTTTTTTACCTTAAAGAAAAACTACTACAGGCACAATTCAGTAGAGTAACAAATGGTAAACTGTCAAATCTATTATCCTTTGATTATTCTAGATCTGAGTGCTAGAGTAATAAGTAAAAAGTACAATGAACTCTCTGGGAACTGAACCTATGATCTTAAGCTTATTTTCGATTTGAGTACCGAAATATTAAGAGCTTTTCTTCCTTTTAAAAAGTACTATGAAGTCTATGGAGTGATTCTATGATCCTTAAATTATTTTAGATCTGAGTGCTAGAATAGTTAAAAAGTACAATGAACTCTTTTGTGAATTGTTCCTTTGGTTATTTTAGATTAGAATAAAAAATAATATGACTTCTACGGGAATTGAAACTACGATGTCACATGATAATTTCACTCTACTGATTTTGCCATATCAAAGTCCAACATCTTTTTGG
Source organism: Gerris lacustris (assembly GCA_951217055.1). NCBI lineage: Eukaryota > Metazoa > Arthropoda > Insecta > Hemiptera > Gerridae > Gerris > Gerris lacustris. The sequence continues at coordinate 31,977,203 of OX578286.1, forward strand.
GAGAAAGAGATTATATAAGAGTATATATAACTTGGTATTTCTAATCTATTTAAGTTTTACTTCTAGTGTGTAAGTCTAAATTCATTTTATTTTAATCATTCTTTATTTATTTTATTCCTTTTATTTCTTTAGGGTAACATGACAAATGTTGTCGGAATCGATTTTGACTACAACGAAGGACGAATAGTGTTCACTCAGATCAGACCATTTGCTCGAATCGCTTGGCTACCAGCACGTGATCCTTCAGCAGATCGTATCGTTCCTGTACTCACCAAGGGAATCAATCCTGAAGGTATTGCTTACGATTGGACTCAGAAGAAAATCTACTGGACCGATTCGTCTAATAATTCTATCTATGCTATGAACATGGACGGTTCCAATCTTGTCATGATTGTCAGAGTTGAACGACCAAGGGCTATTGTTATAGATCCATGCAATGGGTGAGTCAAACTCTTTTCTTTTCTTATATTTTATAAAAAAAAAAAAAAAAATTTACCCTACTAATAATTTGCTTAAAATTTGCAATCTGGAGGTTATCACTTTTTTGATTTCATTTTATGCTTTTATTTTTTAGGAGCTTGTACTACACAGATTGGGGTCGTTTTGGCACTTCTGGTAAAATCCTCCGTACAACAATGGCTGGGTCATTAAAACGTCCTATAATCGACCGAGACCTTTCACAGCCATCTGGACTTGCTATCGACTACGAAGGTACAACTATGCTGTACTGGACAGATGCAGTTAGAGAGAAAATTGAAAGAGTTAATCTTGTCGGAACACCTATTAGAGAGGTAATATTGGATTTTTATTGTAGAATATATACTATACATTTATGAAATTTCTCAATTTAACTCAAATAGAGTGTTATAAGTGTGAAAGAGAAAGAGTCAGTGTAGGAGTTGAGACAGAGGTTTAAATCTGACTTACTCAGTAAGAAGAGATGAATTGTGAAAGAGTCAGTGTAGGAGTCAAGACAGAGTAAAATTTGGCTCTATCTGATATTACTGTTGTATTGTTTTAGGTATTGGTAACAGCTACTATTTACCCATTCGCAATTACCGTTTATGGTAACTACATGTACTGGACAGATTTACAACTAAGAGGGGTTTACCGAGCTGAGAAACACACCGGTGCCAATATGGTGGAGATAGTTAAGAGATTGGAAGATTCGCCGAGGGATATCCACGTTTATTCAGCTTCTAGACAACAATGCAAGTTCAACCCTTGTACATTTAACAATGGTGGATGTTCACAGTCCTGCCACCCTTCACCAGGTGGAAAGGTAATTCACAGATTATTTGTATTAACTTTAAACATTTGAAACTGTTTACTTCTATCATTATTCGGATCATGTTTGTATTTGGACATTGTTTATGCATTACTCCTTGTCTATATTGATTTCCTTCAACTTTATTAACAACATTTTAAGTTTTAAAATGTAATTAGCAATAATATGATGTTGAAAGGTTTAGTATTTATTAATTAATTAATTCTGTGTTTTTCCTTTTTAATTTCAGGCTGAGTGTAAATGTAATGAAACTAGTAAACTAGTTAACGACGGTCGTATGTGTGTATCTAAGAATATGACGTGTGAATCTTCTAAATTCTACTGCGCCAATGGCAAATGTATATCACGTATGTGGGCGTGCGATGCAGATGATGACTGCGGTGACATGAGTGATGAAGATACTAAATACTGCGGTAATTTGATTTTTAAGTTGTTTAAAAGAATAAAACTTCCTCATACAGGAAGTAAAAAAAATATTAGTACATTACGCGTCGAGTGCGGAAAGTAGCATTTTGCATGCGAGTGTGGAGTTCGCACCGAGCGATAGCGAGGGTGGTAAATTCACACGAGCAATGCAAAATGCCGTTTTCACACGAGTTGCGTACCGTACTTTATCTACAATTGTTAGATTTAAATAATAAATACAGAAAAAAATAAACTTGCTGTATGTAAGTTCGTATCTCTCTCTTGATAAAGATGGCATTAATTCATTAGTTGTATTTTTTGCCGAATTAATTATTTCTGGAGGAGTATTATTCTCCACATTTTGGTCAAAGTCACTTGATTCACTCATTGTTTTTCACTAAAAACTCGATATAAACAGTTACTTTAATAAAAGAACAGCAAATTAGTTTTGTTAAATGTAAACAAACTCGCTAATCGTGCGTAAAGCTAAAGAATTCCTCTTCTTTACCGCCCTAGCGTGGTAAAGAAGAGGAATCAGAACTATAAGAGAGAGGTTCTGAGAGGTTCTTCAGAACTATAAGACGTGCATGCGCAATGAATACAAGTGCGTAAATAATCACTTTCTACGCATCTAAACAAAGATGTAATGTTGATAAAATATCTTACATTGTTCTACTGTTCTATTCTTACACTGTTTTTATTATTCTACTGTTCTAATCTTACATTGTTTTATTGTCCTGTGTAGCATACCACTCTTGCAGTGCTAGTGAGTTCAGGTGTAATAATGGTCGTTGTATATTCAAATCGTGGAAGTGTGATCATGAAAATGACTGTAAGGATGGCTCTGATGAAATAGACTGTAATTACCCACCATGCGCCGCTGGAGAGTTCACATGTAATAACATGCGCTGCATTCCTATGTCTCAGGTAATACAAAAGTCATATCTTGCCTTCTCTTAATATACTAATTATATTAAATAGTCAAACAATAGGCAGTAAATGATTGACTGGCTTAATAATTAGATTTAACCACTTAATTTAATTTTTGTGGCATATGGAATTAATATAAGTCCAGAGAAAAAAAATACTCAAGCTCATAAAAAACTAAAATATAGATATTTTAGATGTGTATTAGATGTATTATGTATGGATATTTAGATTCTATGTAGGTTTTGCTCTCTACTATTCTTGCAACAATTATTTTGAGGAAATTCCACTCAGAGTAAAGCAGTAAATAAGCCAACAAGCTAATATATAAACTCATAGACAAATCATCATGCTAACTGTGAAATAAAGTAACCAGTAAACAAGAAATTAACATGATGGGTCAACTAATAAACAAGTAAACTAGCTAACTATAAAATGTAGTAACAGGAGAACGAGCTAACAATAAAACTTAGTAACAAGTAAACAAGCAATAGGAAAACAAGATAACGAGTCATGTAATTAACAAATAAACAATCTAACCAAAGAACATAGTAACAGGTAAACAAGAAAACAATATAGCAAGTAAACCAATAAACAAGTAAACGAGCCAACAGGAAAACAAGATAACATGTAAATACGCTAACAAGTAATCAAGGTAATAAGTCAACAAGCTAACAAGAAAACAAGTCAACTAATAAAAAATTAAGCAAATTAACGAATACAAGATAGCAAGTAAACCAATAAACAAGTAAACGAGCCAACAGGAAAAGAAGCTAACTAGAAATCAAGATAACAAGTCAACAAGCTAACAAAAAATAAAGTAACAAGTAAACTAACAAACAAGCCAACAATAAAACAAGAAAATGAATCAACTAGTAAATAAGCTTGTAATAAAATAAAGGGCACTTTTTTAGATTGTTACTCCCCTTATAAAAACAGAAGTGTAATATTCCTTTGTCCCAAAGTACATCGATTAAACATCCCTTTGCCTTAATAGTTATTCAGTCTAAGTCATTTATATTTAAAAAAAAAAAAAAAATAATAATAATAAAAAAAACAGGGGAGTAACAATCTAAAGAATTACCAAATTATGCACATAAGAATTTTAGGTATGGAATTTAATAATACAACATAGTGAAGATTATCTATTTTTTCCTGTTAATTATTTGTTTGTTTTTGAAGGGTGTTCGACAGCTGAGTAATATACACCCAGAATATTTAATTATTGACTGATTTTATCAGGTTTATAGTTCCAATCTATCCTAATCCTCCCTATGGCTTTATGTATTGAATTTAGGGACATAAAATAATTGGTATTACCAAAACTCCTACACTCCTTCAGCAAACTCCTCACCAACTACTGTAGGAGATTGACCTCATAACACTTTAAGCTCTACGTAAATTATCTTAAGCTATTTATAAATTTAATTTAAAATAACAATATTTGGATCAATTTAAAGTCTGTATTTTACTACGTTTTTATTAGATTGCTTTCTTGTTTGTTTGTTTGTCCGGTACAAATCTGGCAATCGATTTCTAACTAACTTCCCGAATAGCTAGACATTTGAAACTTTTAGCATAGCTCAGAACACTATGACAATGCATTATTTTAATACTTTTAGCCATCTTTCAGCAGAATTTAATTAGTTTTCAGCAAATTTTGCTGTGTGGAAAGTTAGTTCGGAATAAATCCGCAAGTTATTTTATTTGTTTTGACATATCCCATAGTATTTACAATCTTCATTTTGACGGGTTTCAAATTTGTGATTTTTTATTAAACATTGAATGACAGCAAAACAGGAAATATATCGATTATATTATTTATCGATTATATTATTAATATTTATTTCAAATCTATCGATGACACGGTTTAGATTTGGTGTTGGGGAGATCCGTTGTACAATTCTCTGCCTTTTATAGGTTTAAGATCAGTTCTCTAGATGTTTGTTATTTATGTGAAGTAACTAAATTTGGAACTATTTTTTTTTCACTAACATTATATATTATATAACAATAACAATTATATTATCAACATTACATACGATTCAACAGAAAATTTAAAAACGTAGTGTATAAAAAGTTCTTTTTATCTTGAAATTTTATTTTAATTTATTTTATTATTATTTAATCTCTGTCTGTGTTAATAGGTCTGTAATGGAGTTAACGACTGTAAAGATAATGAAACATCAGATGAAACCCACGATAGATGTCCAGGTAATGTTACATGTCCTGCAGGACATCTCAAGTGTTCAAAGACCAACATCTGTGTTGAACCATACTGGCTATGTGATGGAGACAATGACTGCGGTGATGGTTCTGATGAGGATCCAGTACATTGCGCTAGAACTTCTTGCCCACAGAACAGCTTCCGTTGTCCTAACCAACGCTGCATTCCTGCAACATGGTACAGTCCATATCATACATCATTAATTAAACTCACTTTTTTTCAAACCCTCAAAATTACATTTAAAACCTTAACAAGTAAAAACTTGGTGCTCGTCAGGTCAATTGGCTGGGTGAACGTTCTGGGGGAGTAGTTTTAGAAAAAAGTGAGGTGGCCACCGAAAGTAAATACGATAAATTCTATACTACGGTGTTTACCAGGTATGTTATAAATTAGGAGTAGTTGCTACACTCTACTAGGACCAGCTTCAGAAAGCCATGGTCCATTTCAAAAGTAAATCCAACTTCCCATTCCACCACCAACTTGTTCAGCATATTTGCTTTTATGTGTTAAGGTATTGCGATGGGGATGATGACTGCGGCGATGGATCAGACGAACCTCCAGAGTACTGTAAATCAGAAGGAAGAACTTGCTTCGGAGATCTGTTCACATGTGACAACGGTAACTGCATACCAAGGATATACATATGCGATGGAGATAATGACTGTATGGATAACTCTGATGAAGATGTCAGACATCAGTGCAGTAAGTGACATCTTCCTTTTAAAGACATTTACTATGTTATAGTTAAGATTGAAACCGACTCTGATAAGTGAAGGGGGTGATCTCCTAGTTGAACTTTGAACATTTAGAGTGTTTGGGGACCCTAAAGCTGAATCTCATGATAGCTTAATAGTTTAGCATATCTTCTGTGTAATTAATGCTCATTCTATTTAATTATTTAGATGAGAGAAAGTGTGACGACGAGACGGAGTTTACATGCCACGCTAACAAAGCATGGGGACGAGCTCAGTGCATTCCAAAGAAGTGGGTTTGTGATGGTGATCCTGACTGTGTCGATGGTGCAGATGAGAACTCAACTGCTCTAGCCTGTCCTCCACCTGCCTCTTGTGCACCTGACCAGTTTACCTGTGCTAACGGAAGATGCATCAATAAGGTAATTTTACTTAATGCATCAATAAGGTAAAATGAAGATAAGGTAAAAGGAAGATGCATCAATAAGGTAATTTTACTTAAGTTTTATTGATCTTCCCCTTTTTTTTCTTCTATAGGGAACTAAAGCACTTTAAGCCCTATGGGCGTAAATTTGTCATACATTTTCTTTGCAAAAGGCCTGTAGACGTAAATTTACATTTTCAGCTTTGTTTGGAGGCTTGGTACTGTCAGTCGTCAGTGTAAATTTATTCAAGTATATTTAGAGCTATCTCTTGGCTCTATGGGGTATTACAAACATTCTATGAAGAGCCTAGTAGATAGAGCGATGGTTGAAGATAGATAAGAAAGGATAGAAGAAGTGTCATCATCTAGCGTCCGTAGACTCTGGCATGAGTGTATCGTTGTTCAGTTGGCTCTTGGATTTGGGGTTTTTCCTTTCTTCTAAATTTCCCAGGCATTATTACAGTACTTACTTTATTATAAAATGATCTCTGTATATACTCTTCCAGCTTCCTCCACCCTTTTTTCCTACTTCCTAGTAAGTTTTGTACCATTAGGTCAAAAACTAAACCAAAAAAAATAAAAATTTAGTAAGTTTATCTCCGCCAGTGCCAGTTCAAAGCCTGGATCTAAGAGGAGGATGCAACTTTGTTTTATAAAGTTATGTAAATATATTATATATAATGAAAAAAAAGTGAGAGAGTCAAGAGAGGTACATAATATACATATTGGGCTCAGTTCATGTATGTATGTAAGCGCTTTATAGCAATACGAACAAATTTAAATTCTTAAGACCATATAGACATTCTTTCTGCATTACTGTAGATTAAAAAATAATAATTGTATTGACAATTAAAAAATTATTTAGCTATCCTTGACAGTAATTATTATATATATATACTCATATAGCTACTATAATTTTAAACGAATTCACTTTTGAAGGTAATACCATTAAAAATAGTTTTATATATTGCCGTTATGTAAAAATATATTATTAATAAGCTTAATTATAAGCAGGGGAAAAAGATAACGGCTTAAAAAAGTGTGATAAATTTTGTGTGTAAGGTATATAAAACCTCAGGCCAGGGTGGAACATACCTGTTTTGGGTCCAAACCCAAGGCCAGGGGAACAACCTTATAATGTAGCTCAGTCCTCAAAGGGTTTTAAAGATGAAGTCCAAAGCTGTAAAACTTCCCTACAAACCTTCTTATAGTACTCAATTGATAACAGACTGACTGAACCTCAGATTTTCCATTAATGAAGTAACAATTTGATTTGTTTCTGTTTAAGGGATGGACTTGTGATCACGACAATGATTGTGGTGATGGAACTGATGAAGGAAAGGATTGTCACTCAGTGTACAAGACATGTTCACCGCAGGAGTTCTCTTGTCAGAACTTCAAATGCATCAGGAAGGCGTACAGATGCGATGGAGAAGATGATTGTGGAGACAACTCTGATGAATTCAACTGCCGTAAGTTAAATATTTAATTATCGTTTCTCTGTATTTTCATGCTTTTCAAAAAATTATTGATATTTTACTTGAGGTAGGTTATTTAAAATTATTTAGATAATAATCTATGATCTTGATCAATAAAATAACAGTATTAGTTTTTACTTTTTTGAATCGTTGACAATAAATTATTTATCAATGTTGTTTCATAAAAGGAAGCCAACTTCCATATTTTAAGGTTCTAGTGCAGTTGGATTCGGAGATATTGTCTTGTAGAAATTGACTTATAAACGGCATCCATCTTGATTCAAGATGGCGATTTGTAAAAAAGATTTCTTAGGTAACACCTAGGTGCTAAGAGGAACCTACCTACAAATCTTCATGTTCATAGGTTTAGAGATATCATGATGAGTGAGTGAGTTAGTCAGTCAGTAGTGTTCAATCAGGTTTTTTTTTTCTCATATAAAGAGAAAGTATTGTGATGGCGTGAAAATTCGATTATGAGATTTTTATGAATTTACACGTTTTGAGGTCCCTTGAGTTCAAAAAAGTGTTTGTTTAACCCTGCCTTACTAACACTGTCTAATAGTCCATTATTTCTAACACTACGCCTCTCAGACAGAGTAAATTAAAATTAGACCAACTTATACTCGTTTATGCTGATAAAATCAAATCATACATTTTACAATTTTCCTCACTAGCGCCTGCTGCATTTAAATCTGAAATTATGTTATGATAATCTAATGCATTTTTCATATTATGGCAATATAATATTTAATAATCAAATTTTAAGAACAAAAAATAGCCAATTAAAGGCAACAAGCTCGATAAGGTTAGGCTCGATAGGGTTCCTGAGGCACAGTAGATTAAAAGAAGTGGTAAATTACTAATATATAAAAGCACACCAAAGACCCGACTTTGACACGATCTGAAGGTTAATTAAGCAGAGATAGCATACCTAGAAGGACTAATGGCTTGCACGCTTGCGCACCGAGAGGAGCTATCAACTAAAGTCAGCATGTACGCCTCAGAGACGTAGTGTTAAAAGTGCAGGGTTAAAAAAAAAAAAAAAAAAAAAAAAAAAACTGTCTGTGCAGATGCGAGAAGCTTAAACTACTGGGCAGATTTAGATGAAATTTGGCATTCAATCATATCCTAAGGCAAAATCGATAAATTAATTTTAGTTTTAAATTTGAAGGTGCTACCTCCCAAAAAACGTAAAAAAAATCTTAAAAACAGTACCAACGATAAAATGTAGTCCATTTAAATACGGATCTAATGATATAAGCCTTTTTCCCGGGAAAAGTCTAGTTCCTGAGAAAATAGCTTTAAATGCAGACGGAGAGAGGCCGTATTCAATTCCCTACCAAGGAAAAGTCATTTTTATGATAAACTTGATGAAATGTTCAATAATACCTAATTAAAGTATCTACAAAAACTTAAAAACAAATAAATGGTAAGCACTGGGCTAAATAATTATGAACTGGTATATGAGCACCGTACAGAGTGACAGACAGACACAGAAACGAAACTATAAGGGCTTCTTTTTTTGGTTTTACCAACGAAACCATAAAAAAGGGTTCAAGTTCAAAAATAGAATAAGAAAAGTTAATGATGTTTGTAACTCTATTTGACCTAAAATTGGACTAATATGATGTTGCTTGATATGTTTGTACTATTAACACTAAACTTTATGTTTTCTTAATACTATTAAAGTGACATAAATATTCTTTTAATTGTGAATTTTTTTGTTTTCTATGAATTATTGATGGATTGTTATGAATTATAAAATTTATTTTTTGTTATTTTTATGTTTTAACAGATAAGAACAACAGTACATGTGTTAAAGGAGAATTCCAATGTGCTAACGGCCAGTGTATTGATTATCAGAAGGTTTGCAACAAAGTGAGCGATTGCTCTGATGATTCAGATGAACCACTGCATTGCAATGTTGATGAATGTGCCACTGTCGAAGTTCATCAATGCGGCCACAAATGTGTTGATACTCTAACTTCATACTATTGCGAATGTAACCCAGGATATAAGTGAGTGAATAATTATTATTTAAAAAATAATTTATTTTGTAATATTTTTACTGTATTAGTTAAGCCTAATGAGATAGGCTTTCATGAGTGTAGGTCATCATTAATTTCTTGCTTGAATATTTGTGAGTTTTTATGATTCTTTTTAAAATAGTGATTCGGGCACTTCTTTAGACTTTTTCTCCTCTTATAAAAAAAAGAAGGGAGTAACAATCTAAGGTGTACGGAATGTTCTTCTTTAGACTGTTTACTCCCCTTATAAAAACAGATGTTTGATATTCCTTTGTCCCAAAATACATTGGACTACACATCCCTTTGTCTTAATAGTTTTTAGACAAAGGAATGTATAAATAATTGTATCCATTTATATTCTAAAAAAAAAATTTATAGGGGGAGTAACAATCTAAAGAAATACTGATATTCGTACATTTGATTAAATATTCTTGTTGAGCCAGTGTGGATGCACTGTTGTTCCATCCATGTTGTTAGAGTCTATAAGATGTAATTACTTAAGAATAGTTTCGATTATATCAACTGGTACTCTTTTTGTTTAAAAAAAAATTAACAAAAAAAACAACAACACAGGCCTCTATATAGAGGCCTGTGGTTCAAATCCCAGCGCTGGAGTGTATTTTTCTCTGGTTGTTTCCCATAGTTGTTAATAATTATAATTTGATTTAAATTAAAATTTAATCTTTCCGTAGTATGAGAATACTACCAAAATCGTAAAATATGAATTTCTAATTGATTGTACTAAGTACAGGTACTAATTGGGTACTTTATAATTATAAGCGTTATTTCTCGATCTAGTTCTTTGTCATTAATGTTGACTTCTTAGATTTGTGGAAAATTGAAAGCTTAAATTCGGGACAAGGTATCATTAACGTCAGAGAAATTCATTCTCCTGCATAGCTTAGTTGGTAGAGTGCTATACTGGAAATATAGAGGCCTGTGGTTCAAATCCCAGCGCTGGAGTGTATTTTTCTCTGGTTGTTTCCCGTAGTTGTTAATAATTATAATTTTATTTAAATTAAAATTTAATCTTTCCGTAGTATGAATACTACCAAAATCGTAAAATATTAAAAAAAAAAAAACAATTAATTTCAAATTGTAAAATCTTGAAATCAAACATTCTACCAATACCAATGTTTACCATATACCAATATTCTATGTTTTATGTTACAGATTGTTAGAAGATGGTAAAGCATGTGCAGATATGGATGAATGTACAGAGACACCTGGTGCCTGTTCACAGTACTGTTCAAATACTCCAGGTTCTTACTACTGTAAATGTGACGAGACTTACTATGACAGGTAAAACAATTATTTTTAAGTGTGTTTCTGTAACAAGTATTGATTCTGTTGAAAAGTATGTCTGATATTGAGTAAATTTCATTGGAGTTTTTGCTCTGAGAATTATGAACCTTTTAATTCCTTTTAGAACTGACTTCTCAAGAATTTAAAACTGCAGAATTGGAACAATTTATTGTCTTTATCAAGTGTCTCCATAGCTTATAACATAATAATGGTCAACATGTATTTTTCACCTTGGAAGGCAGTTGTTATAAAGAAAAATTTCCTTTCAGAACAAAACATTCATGTGTGCAAGCATTCACTGTATTACTTTGTACTTAAGGTACAATTGAGAATCTAGACTGCATCACGTCTGTGAAATCAAATTAGGAAACAATAGTTATTTACACAACAAGGGAGAGAAGTATGTTTTCCTGCTCGAGGTTTAAGTTTTCTCCTGAGGCACTGCCGAAGAGAAAAACTGATATTCAGTTACTTGATTTATTAAAATAACAATTTTTATACTAAATATACACATTTTACAACAAACACTTTCAATAGTTTGTTTTTAATTTAAAGACTTTGTATGATAACCTAAAGTAACCTTCCCGAAAAATTAGCTATAAAAACATACCTAAAAAAATACCTTTTAAGTTGGTATGATTGTTTTTTTACTCCCATGGGAGGGAAGTACCACTTCCCGCCCTGTTATTAGCAATGTAAAGACCACTTACAATGCAAGTCGTAGATAAAAGACTTTTCGTAGATAAAAGACTTGTTTTAGATAAAGACTTTTGGTAAGACTTACTTTACTTTGCACTGATCTCCTTATGTTCTCGTAGCACATATACCGAGACATTGAACACTGCATCACTTCTGTGAAATACTTTACTGCACTGAAAGAATTTACTGCTCTGATCTTCTTATTTTATCATAGCACATGTTCCGAGACATTGAAACCTAACTAGACTAACTGATCTGATGGTTTAATTCCAAGCTAACTCTATTTATGAGATTAAAACAAATTCACTAATTATAAATATGATTTCATGTCTTCTGATTACAGGGCAAGCGATGAACATACATGTAAAAGAAGAGATCGTGTGACTCCATGGATGATTTTCTCGAACAAGTATTACGTTAGGAACATGTCTCTTGACGGTACCCAATACTCATTGATGCATCAAGACTTAACAAATGTTGTCGCCATTGATTTTGATTATAAAAATAATCAAATGTATTTCTCTGATGTCACTGCTAAGACAATTTATAGGTAATCAACATATTTTTATATTATAAATATTTTTTTTTTTTTAAAAATTCGGATTGTGTTTTTTAAATGGTGATCTAAAATTAATGTGTTATTTACCTTTTATACATTATGTCTTATTATCTTCTAATTCTTAAGATATAAAAGAGTATAATTAGGCATTAGGCATTGATTATGCTCAATAAAGTTTTATCAATTAAATTTTTAATAAGTTGAATACAGCAGAAATAAATTTAAGCTGGCAATAAAATGGTGAAATCAACATTATATGAATTCAGGTGAGAATTACGAGGTTCTGTAAGATTCAAGAATAAGGACTTTTTAAAAACTAACAACATTTAATATTCTAGTTAGCCATATTTGAGAGCCAGTGTGGATTATAGTGCAGGAGATAGGGTTCAAAAAAGTGTCGGACTAACATCAAGCTAGAATTTTGTATATAAGTTAATATTTTGGTGCCTTTTAAGAATATATGGTTGGCTAAGTTTGTCTGCGGGGCATAGCTTGGCATTATGCATTTGAAAAAAACAAACCGGTGGAGAGAAACCATGTCTTGCCCATTTTGGTGGACAATGTGATTTTCATGATCTTGAGTACAAAATTAGTTATGACTTACCACGTCTACTCGGCTGTCAATGAATTGAATTATAAGAATGTTATTTTTCATAGAAATTATTTAATATGGATATTGTTATTTTTATTGTAGGAGCGACATAAGTGGTGGAGAGAAAGAAGTAGTTATTCGACACGACTCTCATGGATTAGAAGGATTAGCTGTTGACTGGGTCGGTAGAAAACTCTATTGGTTAGATCGACACTCCAAGCATTTGGATGTTGCAGAACTTGACGGTACTAATAGGAAAACATTGAAAGCTGGTGTATCAGATCCTAGAGCAATTGCAGTTCATCCTGCTATTGGTTATCTTTTCTTCTCATCTTGGTATCTCCAGGTAACTTCATCTTTAATCTTGTAGAATTTTACACTTAACTACTTACTTCTTTTTATACCTTTCTACTTACTTCTTTTATACCTCTTTACTCACTTTGTTTTTATACATCTCTACTTACTTCTTATTATACCTTTCTACTTACTTCTTTTATACCTCTTTACTCACTTTGTTTTTATACATCTCTACTTACTTCTTTTTATACCTTTCTACTTACTTCTTTTATACCTCTTTACTCACTTTGTTTTTATACATCTCTACTTACTTCTTATTATACCTTTCTACTTACTTCTTTTATACCTCTTTACTCACTTTGTTTTTATACATCTCTACTTACTTCTTTTATACCTCTTTACTCACTTTGTTTTTATACATCTCTACTTACTTCTTATTATACCTTTCTACTTACTTCTTTTATACCTCTTTACTCACTTTGTTTTTATACATCTCTACTTACTTCTTTTTATACCTTTCTACTTACTTCTTTTATACCTCTTTACTCACTTTGTTTTTATACATCTCTACTTACTTCTTATTATACCTTTCTACTTACTTCTTTTATACCTCTTTACTCACTTTGTTTTTATACATCTCTACTTACTTCTTTTATACCTCTTTACTCACTTTGTTTTTATACATCTCTACTTACTTCTTTTATACCGCTTTACTCACTTTGTTTTTATTCATCTCGACTTAATTCTTTTTATAATTCCACACCTAAGCCTGGTTTACATTGGTAGAGTAAACGGTCTCTATATTTTGATAAATATTTTTTAACAGCACTATTACAATAGGCTTCATTCATAGTAACATTTTTGTACCTAAATTGTACAGTCCCATCGAATTTCATACTTCGATTTGGACCTCTACTAGACTAAATGCAGCAGGGTTGTTTTTTCTTCAGAAAATGAGCGGAGCTGTTGAAAATTCTTTGAAAAAAATTGAGTTTTTTAACCTTTCACGTTATACACATTTGTCCGCTAAGGCAAACAGCCATAAAAGTTGAAGGGTGCAACCTTGTATACGCGAAAATGCGCCCGGTAGGAATGGGAAAAATAGCACACTATTCTACTCTACTGTGCTTTGTGCTTAAAAGTAAGCTAGTACACTCGACTGTTTAATTTATCAATTTAAACTAGGCTCTACTTCTTTTTATACCTTTCTACTCACTTCTTTTATAACTCCCTACTTACTTCTTTTCATACCTCTCTGCTCACTTCTTTTATACCTCTCTACTTACTTCTTTTTATACCTTTCTACTCACTTCTTTTATACCTCCCTACTTACTTCTTTTCATACCTCTCTGCTCACTTCTTGTATACCTCTACTTACTTCTACCTGTTAAGGTAGAAGAGGTAACTTTTCTCTAAACCTATCCTAAACAAGTCCGTCACTTGAATTGTGTCTAGTTGTCCTCTTGCTAGAGTACTCCCTGTAATGTTTCTGTTCACGATATAGTTCTTGAATGTATATTAAAAATTAATTTTAACCCCACTGGATAAAAGCAGGTCTATTGTAACTGGTTTACATTGGTAGAGTAAACGGTCCAGTAGCTAGCTACCTCCGACAGATGAGTAGACCCCCCACCCCACATCTCCTCCTAAGGTTCCTTTCAATTCCTAATAAGGTTGCATTATTTTTATAGACAATATTTATAAAATTTTAATAAAAAGTTAATTTAATTAAATATTTTTGGATTTAACCCGTAACTGGTGAGGTTGGGTGTGAGATACCCATGGAATACTTTGTTGATAAATTATCACTAGAGGTGGTTAGAGGTGGGGCCAGTGTCCTCTCATGTACCTTCAAATCAGTTTATTGTCTGTTGGTTTGAAGATCTTAGGTTGCGCTAAACGTGCGTTGTTTTGTTTTTTGGGCTATTTCCAGAAATTCAGGGTATTCCTAACCCAACCTCACCAGTTAAGTTACTCTTTTTTTACTATGTAATTTGTATAGTAAAAACTGTTTTTATAAAATAACAATGTTTTACTTTTTTTTACTAGTATTAACATTAAATTTCATAAATATAATAATATTTCCTCAAAATTTTAATTAAAATATTTAAATTAAACAATACACAAAATTTGTATTGTACTTTTATTATTTTTTTACTTTTCTTATTTGTTGGACCCATTTAGTTTTTATGTGCAAAGAATTGTTTTAGATTATAAATAAAAGTTACTTTTAATACTATATGCAGCTATTTGTTATTTATCCCAACTAGTAAATTTGCTGAGAGGGGGGAAAAGTTCTGGGTATCTGTAACCCAACCTCACCAGTTACAGGTTAAATTCTGCACTACTATATATATATATATATGCAAGTTAAGAGATTTTGCAGTATTGCTTTTTTATTATTAACAAAATGTAATATTATCTTTGGAATATACTGTTCAATAATATTTTGTGATTTTTTATTTACAGGCTTTTATTGCCAAAATGGGCATGGACGGTTCAAATATGACAAGGATCCTGACATACGAGAATGGTTTAGCGTGGCCCAATGCTCTTACTATCGATTATTTCTCTGAGCGTCTTTTCTGGGCAGATGCACATCTTGATTATATTGCTAGCAGTAATTTCGAAGGACATAACCGTCATACTGTACTTTCAGGTGAAAAGGTAAGATGATCCATTTTATTTTATTTATTTATTTTTAAGAGCCTTAATAATTAGCCCATTTTTGGTCCCATATAAGTTGTAACCTTCTCTGCCCATTTGTTTCTCTGTCACATGCGTATAAACATACATAAATGACATCCATATCTTCGAAAGTACTTATCTGATTTTTATGAAATTTAGATGGTTCGTTGAAAGTAGCTTGCAGATAGCCCAAGATTAATTTTAACCGTTTGCTATCTTTAAATTTTGCTAAATTGATACTTTAATTTATGTAAAAAATTAAAAACAATTTTGAAAGATTTACAAATATGGGCGGAAAATTAAATAAATTTGACAATAATAGGTTGTAAAAGAATAAAATTGTTAAAGTATACGAAATAGAACACTAGGAAGTTATGTGCCACATTAATTGGATTAAAAAAAATGTTTTTACAACATTACACACTTACTCTTTGCTAATTAAATCTCGTATTTAATTTTTATTTCTTTTTTGTTATTTTTTTCCAGGTACCTCATGTATTTGCTATTTCTCTATTTGAAGATTATTTATACTGGACTGATTGGAACCTCAAAGCCATTTCAAGAGCGAATAAATTTTCTGGTAGGTTGTTTATGTTTTTTCTAATGTACACTCACCTTCTATTATATCCACTGAATTAAATTTTATAAGTCCTGCCAAATTGTCATCAAAGTGGGAGATTTTGAAAAAATACAAGGTGGGGCGAAACAAACAGTGCAGTTTGGAAGGGTGACTACATCCCTTGTGGTAGGGATAGGAACCTGGGAGGGGTCTCATTGTGTCCACCCACTCTTCTCATTTTCAGTCGTTACCATGTTTTGGACATCGAGGCTTCGCCTTCCGCACGTTTTTCGAAAAACGGCCGTTCTTGCGTGCCTCGTCTCTCTGGGGGGTGACCTGGGGTGGCCCACGAGATCACAGGATTTGAGCATTTGCGATTTTTTCCTGTGGGGTTACCTCAAGGATAAGGTGTTCAACCATCATCCTCACACTTTGGAAGAACTGAAGACCCGAATTGGAGAGGAAATCACCGCGATTCCCGTCGATATAAACGACCTGAGCTGAAAGCTTCAGGAATCGCCTCCATCAGTGTATCACTGCTGGAGGCCATCATCTTGCTGATGTGATCTTTAAAACTTGAGTAAACAAATGGTGGTGTACTACTGAACCAAATAAAACAAACTGCATTTTTCTAAGTTGCGCCTTTTTTTTTAATAGCCCTTCAAAACTGCACTGATTGTTTCGCCCTACCCTGTACAATTTTATAATTGGTTCTCATAGATTATCGGAAAATAATCCTTCCTCACAAAATATGGCAAAACTCACTTGCATGATACAAAATCAATGGGCAGATTCCACCAAAACTGAAACTCAGTTGTATAAAACCATGTAAAAAAAAACTTTTTAAAATGAAGGGACTCTTTCTTTGAATCCCCATGGTCACCTCTGCTGACTCTTAATTGTGAGAATTTATGAGTTAGATTTTATATCTTTTCTCCCACAGAGACTTGAATTTAAATTTATTTTTAGTTTATTGGTTTTAAATAATCCTGAACAAGAAGGTCCCTTTTTTGGTCGTAATGGTTGAAATGAATTTTTGTAATCAGGATTATGTTGGGTTTTTTTTTTAAATATTTTTTTTTTAGTTGTCATTTGATATTTATTTTCTCCAAAACACTAAAAGAATCAGTGTTATTTCTGGTTTTAATATTTGTTTTATTTAATGTTTTTAGGTAAAGACTTGTTAATTTTAAGAAACACAACGCATCGCCCTTATGATGTACATGTATACCACCCATTGAGACAACTTGCTTATCCTAACCCTTGTGGAAATGATAACGGAGGATGTTCACATCTCTGTCTTCTTGCACCAGTACCAGGTTTGTTGTCTCTCCTCATGAAAATATGTATTTTTTCCATCTTGGCTAAGGATTTGATTGCATAATGGCAATTTTCTTTTCTATATTCTAAGTTATATTTGGATATTGGGTGGATTAAGATATCATTGGATAGGAACCTAAAGGCAATCATAGGATGGCCATATAGAGTTAAGTCCAAAACGGGACATTGGAATTGGTGGGGGGGGGGAGTTGAGTTATTGCAGCACCAGACTAAAGCGAGGGGGTGGGGGAACCATAGAAAAATGTTGGGAATTCAAAGGAAAAATATGTATTCCTACTTAAAAAAAAAAAATTGATTTAAAAAAAAAATAATAAGATTGAATTTATTTATGTGAAAAGGAACAATTTAAAAAAAAAATCCGGACAGCAAATACAGTAAATCATATAGTAAGAGGCATATATTGCAGATTTACCATTTTCAATACAAATGACATATTCGTTATTATTTTGAAAAGGAAAAAACAACATCAGGTCTTCATACAAAGTAATGTAATGACCGAGATTCATTTCGATATCATGTTACTGTAAACAACTAATTTAGAATCTAAAAATTAACTAAGATATTTTGTGATTAAAAATATTTTGTGTGAAGACCTAGTGTTTTGTTGTGTTTTTCCCTCTTTTCAAAACGATGAGTAAATATCACACATTGTAGAAGCAAACCATTGATGAATGTGACAAATTTTTCATGTTACCTAGACCTTTTGTAAAATGTCCCATTTTTCCAAAAAAAGGACATTTTCGGAAACCGACAGGGTGTACTGACAGGATGCTTTCAAAAGCTTAAAATAACCGGACTGTCCCGGTCAAAATGGGACGTATGGTCAGCCTAGGAAATCATGAGAGGCATTGACACGGTGTAACAAATATTCTTGAGGTTGTTGCCCCTCACCCCAACCACTCTGCCTTATAGCTGCCACAATCAATGTTTATACTAGGGATGCTAAGCCCTTCTCTTAGCTATGCCAATGATAAAAGCATTCCTTCTGGATCTTTAGTTTATCTAAAACTCTTCTTCAGGTGGCCATACACGAAGAGGAAGTCTTTAAGGAATTAAGCCTCTAGGATTTTCTCTACCAAACCCTCACCTTTCCCAACCCAAACTTAAAAAATCCTTAATCCCGACTACCGCCTCTTCTGACTGTGTGGTTCTGGCCCTGGAGCCAGAACCACATTTATTGAGTTTATAACAGTCTGCCTTGGGGCGGAAAAAAACAATTTTTGTTCGTAATTTCTGGCACTGCAGTCCACAGGTGGCCTCAAGGTCACTTAGACCAAGGAATTCCTTTAGGTCTAGACTGTCCTGTCCAAACCTTAACGATTTCCTCTTTGTGTATGGCTGTTAAAATTAATATTTTAAGAAATTCATGTCTTCAAGGTTTTGTGAACCAGATAACATGGCCAATGTGCTAACCTTGTGTCCTCTATTACAACGATAGTTGCAAAAAGCTTTTAAAACTGTTGCACCATAGGTTATTGCATTTATCTTCTTGCAAGTGTATTAAACTCCAAGTAATAAAAAAATTAAAAGAAAACTTCCTTAGAAGGAGGGGAAATTGCTGTTTATGAAGTGAATACCTCCAGAGCTGAGCTAGGACAGTTTATGTGACTTAAAGGCTGATCAGTTTATTAAATTACTGGTGGAGGAATGAACCACTTCATAGAAATTTTAATCTAGGGTCTAGTCTATATTGAGGTCTAGTCTACTCCCTAGAGAATTATTTTAGCATATCTATAGCTTATATAGAACTATATGAGAGGTTGCATGGCTAGATTTCATCAGGTTATTAGATTACTAGAAGAGGAATGCATCACTACACAGAAATCTAAGTCTGGACAGCTTCTAAGGGAATTATTTTAGCCTCACTTTCGCTGTTACTTAAATGCGTTTTAAATTAACATATAATGTGTGTTTTCAGGAGCAGACGCCAGTCCTCTTGGTTATGGTCAACCAGAAGGACCTGTTACCTACAAGTGTGCCTGTCCCAATCAATTCTATCTTTCCGCTGATCATAAGACTTGCATAGCTAACTGTACTGATGGACAACACAGGTGTGGAGGAAACGACGAGCGCTGCATACCATGGTTCTGGAAGTGAGTCATTCAAACTTCATTTTTGAGATAGTGGTTTAAATCTGACTTGCGCAGTAAGAAGAGATGAAGTGTGAAAGAGAAAGAGTCAGTGTAGGAGTTGAGACAGTGGTTTAAATCTGACTTACTCAGTAAGATGAGATGAAGTGTGAAAGAGAAAAAGTCAGTGTAGGAGTTGAGACAGAGGTTTAAATCTGATTTACTCAGTAAGAAGAGATGAAGTGTGAAAGAGAAAAAGTCAGTGTAGGAGTTGAGACAGAGGTTTAAATCTGATTTACTCAGTAAGAAGAGATGAAGTGTGTAAGAGAAAGAGTCAGTGTAGGAGTTGAGACAGAGGTTTAAATCTGATTTACTCAGTAAGAAGAGATGAAGTGTGAAAGAGAAAGAGTCAGTGTAGGAGTTGAGACAGAAGTTTAAATCTGACTTACTCAGTAAGAAGAGATGAAGTGTGAAAGAGAAAGAGTCAGTGTAGGAGTTGAGACAGAGGTTTAAATCTGACTTACTCAGTAAGAAGAGATGAAGTGTGAAAGAGAAAGAGTCAGTGTAGGAGTTGAGACAGAGGTTTAAATCTGACTTACTCAGTAAGAAGAGATGAAGTGTGAAAGAGAAAGAGTCAGTGTAGGAGTTGAGACAGAGGTTTAAATCTGACTTACTCAGTAAGAAGAGATGAAGTGTGAAAGAGAAAGAGTCAGTGTAGGAGTTGAGACAGAGGTTTAAATCTGACTTACTCAGTAAGAAGAGATGAAGTGTGAAAGAGAAAGAGTCAGTGTAGGAGTTGAGACAGAGGTTTAAATCTGACTTACTCAGTAAGAAGAGATGAAGTGTGAAAGAGAAAGAGTCAGTGTAGGAGTTGAGACAGAGGTTTAAATCTGACTTACTCAGTAAGAAGAGATGAAGTGTGAAAGAGAAAGAGTCAGTGTAGGAGTTGAGACAGAGGTTTAAATCTGACTTACTCAGTAAGAAGAGATGAAGTGTGAAAGAGAAAGAGTCAGTGTAGGAGTTGAGACAGAGGTTTAAATCTGACTTACTCAGTAAGAAGAGATGAAGTGTGAAAGAGAAAGAGTCAGTGTAGGAGTTGAGACAGAGGTTTAAATCTGACTTACTCAGTAAGAAGAGATGAAGTGTGAAAGAGAAAGAGTCAGTGTAGGAGTTGAGACAGAGGTTTAAATCTGACTTACTCAGTAAGAAGAGATGAAGTGTGAAAGAGAAAGAGTCAGTGTAGGAGTTGAGACAGAGGTTTAAATCCGACTCATTATTCAATTTCTTGTATAATTATTAGGTGTGATGGAGAAAAAGACTGTCGTGATGGATCAGATGAACCACCTGAGTGTCCGAAGAGAAGTTGTCGACCAGGTAACTTCCAATGTGCTAATGGACAGTGCGCCCCATCAGCAGCTATCTGTGACGGTAATAACGACTGCGGTGATAGATCAGATGAGAGACATTGCAACCTTACCTGCCCTGATCTAGAGTTCAAGTGTAGATCTAATGGAAGATGTATCCTCAATGCTTGGGTTTGTGACGGAGATCCAGACTGTAAGGATGGATCAGATGAAGATCCTTCAATCTGCCGTAAGTTTTGTTTATTAGGTTACATTGTTTTATTTTATCATATCTTTATTTGTTTGTTGCCACTATTATGGGAACTGTATTATTTTATAGCGTGTTGCAATTTATCATAAATATGCTTAAAAATAAATTGTTATAAATCTTTAAGAAACAAAAAATTTGGAACACTAAGTTATATTTTCTAAAAGAAAGTAATTTTATTTGAACAAAATTTCTATACAGTAAGTTTTTATTAATGCCCATCAATTTTGTTATTATTGATGTTCCATTGTTCAGCTTTTGCTGAGATAATAGTACATTACCCGTCTAGTGCGGAAAGTAACATTTTGCATGCGAGTGTGGAGTTTGCACCCGTGCGACAGCGGGGGTAGTAAAACCACACAAGCAAAGCAAAATGCCGTTTTCAAATGAGTTGCGTACCGTACTTTATCTACGATTGTTGGATTTTAATAATAAATACAGAAAAAAATACTTAACTTCCTGTATGTAATTTTATATTTTTCTTTTGATAAAGATGACATTAATTCGTTAGTTCTATTTTGTGCTGAATTAATTATTTCGGGAGGAGTATTATGTATTATTCTCCTCATTTTTGTCATGATCACTTAAACCACTCATTGTTTTTATTAAATTTTATGGGTTATAAACATACAACAAACACAACATTTGAGGAGTAATAAAAGTTCTTATTGAGATATGAACACAAGAAGTATAGTAAGCACGTGTGTGAAAAAGAATACAACAATTATATCTACAAGAAGGTTCCAAGATACAACAAAAGGTTTTAAACTAATGGCGCCAAAAACATTTGATTACAATATTTCCAACAGTTTTTTACTAAAAACTTGATATAAACATTTAGTTTAATTAAACAAACAGCAATAAATTAGTTTTGTTAAATGTAAACAAACACCCTAATTGTGCAATAAGGTGAAGAATTATGTACGCACATGTGCAATGAATACCACTACGGAAAGAATCACTTTCTAAGCATCTAAACAGAGATAAAATGTTTATATTTTGTGTCAATCGTAGATGAAAAAAAAATATATGAAATTTTCATATCTTTATTCCTGTCTTATTAACAAATTTATTTCCAACCTGATCTCCAAAATATTAGTTTCGATGAGCCCATTCTTTTAATTTTTTGTTTAAATTTTACAGATAATCGAGCTTGCAATCCTGATACTGAATTCGCTTGTAAGAACGGCCGCTGCATACAGAAATTATGGATGTGCGATTTCGACAATGATTGTGGTGATGATTCAGATGAACCAGCTTACATTTGCCGGTAATTAAAACCTCGTTAAACATATTATATTGAAATTTGCTATTGATTTTTATCTCACTACTTCATATTGATAGTAGATGAACGATTGATTGGCACAACGCAGGGGCTGGGAAATAAAACTAAAAATCAATTGTAAATGACTGAAGAACAAATATAGCTAGGAGAGAGTGAAACTTGATTATAGAACCATACAGGTGTACTCTACAGAGATGGTTAGATATAATCTGAACTGTGGCTGTGGGCATTAAAAAAACTATGGAAGTGTAGTTGGGAGGGCATGTGCCCAGAACGTGGTCCCATTGATGGATCATCATCCCAGAACGTGGTCTCCTGTCATCAACATGTTAAACCTTTGAATTATCTTTTATTTATAGTTATTTTATTTAATTGTTATAATTTGTTTTAAAATTGTATTTTTAGACAGAAGAATTGCACTGACGGATGGGAAAGATGTCCTGGAAGAACTAACTACCGTTGTATTCCTCGTTGGTTACTTTGCGATGGTAAGGACGATTGTCGTGATAATTCTGATGAAGATCCTAAAAATTGTCCAAAATGCAATCCAGAAACTGACTTCCAGTGTAGTAACAACAGATGTATACCAAAGTAAGTCCACCTTCTTAATATCACTTGTTTTAATTTCTTAATAACACTTGTTATTCTTAATAATACTTGTTATTCGGATGAAATTAGTCAATTGTTCCTAGAAATTTTCTCAATTCTTGTGTATTTTTGTCTATGGCTCAGACATTTCTCTAAATAGAGCAATATTCCTATAAGGAATAAAAAAAAAATGGTAAATTTTGCCAAAGTTTGACCCATCCATGGGACATTTTCAAGCTGATGTTTATCAATTGTTTGAAGAATCGATTTTAAAATGCCGCATTGCATTTATTTTGCAGGAGATGGCTATGCGACTTTGAGAATGACTGTGGAGACAAATCAGATGAAAATCCGAGCGTTTGTAAAGGAGAATATCGCTCTTGTAGTGAAAGCGAGTTCAAATGTACAAATGGACGATGCATACCTCATCATTATAGATGCGATCACGATGATGACTGTGGGGATAACAGCGATGAAGCCTCGTGTCAAGACTTCCCATGCAAGGTAACTCATGAGTAAATATATAATCTTAACTTCTTTCCTACTTCATCGATGTTGAAATATAGTCAATTTCGATTATATAGTTTATTCCCTGGTAGGAACTGTTGCCAACCACCTTTATTAATTTTAATAGGCGTCCGGTATTTTTGGCTACCGGTGATATAATGCCACCCTACATGAATTAGTCATCTTTTCTTTCTTACCCTTAAGGATCCACCTTCTCATTAAGTTTAATTTTATATATAATAGGGCGAGATATTGCTAGTTTTGCTCTAAACTTGCTTTATGGTAGTTCTAGCCCTCTTTGAAGTTAGTCAAGTTTCCCATAATAATGCTCAGAACACCTTTATGCCTCACTTACCTCGTTTATTGTTTATTATATTACACTCACCCAATTCTAATACTATCGACCCAATCGAATAAAATAAATATACAGTCCACTCCTACTACCACCCTCACATCTCTTTCCAAGTTAAATATACAGTCCACTCCTATAACCACCCTCACATCTCTTTCCAAGTTAAATAATATACAGTCTACTCTTATTACCACCCTCACATCTCTTTCCAAGTTAAATAATATATGGTCTACTCTTATTACCACTCTCACATCTCTTTCCAAGTTAAATATACAGTCCACTCCTTTTGCCACCCTCACATCTCTTTCCAAGTTAAATAATATATGGTCTACTCTTATTACCACCCTCACATCTCTTCCCAAGTTAAATATACAGTCCACTCCTATAACCACCCTCACATCTCTTTCCAAGTTAAATAATATACAGTCTACTCTTATTACCACCCTCACATCTCTTTCCAAGTTAAATAATATATGGTCTACTCTTATTACCACCCTCACATCTCTTCCCAAGTTAAATATACAGTCCACTCCTATAACCACCCTCACATCTCTTTCCAAGTTAAATAATATACAGTCTACTCTTATTACCACCCTCACATCTCTTTCCAAGTTAAATAATATACAGTCTACTCTTATTACCACCCTCACATCTCTTTCCCAAATTAAATATACAGTCCACTCCTATAACAACCCTCACATCTCTTTCCAAGTTAACACCTAATAAGTTCCC
Organism: Gerris lacustris; assembly: GCA_951217055.1. NCBI lineage: Eukaryota > Metazoa > Arthropoda > Insecta > Hemiptera > Gerridae > Gerris > Gerris lacustris. Next base: position 32,001,855 of record OX578286.1, read on the forward strand.
TGGTATATATTATTTGTACTAGAAATCTATTGTAATATACGGAGGAATTGAACCCAATTCTCTTGGGTTGCACTTAGGAATTTTAACCACTATAGAGTGTACAAGTACCTTAAACAATTGTGATATTTCTCTTAAATTATTTATTTTAACAGGCAAGCTTGTATATACTATAAACTATATATATATATATATATATATATATATATATATATATATATATATATATATATATATATATAAATATATATATATATATATATATATATATATATATTTTTTTTTTTTTTTTATTTATTTTTTTTTTTTTTTTTACTTTTTCAAATTTTATTTTTATTAATATAAATTTAATTTATTTTGTTTCAGAATGGTACTTTCAAATGCGCAAGTGGTCATTGTATCGCAGGGTACTTCAGGTGTGATGGAGATTTAGACTGCCGTGATATGTCAGATGAAATCAACTGTCCACCAAGGTAAATAATCAATTTTGACAATTATTAGATGAGAAATGGAGTTACTTAGGAATAAAGAAATAAACCTCTAATAAAAGTAATTTTGTTTGTAAACAGCCATTAAAAAATTGGGTACTTGTTAATTAGGAGCCCTCCTTAAAAGTTTGTGGTGTTAAGAGATGGTTAGAGGTGGTTCTCTAACCACCTCTAACTTTTAGGGAGGGCTCCTAATTAACAATTACCAAAAAGGGTAATCTTCAGTTAGTGAGTAAATATGTACTGTAAAACTTCTTTTAATGATTTTTTTTTTTTCTCTAAAATGGACTTTCATTGTTTATTGCGCTGTTTTAATAGCGAACATCTTCTAAAATATGTTATTACTTAGACAGTTGGTTACTTATATTTAGTAAGTTTAAAGTATCTAAGTCTCTCGTACTATGTGTAAAATTTATGTTTTGCCCAATAGAAGATACTTCTCTATTGCAAACACAATTTCCTTCCTCATAGGTGTCCTCTACAGTAGAGATTTATTAATTATTTTTAAAAACAATGAGAAAAATCATCAACTTCCTGACTGGGACCGCTTTCTATATACTGTTAGTTCTCTTTCGTCCCTTTTTAGTTCAGATTTTACTGTATGTTGTTTTTACTCAAGAAAGTTAAAGAATTGCCTAAGTCTTGGCTTTTTATCACTGAAGCTTTTACCTCTAAGTCAAAATTTGTTCTGTTTTAGGTTCCCTGGTGGAAGATATTGTCACGAATCTCAGTTCCAATGTGATAATCACATCTGTATATCTCACAGAGACAAGTGCGATGGTATCAATGACTGCGGTGATAATAGCGATGAACAACCAGACCTTTGCTGTAAGTTGTTTCTACAATATAATATATATTTTTCACTTTTTCATGTATAAACTTTAATTTTAACCCATTAATTAAATTGATGCAATTTTAACATGAATTATTCTCCTTTTTTTCAGCCAAAATTGGTACATGTGTCGGAAGAGGACGCTACCAATGTGAAAATGGTCGCTGTATATCAATGGATTTAGTCTGCGATGGATCGGACGACTGCGGTGATGCATCAGATGAAAATAATCATAGTGTATGTCATGCACCGCCTTCTAAAATAGCTCCTCTTTGTAACCCACAGCAATTCTCTTGCTCCAACGGCAAATGTATACCTGAGGAACATGTCTGTGATCTTAGAGATTCCTGCGGTGACAATTCAGATGAAATTGGCTGTCGTAAGTACTTTGTATTTAAAAATGTTGGGTATTTTATTTATTTAGGGTGTTGAATTGCAAATGTCAAATCTATACAATATTTTTAAACTAAATCGTATTTAAACAGATAAACTGATTTAGTTATTTATCTTAACACTCATTTAATTAAAAATCAAGCATGCAGATGCATGTTTTCAATTGAAAATGTAGTTTATATTTTACGTAAGTCAATCTTGGAAAATATTTTGATTAAGTTGTGCACATGCATATTTAGTTTTCTTTTAAAAAAGTCAAAGTATAGGGTGTCCCATATAGTGCGCAACGAAAAGAAGTTCGAAACAACTGTTCTGTTGCTACTGTGAAATCATCTGGGCGAAATCGCACTCAACACAATGCTCAACAAATCGCTATTCTGCAACAAAGTGTAAAAGTGTGTTGACAGTCACAGCAGTTGAACATTCCACGCAGTTCATTACAATGAATTTTGAGTAAATATCTTCACATGCAGTGGCGTAGGAACGGGGGGGGGGCTATCGGGCTCGAGCCCCCCCCCCGTCAGATTTGAAGGGGCAAAAAAATTACAAATAAAATAAAAATTAGTATATGCTTAAAATTTTGTTGAATGATTTGGTAAATAATACATTTATATTTTATTTCAAATAAAAATGTTTTCAACATTAATAAAATGGTATAATATATTATAAACATTTAATTTATTTGAAGTGCCGACGGGTGGGTTTAAATAGGAAGATAAGGGCGGCTGCGGCTAGTAAAGCCAACAAGTCGGCAGTCGGCACATCACAAAGAGTTATCATGACTTCAATTTCTCACCAACACTAAACTAAATAAAATCTTAATGACGTGATCAACTGAGTCAATCAAAATAAATAGCACCTGCTCTGTCGTTGATGACAAGAAAGTTTCGTTTGATTTATCAGACTGAGTTATGTCAACTTGCTATCAGTAGTTTCAGAAGCGCGGCTCAAACCCCGTTTATCAAAAAACAACCACGGTCGTAGTAGGAGGTTGAACCACCCTTATTCTTCTAGACATTATCAACTATGAATTTTAGCTAGATAAGGAGACTTCTCTTCTCTTTCCTCTTTACCCGGCCTTTTTTGATTCTTTAGTCAGGTCCTAGCTCTCTCGCGAATCGTGTCAAACTGAGAATGTAAATTGTTTTTGACTCCATTCACTGTACCTCAATCTCAATTTATTTATTTTCATACTTTTAAATAGTACATAAAATCTAATTTTTACTTTTTAAACAGTGTATACAATTTATTCTTATACATTTATTAAATTTTGATAGACATCATGAGAAAAAGACGAAATACTTATTTAAATTTGTTCTCTAAAAAGTCGAAACCTACGAATATTTGAATTGCTCTAAAATATGTCTACAACTGCTTAAAATGCTGTTTTTGAACGTTTATTTTCCAAAATTTTCCCGGGGGAGGACCCCCGGACCCCCCTTCTATAGGGGGGGGGGGGGTAGAGAGAGGATACGTTGCAGCCTGATAAAGAGTATCTACCCCCCCCCCCCCCCCCCCCTTAGACGGAGGAGCCGAGCCACCCCCGTCAAAAATGAATTCCTACGCCACTGTTCACATGCATGCAGGGGCAAAGCGGAAAAATTTGGGAATCTTACCGTCTCGGCCCCTCTTTCAAGATTTTGATAGTAAGTTTTCATGATTAGACCGCGCTGTTCATTTGTGAACCGCTCTATGGCAACAACTGCAACAATCTAGAAAACAACAACTGCTAATCAAATCGGAGTAATAATAAATATACTAGAAATTATAACAACAGGGCTGCCAACAAATCATTCAAAAAATTGCACCAGACCAGATTCAAAATTTGCGCACTATATGGGACATCCTATAAGTAATATTCTTCAAATTTCATTTCCTCTCTCAAGGTTCTATTTATCAGAGGTATGAATCAAATACTCACTCAATTGCTAAGTTCACACATCGTTTTGAAAGCGTTTCGGATCCAATTCGTTTTCAAAATGATTCGCATTTATACAACAAAAAATACAGGTGATCGAAATGTTTGTTTTCGATATTTCATAACAGTGACGTCATGAGTAAAACCGTCTTTCTTGCTAACTAATATGTCCGCGAATTTTTACATTTTGTTTACAAGTTATTCAAAGTTTTTACAGGTTCTTTATAGAATTAACCCTTGTTTAAAAACGTTTTTGCAGTTAAAAAAAAAGAAACGGAAGCTCACGAAAACAAAGAAACTTAAAAAGTGGAAGAGTAAAATAACCTGATATCTCGATCCCCTCCACGACCTGTTCACACAAGCGTTTTGAATTCGATCCCCTGTTCAGATCACGTATTTTTGGTGGAGCGGATCTAAACCGATACGATCCGTCGATCTCCGTTCATACAGCGTTTTGAACTAGCAGATCGTTTTCAAAACCGTTTCCAAAACGATGTGTTAACGTAGTAGTTGTATGGTATCTTGTTAGTAGTAGTACCACTTGTTTGAACTTAGCAATTAGGCCACTTATTTGGGCCCTTGTTCACTAACCCTGTGGGAGTTCAGTCACTTAACACGCTAATGTTCTACCGAAGTGATTACGGTGTGATCATTTGTCAGCCATGTAAATCAAAGTGTCATAGCATGGGATCGAACCTATGACCTCAACCTTAATTCATAGATGGCCATGGCCATCATATGTGACCAATTCTTGTTGGACCACTTTTGTTCTGTACCTCAATGTGAGATGTCACTATAAGCTACAATGCAATGAATCTTTATGAAAGAAGTCATGAATTTTCTTAAATGGTAGTCAATTTTTTTTTCTTTTCATTTAAATGATGCAGTGAGCGAAATCATCTAACCAATTTTAACTATATTATTTCATCTCATGTTTCAGATTATGGCCATCTATGCCCTGGTGATGGAACGATGGGTGGATGTCAACACTTCTGCCGGAACATTACTAAAAACTACATCTGCGGTTGCTATAGAGGACATACTGTTAGATTATCGAATCCAAAGAAATGCGATGGTAAGAAAAAGAAATTATTGTTTTAAGATCCTCGACTGATATTTTTCTCCAATGTGTGATAGCGGCTTAACGTGAAAGAGGTGTAGTTCAATAAAGAAACAACGTCTTTACACTAAAGAAATTGTAATTGAAACAATCAACCTTTTTCGGCTGTTCTAAAACAGCCTTCATCAGATTATCTGATGATTACTCACTTGTACTTCCAAAGTCATTCAATAACCATCAGATTATCTTGCAAAGGCTGCTTCAGAACAGCTGAAACTGTGGTTAATTTTTTCAATTACAATTTTTTTTACAGAAGACGTTGCTTGGTTGTTGAACTACACCTCTTGATAACTTGCTATTGAAAGAAAAAACACTTAAAATAACTAAGATTATTTATGTGTTATTTTTTATGTTTATCTGTGTTATAATTATGTTTTATTTGTTTGTTTTAGATGTGGACGAATGTGCTACAGGTGCTCACCAATGTTCACATATCTGTAGTAATCTGAACGGCACATTCTTGTGCTCTTGTAGGCCTGGTTTCACTCTTGTAGATGCTATATCTGGTGTTTGCAAGGCTAATGACCCTAAGGTACTTACCAACAACATATTCATTTTTTTATTTTTTTTAATTGTATTTATAAGTGGAAATATAACAAAAAAAAATCCCCCCCCCCCTCAACTATCCTAAAAATTTGCAAAATAATCTACGCTAATTCTTTATGGTGAGCCGATAAAAATTTCTGAAAAAAATATTAATTTACCTTTTTATTATTACTGATAGTAAGCATTGTGACCCCCTGGGGAATTGAACTAGGGACCCCTTCAAAATAACTTAGGACCCTTAAAAATGTATTAAAAAAAAAAAAAAAAAAAAAAAAAATGTAGGGTCTGCTGGGCCATAGGAAAAAATAAAAATAGCAATTTGATTTGATGATCAGGAAATCCAACAATATGACAATTCATAATTCATGTCACTCGAAAAAAAAAATGAAATTGTGAGTGGGTATCAAATAATAGGTATTAAAGAGTAGATTACAAAAATATATAACACGAGGAAATTGTTTAATTTTCCTGGCCATTTTGTCAAAAAGCATTAAAATTTTGCTTGGGTTTCGTTAGTAAAACCAAAAAACTGTCACTCTGTACGGTTCCAATAACTTTTGAATCAAAAGAGATAAAAACATGAAACTTTAAAGAACGTTTTGATGCGCATGCAGGAAAAATATAGTGAACTCAAAATTATCACCTGTTCAAATTCAAAATGGCGAATAATTGACGTCATGTGAAAAAAATATTTTTTAAAATTTTGAATGGGGTATCAAGTGAAAGGTATTGAAGAGTAGATTTCAAAAATATATAACACTTGTGGAAAGTGTTTAATTTTCCTCACCATTTTATGAAAAAACATCAAAATTTTGCGTTCCCCCTCCCCCTAAAACTATATTTCCACTGTTTCTAAAAATATGCAAAATGTGCGTCCTGCTGGGCCATAGAAAAAATAAGAATAGCAATTCGATCTAATTAACTGGGAATCCAAGATGGCGGCTAATTGCTGTCACGAGAAAAAAAATATTTTTTAAAATTTTGAGGGAGGTATCAAATGAAAGGTTTTGAAGAGTAGATAATAAAAATATATAACACTTGTTGAAAGTGTTTAATTTTCCCCGCCATTTTGTCATAAAACATAAAAATCTTGCCCCCCCCCCTTACTAATTTCATGTTTACAACACCAACGAAACCCTCTTTACGTGAGACTTCACGCACTACCAATTTTTTTTATTTATTTTTTTATATTTATTTATTTATATATTTTTTTTTTTTTTGTTTCAGGTAACGGTGATATTCTCAAATGGTGCAGACATAGATGGTTATCAAGTGGACAGAAGACGAGAAGTGAATGTTATCCGAGAGGAGAAACATATCGAGGCTATAGACTACAATCCTAAAGCCGAGATGGTCTTCTGGGTCGATTCATATGATAAGAATATCAAGAGATCGTACATGGTCGAAGCTCTTAAAGGAGAGGTCAAAGTTGGATATGCACAGCCTTTAGCTATCAAAGGTATTTCTTATGTTATCATTATTAAAGAAATTATTTTAAGTTTAAAATAATTTATACTAAACAAATTGAAAAAAATATATAAAGTAGAACCTCGATAAGAAGTGTCTCAAGGGGATTAGGGAAACCTCAGAGCAAGGGAGGAAGGGGTAGAGGGAACAATGTGATTTAAAAAGTGGTTCATTATGCTCCCCCTATATACTAACGCATTCTAGCGAGCTCAATCTGAACTAAAGTGACCATGTGGTCACTGGTCCTTGTCTTATTGGTCTATTCCAAGTCTTTCTGTCCCCACAGACTCTTGTCAAAAATCCTTATCAGTAGCAGTTATTTGATACCCCACTCAAACAAGATTGCTATTGGTTATCTAGGAACTGTTACACGTTTATTAACAATGTTACTGCCTTTAGTACTGTAATTAAAGTACATATTTATGAAGAAAACTGTATTAAAAATAAAAATATTAAATGCCGTAAGAAAATATTACTTATTCTTATCAGCTGATATCAGATATATTTCGAGTTTTTATCGAGATATCGATATTGTTTCACCAAACTACTTTGGATCCAAAGTCACTTCAAAAATCCCCTAACTATAAAAAAAAAATCGGGTACGGGGTACCTCGGAACTTTTCCTCACTTCAGAGGCCACTAAAGTGGCCTCTCCTGCTGCGAAGCAGCAGGAGGAAGCAGCATTGGACGTGGTCAGTACTTGGATGGGTGACCGTTCTGAACTAACTGATTTATTATAATTTTTATAAAAAAAAAACCCTTATTTTTATACCTATATTTTATTTAATTATTAAGTTTGGCGGTATTTTGACAGATGTAAATAAACTTTGACGTCATCAAAATTATTGCACTAATAAATAATTATATTCGCTTATAACTTATAAACTAATTAATAGAATTTCATCGGGTTTTTTGATATTTGTTCCTTAATTTTTTCCGGTTCCAACAATATGCTATAAGTCAAAAACCTATATGTAATTTAAGTATTATTAACAGTCAAAGTTTAAAAATTCAAAAATTTATAACTTCAAAATGGCGGCCAAAATGAAAATGAAATTTAGTGGGCTTGTTTGTCATACAGAGAGGTACATTCGAGCCAAATTTCAACTCGATCAGGACCATTTTTGATTTATAACGATTTTTTTAAATTTTTGCTGACTCAGCAAACTGGGTTCAAGATGGCGGAAAAAGTTGATTTTCCGGGCAGCACAACTACAGATTAGGACTGATTTTTCTGCCAAGTTTCAACTCTCTAGGTTAAATACCTTGGGCGCTCCGATGATAACACACATACATACGTCATGCTGAAAACCACTCAGGAGGTCTTAAAAACACCTAAAACGGATAATTCCGTTGAAATCTCGAAAAAAAAATTTTTAGTGAAAACAATACTTTTCCTACTATTAGTAGTGAGGAGTAAAAATACGAGTTTCAAGCTTCTATATAAGTAAGTTTGATGTAATTCAGGTAATGAAGTAAACTGAACATGTGTGTATTTAACAGGTAATTCCAAGCCTACAAGTGTAGCAGTTGATTGGGTCGCTGGTAATCTGTACTGGACTGAAACAGATAGATCTGGAACCAAGCCTAAAGGTCGGGTAATGGTCGCTAAGCAAGATGGTAGATACAGGCGATCACTCTTCGATATCGGTGAGTTATTTTTTTATTTTTTTATTTTTCAACAATTTAACATTTTTTTTTTTTTTTTTTTTTTGTTTATAATAATTAATTTATTTAACAATTTAACATTTTAAATTGAGTTTTTTTTTTAAAAAAAATAAAAAATATATATATATAAGATTACACAATTTGCGAGAGACACCAAGGGATGTGCCAAGCAAGCGTGACACATAGGAACTGTTCCAACATCAGACATAACGTCATGAGAGCATACGACATAACGTCGGTATGAGAGCATGCTCGTCTCTGATAAGTCCTATATCTGATCTTCTTGATTTGGTATAGGTCTAGAGTTGGGTGGGCATCGTCGGGCCCCTGATGAGTAGGACGCGACGAAACAATGCAGGACATGGCGTAATGCCGAGCCAACATCTTAATGACGTTATGTCTGATGTTGGAACAGTTCCTATGTGTCACGCTTGCGTGGCACATCCCTTGGTGTCTCTCGCAAATTGTGTAGCCTATTGCAGTGTGCAAAAACACGGTATTACTGTGCTGATATATATATAAGATTATTCAGTCAATTTGACTATAAAACCAATAAGTGGGTCATTCTCAAATAAATTGGGGATTTGCTGTTCTACCTCTTTAGATGCAACCTTATATGTTTCGGAGTGAGATTTGACCGTGGATTCGAAGGCAATTTTTTGGTGTTACTAAGCTCTTTTCAGTAGGTGCTCTTTAACCCAGCATGTTCCGGAACATTGCCGGATTAGCAATTTTACTATTGAACGTTATTAGATGTGACGGAAATCCCAAAGATAAATCGCTCTAGATAAAAAATGCAAACAATTTAAAGATATATTGTCCATGCACATTCTGAACCTGTATAGACAATTTAAATATCTGATTAAGTGCATAATATTTCTTTTTTTTTTTCTTTTTGGCAATTGTAACAGTATACTCGTAGTTCAACAAATCTGTCTTAAAACACTATGAATGTGCCGAAGCTTAGAATTCCAAATTAACGATAGTTTATGGTTACTACTGTTTATTACAAAAGCTGGATAATGTTTATAATGCATTATTGCATAAGATAGAAAAAAATTAATTAGAGTTTTTAATTTTTTACAAGAAATTACTGTCCACAGAATCTTTTTAAATTTTTGGTTAATTCATATTGTGTACGTGCCAGAGAAATTTCCTAAGGGGTGGTTAGAGGTGGCTCTAAATCTTGGCCTGGTACGTACAATATGAATTTACCAAATTTTCAATTGAAGTTTTTTTTCTATACAAAATTAAACTTTAAGGGAAACCGTCAGGGGTTTCTGGTCAGAAAACATTTGAATTTCATTTAAATGTTAAAATTTTAACTGAATATTTATTAATTAGTTATTATTTCACTATTATTAGTATTAAGCAAGTTAAAACTCCTGATAAAATTGTATAAAATAAGTAGCTGTCCCAGGGTTTTGTCCAAGACTTTACTTCAAGTCTGCTTTCCAGTGGTTGTAAAGAAGATGGTATTGGAATAGTAAAAGTAACTTTTTTTTTTTACTCAAGAGAAGAATTTTTGTGCCCTCACAATACTTCCTCTTTTTATAGTTTTATGAGAGTATAAAAAATAAAGTAAAAGAAAATCATATTAGTAATGGAAATTTAGTCATGTAGAATTTTCAGATGATGTATCTTTGTAAATATAATTTTAATATACACAATATACTTACATGATTTGGCATTAGAAATATTATTGCTGTTATCTATTGATTATTTACGGGGGGCCCCGTAAGGGGGATTAGTTCTACTTTTAGATCTGACCGAGAGTAAAGCTGGCAACACTGCTTGTCCTGGTTTAGAGTGGAGGGGGTACTTTGACCCTTGACGTCACGCTTATGTCTCTCCACCCAGCACACGAATCACGTCCTGTTCGTTTTTTCCTTTATATTTATTCGTGAAAACGTGTATAAAACTTTCTAATTTATCAATTTTCTTAAGTTCGATGTTAAATAAGTGTGATTCGATCATTTTCAGCGATTTATTGTGTTTAATAATTGTATAGTTCGATTGTATCTTGGGTTTAGCCAATAAGCGGTTTCCTTAATATCATAACCTCCCTGAACTTTCTGTTTGACGTTTTCACGCGTTTTATACATTATTTAAAGCTTTATTCGATTATATTAGTTTAATTTACGCTAAAATGATCGGTAATAGAAGTAAAGATTTCGACGAAAACTTCGTAAAACGGATAAAATTAGACGGATCTCTTGACGAAAGGTCAGGTCGTGTTGAAGACATGAAATCGGACATTATAGCTAATGATTTTACCGTTAAATTAGAACCTAATAATGAATTAGTCGATTTCGAGGATTTTAATTCTTTCGTCAAGTCTGAAAATATCGATTCGTACGAATTGTTCGGTCAATCTCAGTTCGATCTCAAAGAAGATTCAATTTCAAACGATTGTTTTCCAAGTTACGACAGCAGATCGGAATCCGGCGAGCAATCTCAAGACTCGTCTAATTTGAAAATAGTCAAAGTTAAAACTGTTTTGGAGAAGGAACTTCATAATGAGTTGGCACAGGCTAAAGAAGATGTGGAGACTATAGAAGATCGAATCTTCGAAGTCAGACAGTGTCTTATTAAGATCAGGCATAGCGTAGTCTCGGAGTTCTACGAACAGAAGAAATCGGTTAAAACACAAAAACCTTTACATCCAGCTGTCAAGAAGATATTAGGAGGTAAAGAACCTGCTAATTTAGCTAGACCTGAATGTAGTGACTTGGAACCGACTCTAAGAAGCTCTAGAACCAGAAGTAGGAATAAAAAGAAAGAAGTAATTATAGAAGAAGCTAACAGTGACGAAGATGTGGATGTTACTGACACCGAACCGCAAACAACATCTGCTAGCATTTCTAAAGTTGACACTAGTAGTAAACCGGTTGAAAAATTACCTGAGGGTCAGAACGGAGTAGAATTGAACGTACGACTTCCACGCTACGTTCCTCCGAAACCGTTTCACAAACCTGTCGCAAATTTGAACGAGCCTAGAGCCAATATAGCTAAACGTAAGATCCGTCTTATGGTAGGTAACGTCTCGAAGTGGTTAGGCAACGATTGTCCAGATAGAGCCACTCACAAATGGACTGTTTATATTAAATGTTCGGAAGTCGGTGTAGATCTATCTAAAATTATTCACAGAGCAAAGTATTTTTTACATCCTAGTTATAAACCTAACGATACTGTCGTCGTCACTTATCCGTTTAAATTAACGAGGCGAGGTTGGGGAGAATTCCCGGTTAGAATATGTTTGGAATTTATCGATAAGAATGATAAGCCGGTCGATATTTATCACAATTTGAAATTAGACAGGACTTATTTAGGTTTGGAATCGTTCGGTGGTGAAACGATAGTCGACGTTTGGGTGCATTTAGACAACGAGCCATTAGAAAATAAATCAGAATCGACAAGTTTGAAAAAATCAATCGGAACTGACGTTCTCACTTCAAATTCAAATTGTGTTAACGTCGATTTGGAAACGGTTAACGATGTTTCTCTATTCTTCGAGAAGAAAGTTAAATGTGAATCTTTGGATAATGTTTTCCCTTCATCGTCAATGTTTACATCACTCGTTGATGAATCTGATTTCGATTCATCGGATACACATTGTGAACAAGTTCTGATTGATTTTGAATGTTCTAATGACGGTTTTGCATCGGATAAAAATACATTTGAGGTGAGTTTTTCTTATTCCACTGTTGTTAAGAATTGCTTTTAGTATTAAGGTAACATGCTACTGACATGTAACTAATTTAAGCTTTATAAAACTATAATCTCTAAAGCCCCCCGCACACAATCAATATTAATGTCAATAATATTATTGAAAATACTATTGTCAATATGCAATTAGATAACAAATTTTCATCAATACTGTTCTTTTTATGTCAATACCAACTCCGCACACGGTCTATAGTATTGACAATATTTTTGTATATTGACAATACTGTTGACCGTGTGCTTTAGACATGCATTATTGGTAAATCTGCACTTATCCAGCCACCTAAGAGAGGGGGTTAGAGAAGTGGGGGGCTCACTCGAATGAATTGTTTTGACAAAGGGGTATTTTCTCACAAATGTATAATTCGTGCATATTTAATCTCTCAACTGTATTATTCTTATAAATGTACTGTTTTGACAAAAAGGGTATAATCTCTCAAATGTATTAATCTTGTACAGAATATTATTATACTAAACACAAATCTTGTAAGTGTAGTAATCAAGCTAAATTATGCCTCTAAGTTATTCTTGACTGTATTGATCATTGCAGAATAGCCGCATTATTTTTTAGTGCTAATTTAAAGTGTCTGGAAAAGATATTTACTGTGAATAATGTATAAGATCTTCAGTTTTAATCAGTCAATTTTTCATTATTTCATTCTACTGTCAATAGATCAAACTGGTTTCTGGGAACAAACAATTATTGGAATAAGAAAAGAGTATTATCAATTATTTAGTTATCATCTTTTAATATAGAGTAGTGACATAGTTATTATGGCACTTCTTTAGATTGTTACTCCCCTTATAACAAAACCGAGGGTAGTAACAAACTAAAAAAGGTGTACAGAATGTTCTTCTTTAGACTGTTACTCCCCTTATAAAAACAGAAGTCTGGATATTCCTTTGTCCCAAAGTACATTGGACTAAACATCCCTTTGTCGTAATAGTTAAAGTCATTTATATTCTAAAAAAAAAAACATAGGGGAGTAACAATCTAAAGAAGTCTATTTTGGAATCACTAACCTGGTTAAACCAGGTATTTGGTATAGATTGTGTAAAATAGCTTCAATTATTCTGAGGAAGGAGTCAACTAATTTTCTTAAACTTGGACTGGTTTGGTTTCTGCTTAGCTACTGTGAATGCTCACTTTTACCAAATTTATTTTTTATATTGTTTATAAGTTTCTTAGTAGCATATAAAGAAACAAAATAAAAAATCACAGAATGTAGGATTGTACCTAATGGTAGTTACAAAACTATGGAGCACCGTTTAGTTAGTGAAACAGTGTTTTAAAGGTTTTAATTAAGCAACACAGAAGGTAACACTATGGGAACTAACCGTGGTCTGGCCTTAGTCGCAAACCACCTTGTTCATCCCCTACAAAAAAAGGAGATACGAATGTGGTCTATTGTTTAGGGTCTTTCTCAACGCACCGGTTACTTTTTGGTTGAACTGGTTAGTGGTTCTGAACACACCCAAAATTGTAATAAAGAATGATTATAGTGGCGACCAGTCAAAAATTCTAAATTGGTTGACCAAAAGTTTCAGAACAAACCATTCTCTTAATCTCAGGATATTAACGTAGATGGTAACTGTTACTAGTAACTCTAAGTATAATGTAACGCCGATTAAACAGGCTATTTAGTTTAAATCAAATTATAATTATCAATAACTACGGGATACATACAGAGAAAAATAGACCCCCCTCACTGGGACTTGAACCACGGGTCCTCCTATTTATCCGTTACCAAAAACTTATTTGAATTTCTAATAGATTGTACTAGGTACAGGTACTAATTGAGTACTTTATAATTATAAGCGTTAATTCTCGGTCTAGTTCTATTGCCGTGAATATTTGGCTTGCTAGATTTGTAGGAAAGTTTGGATTCGGGGAATTTGTATCGGTAACGACAGAGAAAAATCATTCTCCCGTATAGCTCAGTTGGTTGGAGCACCTGTAACGGATTAATAGGAGGACCCGTGGTTCAAGTCCCTGTGCGGGGGTCTATTTTTCTCGGTATGTCTCCCATAGTTATTGATAATTATAATTTGATTTAAAGTAAAATTTAATCTTTCCGTAGTATGAATACTACCAAAAACAAACATTTGGACAGGCTATTTAGCTAAATTGAGTAAAACTCTATCCATGTGTCACCCTACATATATTATAGTTTGAAGCAGGTCTTTGCCACAAAATATTTTATAATTTGAAACCCATCTACTCAAAATTATCTATTTCTCAGTGGGTATTATTGCTACAAGTGCTTATATTTATTATGAGGTGAATAAAAAAAATTAACTAAGTTACATTTTAGATGCAAGCAAATTCACAAAGAGGAGGTAATTTTCTTTTGCTTTATTGATACATTTTCTATTATAAGGTATAAGTTCAATTCATTGGACTCAATATCTCTATTGCGCATATCACCTTAAAATCTATAGCGTGCCTATATTCCTTGCGGTTGGTTGAAAATCTCTGAGGAGTATGATCATTATTAAATGTTGATGTTTTATGTTTCAGGGCTGGACTATCCAACAAGTATAGCTGTGGACCCTGAGCTGGGTCGTATGTTTTGGTGTGACGCTGGGTCGGAGCCTGTAATTGAAACAGCTTGGTTAGACGGGTCTAGAAGATTACCGTTAGTCAGAGAAAGAATACGTCATCCTACTGGCCTTGCTGTAGATTCGGCTGCCGACCATACTCTTTACTGGGCCGACACAAAGCTCAATCATATTGAGAGCATGAGACCTGACGGCTCCAATAGGGCTATTATACTTAAAGGAGGTAATTATATTAGTTTCTTTAAAATAAACTAAAGGGAGCTTAATCCCAAAGACATATATTGCCAGATAAATTAGAGCCAAATCGTTTTGAAGAATTAATTCACAGCAAGCTAGAAATCGTTTCAATACCTTCATTTGGTCCTAAATAAGGGTAATCTGAGTTTGCACCACCCAGGAGATGAGCTTAACTTGTGGAAGCCCAAAAAAATGTAAATTTTTGCACTTTTTTCCGTTTTTTGCTTGTAGCTCGAAAACGGTGCGTCGGGCGGAAAATAACACTCCATTCAATATTAAAGAGGGTTAAATTCTGCGTAGAATGGGTGTATAAATCTTCAAATTCGGTTCAGTAATTTAGCCAAAACCAAAAGTTAGAAACCGGGAAATTTTCTCATTTCAGTGCAAACTTAGATTTTGCGACTTTCCAGGACCACATATCCTATTGAAAGAACCCATAGAATAAAAGTTGTAGAGAATAAAATTTCTCAGAATAAATTTGTTATATAGGTATCTCAATACGTGCATTGTGAGGGGTGAAGAACATTTCAGTGCAAATTTCTAAGATATTACTCATTTAGAAAACTAAGTAAAATTAGGCTCAAACCCAAACATCCAAAAATGAAAGTTCTACCCTATTCCCCCCTTTAAAAAAATGTACAACAAAATAAATGTACAAACTAAAATCATATCTGCAGACATAGGCCTGACAATGCCCAGGTATGGGCAAAATATTTCTAATAAAAAAAAAAAAAATGAATGTTTAGAAATTTAATCTTTTGTTTCTTTTTATTAGATAAGTTGGGCCACCCTCTAAGCTTGGACATATTTGAGAATCATATCTTCTGGTTGACCAAGGACAAAGGTGAACTCGTAAAGCAGGATAAGTTTGGAAGAGGCATCCCTGTTGTGCTGGCAAGAAACCTCGTTAACCCTACGTCTGTCAAAGGTAAATTTCAAATTACATCCATCTTGTGTGATCTGGGAACAATTTTTATTAATTACATTGAAACATTACAAGTGAAAGTTTTGTGTAAAAATGAGAAGTTAAGCAGGTGACTAAAACCAAAGAACTCTAGATTTATCAAGATCTTCCGGAGAAGACCTCATAGGAGAGTTTTTGTCAATCCCTACTTCTCCTGATCCATTATCAGGATCATTCTCAAGGAAGTTACTCATGATGAGAGTCATTTACAACTCCCAACATTTCTAATCCATTACAGGGATCATTCTCAAGGAATTAACTCATGATGAGAGTCATTTACAACTCCCAACATTTCTAATCCATTACAGGGATCATTCTCAAGGAATTAACTCATGATGAGAGTCATTTACAACTCCCAACATTTCTAATCCATTACAGGGATCATTCTCAAGGAATTAACTCATGATGAGAGTCATTTACAACTCCCAACATTTCTAATCCATTACAGGGATCATTCTCAAGGAATTAACTCATGATGAGAGTCATTTACAACTCCCAACATTTCTAATCCATTACAAGGATCATTCTCAAGGAATTAACTCATGATGAGAGTCATTTACAACTCCCAACATTTCTAATCCATTACAGGGATCATTCTCAACGAAGTTACTCATGATGAGAGTCATTTACAACTCCCAACATGAGAGTATCCTCCTATAATGGATTCAAAATGTAAGGATACACAAAATCTATAACAGGATCTCGTCTGTAAGATCTTATTGCGGAAACCTGTTTGTTTCTTTTTGGTTAGAAAGAGTGGTTTTATGTTTAAAATTTGACTTATTTTTTTTCTTTTTATCGTTAAATCGAAATAATTTATTTTGTTATCTGTTTCTCTTGCTAGAGTAAACAGTATATTTTACCTTATCACTAATACCTTTTATTTATCACTAAACCCTTAATGCCTCTTGTTAAATAAAAAAATATATTTTCGAATTTTTAATTATGTTCGCTTCCCTCAATTCCTATTTAATTCACACTTAATATATCATAATATTTAGTTTTATATATAATGTGTATATGTTGTGTTTTTATTTATTATTCTTATTTTGTTTCATCTTAATTTTTGTTTATTTTTATAAATATCACATTATTAATTAGTTTGGTTTTTGTGTGTTTCAGTGTACCACTCGAATAGGTATAATGTATCATTAGTGGATCCATGCGCGAACAACCCATGTTCCCATCTCTGTCTCATTGTACCTGGAGGAATGCGCTGTCTATGCCCTGACAATGCTCGTCAAAAAGTTACAGACTCACAAATAACATGCGACTCAGGTATTTACCGCCCTTTTGTAATACAGTTGTTTTTTTATTAATATTTTTGTGGAATTTGATTTAAAATAGGGTTTTATGTAAGTACGTAGTGTAAATTAATCTGAAATCTGAAGATAACAAAAACCATTGTCAAGAAGAGAGGTCATAAGTTTATTCACAATAAATCAGCACCCATGAATGCTTTGAGATCATGAATCAGATTTTTATAGATTCAAACTCTTTTGGACTAAAAATAGCCCATACCATTTTTTTTAAATGTCTTTTGTCTTATAAGTTTGTTATTTTGTTTTTTTGTAGCTGCTGAAGAAGCTCTACCACTTCCTAGAGTGTGTCTATGCCAAAACGGTGGACTCTGCCGTGAAACGGACACAGATGCCCTCGAATGCAGTTGTCCCAAGGGCTTCTTGGGTGATTACTGCGAAACTCCAGCCGATAAGCAGTCTATGCAGTTGAACTCAGTTGTGGCGATATTAGGACCTCTTGCTCTCATTCTTGTCTTATCTGCTGCAGCAGCCGCTTTCTACTTCAGGAATAGACCTTTGTAAGTACTCCTCTCCTTTTTAGAATGGAATACTTTAAAACAATATAAAATAGAATTAAAAATCGCCACTGTCTTAAGGCTGATCTATTTAGGTCTTCCTTTAGATATTTAGATCTAATTGTTTTTAGTAAACTTGATCTATGGATCATACAAATTCTGCTCTAAGCAGAGCAGAATTTGAGTGCTCCTCTCCTCTTTAGAATGGAATACTTTAAATCAATATAAAACAGAATTGAAAATCGCCTCTGTCTTAAGGCTGATCTATTTAGATCTTCCTTTAGATATTTAGATCCAATTGTTTTTAGTAAATTTGATCTATGGATCATACAAATTCTGATCTTATCAGGGCAGAATTTGATCAGAGCAGAATTTGAGTCCTACGATGCTATTTTTGGCAATTGTAGTCAGAATTTATTAAAACTTTTTTGTTTTATCAATGAATCTAATAAGTTTATTTCTACTATGTTTATAAATTAGTGTCATCGCAACAACTAAACTAAAAGTACCAAAAGAAAGTTCTAAGTTGTATTTTTAATTTTGTTGGAAATGATTCAGAAATTTGTTTACTGTGTTTTATTTGTTATTTTTTTTTATATTTGTTCTATCGATGATTTTATATTATTCTTCTAACTTTTGGATTATTTTAGTGGAAAAGGTCCAGTGCTTAGCAGTCTTACCAACTCACAAAGTGTATCATTCAGACAGGGTACCAATGTCGAGTTTGGTACACCTGCTTTCCCATCCAACGGTCCTAATATGCAGGTATGTAAAAATTTGATAAGATTTTTTTTTTTGCTTTACTTAATAATATGTTACTTGAGCTCTCCATACAAGCAAAGAGCTAAGAAGTGGTACAGGGTGCAACATGAATAAAAAAAAATTGGCTTGATCTTACTAAGGAAAAAAAACATCTATTTTTCACGGTTTTTCCCAATGTTAACAAACAAGAACATATTCTATAGTGTATGTTTCTGCAGCAAGTCTATATCTTCCTTTTATCCACAAAAATCTCTGACGAAAAGCAAGAAAATAAAGATGTTAGATAAACTACCAGGATGTTAGTTACATCAGTGGTGTGGGATACTTAATTTTATTTTTTATTTGTTTTAGTAGGTAATATTAATATTAAAATATTTTTCAAAAAAAAAATTGTGTTTTTGTATATTATTAACTTTAACTTATATTTGTAACCCTACTTTTCTCTTACATTTATGGTTTTTTTTGGGACTGTGCCATTACTAAAGTTGAGGGCTGAAGAATTACTAAAAATAAAATTTGATAATGGTGACACTATTGATTACTGGTGACACAACACAATGATTGATAACAATACATTAATTAAATATGTTTTTGTACCACCTACTTAGAAGCACCACTTATCACAGTGGCGTAACTATGGGCCCGCATTGCGGGGGGGCCCCCAGCGTCAGGGGGCCCCCAAATCCAGAAATAACTGGAATTACTATCCTTTTACCAACGTCGAGGGCCCCCAATCCTGAATGCAAGGGTTTTTTTTTTTTTTTGCTCATCAGTTTTTTTTGGCGAGGAGGGGCCCCCAAAAATTTCTCGCGGGGGGCCCCCCAATGGTCTAGCTACGCCACTGACTTATCATTTTCAAATTTTAAGTTCCTTAAGCCTAGGTTTTACACTTATTGCCACACCCCCTCTAAGCTCTTTGTTAAAAATGGATAAAACATAATTTGTAGAAATTATACCAAATAATTCTTATTTGATTTGTTTATAATAAATTATTTATTTTTTATCAGGATGGCGACAGTGATTATGGTATGTCGGATATGAGGCGAGATTTTACTAATCCAATGTACGATGCACTACAGGGGCAGCCGCCTCCTTCATTAGGAGATTTACCACAGGTAAAGTACCATTATGTATTTTATACTTATTTTATTAGTTAACCCATTCAATGCAGGTGGATCCATGCCGTGCTAACGCGCCTGGCGGGTGGATCCAAGCCCTCTCTTTCAGCCCTCTGTAGCTCTATTCTCCGTGCCTCGAGTAGAACCATCTTGCAAGGTCCGTCAGGCCCGCTCATGTTTGTATCCACAGGGGATCAATTTTTTTTTTTTTTAAATTAACTTTTAAAGATTCTATTCAGTCACTAAGGTAGGTTCATGAATTAGATTACGCATTCAAAGGGTTAATTATTACCTTTTTTTTTTTTTTTATGGAGCCCAGAACCTTTTGCTTTATTTCACTCATACTTTGGAAAATACAGTATAGCCCAGTTAATAAAGGCCAGAAACAGGCTGTACCCGCAACTAATTAGGGGAAATCTGGATTTTTTCCTAATGATAGACCATGATAAAAGAGGTACATTCTCTCAAAAGTCCCCACTTCTCCCCCTTGTGCTTCCCCTCCTACCCCATCTTAAAGTTCAAAATTTACTTATTTTTTGCTTTTTACGCAAAACTGTTTATTTTTTGAAGAGAAGTGTTATTAACAAAAATATTTCTCACATAATTCTGCACAAAAAAGGTCCTATGCATGTTTGAAGTGAGACATACCGTTTTCGAGATATTATTGATAAAAATTCCAATTTTTCATTTTTTCGAACCAAGATGTGTTAAAAACAACTATTTAGTAAGTTTTGTGTCTCGCAAATTAGCTAATTTTTCCCCCTTTTTATTTTGTTTTAAATCTATTTTGTCTATAGCAAATTTTAGTATCTTTTTAAATTCTCATATTCATAATGCATTTAGTAAGAACATATTAGCTACATTTACATGGTGTATTGAAAATGATCTAAATTCGGTATGTTTTCATGTAAATGCACCGTATTTAATCTACAGTTTGCAATTGTATTAGGGCATGCTCAGTTTCATATCTCTCACCTGAGTAACCTGACACATCAACATTACCTTTCTTTCACTGCCATCATAATTATCATATGTTAAAATCAGCTGTTTTCTAATGACGTCAGAACTGTATCTAAATTTTTCAATTATCAACACAATACGGTCATGTAAACAGACAGACATCAGTTGAAAACAGTAACCGTATTGAGATTGTTTTCAATACACCATATAAACGTAGCTATTGTAAAGGGATTATAATACTTTGATCTCAAAAGCCAAAGTTTTGATTAATAGATCTTAATGGATTTACACATTTTTCCCTGAATCTAAAAATGTGTTGTCTATTTAGGTTTTCATTGATAAAACCAAAAAAAGAAAGCCTTATAGTTTAACACTAAGCCTATAGTTTAAAACTAAAATAATGTAATTTATCTTTCTATGTTTAGGGTGGTGTTGAGGCTTCAAGTGCGGTATTAGCTCCGTCGAGCATAGCTCAAGTTTCACTCGGAAGTAAAAAACAGCAGAAACTTGATCTAATGAGGTTCAAGCATAAAGAACTTGATCCTGTAACAGTAGATACAGGTAAGGACACCCAGCGACTCGTTATGGAAGAAGAGGATTGTTGACATCGAGCCAACGCTACGTCGCTAAACAATGGCGTGGCGACCGTCACCGCAACCGTAAATATGAATGCGGTTTTGACCAAGTCCTCCGGTGACGATTTGCCCTTACCTGCCATATTACCCTCCTAGCATACGGTCAAACCTGTCATGTGTTAAGCCTTAAATCAATTCCACTTCAAATTTATAAAGGAAAAATAAAGTGTAATTTTTTTGTAAATATCAGTATCATCAATATATGTATTAACATTTTTTGTATTTATAGATTTTTTAAAGAAGTTAATAATAAAAGAACAAGATGATGTCTTATTTGAATGATTTTGACAAACATTAAAACTTCTCAAAGTGGTGTCTTACACTCAAAAGTCAATCACCCAATATGATATCTCTTACTTATCAAATAAATTAATTAATTCTATTAAAACCCAAAAATCATAAAAAAAATAAACATATCTGGATTCATTTCCCAGTCAAAGAAGTAACTTAATAAAAAAACTAAATTTTACCTGTATTCTGATTATCGTATAATACATACAGTATTTTTTATAATATTTATTTAATTTTTTGTTCCGACTCTGTAATTATGAAGTTTTTTTATTTTATATTGAACTTTACAATTTGATTGACTATTATTCTTTTTAAAATTAAATTTTTATTTATTTATTACCCATTAAAACATAAATAATGCAAATGCATGTACAAAAAAAAACTGTCAATTGACAGTGTTTCTTGTTTTGAAACTTGTCATCAATTTTACTTTTTTTACAAATGTTTATTTTTTGTGGATTGATTGAAAGCTAACTACATTGACAGTATTTTGAATACCATTTATGTAATTTGTGATTTTTTTTTACTTATTGTAATAAATAAAAATATAATGTAAACAAAATGTATTTTTTCTCCTGTGAGCACTAAGATCGATTTCACAATTTATTTATCATCTTTTTAATTTATCCAGATAAATTTTTATTATTATGTTATTAAATGGTTTATATTGAGTTTTTTTTTTCTTTTTGTAAACACTGTAAAGTAATTATATTTGTAACTTTTTTTTTTCTTTTAATTTTTATTATTTCTTTTTTTGTTTTGTTTTTTTATTGGGGGGAAGGATCTCTCTTGTTTATTTTTATTAATTATTGTTATATTATAATAGATGTTTAATGTTTAAAAAAAAAAAATTATTATTATAATTTTTTTAGTTAAATTGTTTTTCAAATGAATTTTATTTTTTTAAAAAAGAAACAAATTTATTAATAATAATAAAAAATGTTTAAAAAAGTTGAGAGATTTTTAATAAATATAGATGATAAAATTATTTTTATGTTTATTTATTTTATATGGATTAATCTGATTTATAGTAGGTTTTCTCTTTGATGGTGTTTTATACCTTCTAAAAGTGTATATTTCTTTTTTTTACCTTTTGAATGTGAAGAAATCGAAATAAAAAGGGTTGTATTAAGGTGAAATCAGTTTTCAATTAAAAATGATAATCATCAGTTCTGAAGAGAAGAGATAGATGAAGAACTAGGTCTCTGGTGATGAATTAAAACTAAATTTAAGCGTAAAATTGTTAGGTTTATTTCTAGGCCCACCATTTCATCATCAGTTTAGTAGGGAACAAAATAAGGGTGAAAACTGATGAAGGTAGACTGTTATGTACTTTACTAGATAATAACGATGCATATTACTCTGGGTATACATAAATCATCAGTCTAGAAGAGAAAGGAAGATAGAAAGACCAAGAAAGACTTAACTGATGAAGTTAGACTAAGTTGTAAATTTTGCTAGATAGTAATGTAGATGACTCAGTCTAAACCTAAATCATCAACCTAGAAGAGAACGGAAAATAAAAAGACTAAGGCACAACTGATGATGATAGATTATGTTAAATACTTTTAATACTTAATTGTCAATTTTATAACTTACAAACTTCATCAGCTCATTCCTAGTTCTTTCCAGCACTGATGACAGTTTGTGATTGAAACTTATTTCCACTGAAATAAAATCACCTTATAAGCAAATTCATTTATCATTTTAAAACAAAAAAAAAAAACATTCATTTTCTCAAAATAATTTTTC
Organism: Gerris lacustris; assembly: GCA_951217055.1. Lineage (NCBI taxonomy): Eukaryota > Metazoa > Arthropoda > Insecta > Hemiptera > Gerridae > Gerris > Gerris lacustris. The sequence goes on from OX578286.1 coordinate 32,025,107, forward strand.
CTTTTAAAATAATACTACTTTTTGACTTTATTTTTTCCTCTTAATTAATAATTAGTTTAGAAATTGACTTTTTTTTTAGATCTGTTAATGATTTAATTAAATTCCCAAATTTTTAAGCCTATAATTGTTCATTTAAAATAAATCTATGATATTAAAAACTTAAAGTAACTCTTTCTCAGAAAATTCACTGAAAATTTATCAAATTGTTTCTTTTTTTCTAATTTATTGTTTATAAATTACAAATGATAAATTTCCCAAAAAGTGTAAAGTTTTGTATCCTTTATGTAGCATTAAGAATTAAGTAAAACCAAAAAAGAAATAAAAACCTATTATAAATTAAATTATTCTTTATAAAATATATTTACATAAGAAAACATTAAATAAATAAATAAATGAAGTATATTTATTTATAAATAGTATTAAAAAATAAATCTATATTTATTTCTGTAAATAAAAATAGAGTAAAAAAATATTAAAATAAAATAAAAATAAAAAAAATAAGAAAAAAACTAATAGGAATATATTATTTAAATAATAAACATTTTTTAATATGAAAAAAAAATAAAAGATATATATTTGTATAATTCTTACAGACTGTGACGCACTTAGACCAAGTTTTTAGAATTTATTTTGTGTGTAATATTTACTATTTAAATATATATATATATGTATATATATACTGACAAAACCACAATTTACGTATATATTTGATGATTCCTATAACTTGTTAGTAATTCAGATTTACCCAATCTTTCCATTTTTTCTTTTGTAGTATAAGATAAAATTAACAAACAAATGAGGAATTTATTATAAAACTTATTGTAATTTAAAAAATATATGAGCACATAATATGTAATCAATAAATATATATTTGATGTATATGTATATGATCAATAAATTAATAAAAATTAATATTTAAAAAAATAAATCAAATAAAAAACGTAAGTTAAGTTTTGTCAATATATATATATTTATAAATATTATATAAAAAAAATTCAAATAGATTTTATTTTAATTTATAAACTATATATATGAATGTGAGTATTAAATAAACTTGACCTTAAATTTAAAAAAAAGAAAAATAATAATATATGTAGTAAAAATAAATTAATAAAAAGACTATAAGATTTGTAAAAAAAAATAAAAATAATAATAATACTATTGAAAAGAGAAGGTAATTGAAAGGTTGGAAAAAATATTTTTAAATTTTATTATTTTATAAATTCTCGAGGCATAAAATAAAATCTAATCCTTAAAAATATCTTTGTATCTAATTTATAATTTATTCCAACCTAACAAATATATTGATTTTTATTTAATTTATTTTTCTTTTTCTTTTTTTATTGAATCAAAAACACTCCCTTCTTTTTTTTACGATCTTATTAGTTTGTTTTTATTAATTGAACATAACTTGTGAATAAAAAAAATATGAAATATATATATTATACTGTATAGTGTTTTTTTAAAAAAAATAATTTTTGAAGTTATTTAATGGGGATTTTCATTCACTTTAAAGAATTAGCTAGGCGAATGTTTTGATACTTTTTGCTTTCTGTCATTTTTAAAACTTAAAATATGTATTTTTTTTAAATAAACTTTTGAGTATTTAATAGGAGACTTGGTAGTTAAAAGGTTTATTTAATGTCAGATGTAAAAATGTATTTAATTTTTATGATTTGTATCTATTCCTCCAATATTGTTTTATATACATTCTTTTTTTTTACTAATTAAATCTTAAATTTATTTTCGTATTTGCACACAATTCCGTTAAAACATTCATAGCTTTTCATTCTTAGCATGTCAATTTTTCCAACATTTCATCAATTTTTTTCATGAACATTCTTTTGTCGAACAAAGTATTTATATTAAATATGTTTTTTATTTTTATACAATCCCATAAAAACATTGATAGTTTTTCATTCTCATAATGTCAACCTTTCATAGTTTAATTTTTCCAATATTTTATCAATTTTTTTTTCATGTGCATTCTTTTGTCTAGTAAAGTATTTATCTTAAATTTGTTTTTACTTTTCCTCACCTATGGTAGGAAAAGTATTGTGTATCACCCAAAACATTTTTTTTTTCGAGATTTTAACTAAATTATCCGTTTTGGGTGTTTTTAAGACCTCCTGAGTGGTTTACAGCATGATGTCTGTATGTATGTATTATCATTGTAGTGCCCAGGGTATTTAACCTAGAGAGTTGAAACTTGGCTGAAAATTCAGTCCTTACTTCTTGTTGTGCCGCCCGGAAAATCAACATTTCCCCCCCATCTTGAACCCAGTTTGCTGAGTCAGTAAAATTTTTAAATTTTGTTAAAAATTAAAAAGTGGACAAAATCGAGCTGAAATTTGGCACGAATGTACCTCTCTGAAAGTCGAAACAAATCCACCAAATTCAATTTTGATATTGGCTGTCATTTTGAATTTATGAAATTTTGAAACTTTGACGTTTAATAATTATAATGTCGAAAGGATAAATACGTTTTTGATATCACTATCCACCAGTGTGGCACTTTTTTACTTTAGCACCCCCCTTGGTTCTAAACAATAGCCTGCCCTACAAAAGTCTCAAAACTTTGTGTCTTTGCCTCCCCAAGACATTGAGACTCCTGGGGAAGTTTTATATTTAATATTCCTTTATCTTAATAGTTGATTAGACTAAGGGATATGATCACAATTATAAACACAAGTGTGATATTCCTTTGTCTCAAGGTAAATTGGACTAAATATCCCTTTGTCTTAATAGTAATTTAGACTAAGGAATATAATATATGCTACTCTGTATATGTTCTTTTGTCTAAAGAGCTATTAACACAAAGGGATATAAGGGGGGCGCTAAAGTAAAAAAAGTACCATATTACCTTTCTAGTACATTATTTTATTTAACCAACGAAGTATTATTTAAATTTGCCTTTTACTTAATCAATAAAGTATTGACATTGGACAGTTTGTGTATTGAAATTTGTCAATTTTCTATTATATCATTTCATACATTCTTTTTCTAAACAAAAGAATATCTTTAATTTGCTTAGCTTTTCTCATGTCTATTTTTTTGTTCCAAAATACATTTTCTTTTTTTAGTGAATGATTCTCCCTAATGTATTTATTTTATAAGAAAATATATCATTCCACTTTATCCGTCCGCATTTTTAACTGTATTTAAAATATATATACTAAAAAAATAAATATATATATATATATAAATAAAAATATATATTAATTGTTAAAAATAAAATAAATAAAATGTATCTTTACTTTTTTTGTTTTTATTTAAAAAAGTTATGTAAAAATATTGTATATATAGTATATAATATTGTGTCATAATAGTTGTGTATGGTATATAATTTGAAATATATATATATTTTTGTTGAATGATTTTTTTTTTTTTTTTTTTTTTTTTTTTTAATAGATAATTTATTGTATATCCCAAATTCTATGGCACTTCTTTAGATTGTTACTCCCCTTGTAAAAAAAAAATAATCAGAGGGGAGTAACAATATAAAGAAGGTGTACGGAATGTTCTTCTTTAGACTGTTACTTCCCTTATAAAAACAGAAGTGGGATATTCCTTTGTCCCAAAGTACATATGACTAAACATCCCTTTTTCTTAATAGTTATTTAGTCAAAGTCATTTACATTCTAAAACAACATAGTGGAGTAACAATCTAAAGAAGTACCAATTCTACCTTATCCTGATCAAAAATCAAAAAAATATTCTTTAATAGTTGGATCAATTAAGGAAATTAAAGGCTTACTTATGCAATATTTCGATCCCTCCTTGGATCATTTTTAAATCGACAGTAGATGATTACATCGTGATGTTTATCATTATAAAATATGGTTTGGACGTTTAAAATATGTTCGTTTGAATCATAATGATTCTCGTCATTTACCTGAATACAGGTTCCGTTTATTGCACTATTAGTTTTAAATAAATCAATATTTTTTTAAATACACATTTCTCATATTTTTTTATAATTTTAACCTTTCACTCTTTTATCATTTGAACTTAATCAGAACAACTAATATTTCATTGAGCAATGCTTTTACCACAAAATTAAATTTATCCATTATGTTAATAGTTTTCGCATTTTGTCGCTGTTGTTGTTAAAAATGAACAGTTGACCATGTTGTCTTAACCCATTGAATGCGTAATCCAATTTATGAACATACCTTAGTGACTGAATAAAATTTACAAAATTTGAAAAGTTACTTAAAAAAAAAAAAAAAAGAAAAGGAAAAAAATGTTTGGATCCACTGTGGATTCAGACTTCAGTAGGCCAGACGGAGCCTTGCAAGATGGTTCTACTCGAGGAACGGAGAATAGAGCTACTGAGGGCTGAAAGGGAGGGCTTGGATCCACCTGCCAGGCGCGTTAGCACGGCATGGATCCACCCGCATTGAATGGGTTAAATTTTCTCATATTTAGGTATATTGAACATTTAATACTCTTACAGTCGAAATTACGACCCTCCTTAATTTCTTTAATTAGTAATTAGTCTACTTTATTTATATATTTTGCTTCCGAGCTTACCGTAGGTACCGGAAGCTATGTGATCGTTCTGAAGAACAAACATTTTTCATGTCTCGGATTTCAAAAATTCAAAGACAGAAATCCGTTTCAGACATCAGGGAACATTTTTGGTTCCGTGTCTGTCTTATGAAATTTTTATGGTTGGTCATAATTAGCTCATTGTTGGACCCATATAAGTTTCAACCTTCTGCGCCCATTTGTTTCTCTTCCACATTTATTTACACACACACATTTATTTATTTACACCTATATCTTCAAAATTACTTACATGAGTAATTTGAATTGTGGTGTATCACTTATGAATGGCTCGTTACTGGTCATTGCCGATTAAATAGGCTCCTGCAGCTAGTTAGACTTGTAATGAACCAATCTGCAGGCTGTGCAGTGTGGGCGAAGAAACTCTTTTACATCTATTAAGCTTATTAGAGGTGTAGTTTAATAACCACCAAACAACTTCACACAGAATGATTTTTTTTTAAACAATCAATCAGTTTCGTTTGTTCTAACGCAGCCTTTCTTCAGATAATCTTGTTATAGAAATTTTTAAAAGAGCAAGTGCTTATTTGCACTTTTATTGCTATTAAACATTTGGGAAAAAATACAGTTGAGGATCTAATTAGCTGCTGCCCCAGGCTACTAAATCATAGATAGTGTGGATACTTCTGGTGAGGTGATTGTTACTATTATCTAATATAGAGCTATTTAAAAAAAAAAATCCGGGGGCTTACGCCCAAAGACATAGACCACACACTGGGGTCCTTTGAACAAACCCCAGGAGCCCTTTATCAATCCAATACTGGATTTATACTAGACAACTAAACCCTTCACACATGAGTGAATTGTTGGTTGATAAACCATATCTTTACAATTCTGATTACATTTGATCGATTCTTCTTCACCATGAGAGAGTCCACATTGGTATTCTAGGCTGATACTTGGGTGCGCTAAATTTTTCTATTAGCTTTGTTGTAAACAATGTAGGGTGGAAATTAAGGGGGGCCCGGTTCGAGAATCGAACCCAGTCACCCATCCAACTACTGACTAAGCCCGATGCTGTTTTACTTCAAAGATTGAAAGCCAACTGTTCTCTTGAGCTACTGGGCCCCCATAAGTGAGCTAAGAAAAAAAAAACAATCAACATAATAACAGCATTTTTTCAAAAGTTTTAATAATGTTAAAACATTTAACATTATTTCATTAACCTTGCTTCAAAGATAGAGCCACGCGATGCCTAGTAAAAACAAAAAACAAGTTTGTACACACGCGGAAGGGTGCAAAGGGTTGAAATTATTATGAAACCTACCATCCAAATTTAATTAAAATCGGTCTTGTAGTTGTGAAGAAATTATATCATCGTATTGAGACTAAAAATGATCTCTAATGTCTGAAACAGATATCTGACCAGGAACCAGGAACATTTACAATCGGAGACAAAGAGCAAATCAGGCCCTGATTTTATCAATGGGCAGACTAGGCATTTGCCAAGGTCACCCGTTCTTATAAAGGAAGCACATTTTAAATTATGAAGGAACACTAAAGATGGATTATTTCGCTTGTTGTCGATTTTTCAGAGTTTTTGGGGGGTAGCGCCCCCAAATTTGGAGCTAAATTTCATTCCTCGATTTAGCTTCGGGTTTTTCTGAACATGTACGCCAAATTTCGTAAAAATCTACCTAGTAGTTTAAGCCACAGGCGACAGACAGACAGACATTTATAAAAAAACAAACGCTTTTTTGGGTTCAGGGACCTTTAAAACTTTTAAATCTATCAAAATCGAATTTTCGCGCCATCAAAATACTTTCTTTTTACTCAAGAAGTAAAAAGGAGTAAGGAGGAAATTTAAAAGACGCGGTGACACCTGTTAAAATACGAAAAACATCGACAAATAAGTAAAAACTAGTATCGGGAATATAGGATACCGTAGGAGGTAGCTCACTGTGGCGTCAGTTGAAGTACAGGGACTAGTCTGGGAGAGTTGAAATGTACGGTAGAACAGAGTGAGCTCCTACTACTTCCTGTATTCCTCATACACAGTCTTCAAAAAAGACTTGTTTTCTTCGGGTTTGCTCTAACAGAGGCCTCGGATAGTTCTGGAATCATGCGCACTGTGTCATTCCAACACGCTTCTCGGGCAGTTCTCTTGCCATGTTTCAAAAGTTTTAACAAAAATTTAATGAAACTCATTTGATATAGTCAGTGTTGTCTTTCAATATTCTTTTCTCTTTTTTACTTTTAATAATTTGGTTGGTAGAACTGAATTTTTACTAATTTTGTTTTTATAATGTTTAAAGCCTATTTGATAGATAGAGTCAGTGTTGTCTTTTAATAATCCTTTTCTTTAATTTACTTTTAATAATTTGGTTGGTAGAACTGAATTTGTAATTCTGTTTTGTTTATAATGTTTCAAAGCCCATTTGATAGAAAGAGTCATTGTTGTCTTTTAATAAATATTCTTTTCTCTTTTTACTTTTAATTGGCCGAGCGAAGCGAGGTCTATGTTTCAACTTTTTCTTCCCCGGTCTTGCCCAGGTATGTCATAAAAAATAACGTATGAGTTTTATGTTTAATGAATTTAATTTTTTATAAAAAAAATAAATAATTATAATAAAATAAAAATATTTTTTGTTTATCTTCAAATTTGGCATGAATTCCAAGTCAGGAAAATAAAAATATGTATAGTTGTTCTGCGCGCGCATATAGGCTGCGCACGCAACACATTATTTATTAATTATTTTACAATACACATCGCCATTTTTCTTTTTTAATTGCTTACTGATCATTACCTACAAGTCTCTTTTGTCTTTCGCCGACAAGAATATGTATGTATACTTCATAATAGTTAAGATTATTTGTTATTGTTGTATGTCTTTCTGCGTATTTATCTTATTTTACTTCCACTTGCCTCTAAGTCTTGTTATCTAAATTGCCCTAACTCCTGACTACCTAGCAAGCTGAAACTTGCACAGATTATTTATTTCTGACGACCATACCACATACCATAATCAGTTAATAGTTAATTAATTGATTTACTATTTATTGATAAGTTAATAATTTTGTTGGTTAATCTGTCTCCTAATCTTGTAAACTAAATGTAACCAACTCTCCGACTATTTAGAAAGCCGAAACTTTCACAAATTATTTAATATTGGCTACAATACAATAATCAGTCATTAGTTAATTCATTTGTTAACTACTAATTAATTAGTTAATCAAATTTTTAACTATTAAATAATTATTAATCAATTTGTTTGTTTTCTGTTTGTCGTCAAATATTATAGCCTAAATTTGACTCACTTCCCGACTATCTAGAAAGCTGAAATATGCACTGATTATAGATTCATATATATACATATATATATATATATATATATATATATATATATATATATTATATATATATATATATATATATATATATATATATATATATATATATATATATATATATATATATATATATATATATATATATTTCTATCACGTTCCCAAAGCCTTCATTGAAATTTGATTTCATCGAATTAAAAATAATTTTTCCAAAGTTTGAATGAATGCTTGTTCGAATTTGGCAGGAATTATCCTTGAAGTCATTACAAGCGACGTATAGGTATAAAGGATTTTTCATTTTTGGACGTCGCGAGGTCTACTACTGTTCACAGAACTACTAGTAATTTTGGTTGGTAGAACTGAACCAAACTTCTTTTAACAATTTTATTTTAAAAAAAAAAAATAATTCTGGGCCATTGAAAAAATAAGAATATAAATTTGATCTGATTCGGGGAATCCAAATCGGATAATTCATGTCACGGGAATACTTTTTTTATTAGATTTTAAGAGGGGTATCAAATGAAAGCTACTAATGAGTAGATTACAAATGTATTTAAACATTTTTATAAACGTTATTTATTATGTATTTATAAGTCGAAATATACCTTTAAAAAAAAAATCCCCCCCTACCAACTAACTACCTTATAGCGTATATTCCTAAAATTTTGAAATAATTCACGCTAATTCCTCATGTAAGGCCAATGAAAATTTCCGAAAAAATGTATATATCTGCTCTTTATTACCAATAAAAAACATTGTGACCCCCCCCCCCCCCCCCACATGTGCTTCAACCTTTATCGTGACTGAACAGATGGTTCTTTCGTTGATGTTTCTGTTGATTCAAAGATGGTGATTTGTTGAAAATTAGTTAATTTAATTGATTTATTTGTTAAATTGATATTATGTTCTTATTATTTTTGTTTTTCATCAGAGACAGAGACTACTCCAGGCAACCTGCTAAAAGGACTTGCTCCTCTTGCTTTGAATGGAGTCTATCTCTCCCACCGTAGAGCCAGCTCTAGCTTCGAATAAAGGTTAGTGTTTATTATACTCTACTAGAACTCGCTCTATATAGTAGGACACTAGCATTGCATTGGGGGCTTCTGGAGCCCGGGTGCTTGCGGCAACAATACAATGTCCCTCTTTAGAGGTATGAGCTTAGGGTTTGGAATTGGCCGCACCGTCGAAACTAGTTGCCATCCCCTAAAATCATCAATGCAGCTTAGACCATGTTATATCTTATGTAATTCTATATTTGTGTGTTATTCTACATTTGACCGAGCCGGCAAAACAAAATTAATTTCGTAATAATAGTTACTTAATCTTTTCCTACTATTCAAGACCTTTAAAACTATGTATGATATGTCATATCCTGACTAGAATATTTTTTTTTTTTTTTTTAGTCGTACGTCGTATTGGCCACCATCTTAAAAATATTAAATGTAAATATTCCAAAAACTATAAAGTTGTCACAAATTTTGTACAAATCAATCAATCTTTACGCCAGTTATCGTTAGACATCTGCATATAAACGTTTCACAGCACAAGGCTCTGAAATGAAGACATGAAGAACTTACTACCTTCGCTCTATAAGCATCAAGCATCTGTAATACACCTTCACCCAAAGTGTATAAATTAGGCTCTACCTTAAGGTTTATAGATTAGACTCTACCCATGGTGTATAGATTAGACTCTACCCAAGGTATACAGGTTAGACTCTACCCAAGGTGTTTAGAGTAGACTCTACCCAAGGCGAATAGAGGAGTAGGCTCTACCCAAGGCGAATAAAGGAGTAGACTCTACCCAAGGTGTATAGATTAAATTCTAACCAAAGTGTAGATTAAAATCTATATGCACACATTTGGACGATTATACTCTACCCAAGGTGTATAGAGTATAGTGTACACCTTCACCCAGGATGAATAGATAGACTCTACCCAAGGCGAATAGAGGAGTAGACTCATGGCCCCCCATGGTGTATAGATTAAACTCTACCCAAAATGTAGATTAAAATCTATACACACATTTGGACGTTATCGTAGCCGGTTATACAACGCTACATGCAAAACGTGTGATCTTAGCTCGATGCTGTATTCTTACTGACATACATACCTACAGACACATTACATACTCTTTCAACAAAAGGCTCTACGCTAGCTTCAATTATTTTAAGTTAATAATTATTTTTCTACTCATTACATACACTGTTACAAATACAATTAACCAATTGTTAATTACAAAATAGAAAAAAAATAATTTCAAAATCACAGTAAACCATTACTGATAACCAACTCATTGAAACTAAATGCTTTAATATCACTAAATAATAATTTAATTGATAATTTTTTTTTCAAACAATTGTGTACACACTCTTATTATCTATTACGTACTCTGTTTATCGTTTTTATTTTTATTTATCTATGTGTAACGATCGTTTTTATTTGTAATTGCTTCAACAAACGAAAAAAGATAACTTCCTTGTTACGTGTCATTTAATTAGGAGCAAAAAAAAAAATCATTTTTTTTACGTGTTTGTATTCCTTTTAATGTTTATATGATTACAATTTTTGAATTGCACATGCAATTTATTCATATAATGTAAAATGAAATGATCGACATCTTTTCTTTTCCTCTCATGATCTATATATTATGTTTTTATTTCTTATTGTCTGTCACGGAAAGGTGATTGTTTACTTCCAGGTAAAAAGGAATCGGTGAGAGTTTTACGCATCGCTTAATACTTCAATGTTTCTCCCGCTTTTTTTTTTGTTCCATCTCTTAAAGAAGTTTTTTTTTCTTTTAGTCTTTTCCCAGAGGAGAGGGGTTCTCAATTCAGTATGCGCGCATTATTCCGGGAAGAATGAAAAAAACTAAACTTTATGACTTTAGTCTGTTACAAGCCTTCGCGCCATTTCGATCTATTGAAATTTTTTTAATTTTTTTTATGCTTTTAAAAAATAGATTTATAAAGAACGTAATGTAAAAACTTAATTTTTTTTTGTGCTATTCAACAATTTTTTTTTACTATAAGGTGTTTTTTGTACTAAAGGTGCATTTCTACTAATTTTTTTTTTTACAATAATAAAATTAACTAAAGGAAATTGTGTATTGATGATATAATTAATGGAGATTTTAGTTTAGATTAAAAATGAAGAATTTATTTAATCTTAGTTTTCATTCAGAGAATTTGGTCGCTACCAGTGATCTAAAAGCGCAAACAGCCTGTGGTTTGACTTAGAAACCCGGGAAAGGTATATTTTTTTTTTTTCATTCGTATTATTTATGACTCTAGCATCAAATAACTATATTATAACTAATAATAAATATGTACTAATTAATAAATAGTGATTGAAACTAGAGATGAGTTTATGTAAATCCAAGATTAAAAATAACCGGATTAAATAGATAAATATATATATGACATAAAAGTCCAAAAATGCGTCATACTATTTTTTAAAATAATTATATTGCTTCCAAGCTTATTACTTAAGGTATAGGCCTATGGGCCCGAGCCTCCTATGGGCCCTCATAAGACGAAATATTACATTGATTTTATCTTTTTTTTTCACCAAAAGAACAGATTTCTATTTGTATAAAATTTCTATTTGTTTCGGCGTTGTATTTTTGTAGAAATAATAATCTAAAATCAGGGATGATCGAGGAGATTTTTTTTTTTACATTTAGACTCTTCGTCTTCTTTTACTATTGCCATTTTTTACTAACTCACCAATGATAATAAATAAGCCGGCGTTTATACCGCGTATTGATAAAACCATATTACAAAGTTAATGCAAGTGCAATATAGTTTTATTTAGTACTTGATGATGTAGTGTACAAGAAAATAATGAAAAATAACTGGGAACTAGGATAAACGTTTGCAAACACCTGTTTGTCTAGAATGCGCGTCCGATGTGGACGTCGTGTTTGCACTTGTTTGCAAACCCTGTTTGCGAATGCGCGTTTGGGGTGTACGAGAGGCTTTAGAAAAGCGAGAAATGTATATTTTTTTCATCGTATTATTTATGACTATAGCATCTAAAAACTATATCATAAAATAAAATCTACACTATTTTCCTTACTCGTTTTGAGAAGTAGTGATGCAATTTACACTATTTTCCTTACTCGTTTTGAGAAAGTAGTGGTGCAATTTACACTATTTTCCTTACTCGTTTTGAGAAGTAGTGGTGCAATTTACACTATTCTCCTTACTCGTTTTGAGAAGTAGTTGTGCAATTTACACTATTTTCCTTACTTGTTTTAAGTAGTGGTGCAATTTACACTATTTTCCTTACTCGTTTTGAGAAGTAGTGATGCAATTTACACTATTTTCCTTACTCGTTTTGAGAAGTAGTGATGCAATTTACACTATTTTCCTTACTCGTTTTGAGAAGTAGTGGTGCAATTTACACTATTTTCCTTACTCGTTTTGAGAAGTAGTGATGCAATTTACACTATTTTCCTTACTCGTTTTGAGAAGTAGTGATGCAATTTACACTATTTTCCTTACTCGTTTTGAGAAGTAGTGATGCAATTTACACTATTTTCCTTACTCGTTTTGAGAAAGTAGTGGTGCAATTTACACTATTTTCCTTACTCGTTTTGAGAAGTAGTGGTGCAATTTACACTATTTTCCTTACTCGTTTTAAGAAGTAGTGGTGCAATTTACACTATTTTCCTTACTCGTTTTGAGAAGTAGTGGTACAATTTACACTATTTTCCTTACTCGTTTTGAGAAAGTAGTGGTACAATTTACACTATTTTCCTTACTCGTTTTGAGAAGTAGTGGTACAATTTACACTATTTTCCTTACTCGTTTTGAGAAGTAGTGGTGCAATTTACACTATTTTCCTTACTCGTTTTGAGAAGTAGTGATGCAATTTACACTATTTTCCTTACTCGTTTTGAGAAGTAGTGATGCAATTTACACTATTTTCCTTACTCGTTTTGAGAAGTAGTGGTGCAATTTACACTATTTTCCTTACTCGTTTTGAGAAGTAGTGATGCAATTTACACTATTTTCCTTACTCGTTTTGAGAAGTAGTGATGCAATTTACACTATTTTCCTTACTCGTTTTGAGAAGTAGTGATGCAATTTACACTATTTTCCTTACTCGTTTTGAGAAAGTAGTGGTGCAATTTACACTATTTTCCTTACTCGTTTTGAGAAGTAGTGGTGCAATTTACACTATTTTCCTTACTCGTTTTAAGAAGTAGTGGTGCAATTTACACTATTTTCCTTACTCGTTTTGAGAAGTAGTGGTACAATTTACACTATTTTCCTTACTCGTTTTGAGAAAGTAGTGGTACAATTTACACTATTTTCCTTACTCGTTTTGAGAAGTAGTGGTACAATTTACACTATTTTCCTTACTCGTTTTGAGAAGTAGTGGTGCAATTTACACTATTTTCCTTACTCGTTTTGAGAAAGTAGTGGTACAATTTACACTATTTTCCTTACTCGTTTTGAGAAGTAGTGGTGCAATTTACACTGTTTTTCTTACATCGTTAAACTTTCTTATATATTTATGCTAAAATAAAATGGTGAAATTTAAATTTATATATACCCAATTTCAAAACTTAATTTCAAAAGAGCTTCATAATTATACTAATGAGAGCTGTAAGGGATCTCACTAGCTCCAAAAATTTTCATTAACTATGTACTTATGACTTATGTATTAATATTACTCCATATTGTTATGTTGAAGTCTTAGGTTATTAATGAAAATGTGAGTTAAAAAAATTAATTACATTCAGGATATAATTTTGAACCGGCAACATTGAATACAAATTAATTCAAATTAAACAATCTCCTTATAAACAATTAAATGTGCAATTTAGTTATTATGTTTATGTTATTTACTGCAAAAATAACATTTACTTAACAAGTTAATGAGTTAAATTCATATTTAGTTTTTAGTTTTAACATATTATAAAGAATAATTAGGCGAGTGTTTGATATCAAGATTTTGGGTTTAGTTAGTTCAACCTCTACTAGGATGTGCTGTAGTCGGTACTTGGGAGCTTCCGGGAAAAGTATTGTTCCTTCTCTCAGAGAAGAGAAACATTTTGTTGACAAAAAGTTCAAAGTAGAGCTGTCCTTAATTAAAGGATTGCTATAAACTCAGCATACTAATCAATCTAAAGACAATTGTTAAATAAATAAAATAATAAATATATTTCATGAGTGTTTATGACGGTATCAACTAGAAATTAGAGTGTAGTTTTTTTTTTATATATATAGATTTTTATTTACATGAAAATGGAAGTATGGTGATACCCTCCAAAACGTGATTTCGAGATCTCTGTGAAGAAGAGGTCTTACGAACCCGGGGATATCATTAAAATCTGTTTCATATACACATATGTCTGTGCGTAGTGCGTACGTATGTACCCACAGACATATGCATGTGTATGTTCGTACGTTCGTTCAGAACTTTAAACCTTTATAACATCGCTTCAAGACATCGTATTGAGATGAGGTTTGCGGCATTTTTTAGAACTTTTGTCTGAAAACTTGATGGCGCAACTCCGAACATCGTAGCTTACGACGTTTCGGAGCTACAGTCACTTAAGCACGAAATCGGTCTATCCACGATAACTTCAGTAGGCTTTATTTGATTTCAATTTCCTTTGGGGCATATTTGTGTTCTCTATGGTAGATTGTACCTATAATTTTTTAGCACAATCGAACAAGCGGTTTGGGAGATATTGGCATTTTAGTATTTTCACTTCCATGAAAATGGGTGTAAATACTGAGTTCTCTCTTGCTCACGTATTGACACCACAACATTTCATGGAAGTCATGTTTGGGATTTCCACATCGGTACTTTGGACATATAAAGTATTTTTTATTTAACTATTATTGTAATTAATTAAGGTTTTAGGGACAAAATAAATTAGTTTTAAGTCCGATTATGTGGAATTCCAGTTTTCTGCTGAAAGTTAAAATAATTTGTTTTTTATCTTATCTACTCTCTTTGTATTTTAATTCGACGTAATATTTTTTGTCGTTGTCTTGTTTTTAACAGGAAAAAGTTGAATACTCACATAATGTCATCTGTGAATTGGTTGGTTTGAAAATTGTTGATTTATTTGGTTTGCTTCGACACGGATTCAAAACCTCTAGCTCTAGAGCTATGAGTCAGAAGCAGGTGTGCTTGTTTTTTCTTCTAATTCCAGGAAAGTCCTGTTCAATTCGATATTGTCTAGAATTATTTCATTTTACCCCTGTTTTTTAACCATATTGACCCTCCTAGTTTGTCTTTTTTATGCATATAATGTACACTTATAAAAGTATTATGTATATACTTTATACATATACTTTTACTCGTATGTATATTATATATTTTACCTTGTCTATCAAACAAACAAAACAATCAGTATAAAAACTCTTCTATTACGTTACAACTTCCTGTTTTTATAACGAATTGATATTTGTTTTATTTTATCATTTGAACTTAATTTTTTTTTTTTTAACCTTTATTCTTAAAATTCATTATGAACAATTATTTTTAAAATTTAACTAACTAAATATGTGTTTAACTTTTATAATATTTAGTATATTATGATAATATAATAATAATAATAATGTTTATTAATTTAGATTACTCACATATAATTATATTATATATGTAATATAATATATAGTTATATTATAACTAAAATATTATTTAGTTACATACATTAATTTATTATTTAAATTATTAAGTTATGTAATATATAAGGGCATACGCTTGTCTCTATTTAATAAATAATTTAACTAAATATATAAATATATGAATTTATAAATTTAAAAATAATATAATGAATTAAATAATAAAAAACCAAACTAACTTTTAAAGCAACAAAACAAGACACATAAATAAATTGGTTGGGCGTGAAGTCTCACGTAAAAAGGGTTTCGTTGGTATCGTGAACATGAAATCAGTAGAGGGAGGGGGCTCGCAAAATGTTGATGTTTTTTGACAAAATGGCGCGGAAAATTAAACACTACACACAAGTGTTATATACATTTGTAATCTACTCTTCAATACCTTTCATTTGATAACCCACTCAAAATTTTAAAATAATATTTTTTTCGTGTGTCGTGAATTATCCGCCATTTTGAATTTGAACAGCTGATAGTTTTGAGTTCGCTATATTTTTCCTGTGTGCGCGTCAAAACGATCTTTAATTCTGGGAAGTTTCATGTTTTTATCTCTTTTGATTCAAAAGTTATTGGAACCGTACAGAGTGACAGACAGACAGACACAGGAACGAAACTATAAGGGTTTCTTTTTTTGGGTTTACCAACGAAAACCTAAAAAGGAACCACAAACACATCGATATAATTAACTATAATTTTGATATAATAAATAATTTAGCCAGTATGGGCAAATATTTTAAATTTTCATAATTTACAAACTAAGAACACTATTAAACATCTACAAAAATAAAATCATATAATTTTATAAATAATACATAAAAACATAATATTAGTATTGCTTCCAGCTATAAATAATGCTTTTAATACTCTAAATAAATTAATAAGGAAATCAAAATAATATAAAAATTTCAAAATAATAGATTTTTAATTTTTTAATTTTTATTTAATTTTTTTATTATTATTTCTATTTTGTGATTTCTATTTTTATGATATATATATATATATATATATATATATATATATATATATATATATATATATATATATATATATATATATATATATATATATATATATATATATAACTATAAAGTCAGATAATTTATATAATCGTTTAGTGTCCCGACTCACCTCGAAATGATTCGATATTACTAAGCTAAGGCAACCACATTTATTACAATAAAAACAAATGTTTGTTTTGATTTTTTGGTCTTCAAATAGTTATAGTAACTTTTAAATAGTTTAATAATCTAAATAGATATTTAAATTATTTTACTATTTTTCCAAATATAAAATTAAGTCAATCTAAATCTACGGGCCTAAAGGCTCGTCATAATATACTAGTATAAACTTATATTAAAATTGGTTAAGTAGATTTGAGATTACCCCAAACATATATCATACATACATACAACTTGTATAAAATGGTAACCCTAATGGACCAGGAACATTATCAGTTAATATTATCTAAAATATATAAAAAAAAAAACTTAAAATATATATTTATATTTTACGGATTTTATTTATCTAAAAATCCAATAATTCAATCGATATTACTAATATTGTTAATTCTTTTTTAATAAAAATAATTCAATGATGTGCTTTTAAAAACAGATAATTACTTACTTTAGACAATTACTTAATTACTTTTTATTAATCTAATCTATATTATTGATCATATATTTGTTTACTTTTTTTATAGTTAAGTGCATTTTACTTTATCCTTATATATTGTCAATTTCCTAGATTCAGAATTTAGTGCTAGTAAAATAATTCGTGTTGCCGAAGTTTGTAATTTGTTAGTCATATACGAGTAGTCATAAGTCATAAGTGGTGCTGTTCTTCCCTTACAATATTTTCTAATTTATATAACTTAGGTGAGTGACATAATGTATGTCCGTATGTCATATTATTTTTTATTGGTTTTTGCCCTCACACGTGTCGAATTTAGATCCACACGACTGCACGAATGACTGACAGACTTATTTCAAATGACAATTTTGTTTGGTCTCAGAAGAACTCAAAAACGTGTTAATCCGTCAAATTCATCTCTAAATCTAATTTTTGCTCTACTAAAATAATTTCTCTTTATAAATATTACTTGTTAAGAATGTAATTTGGTAATTGTTGATGATACACATATTGTGGTTATCTGTTTAAAACCACTATAGCTTCTTACGTGCATAGCATTCTAGAGGTCGACCAAGAAGTCATGAACACGGGAGAAACGGAAAGCTTAACTTCGTTTGAAATCGGAACTTCCGAGTAGTGCCGAAGTCAGTACAGTCAGGTGCTAAGACAATAACCATTCCTAGTTTGTATGACATGAGCAGTTATGTCAAATCTCACGAATAACAACAGGAAGGTTTCCAATCTGTTAGGTTTCCTGTTTTGTTTGTTTTTATACAGCACGAACTATAGTCACAACTGTTCTAAATCCAAATCAAACTCAGAAATAAAGAGGAAGAAAAAAATAGATTAAGGAAAAAGAATATCGATTTAGATTTAAAGAATATTATTATGAATAATCAATAAATAATAATGTAAAGATATTATCGTATATTATAAGTGATTTCTTATCAGGGACAGTGTTGCCTGTTGCAAAAAATATTTAAAAAATATAGAAGTTATCAAAAATAAAATTATTAATAACAGAAGATCAACACTGTATTTTTTGACCGTGGTCTATTATATCAAAAACTGACTGTACATGACGACACTAGCGCACTCCTCTCATTTCCATGACTTCTTGGTCGACCTCTCTAGTACACATTAAAATTAGCTATTGAGGATATATATGTGGAAAATAACATTATAGCTTCATGTGCGCTTAATTCTAGTTGAATACTTTAAAATTAGCTATTGAGACTGTATTAAATAACATAGCCAATAGCTTCGAATGTGCTTAATATTCTAACTGTAGATATTAAAAATGAGCTTTATGAATATCTAAGTAAACAACATTCTATAGCTTCGTGTGTGCTTAACATTCTAGTAGACATTAATAATATTAGCTATTGTGGATATCTGTATAGAAAAACATTATAGCTTCGTATGTGCTTAACATTCTACCCATAAATATTAGCTATTGTGGATATCTGTATAGAAAAACATTATAGCTTCGTATGTGCTTAACATTCTACCCATAAATATTAGCTATTGTGGATATCTGTATAGAAAAACATTATAGCTTAGTATGTGCTTAACATTCTACCCATAAATATTAGCTATTGTGGATATCTGTATAGAGAAACATTATAGCTTCGTATGGGCTTAACATTCTAGTAGACATTAATAATATTAGCTATTGTGGATATCTGTATAGAAAAACATTATAGCTTCGTATGTGCTTAACATTCTAGTAGACATTAATAATATTAGCTATTGTGGATATCTGTATAGAGAAACATTATAGCTTCGTATGGTATGTGCTTAACATTCTACCCATAAATATTAGCTATTGTGGATATCTGTATAGAAAAACATTATAGCTTCGTATGTGCTTAACATTCTAGTAGACATTAATAATATTAGCTATTGTGGATATCTGTATAGAGAAACATTATAGCTTCGTATGGTATGTGCTTAACATTCTACCCATAAATATTAGCTATTGTGGATATCTGTATAGAGAAACATTATAGCTTCGTATGGTATGTGCTTAACATTCTACCCATAAATATTAGCTATTGTGGATATCTGTATAGAGAAACATTATAGCTTCGTATGTGCTTAACATTCTAGTAGACATTAATAATACTAGGCATCGCGTGGCTCTATCATTGAAGCGAGCGTATAGTAATAAATATGTATTGAATATTGAAAAAATAGATTATCGTGAATCATGATGAGTTGATAGATAATGGGTCTGGTAGTAGTGCAGCGGCTAGTAGTAAGGGAACCACCCCGCATTCTTACTATTCCTCTAACCACACATCTCTATTTCAATATTTATAATTTGTATCTCTTTACTACAAACAAACTACTGCATGTATCAAATTGAAATTTTGCATGCCTGTTTCAATTGTGCATCAAATGGTGTCTATGAAGTTTTATTAAAATCGTTACGTTAGAACGTAAGATATCGGTAAAAAGGTTGTTTTCTCTATTTTAAACGTTTAGGTCCGCTTTAATAGTTTTAGCGATCTTTATTAATTCATAGCGGTGTCGCTGTTGGTTTTAGTAAAAAATGTTATTTGAAAAAAATGTTCGTCTCATCGAATAGATGATGATAGAATTTTTTCCCGTCCTGAAATTCCAATTTAATTTTTGAACCTCTCGTTTACGCGAGCGTTGCGCGCGAACTCTTGGACGGATCACGCTGCCCAACGAACTTAGCCTGAGTATTAGTAAGAGGATCATGTATACCAAATTTCAACTAAATCGGTCAACTTTTACTCAAGTTATCGTCACACGCGTGAACGTTACTGACAGACAGACAGACAGACAGACACGGAGCATATTTCGTTGAATGTAGGAAGCTCGCTACGCTCGCTTCAACTAGGCATCGCGTGGCTCTATCATTGAAGCGAGCGTATAGTAATAAATATGTATTGAATATTGAAAAAAAAAATTATTGTGAATCATGATGAGTTGATAGATAATGGGTCTGGTAGTAGTGCAGCGGCTAGTAGTAAGGGAACCACCCCGCATTCTTACTATTCCACTAACCATGCATCTCTATTTCAATATTTATAATTTGTATCTCTTTGCTACAAACAAACTACTGCATGTATCAAATTGAAATTTTGCATGCCTGTTCCAATTGTGCATCAGATGGTGTCTATGAAGTTTTATTAAAATTGTCACGTTAGAACGTAAGATATCGGTAAAAAGGTTGTTTTCTCTATTTTAAACGTTTAGGCCCGCTTTAATAGTTTTAGCGATCTTTATTAATTCATAGCGGTGTCGCTGTTGGTTTTACTAAAAAATGTTATTTGAAAAAAATGTTCGTCTCATCGAATAGATGATGATAGAATCTTTTCCCGTCCTGAAATTCCAATTTAATTTTTAAACCTCTCGTTTACGCGAGCATTGCGCGCGAACTCTTGGACGGATCACGCTGTCCAACGAACTTAGCCTGAGTATTAGTAAGAGGATCATGTATACCAAATTTCAACTAAATCGGTCAACTTTTACTCAAGTTATCGTCACACGCGTGAACGTTACTGACAGACAGACAGACAGACAGACAGACAGACAGACAGACAGACAGACAGACAGACAGACACGGAGCATATTTCGTTGAATGTAGGAAGCTCGCTACGCTCGCTTCAATTAGCTATTGTGGATATCTGTATAGAGAAACATTATAGCTTCGTATGTGCTTAACATTCTAGTAGACATTAATAATACTAGGCATCGCGTGGCTCTATCATTGAAGCGAGCGTATAGTAATAAATATGTATTGAATATTGAAAAAAAAAATTATTGTGAATCATGATGAGTTGATAGATAATGGGTCTGGTAGTAGTGCAGCGGCTAGTAGTAAGGGAACCACCCCGCATTCTTACTATTCCACTAACCATACATCTCTATTTCAATATTTATAATTTGTATCTCTTTGCTACAAACAAACTACTGCATGTATCAAATTGAAATTTTGCATGCCTGTTTCAATTGTGCATCAGATGGTGTCTATGAAGTTTTATTAAAATCGTTACGTTAGAACGTAAGATATCGGTAAAAAGGTTGTTTTCTCTATTTTAAACGTTTAGACCCGCTTTAATAGTTTTAGCGATCTTTATTAATTCATAGCGGTGTCGCTGTTGGTTTTACTAAAAAATGTTATTTGAAAAAAATGTTCGTCTCATCGAATAGATGATGATAGAATCTTTTCCCGTCCTGAAATTCCAATTTAATTTTTAAACCTCTCGTTTACGCGAGCGTTGCGCGCGAACTCTTGGACGGATCACGCTGTCCAACGAACTTAGCCTGAGTATTAGTAAGAGGATCATGTATACCAAATTTCAACTAAATCGGTCAACTTTTACTCAAGTTATCGTCACACGCGTGAACGTTACTGACAGACAGACAGACAGACAGACAGACAGACAGACAGACAGACAGACAGACAGACACGGAGCATATTTCGTTGAATGTAGGAAGCTCGCTACGCTCGCTTCAATTAGCTATTGTGGATATCTGTATAGAGAAACATTATAGCTTCGTATGTGCTTAACATTCTAGTAGACATTAATAATATTAGCTATTGTGGATATCTGTATAGAGAAACATTATAGCTTCGTATGTGCTTAACATTCTAGTAGACATTAATAATATTAGCTATTGTGGATATCTGTATAGAAAAACATTATAGCTTCGTATGTGCTTAACATTCTACCCATAAATATTAGCTATTGTGGGTATCTGTATAGAGAAACATTATAGCTTCGTATGTGCTTAACATTCTAGTAGACATTAATAATATTAGCTATTGTGGATATCTGTATAGAAAAACATTATAGCTTCGTATGTGCTTAACATTCTACCCATAAATATTAGCTATTGTGGATATCTGTATAGAAAAACATTATAGCTTCGTATGTGCTTAACATTCTACCCATAAATATTAGCTATTGTGGATATCTGTATAGAAAAACATTATAGCTTCGTATGTGCTTAACATTCTACCTGAACTCATTAAAATTGCACTTCTTTAGACTGTTACTCCCCTTATTAAAACAGAAGTGTGATATTCCTTTGTCCAAAAGTACATTGGACTAAACATCCCTTTGTCTTACTAGTTATTTAGTCAAAATCAAAATCATTTATATTCTAAAAAAAAAAAACAGGGAAGTAGCAATCTAAAGAAGTACCATTAAAATTAGATATTGTGGATGTCTGTAATAAATATTATTGCATCTTATAGGCTAAACATTCTAGCTGTTGTTAAAAAATAAGCTGTAGTCATACCTTTATTTTAATATTATAGCATCATATTATGTGCTTAACATTCTAGCTGTATATATTGATCGCGAGCTATTGTGTCTTAGTGGGTCCTACATTTTATCTCAATCTCAATGCCTTTAATTTGTTGATTATATACCATATAATTTAAACCCTAATTGGTTTTAATTTGAATGGAATTCTCTCCATTTGAAAAATCAGTTAAATCTTAACCAAACAATCTAAACAGAGAGTTAGAAGTTTCAAATCTAAATGTAGATATACGGATCAATGTCTACTGTTTAGAGTTGTGTGTAGAGGCCACCGGAAGTACTTGTTTTAACTGGAAACAGTGTTACCAGTACTGGGCTCTTTAGAACGGAAGTCGCTTTGGCTTTTGTCGTGTGGTTTTTTCTCGTTTATTCTCACGCTCTGTCAATTCTTGTTAGATTGTTAGCCAAAACCAAACATTAGTTGTGTTAAACATTACTTTGCATTTAGAGATTCAGTAATGAACGGTCCATCGAACTGGTAACTTCAGTAGCGCGATGAGATAACGTGTTTATACCATTAATTACGATTTGTAAAGTAATTAACGTTTCATATACTTTCTTAACGGAATTAACTTTTAAAGTGCATGGTGATTGTTACCTATAGTTGTAATTCTCCTCAAACGAAAGTCCGAAGATCTACATATCTAATAAGTTCGGATGTTAGTGAGGTGAGATATTTATTATACTGAATCCAGAATTGAATGTCAAAATACTCTTCTTCTTTTATATAAATAATAAACCTTAACTTTATTGCCACCTTCTATGTACAGGGTGATCCAAAAGTTCGGCAACGGCTTAATATTTCCGGTTATAATTGAGATATTAAGTTCCCGTTTGCGGGTATCTTAATCATTTGTAAAAAACTACTTTTTTGGTGGGTAATCATTTTTTCCGCCGTATTGGTTGCCACCATATTGGATTCAACTTTGAAATTATAAATTGGAACACCCATAAAGTGGTACATTTTTGGAAAGGTCTTGAAAAAAGAAAACATTTACCGCAAACCCGAGCTTTCTATCTACTTCCGTTTCAAAATGGCGGACACTCAAAGTTAAAAACTCACTCTTTTTTTCTTATTCTCAATAGTTTAGTTAGAAATAAAAAAATCGGTCCGAGACAACTCACACTAACTTTCTCATATAATCTCTGTCCCAGATCCCAGAAAACCTAGTTCGTTATCAAGTCATAGTTTCCGAGATATTGATGAAAATAATCTCATTTGGTTGAAAATCGAAAACAAAAAGTAAACAACCACCTGTTGAACACATTTTAAATAATAATAAATTAACTAAGCATCACGTAGGTTTATCATTGAAGCGAGCTTAATGCAATAAATATTTAATTTTATATTCATGTTTCCTGGGATCTGTGGCCGAGATTATATGAGAAAGTTTGTCTGAGTTGTCTCGGACCGATTTTTTTATATCTAACTAAACTATTGAAAATAAAAAAATAAAAAAAATTTATAAACTTCAAGTGTCCGCCATTTTGAAACGGAAGTAGATAGAAAGCTCGGGCTTGCGGTAAATGTTTTCTTTTTTCAAGACCTTTCCAAAAATGTATCACTTTATGGGTGGTCCAATTTAAAATTACAAAGTTGAATTCAATATGGCGGCAACCAATATGGCGGAAAAAATGATTACCCACCAAAAAAGTAGTTTTTTACAAATGATTAAGATACCCGCAAACGGGAACTTAATATCTCAATTTTAACCGGAGATATTAAGCCGTTGCCGAACTTTTGGATCACCCGTATTTGTATTAATAGTAATTTAACAATTGATGGATGAAATAGGTGTAGAATAAACAAATATATGTTTTTAGGAAACGTTTCGACCCTAAATAAGGTCATTCTCAGTCCATTTATTAACTAAAAAATAATAAAAACCAAACCATCATATCAATTACATATTCTATAATACCTTGTTAAAATTGTAGAAGCATAATCTATTACAATCGTCCTGTATAGTTTAAATTAATGGTGATTTGTCCTATCGCTAATTATACAAATTTTAACTTATCAGTTTACTTACAAAATTTGTATAATTAGAGATAGGTCAGATCACCATTAATTTAAACTATACAGGACGATTGTAATAGATTAGGCTTCTACAATTTTAACAAGGCATTATAGAATATGTAATTGATATGATGGTTTGCTTTTTATTATTTTTGATTTAGTTAATAAATGGACAGAGGATGACCTTATTTAGAGTCGAAACGTTTCCCACAAACATGCAATTGTTTATTCTACACTAAATTTATCTATAAATTGATAAATCTCCTTCTCTTAGTAATCAGATGTTGTGTTGTAATTTATAATATCTACTGCTATAATTTTTATTGTCCAGGAGATAGCGTGCAAAAAAGTTTTGGTCTACTAACTAATTCTGTACTCAGGATCATGAAAATCATACTGTCCACCATAATTGACGGGACATGGCCGCTCTCCACCATTTTTGTTTTTTTCAAATGAAAAAACTTAGCGGACCACATATTCTTAAAAGGCGCTAAAAGATTGACTTGTATACAAAATTCTAGCTTGATGTTAGTCAGACACTTTTTTGCACGCTATCTCCTGGACTATTAATAAAGTCATCCAAAATAGCCAATTTTTATGTGATACAACTAGAATGCAAAACAAATACGAAGCTGTAATGTTTAATACTGACATCGACATTGATTATTACATTTTTCTGTTTCCAATTTACAAATAGGTCCGAGACAACTCAGACAACGAGTTCATTATTACTTAGCCCTGTTTTTTTTTTTACATTTATTAGTTTTCGTAAGGTACATTTAATTATTATTATTGAACATTTCGTCAAAATTTATCATAGAAATGATTTCTCCTGGGCGGGGAATCGAAACCGGCCTTTCTCCGTCCCGTTTAAAGCTATTTTCTCAGGAACTAGATTTTTCCCGGTTTATGACTTATATCGTTAGATTCGTATTTAAATAGACTACTTTTTTCACGTTTTATGAGTTTTTTGGGGGTAGCTCGTTTTTGGAGCTAAAATTCATTTTTCAATTTCACCTCGGGGTATGATTTTTCTGAACATGTATGCCAAAATTTCGTCCAGATCGGTCCAGTAGTTTCAGCTTCATGTGTCTGCACAGACGTCAGACTTTTTTGGACCCAGGGGATCTCAAAACGTGTAAATCCATCAAAATCTTAAAAAATCGAATTTTCGCGCCATCACAATACTTTCTTTTTATATGAGAAAGTAAAAACAACAGGTTGTTGTTTACAATACGAGTCCGGGTTCGATTTCCATTGCGACCACATCTGTTTTTTATCGGAAACTAAATTTTTCCCTGGATAACACAATACATTTCTCTTTAGCGCATATATAATATGTATTGTATATATATTACTATGTATATATGAGAGTAAAAAAATTGAATGATCCTCTGAATAATTAGGAACTTAGTAGTAGTGTGTGTGTGACATACGCAGGCTGCGTATGTCAGTTAACGAGTGATTATCACGCATCCATGTATTTGCGCATCAGTGAATACCCATCCAAAGTTATACGCGGAATGAATCCGGGATTCGTGAACTGAGATATTTTACATTATGAGACAGATTACATTTAGAGATTAAAAATGGTTTACGAACTTTCGTGCTTAAAAACCGCACACGCGATTGTCTATAGCGTAATTTTTTTTTTGGACCCGGAAATAAATGTTGTTTAAACAAAATTAAGAACTGAGACTGAGACAAAAATAACGTTATTTTGCCGTAAACACAATTGTTTTTACTGGTCTTATATTACTTTGCTTTGTAAGTTTCATCGCATACCTATTACCCCAATTTTGAACCACTTATCGTCATTCAATCTTCCCCAATTTTTGCACATAGATACAACTAAAGTGAAGAATACAGAAACCAAAAAAAAAATAAAAACAAAAACAAAATGGCGTCAAATTAATTTGATTTTTAAGTTTCATAGCATACCTATTACCCCAATTTTGAACCACTTACCGTCATTCAATCTTCCCCAAATTTTGCACATAGATACAACTAAAGTAAAGAATACAGAAACCAAAAAAAAAAAAAAATGGCGTCAAATTTATTTGATTTTTAAGTTTCATCGCACACCTATTACCCCAATTTTGAACCACTTATCTCATTCAATCTTCCCCAAATTTTGCACATAGATACAACTAAGGTAAAGAATACAGAAACCAAAAAAAAAAAAAAAAAAAAAAAAGGTTGAAAATAAGACCAGTTTTGAAAAATAGCATTTTTATATTAATTATTATTATTACATATCATGTATACACAATACATATATATATATATATATATATATATATATATATATATATATATATATATATATATATATATATATATATATATATTTATATATATATATATATATATATATATATATATATATATATATATATATATATATATATATATATATATATATATATATATATATAAATACAAAATAAATAAACACACAACCGCGAATATTTAACAAAAATATGACGCACCCAGGGTTCGGTCAAAAACAATTCCTCACAACATTCTCAACACACCCGACGTTTCGGTTTTAATCCAAACCTTCTTTATGGGATCACAACAATAGACAATTCAAAAGTATTAACATCAAGATGCCTTCTAACTCAAATAATACAAAATCAAAAATGAACTTAGCTGATGAGTAATCTTACTCTGATGGCTTAAAAGTTAAAACTTACAAAGAGAGTCTCTTTGTAAGTTTTAACTTTCATGCCATCAGCTAAGTTCATTTTTGATTTTGTATTATTTGAGTTAGAAGGCATCTTGATGTTAATACTTTTGAATTGTCTTTTGTTGTAGAGCCCATGAAGATGGTTTTGATTAAAACCGAAACGTTGGGGTGTATTGAGAATGTTGTGGGGTGTTGATTTCTTTTTGTAACCGAACCTTGGGTGTGTCATATTTTTGTTAATATATATAATAATAATAATAATAATAATAATCGTTTATTTATTTAGCATTTTGTTACATAAGTAATAGTAACTAACAAACGATATAGCCTTGGTCACTGGACCGTCAGGCGAATATATATATATATATATATATATATATATATATATATATATATATATATATATATATATATATATATATATATATATATATATATATATATATATATATATATATATATATATATTACACGTTTAATAGTTGCTAAAATATGGTCAGCTGATAGTAATAATATTGTGCGCATCTCTATCTATGCGGTCTATTATGCAATCTATCATAATGTGCAGACATGTATTATATGTCTATAGTGTGTAAACCCGTATCATAATTTGCCGATGTCTAACATATGTGCATCATCTATCATATGGAACTAAATTGAATTTATATTATATATTCACTCTTTATGAAAATAATGTTTATAAATATATAATATCAACTTTACTATACTTTACTACTTTAACATCTATACCTACATACATACTGCATGCACATATACATATGTAATAGTATTAATTAAGTTAATTACTACAAAAAACACCCTAAATGTGAAGAAAAGATATGTATTATTATTATTAAAGAACAAAAAAAAATACTGGCAACTACATTAAAATATAAAATAGATTAATCCATCGCGGTAATCTCACACTCTCATGTCGCTCTTTAACTTTTTATATCAATTAAAGTGTTCAATTAGTGAACGCACTTTTATATACTATGTGTACCTCATTAACGTGTTTATATCTTATACACAAAGCTTTACCGTTTACCAGAATAAGATTATTCTTCACGACCAATTACTTTCCGTTTATGCCTGTTCGTTAAAAATGCAGTTATGTGTTCAACTTTACACGCATTCTTTACTCGGATTATATATATATATATATATATATATATATATATATATATATATATATATATATATATATATATATATATATATATATATTCGTGTATATATCTCCTTTCTCTTCATCTCTGTCATTTCGATTACATTGTTTCATTTTCGTAGGTTAAGTCAAGTTTAATTTCCGTAATATGCATTCATTATTAATTAATGTTATTAATGCTTTTCTATTTTTATAAAAATTCATTTATTTTAATTAATTATTTTTGAGGCTCGTTAAAGATAAGTTATTGTTACATCTTTATTATTTTGTATAGGTATATATTTTATTCCTTTTTAATTAATTTTAAAATATTCTCCAGAATATATACTAAGAAGAGTTAGTGAAGTCAAAAATGGGGTCTTACACCAGTCTTCTAAACACTACTAATCTCCTCTAACCACCTCTAACCACGTCCAAACACTACTAATCTCCTCTAACCCCCTCTCACCACCTCTAACCACGTCCAAACACTACTAACCTCCTCTAACCATCTTTCACCA
Organism: Gerris lacustris; assembly: GCA_951217055.1. Taxonomy (NCBI): domain Eukaryota; kingdom Metazoa; phylum Arthropoda; class Insecta; order Hemiptera; family Gerridae; genus Gerris; species Gerris lacustris. The sequence goes on from OX578286.1 coordinate 32,053,933, forward strand.
CCTCTAACCACATCCAAAAACTACTAATCTCCTCTAACCACGTCCAAACACTACTAACCTCCTCTAACCACCTTTTACCACCTCTAACCACGTCCAAACACTACTTATCTCCTCTAACCACCTCTCACCACCTCTAACCACGTCCAAACACTACTAATCTCCTCTAACCACCTCTCACCACCTCTAACCACGTCCAAACACTACTTATCTCCTCTAACCACCTCTCACCACCTCTAACCACGTCCAAACACTACTAATCTCCTCTAACCACCTCTCACCACCTCTAACCACGTCCAAACACTACTTATCTCCTCTAACCACCTCTAACCACGTCCAAACACTACTAATCTCCTCTAACCACCTCTCACCACCTCTAACCACGTCCAAACACTACTAACCTCCTCTAACCACCTTTTACCACCTCTAACCACGTCCAAACACTACTATTCTCCTCTAACCACCTCTAACCACGTCCAAACACTACTAATCTCCGCTAACCACGTCCAAACACTACTAATCTCCTCTAACCACGTCCAAACACTACTAATCTCCTCTAACCACCTCTCACCACCTCTAACCACGTCCAAACACTACTAACCTCCTCTAACCACCTTTTACCACCTCTAACCACGTCCAAACACTACTAATCTCCTCTAACCACCTCTAACCACGTCCAAACACTACTAATCTCCGCTAACCACGTCCAAACACTACTAATCTCCTCTAACCACGTCCAAACACTACTAATCTCCTCTAACCACCTCTAACCACGTCCAAACACTACTAATCTTCTCTAATCACCTCTATATATAACTAGCCTTATCTTAACACTATACCTCCCTCCTCTAACATACTCAAATTAACACTGTCAAACTCGAACCTCCTCCAAACACGTACAAACACATCTTATCAACTTCGAGCTAATCACTTCACTTCTAACCACGCTTAAACACTATTAACCTCCTTTTAACACTACTTACTTCATCTAAATGTCCTCAAACTACCTCCTCTAGCCTATTAAGGAAATTGTCAGTCAATTAGTGTAGCACATGGCTTCCTCGCGGCCTATTTCAATGATTTGGTGCTTTACAACCTATTATTGCCAAATTTATTAAATGTTCTCCCCGTTTTTTAAATCTATCAAAATCGTTTTGATTTTTTTACATGAATTAAAGTATCAATTTAGCAAAATTTAAAGAGCGTAGATGGTTAAAATTAATCTAGGACTATCTGTAGGCTACTATTGAAAAACCATCAAAATATAATAAAAATCAGATGAGTACTTTTTAATATAGGTGTAAATAAATGTATGTTTGTGCAAATGTGAAAGATAAACAAATGAGCGTAGAAGATTGAAACTTATATGAGGCCAGTAATGAGCTAATAACCTACTTTACAAATTTCATTTAAATCGGATGAGTAGTTTTTAAGGTATGCTGGCAGACAGTCACTGAACCACAAATGTTCTCTTATATCTGAAACGGATTTTTGTGTTGGAATTTTTGAAATTAGAGTTATCAAATATTTTCATTCTTCAGAAGGATCACATAGCTGCCGTTATCTTAAAAACTATGATTCATTTTTATTAATAATATTTGCCAAAGAAAATCAATGAGGTTCTTTAGAAAATTAACGAATTTAATTATTAATTTATTTCATTATTAAAGTAGAAATGGGTTATAACGTCGACTTGTGTATCAGGGTATAAGTAATGGATAAGAGGTAGTTTAATATTTTAATATAAATTGACGAGCTCTTGCTACTTCCTTCTCTCCTCATACATAGCTTGCTTTCACTGTTAACTCCTGTCACTTAAATTATTAAATAATTTAAAATAATTTTCTTTATTTTAATAATAAAGAACGTCTAATAACGTATAATATAAGAATAATCTAAGAACGTATAATATAAATAACGTCCAAAATAAATAGGCCAATATTTTCTCATAGATTACTTAATTTTAATCCTAAAATATCTTATTTATATTTAATTTATTTAGTTTTTAAACTACATATAAATAAATAATGTAAGCCCGCTGGGGAAATCAAAGGAATCGTTTACATGAATATGTTTTCATTTCTTGTGAAGTTATAGATGTTTCCCATCTTAGCGACTCAGTTGTGAGACTCAGGAATTTTTTTTTTTTTTTTTTTTTTTTATCATTTATTTCAAATTTAATCAAAATTGGATCTGAAGACTAGGTTCTGCATGTATTTCAGACAGCAGACAAGCATTTCTTTTAATAACTACTTTTTGGAGTCAGGGGGACTTAAAACAAGTAAGGCGCGCTTCACGTAAGTACGAGGAGCGATAATCGCCGGTTTCTGTACGATTAAGTTAAAATTATTAAGTGTGGAATTTTAACAGTTGCATATTCCTTTTCTACACTTCAAAACCTTTAAATTGATGTATATGTCATGGTGACTAAAAACGTTTATTTAGTCATCCGCCATATTGGCCGCCATCTTGGAAATATTAAGTGTGAAAACTCCAAAAAGTGTACAGTTTTTACAGATGCCGAGATGCACCTGTGAGCCGAATTTCATGTTCCTAGCTATAGTAATTTATGAATTGAAACAAGCCAACGGACAGACAGACAGATCCGTTATATAAGGTTCCTTTTCGTACTTCGTACAGAAACCTAAAATGAGCAATTTCAGTACATCTATCAAATTTTGGTGCCACTAAATACCTTCTCTTCATAATATGCAAATAATTATATAAAGAAAGTGATAAGAAGTTATTATTATTATTTTAATATTACATATATATTTTTATTTTATTATTTTATTCTTATATTATAATAATAATTATTATTTTTTATTATTCTTATTATTTTATTCCATACTACAATTTCTCTTTATTTTTATGTTGCAGTGAGTTCGAGATTTGTTCCTATGTAATGTTCCTATTAAATAATTGTTCTAGTGAAAATGCGGTGACATAAATTTTCAAATCTAAATTTATTAATTCCAAAAGTTAAAAAATAAATGATCAAAAGTTAAATGTGATAAGATAAGTTTTTAAGTTTTCGTGTGTGGGTGGACTTCATATGATGCTTCGAAGAAAGATGCGTGTTATCAATATATTCATACCAGGCCATGATGATCGACTCTTCGGAAAGTACACTCCTATATCAGGTATATATATAATATATATTTATATTTTTAGGGTCCGTAGGCAAAACCAAGGACCCTTATATTTTCCTGCGTGTGTCTGTCCGTCCGTCCTGTCGCCTGCTCCTACGGCTACACCTTTCGTCCGATCACTTTGAAATTTAGCATGTATGTGTCTTGTACCTACCCACATATTTTAAAAATATAGCAACTTAAAAAAAATATTTTTCAAAAAAATTAGGGTAAAAAAACTTAAGGGTTAAAATTTGTTTATTTTTTTTCGACACCGTGAGGGGTATCATATGAAAGGGTACGTCGAGCTGATTACAAAAATATATAATTCTTTGGTTATAACTTTGATAGGGCGAGCGCAGGCGAGTTTGAAGCGGCTGTGAAACGTGTCCCCATCTATCTCGCTTATGTGTTGTCCAAAAAATCTGAAATAATTCCTGAACATTCTTCGACCAAAAGTAAAGATACCACTTTTTGGAAATTTCGAAAAAAATATTATTTTATTTTTTATTGACAAAATACGTTTTTGTATAACTATGGTCTTTTCGATGTATTTATATGGCTGTAGCCCGGTTCAGTGGCAAAAAATACTTTATCAGAAGTTTGTTTATGTGTTTTGAGAATATCAGACCCATAGGATAGTTCAAAGTAAGCTTTTTAGCATTTTAAAAAACACCATCAATAGGGTACTACTTAAACTATACAGTGTGGCCTACGGACTCTCGCTGTGTGCTGACTAGCACACACTTGACCTGTTTATAATAATATGTATCATGTATCATAAATAAATGTATCATTGTATGTAGTTGGAGAGAAGAGACAGTCGGACCTCCACTCTATACAACGAAATTGATTAAAATACTCTGTCAATTAGTGTGGCACATAGCTTCCTCGCGTCTTATTACATATACTTTAATGATTTTATATGCTTTTACCGTCTATTATTGTCAAATTTATTTTATGTCCCCCCCCCCCAAATTTTTAAAACAGTAAAAATTCTCCGCGTCTTCTGAAGTAAGCCTTTTTCACACAAAAATTCTCTTTAAAAATCATGTTGCGTATATGTTTATTTAAAGCCATTAAACCATTAATTTTAGTACTTAAAAGTGCACTTAAAGCTGTTGAAAAATTTTTGGGAATATCCTAGTATTATACAGAAAACATTAGGGCAGATTGCCCGCCATGTTTTAGTTTATAAAAGCCCCCATATACGATCAAACATTTCGCTCAAACGTGGTGTTTGCGCAAATCTGATGTCGGGAAAATTTAGGCCATACATTTCAAGCATCATGTTTGTGCAAACATCAAACACTCCCATACATAGTCAAAATGTTTGCGCAAATCTGATGTCGGGAAAATTTAGGCCATACATTTCAAGCATCATGTTTATGCAAACATCAAACACTCCCATACATAGTCAAAATGTTTGCGCAAACCTGATGTCGGGAAAATTTAGGCCATACATTTCAAGCATCATGTTTATGCAAACATCAAACACTCCCATACATAGTCAAAATGTTTGCGCAAACCTGATGTCGGGAAAATTTAGGCCATACATTTCAAGCATCATGTTTATGCAAACATCAAACACTCCCATACATAGTCAAAATGTTTGCGCAAACCTGATGTCGGGAAAATTTAGGCCATACATTTCAAGCATCATGTTTGTGCAAACATCAAACACTCCCACACATAGTCAAAATGCTTGCGCAAACATTTTGACTATGTATGTCACCTTAAGTCACGATAGTGACATATCTCGGTACTTACTTTTCACATACATAATCTTGTTATATAGCTGTTAAGCATCAAAATAAATGACTAGCTGAATCAATAAAAGGAAAATTTTAATTTAAATCAAATTATAATTATTATTAACTACGGGAAACAGACAGAGAAAAATAGACTCCAGCGAGGGAAAAATAAAAGGAAAATATTTGGGCATAAATATTTGCTCAAAATTGTCAAAGTGTCAATTTTTAAAAAAATTACCCTTTAACTATCATACCCAACTCTAGAGGAACACGAAATTTGTCAACGATAGTTACCCAGGAACAAGATAGATGTCACATTAGTTAACCAGCGTACTACGTGTCACGATAGTTACTAAAGAAAAAATTATTTTAAATAGGATTTTTTTTAAATTGGTCCTCTTCATAGTCCAGAAGAGCGTGCTAAAAAGTGTCTGACTAACATCAAGCTAGAATTTTGTATACAATTCAATCTTTTAGCGCCTTTTAAGAATATGTGGTCGGCTAAGTTCATCTGCGGGACATAGCTTGGCAATTTGGCGTTTGAAAAAAACAAACCGGTGGAGAGCGGCCATGTCTCACCAATTATGGTGGACAATGTGATTTTCATGATCCTGAGTACAGAATTAGTTAGTAGACCGAAAATCAAGTTGATGTTAGTTTGTCCGTTGACAGGTGACCACGTTGATTTTTAGTAATATTTGAATAACTAACCTATCAAATGTGAAAATAACATTGAATTTTCTTATTTATTATAATTGATAAAATATAGTGAAAATTAAACCCCGCGACATACATACGTATATAATTGTTGTATAGATGTTTAGCATCAAAATAAAGCACTAGCTGGATCAAAAACTGGAAAATAAATTTTGAACATAAAGGTTTGCTCAGAATTGTTAAAGTATTGGGGAGAGTCGGACAAAACCGGGTACTTAATCTGTAATCTGTAATAAAATCATTGCTATTAGTAACAGATCAACAAAACAAAGTTTATCAGTTGCCTTATTCATTCATTTATACCATATTATTCTTTTGTTGCTTTAATATTAACACAATATTTTTTATGCTTTTTTTAATCACCCAGGTACAAAACCCCGGTTTTACCCCTAGGGTGGGGTAAAACCGGGTCCTCATTATATTAATTCAAAACAACTCTAAATTTAAACATCTTTATTGCAGACAGTTTAATAAGACTTAAAATTGACGTATTAAGTCGAGATATAAAAATTGTTAAACAAAATCCTTAAAACAGTTTTGTCCTTAACTCAGTTTATGACAAATGTCGCACACAAGAGAATCGTTCTCTTCTTCTGCATTAGTACACTCATATAAGCCCAACTGCGACAGGAAATACATTTAATCCGCCCTTCTTTTGATCGAGATAGAGTGCATACAATACATAACTTGATGCATTGCAAAATATGCAAGCTTCCTCAGAGCTGTCTTCATCTGAATTAATTTTACATAATTTCCTAAAGTGGAGGGCAAAACCGGGTACCCTGTTTTACCCCACACCTTGGTACCCGGTTTAACCCAACAGCTACTTGTTGAGTTCAATATGGAGTTGATAGGTTTGGCGTCGCTCTAGGTGTATGAAAAGAGAATGAATATATCCAGTAAAATATGCTTAATTAAAGTGTGCACTTATCTTTCTTGAGAAAATGTTATAGCAATTGAAACTCAGTAGACAAATGTAACAACATTAAAAACTTTTTCACTAAAAATTTAAAAAAACGTTCTGAGTATGAAAATACGTGGTACCGATGCTGTTTTTCTCTCCAACTGCACGGAATGGCTACCGCTAATAGCTTTATTGTTTACCGGTAGATAAGATCACTAATCAGGGAGATATCGAGGTACCCGGTTTTACCCGCCTACCCGGTTTTGTCCGACTCTCCCCTACTATACGCGAGCTATGTGCCACACTAATTGGCAGAATCTTTTAGTTCATATAATAAGTGGTCAATAACCAATAACCCGTTAATTAGTATTGATATCTACCAAGTAAAGTTACAGAATTACTGTCTTAAAACTTGGTTAGTTTAATAACTGCCAAGTTAGACAATAGACCATGTTTATAGATAATAATATTGATAATGATACAGCATTGTCACAAGCTTATTCTTTATGCTTCACTTATTTTATTTAAGACAAAAAAAAAATACACAAAACAATTATTCAACTATTACAGACTCTATTTTTATGTAAACGATATTTGCAAAACAAGAACATTTAGTAGATACTTTACGTAATATAACAATATAGAAATAATAGAAGAAAAAAGCTGTTTTATAATCAGTATTGTTACCTGCTTTGATATCTCAAGGTATAATATCAGAGATTCTGTACCTGATATTATAAAACTATTACAGGTATCGTGATTCTATCAAATAATTATACTGTAATGGTGTAGTGACGTTACAATATTGTAGTATTTGCTCTAGTTTTTCTTCTATTACTATCACATTTAGAGAAATATGTATTTAATTTTTAAGAGCATACAACAAGCATGCCAAACACACATTAGCCCCCCTCCCCCCCACCCTTTTTGCCCCCTATCATTGTGGCCCTGCCATTTTCATCAATACTAAAAAGTACTTGAAAATAGTGGCACAGTCGTGCTTTCGAATCCACGTATCCAAATATCCATGGTTGACTTGGATGGACGTAAAAATGAAAAAAAAAATAAAAAAATAAAAAAAATACGTGTTAGGTTTTACAAAACTTTATATATTTAAGCGTAATATTCTGCTAAATATTTATATCTTTTATGAAAATAACTTCAATAATTCTAGCATTAAATCAAATTTTATTATTTACAGTGGTTATATAAAAAAAAATCGCTACAAATTTAGATAAAAAACAGTTGTTAATAAAAAAAAAGTGGCAACACTGAAATCGCCTTTGTTTTGATTTCTTGGTGACTCAAACTTTCGTTTTTTTACAACTTTAATATCTTTAAATCTTTTATATAAAAAGGGAATATAATAATTAGTGTAATTTTTCTGCCGTTAGTAGATGAAATATTGTATGTAACTATATGCTGCAAAGGAAACATTCCAAACTCGTTTAAAGATTATCTGCTTCGGTTACACCTTAGCAGGTAATTAAACATTTTCCTGCCTCGGCTTCGCCTCGTCAGTCAACATGTAATTTTCCTGACTCGGCTTCACCTTGTCAGTAAAATAGTTAATTTCCTGCCTCGGCTTCGCCTCTGCAGTAAATTTGTTTAGCCTATCCTCGCCTTGGAACTAAAACTTAAAAACTTGTCAGCAAAATTCCATTTTCCTGCCTAGTAACATAAATAACTATTTTAATAGTACATTACGCGTCAAGTGCGGAAAGTAGCATTTTGCATGGTGGTAAAACCACACGAGCAATGCAAAATGCCGTTTTCGCACGAGTTGCGTACCGTACTTTATCTACGATTGTTAGATTTAAATAATAAATACAGAAAAAAATAAACTTCCAGTATACAAGTTCGTATTTCTCTTTTGATAAAGATAACATTAATTCATTAGTTGTATTTTGTGCCGAATTATTTCGGGAGGCGTATTATTCTCCTCATATTCGTCATAATCATTTAAATCACTCATTGATTTTAACAAAAAACTCGATATAAAAGTTACTTTTATTAAACAAACAGCAAATTAGTCTTGTTAAATGTAAACAAACTCTCTAATCGTGCGTAAAGCTGAAGAATTCTTCTTCTTTACCGCACTAGTGAGGTAAAGAAGAGGAATTCTTCAGAACTATGAGACGCGTATGCGCAATGAATACAAGTACGTAAAGAATCACTTTCTACGCATCTAAACAGAGATATAATGTTTATATTTCGTATCAATCGTAGATAAAATTATTTACGTACAATTAATTTATGTAAACAAACAATATGATGATTCGTGCATTGAAACATTTTGACCAAGTCTTTAATATAAAAATACCATTATCTTTTCTTTAAAAATAAAAATTCTCAACAATCAAGAGGAGAAAGGTAAAAGAGGCGAAGAGAAAGGGAAATTTCATTAAGAGAAAATGATAATGTTGGCCAGACTGAGTACAGGTTTGCCTGTTGCACCCCCTCTTCCCTGTTACCTCCTGCATTTCTCCCCACTCTATCCCCACCCTTTCCATAACACAAAACTCTAAAAGCCGCTTCAGTTTCTAACCGACCTTGTAAGCGCGCGGTACGTCAACTCCATCGTATTTCGTTTTCGTTTATACATTGTTCCAACACCCCCATAATAAACAAAAACAATATAATAATACCTCTTCAAATGCTCAAAAAAATATTAATTTAAAATTTCCTTAGCTCAAATCTACCAACATAACAATTAAAAACTAATTATTTTATTCTTTATTTATAAAAACAAAACATTCGTACTGTTATAAAGCTTTTATAACCTAACTATAACCTTCATATTTTTCTTTATTTTGGTGTTTATTTTGCTTTCTAATTTTTCGGTTGTGATTGTAAACAAAGCATTTCGGACATAAACAATTACTTAAGTGGTGATGTTATCAACGATATTTATAACGTATGATGCTTATTGGTATGTTTATTTTGATTTTTTTAAATTATTATTTTATTACGTTAATTTTATTTTTAGTTTTATAGTGTTATTTGATATTCTTAATTAAAAATTAAGTTATAATTAGAAATAATTCCAATTATATTTATCATTAATCCCTTTTATATACCTTTTTGTAAAGTTTTCATAATAAATAATATACTTACCTATAAAGTAGTATTAATTTATCTAAATATGTAATAATGTGTAATTGAGAAAGAAACTTTTTTTTTTTGTTTGTTTAAAACAAATTGTTTATATACATATTTTTTAGCAATTAATTAATTTCTTATCACTTCATTGATAACAGTCTTTTACGTGGTTGGATTTCATTGATAATAAAATAGATTAAACATAAACATATAATACATACACTTAGTTATTAAAAGATAGTCGATGTTTAATTTTCAACTGTTTTGTATCATTGTTTATTATTGTTCTTTTTTTAGTCCATTGATGACAATATTCTGATTAATATACACAGTCATCAATCATGATTAGTATATATTATATTATTATCAATCATCAATAGAATATATATTATTACCAATCATCAATAGAATATAAATTATTATGAATCATCAATAGAATATATATTATTATGAATCATCAAATGAATATATATTATTATCAATCAACAATGGAATATACATATATGTATTATCAAAATAGAATATATATTATTATCAATCACTCATCAATAGAATATATATTATTATCAATCACTCATCAATAGAATATATATTATTATCAATCACTCATCAATAGAATATATATTATTATCAATCACTCATCAATAGAATATATATTATTATCAATCACTCATCAATAGAATATATATTATTATCAATCACTCATCAATAGAATATATATTATTATCAATCATCAATAGAATATATTATATTATCAATCATCAATCGAATATAATATATTATTATCAATCATCAATAGTCTGGAGTCAAGAATAAATATAATTTAAAACAAAGAAAAAATAAAGTTTTTTTTGCAAAACCACAAAGTTTTCTTTAAAAATATTTTAATGTGGATTATATTACAATGAGAAGGTACATTTAACAATATCGTTAACTTTAGTTCTAACTTCGCTTTCCCAACTCTAATGTTCAAAGTTATTTCCATTAAATATAAAAAAAAAAAAAAAAAAAAGATTGTTTTATTTAACTTCAGCTCCGCTTTTATTTATAATGTTAGCTTATTAAAGTTTGCAGACTCTTTTTTTTAATACAACCAAAGCAAGTTTTAGCTCTATTCTTAACTTTATCTGTATTCAATCATCAATGTATTTATATGACGCGAATTATTACTAGGAATTTGTTCAAAACGTATGAATAATATTTAATAGGAAATTCTAGCCAAGTGAAACCACAATATTTCTTTGTTACAAATCCTTAGAGGACATTTTATTTTTATAGATTTATTATTAGTCAAAATATCTTCATCACAAATCTAACCAATTCTTACCTCCTCTAACTAATTCTTACCTCCTCTAACCAATTCTTACCTCCTCTAACCAACACTTACTTCCTCATCAGCTTCCAAAAAAATCTTTCCAATCAACTCTTACCTTCTCTGACATTCTCCTACCTCCTCAAGCTCACTTTTACCTCCTCTAACCACTTATAACCTCCTCTAACCACTTCTTACCTTCTCTAACCACTTATAACCTCCTCTAACCACTTCTTACCTCCTCTAACCCACTTCTTACCTCCTCTTCAACTCTAAAAAAATCTCCTCCCAATCTACATTGAACGCCTCTTACCTCCTCTAACCATTTTTTACCTCTTCTAACCAACTCTTACCTTCTTTAACCTACTCTTACCTCCTCTACCCGACTCTTACCTCCTTTAACCTATTCTTACCTCCTCTACTCCTCTTACCTCTTTTAACCAACTCTTACCTTCTCCAACTGTCTCTTACCTCCTCTAACCACTTAAAACCTCCTCTAACCACTTCTTACTTCCTCTAACCACTTCTTACCTCCTCTAACCCACTTCTTACCTCCTCTTCAACTCTAAAAAAATCTCCTCCCAATCTACATTGAACGTCTCTTACCTCCTCTAACCATTTTTTACCTCTTCTAACCAACTCTTACCTTCTTTAACCTACTCTTACCTCCTCTACCCGACTCTTACCTCCTCTACCCGACTCTTACCTCCTTTAACCTATTCTTACCTCCTCTACTCCTCTTACCTCTTTTAACCAACTCTTACCTTCTCCAACTGTCTCTTACCTCCTCTAACCACTTAAAACCTCCTCTAACCACTTCTTACCTCCTCTAACCCACTTCTTACCTCCTCTTCAACTCTAAAAAAATCTCCTCCCAATCTACATTGAACGTCTCTTACCTCCTCTAACCATTTTTTACCTCTTCTAACCAACTCTTACCTTCTTTAACCTACTCTTACCTCCTCTACCCGACTCTTACCTCCTTTAACCTATTCTTACCTCCTCTACTCCTCTTACCTCTTTTAACCAACTCTTACCTTCTCCAACTGTCTCTTACCTCCTCTAACCACTTAAAACCTCCTCTAACCACCTCGTACCTCCTCTAACCTACTTTAACCTCCTTTAACCAACTCTTATCTCCTCAACCCTCTTCTTACCTCCTCTTTAACACCAAAAAATCTCCAATAAACGTCTCTTACCTCCTCTAACTGACTTTTACCTCCTCTAGCCAACTCTTACCTCTTTTAGCCAACTCTTACCTCCTCCTAATCAACTCTTACATCCTTTAGCCAACTCTTACCTCCTCCAGATCAATTCCTACCTCCTTTAACCAACTCTTACCTTCTCCTAATCAATTCTTACCTCCTTTAACCAACTCTTACCTTCTCCTAATCAATTCTTACCTCCTTTAACCAACTCTTACCTTCTCCTAATCAATTCTTACCTCCTTTAACCAACTCTTACCTCCTCCTAATCAACTCTTACCTCCTCCTAATCTATTCTTACCTCCTTCAATTAACTCTTACCTTCTTCTAATCAAATCTTACCTTCTCCTAATCAACTCTTACCTCATCCTAATCATCTCTTACCTTCTCTAACTGTCTCTTACCTCCTTTAACCAACTCTCACCCTCTCTATCCTACACTTACTTCCTCTTATAAGTTTTACCTCCACGAACTAACTTTGACCATATCATATTGTGGTTAGTACCTTCGCTTTTCTTAGGTGCCGGAAGCATCTTCAGGGGAAATATAGACCCAGTTGGTTCTAGTTTAGGTTTATAAAACGACAACTGCCATTTTAACCGCGATTTTCACTTATAACTGATTTAGACCAAAAAAACTTTAGATTTAGTTGATTTTTTTAAACGAAAAGTTTTTGGTTTGTCAATATTCTACCTACTACTGTGTGGGGATGGAGACACGTATATTTTTAGCTTGTTTTATCTGGTCAAAGTTGAAATGTTAGCTCAAAGCAGTGCTTAATACTGTGTCTAATGATGGTCTTCACAGAGAGAGGGGTCTTTAGTCTGTCTTCTTATCTATTCTTCATATTCTTCAGTTGTTTTTTTTTCTTGGATTACTTCTCGTTCTCGTTAACATTTGAGTACTTTTTTTCTAATCATCGTTTTTTTCGCCAACTTTTTTTTTTCTTTTACCAGTTGAGTCTTTAAGTAATAAAAATATGAAGTTGGTTATAGTTCTGAGATTGATTGCCTTACAGTGATAATGTCTTATTTCTAATGTTAAATATTTTTAAGAGAGCTATTGTCCCCTTATATAGATTATCACGTTACAACGCAAGGATTAAACTTTACTTTTATTGTTGTAATCTTACCATGATATTTTTGTTTTTTAGAAAATAAAATAAAATATACTGCCAATTAGTGTGGCACATAGCTTGTCCTTCTTCTTACGTTAAAGTCTTACAACAATCTTACGTTACCCTCCGACATTGTATGACTCGCCCACGGGTAACTGTAAAGTGCACCATTTTTTAACGAAGTAAATCAAAGTATGTAAATTACACCACTCCAATTTAAAACGAAGTAAGTCAAACCATGTAAATTGCACCACTACCTCTTAAAACGAAGTAAGTAAAATAGTGTAAATTGCACCACTAAACGTCCCTTTGTCTAACTTAATGATTGGAAGTAATGGATTTTGTCACTTTTTGTTACATAAGTGTGATGTTCCTTTGTCCCAAACAAAATATATTAGACTACATGTCCCTTTGTCATATTTGATTGTTAGGCTAACAGATATTGCCACTTTAAATTACAGAAGTGTGATATTCCTTTGCCCCAATATACATTGTACAAATATAATTTTACTTACCATGGAACCATTGAAAAGAGGTTGAAAGGAATTGGTGCGATTTACATAGTTTGACCTACCTCTCAGAGATGTAGTGGTGCAATTTTCACTATTTTCCTTACCTCGTTTTGAGAAGTTTTGGTGCAATTTACACTATTTTCCTTACCTCGTTTTGAGAAGTAGTGGTACAATTTACACTATTTTCCTTACCTCGTTTTGAGAAGTAGTGGTACAATTTACACTATTTTCCTTACCTCGTTTTGAGAAGTTTTGGTGCAATTTACACTATTTTCCTTACCTCGTTTTGAGAAGTTTTGGTGCAATTTACACTATTTTCCTTACCTCGTTTTGAGAAGTTTTGGTGCAATTTACACTATTTTCCTTAATCGTTTTGAGAAGTAGTGGTGCAATTTACACTATTTTCCTTACCTCGTTTTGAGAAGTAGTGGTGCAATTTACACTATTTTCCTTACCTCGTTTTGAGAAGTTTTGGTGCAATTTACACTATTTTCCTTAATCGTTTTGAGAAGTAGTGGTGCAATTTACACTATTTTCCTTACCTCGTTTTGAGAAGTAGTGGTGCAATTTACACTGTTTTTCGTACTTCGTTTCTTTTTTCAATTTACATTTACCCTCGCCCACAATTTTTTTTTTTTTACTTTCTCATATAATGAAAAAGTATTGTGATGGCCGAAGATTTGATTTTGATGGATTTAGACGTTTTGAGGTCCCCTGAGTCCAAAAAAGTGGTTTTTAAAAAATGTCTGTCTGTCGTCTGTGCAGACGCGTGGAGCGTCTGAGAGAATAAAGGACTTTCATTCCAAAAAACAACCAACTACTTATATAAAAAAACCTCAAGTCCACAAAAGAAAAACTTCAATTAATAAAAATTAAGTTAAAAGAGAATGAGAGTTTCAAACAAATCTACGTTTAGCAGAAAAAAAGTTTAGAAGGTCCTAGAAGCATACAAATCTAGTTTACTCAAAGCATAAGTTAAGAGGGTACAAGAAACAAACAATTCTATGTAGAAAGCATGTTTAAGTACTTTCCTTCTTTTTAAATGGTTCAAATAGGTAATAATAGAGCACACATTAAAAAAAATCGATTTTCTCTACTAGTTAATAATTTATATCGAAGCTCTGTTATTAATAATTCCATCGAAATAAACTTTCTGACTTCCTGCTACTCTTAATTCATTAAACATTGAACCCAGTGAAAGAAGAGAGAAGGAAGAAGTGATGGGGTAGAAGTAATAAGAGAAAGAAGAACGTGAAAATCTTTCAGTTGCAGAGTTGCTGGGAACATGCAATCTGAACAATTATTTTAGGTTTTATCAGTGCGTGAATCTTACGCGCAAGTTAATAATTTAATTATCAATTACTCACCACGCTTTATGAAGCTAGTATAATTATTGTTCTTTGTTTTTGATTTTTATCAGTAGTAGATCGAAATAACTACTCTAACCATGCTATCTTTAAAACTAGTTCTAATGAAATGTTATGTCTTACTAGTTTCAAGGAATTGTTTTTCAATTATAACTATTTGTAAAGGGCTAAGCGTCAATTAAATTTGATTAAGTTTGGTAAATCCAATTGTTTGGGCCTGTTTTGATTTCCAGTGGTGTCAAATTTATTTTTTATTTAATATTAAATGTGGGCAGGTGGTTGATATTAATATGGGTCCATCTTTGGGGTATACTTTCAACAAACCATTAAATTTTTCGTAAATTCGCACAAGTGGTAACTCGGCCCGCCTACATAGGAGGAGGAACTATGTAGATTATAGATAATTGGAGGCAGTAGCGAGAAAAAAAGGGAGGGGGAATGACACTAACCATAAGACGTATATAAAGTTTATAAATATTAGAGTTCCTTAAGTATTTAAGTTTATAAATATTAGGGTACATTAAGTATATAAAGTTTATAAATATTAGAGTTCCTTAAGTATTTAAAGCTTATAAATATAAGAGTATCTTAAGTATTTAAAGTTTATAAATATAAGAGTACCTTAAGTATTTAAAGTTTATAAATATAAGAGTACCTTAACTATTTAAAGTTTATAAAGATAAGAGTACCTTAAGTATTTAATGTTTATAAATATAAGAGTACCTTAAGTATATAAAGTTTATAAATATAAGGGTACCTTAAGTATTTAAAGTTTATAAATATAAGAGTTCCTTAAGTATTTAAAGTTTATAAATATAAGAGTACCTTAACTATTTAAAGTTTATAAAGATAAGAGTACCTTAAGTATTTAATGTTTATGAATATAAGGGTACCTTAACTATTTAAAGTTTATAAATATAAGAGTACCTTAAGTATTTAATGTTTATAAATATAAGAGTTCCTTAAGTATATAAAGTTTATAAATATAAGGGTACCTTAAGTATTTAATGTTTATGAATATAAGGGTACCTTAACTATATAAAGTTTATAAATATAAGAGTACCTAAGTTATATCCAGTTTATTAAATATATGAGTAAGAGAACCTTAAGTATATAAAGTTTATAAATATTAAGTACCTACATAAGAATTGTTACATCTATCTAAGTTGAAGCTAGTTACGAATTACTTTTAAACGAAGTCCTTTTTTCGTATTTTGAAATTTTTGTGTCTAATATTTTCTAAATGAGTCGTAAAGAAATTGGACTTTATTTTATAACCCGTAACATTTTGACTAAACTATTTTATAACCAATGCAATTTTTATTATATTTTATAGTTCCAAAGAGTCTAGAATTGATTTAAATTTATCAAATCTTTTTATAACAATGAAGTAGAAATACCTATTAAAGAGGAAGTAAAGAAAGAAATAACTGCTTTGCAAGCACTAATATACATGAAGATAAGATTTATTTTAAATGTATAAATATATTTAATTTTTTTTAATTGTTCCCATTACAAAATATTATTCTCTTGATTCTACTCGGTTATAGAACACAATTACCCTTGACATTTAGTGTTTAATTGACTTTTTTTTCCTTGATAATATCTTCGTTAAGCGATTTTTGTTTGGGCTTAAATTCATTATTGTTTCAATACAGGTAGAGTATGTTTCAAACTCTACAACATATGTTTCTTATTTATTCGTTTCGTTGTAATCGTTTACTTATCGATTTTCTGTTTTACAAATATAGGAGATTTTTGGTTTCGTGTCTGTCTATCGGTCAAAATATTTTGTGAAAGGTCAATATTTTGAAAACTACTTACCAGGGTTGCCAAGTACACGGTAATACCGTATATATGCGATAATTCTTATATTATTCTACCGTACGTAAAAGTACGGGTTGTCACCCGAAAAAGTGTCGATTTCCTATGAAATAGTTGGAACGTAACAAGCCAGGTTCCTTTAATAATTTATACATACTACATTTGTCGCTTCCGAGCCTTAATAATTCTGGGAAGTTTATAGCTAGCCCGATGTTACGGCAAATCCCTGTCCTACATTTTATCGCCTTCTGTTTACATTTACTGTAACATGCGTTACCGTTTCAGTTCAGTTTGCTTATAACTTGTAACCTTCTTGTTTGTCGTATCACTTTTGTGTTCTCCCCTCCTATAGTTATCGTGAATTTTATTTCAAATAACGCGGACGCACTTTAAAGTTTTTTTTTTGAGATTATTGTGACTAAATGGTAAATCGTATCGACAAGCTGATTGCGCCAGCGGTAACTAATTTTAAAAGATCTACAACTTTGGACCTATGACTTTTTGTCGCACTTTTATCGGTTCTACCTTAAATAGAGCTAAATTTAATTTTTTGTAAAAAAAAAAAAATGACTTTGAGCTCTTATGGCGTCCGCAATTGTTGACCGATTTAATTTTTGATTGGGGTGCTTAAACCTAACACTACTGCTCGAAACATCGAGTATTTATTATTTCATTATTATAGTTATTAAATAGAGTTTATTAAATATTTACTGGTGCAACTGTCGTATTGAGAGAAGAGACTGGTAATTCAAGTAATGCACTATCATGGTTGATGATTGTTCAATCACTTCTCACTCTAATTGGTTTTGTCTACGTTTATTTTCTTATTTGTTATACCTTTTTTTTTAGCATTGTTAGTTATTACTATACTACTTAGTTTCTATTGGCTATTTTTTAAATATATAGATAGACTCCAAACTACGATTTGGAGAGTATTATATTCTTACCAATTGAATTAATGTTGTGTAATATAGTCCTGATTTTATCCTTAAAAGGCTTTGGAAATAAAACTATTTAGGAATTTAATTAAATTGCTAGGCCTACATGTACATGCTTTTAGGAAACATAGTCACTAATACCTAGCTTTCACCCCGCGTGGAGCGCGGGGTGAAAGCTAGTATTTAATAAATATGACCACTAAGAATCGAAACTAGCCTAAATAACAATTCTTTCAATAATAAGACGCAAGGAATCTATGGTTCACACTAATTAAGCTGACTATTTTTTGCTTGGTTGCTCTTATTTTCTTCCTCATCCATATTCGATGCAAGCATTGCTTACTTTTTATTTATTGAATTTCAGCATTTATGTTAAAACAATGACAAAACTAACTAATGCATGCACATATTAATATCTTGCTGCATACGTAGACGGCATTTCCGTAACTTTGACAGTTGCTGGACAGCTTTGTCACAATGAATAACAATTTTGACAGGAAGTGGGTGGCATGTGGCTACAGACTGTCACGTTCCGTACAGTGTTAATCGATCTTTAGACCAACCACCTTCCGAGCTTAAACCAATTGTTTATTTCTCAAAATTTAAAAACTGCAACTATATTTTTCAGACCTTAAGGACATTAGGTATGATTCTGTCTGTAAGTTCAAATATATTGTAATATAGCTTAAAACATATTAATGAAAAATCGGTCCGAAACAATTCAAACAAACTTTCTCATAATATATGTTCGTAATTAATTAGCCTAGTGTTTTCCATTTTTTAGTTTTCGGAAACTTCTTTAGATTATTACTCCCCTCATAAAGAAAAAACAAAGAGAAGTAACAAACTAAAGAAGGTGTAAGGAATGTTCTTCTTTAGACTGTTACTCCCCTTATAAAAACAGAAGTGTGATATTCCTTTGTCCCAAAGTAAATTGGACTAAACATCCCTTTGTCTTAATAGTTATTTAGTCAGTCATTAATATTCTAAAAAAAAAAATGGAAGTAACAATCTAAAGAAGTTCCAGTTTTCTTAGGTACATTTAATTATTATTGAATAATTCATCAAAATTTATCATAAAATTATCTTCTCCTTGGCGGGGGATCGAACCCTTGTTCCGTGTTTAAAGCTATTTCCTCAGGAACTAGATTTTTTCCGGGAAAACTGCTTATATAACTAGTTAGATTCGTATTTAAATGGACTACATTTTAGAATTTTTTAATTAAAATTGTCTGAACCGTTTTCGAGGAATAGTTTTTTGAGGATAGCGTCCCTAAATTTGGAGCTAAAATTCATTTTTCTATTCCGCCTCGGGTTACCTTTTTTCTGGACATGTATGCCAAATTTCGTCAAAATCGGCCCTGCACTTTAGGCTCTACGTCTCTGCACAAACAATAGACGACAGACAGACATTTTTTAAAAACCACTATTTAGGACTCATGGGACCTCAAAACGTGTAAATCGAATTTTTGCGCCATTACAATACTTTCTCCTCCTATGAGAAAGTAAACGTTCTATGCTTGAGATAAATAGAGTATTGCATGCTTACAATTTTCCGTCAACATATTTAGGGTCTTTTATTAATAAATTATTAAATACACTCACACACACATATATGTATGTATTATACTAATTAAACTGTTTACAGCTGATGGAATGATATACCAACCCTCTCTTTCTCTTTATATATATATATATATATATATATATATATATATATATATATATATATATATATATATATATATATATATCGTTTTTAATCTATTTAAAATGTTATTGTGTCTTTTCAATTTGTATTAGCGTGTAGAACACGACTCATCTAGCCTGGAATAGAGGTCAAAACGCAAATTAATCGCGTAGGATAATTTTCACAATAATGCACTTAGCGTTTGCGTGTCTTGTTTTGTAGCGGCTTCACTTTCTTTTACCTTGTTATCAAAACGAGTTGGTTGTTTTTTTTATCTGACAAAAGACTTATTTTTATTTATGTATCTACGACAACCTACGCTTGTTAATGTTGACATTAAGCCCACCTACGTTCATTCCCAATTTTTTCAATGAAGTTCTAGATCTTTGCACTTTACCTACGCTTTTGATAAAGGAAACTTCCTACGTGTGACATATATTTTTCAGTTTTAAATAACCTGTAATGATAATTTGCTTGGATTATTTATTTATTTTTAATTTAGCTTAATTTATTTATTATTTAGGTGATTTACTGTTGAGTTACAAATGAGCTTTTTAAATGTCAATATAATTATCAGGGTTTTTTTTTTTTAATGATTTTTATTTTTTAAATATACGTAGGTAGTATATATGTGAATATAGAAAAAAATCGGGGTAAATTCGTACTGTATATGCGAGGCCAAGATTTAAAGCCACCTCTAATCACCCTTTAGGAAATTTTTCTGGCACGTACAATACGAATTAGCCAAAATCGGTATATACGGTATATCGGTATAGATACAAATCTTTCTCATATACAGACTAATAATAAATTTAAATCCTTATAATATTTAATTAAATTATTTATTATTTTAGGTATTTAAAATAATATTCAACAGGTGATTATTTACATTTCGTTTTATATTTTCAGCAAATTCATATTTATTTTTATGAATGTCTTTTATGAACTGAATTTTGACTGGGAGATTTATAATATAAGTCTCCTCAACCTTTATAACAAGTCGTTTTGAGAAGTCAACCTCTATAACACGACTCTATACAGGAATGGGTCGACCTTGAACAAGTCTAGACTTGAGAACCCCGCCCCACCCCGCTCCCAACATTCCATTAACCTCTATAACACGACTGATAGCCAAAATAACCTTGATAACACGACCCTCTACAAAAAGAGCACCTCGATAACAAGACTGTTTCCCTAATCCCCTTGAGATACTTCTTATCGAGGTTCTACTATATTTATATTAATAGAGAGAGAATATACATTTTTAAAACTTAGTTCCGATATAGTTCTGAGTCCATTTTTACTTTCATGGTACATGGTATACCTTATATACGTATCTGGTATACCTTGGACCTTGGTATACTTATATACGTAGAGGAGATTGAGATTATATACGCTGAAGAATTATTGTGACTGACGTTTTTGGATCAATTTTGATAAAAAATTCTAAAATGAAATCCACTTAAATATAGGATTTCAACGATATAATATGTAGTTTTCCCAGGGTAAATCTCATTTCCGTGATAAAATTACCTCTGTTCCCGCTGAAGTCAAGTCCAACCAATGTAACCTCTTGAATGCTTTATAATTACTGTTTTTAATTATAAATTAATTAATTTAGATATTAGAGGGATTTTCATTCAGTGTCATTATGTATAATGACAACGTTTTGTTTGTGCTTATCGAACCAATTTTTTTAAATGATATATAATTAATAAACAGATTTTTTTTTCTTATTATTAATTATAATTATATTTTTTATTATTTTATTTAATTATCAAGTAATTAATGTTTTTAGTCTCATTTATTTGTTAAGTTTTTTTTCTCTGGTTAAATAGATTTGATTTATTTTTATTCCTCCTTATTATTTATTTTATTTACCACTCTATTCCTTAATTCTTGATTTTATTTTTTTATTTTTAGTACATTATATTCTTAATTAAAAAGTTTTTAATAGAGATGAAGTGGAAAGATAATTGAGCAATATATATATATATATATATATATATATATATATATATATATATATATATATATATATATATATATATTGCGTTCTATTCACAGTATCATTTAATTATTTATTTTAATATAATTTTTTCTTTATTTATTTTTTCCTTTATCCGTAACAAGGTCAGGGGTTGTTAAAAATGTAAGTTTATATATATAAAATATTCTGCTCCTTTTTTTTTTTAATTCGCCCTTAAGGGTAATATTTAAAAAAAAAAAATAAATAAATATAGAACATGGACTTAAGTATACTTAAATGAAAAAAAAGGGGTAGTAGCACTTAAGTGCTTAATTATACTTAAGGGGACTGAAGTACAGAGGGGAAAGAAAACTTTTAATTTTTTAAAGATCATTTAGGTAGAAGTAATTTCTTATTCCTGCTTCCATGGTTGGTCTTTGAGGAGAGAAGTTGGCTCTTTTAGCAAATAAGTTAGAGATCATTAGACGTGGTCACAATTAGAGTGGTGACCACAGATCTGGATTCAATTGGAATTCACGGGTTCCCCTGCTTCGGTTATCACCGTGCATCGACAATATAAAAATTATTGGTCCGATAAATCTAACAAAATTTTCTCATATAGATATATCATATAGATATATCATATAGATACCTTGATCGTAGACTAACATGGGCACATCACACATCAACAATACGCAAACGCATCTACACACGGTATAAACTTTTACAGAGACTCCTCAACAAGAAATCAAAACTCAACACACATAACAAAGTACTCATATACAACACAATACTCAAACCTGCATGGACATATGGCATCGAATTATGGGGCTGCACCAAACGTTCCAACTCCTACCGCATCCAATCCTTACAATCAAAGATCCTTAGAACCATAGTAGATGCACCCTACTATGTCTCCAACCAAACCTTACACAACGACCTCAACATCCCATTCATCCGAGACCTAGCCATTTCCCGCTACAGATCCTTTCACCAGTCAGTTTCCTTCCACAAAAATCCTCATCCAAAATCTATCATCCGAAACCATTCCTGATAACCCTCCCAGGCGCCTGAAGCGGCAATGGCCTCGTGACTTATTGACACCATAATAAAAAAAAAAAAACAATGTAAATTAATAAATTATTATCACAGCCAATAAGCTCTGTCACTGGACAGCTGTCTTATACCAGTTAATGTCATGCCACATGTATAAACAATGTTATTATTATTGCTTATAACAATCAAATTGTAGTTGCAATATACAATAAAATTAAAAAAAAAAAAAATCATATAGATACTGTATTTGAAATCCCAAAATATCTCATTTAATTGATACATTTTTAAATTTAATTAAAAATTGTTCATTAGGTGGTTGTTTACTTATTTGTTTTTGATTATTAACAAAATAAGATTTATTGTCATCCATATCTCAGAAACTAGATTTTTCCCCGGTAGTACAACTTACACTAGGAGTCCATTAATTCGGACGGTCCATGGAGAATGCAAGGAAAATCACTGACTTTTTGGAAACGTATAGAAATGTACATTCTTTATGATTATTCACATACATAATATATGTAATTACTTATCACGTTCATACAATACATTTAATTAATCCAAACATATATTAATGCAGACGCAGTATCTAAACTTACAAATTTTTGCTTTCGTGCTTATTTAATAAATAAATCGTTTTATAAATAAATCGTTTTTACCATGTGTCCTATAACCTTTCCACTTCCTCAATTTATCCTATAAAAGCAGGTGTACCCCAAGGTAGCATCCTAGGTCCAATCCTGTATACCATTTTCACCTCCGACATCCCTGAACATCCTAGCACCACTTTAGCTTCTTTTGCAGATGATAAGTGCATTTTATCATCTAATATATCACCTATAATAGCATCTGAACAAGTTCAGGAACACCTCTTACTTCTGGAAACTTGTCTCAAGAAGTGGAGAATCAAAATTAATGAAAACAAAAGTGTCCATGTAACGTTTAGTTTGAGACATGGCATATGTAAACCAGTAACCCTAAACCAAATCCCTATCCCTCACTCTAGTTCCGTCCGCTACCTTGGTTTACACCTGGACCGGCGTTTGACCTGGGCACACCACACTAAACTTAAAAGACAAGACTGCAACAGACGCTACATACTTTTACACAGACTTCTACACCATACATCTAAACTCAGCACACATAACAAATTACTCATTTATAACACTATAATTAAGCCCATATGGTCATACGGTATTGAACTCTGGGGTTGCACCAAGCGTTCCAACTCCTATCGTATCCAGTCCTTACAGTCCAAAATCCTAAGAAGAATAGTAAACGCTCCTTTCTATGTTTCTAACTTCACCCTTCACAACGACCTTAAAGTCCCCTTCGTCCATGACCTAGCCATAACCCGATATAAATCCTTCCATGACTCCATATCCCAACATTCCAATCCTTTAATTCACAACCTGTCATTACCATTCATTCCTGGAAATCCTCCTCGACGTCTGAAGAGGCAGTGGCCACGTGATCTATTGAACAATGCTTAACGTGTAAAGTCTAAATATATGTTGTATCAATTGTATTAATTCAAGCTAGTATCTGTGAGTACTGTTAATGGACAGTTCCTCACTTCAAGTCTCTCAAGTCATTGTAAAAACTTTCATAAAAATTGCTTATAACATGTAAAATTATGTAGTTGCAGTTATCTAATAAATAAATAAAAAATAAAAAATCGTGCTTATTACTATACCTTCGATCTATGTGATCGTACTGGAGAACGTAACATGTTTATGTTACGATTTCAACAATTCCAAGGCAGATATCCATTTCAGACATCAGGGAACATTTTTGTTCCGTATCGATCTATCGTTCTGTCTGTCACTCAATTTTGGCGAACGAACGGAGTTAGTTTTAGCAACTTACTTGAAGTGTCGAAATGAGAAAAGTGAAAGAGGGTTAAAACAATGGGACCATTCTTCAAAAACAATTGTTTTTGAGAAAATGTTGAGTTGTCTCCGATTTTTGGTGAATTTATATGGCTTACTAATGATCACATCATGCTCGTTTCGGCGGTACAACGCTACAGCGGTATGATGTGTCAAGTGGCTGCAACTCTCTACCAAAGGGCTTTAAAATGGGTTTAGAATATGGTCTAATTGCTAGGTTCCAACAAGTGGTTCATCCTACCCGTCTAGTACTAGTACCTTGACCTTACTAAAGGGTTATTTCTTAGGGTATTTTCCGTGGTGCAACAACCTATGGAAGAACATAGAGTTGTAAAGATCCTAAACAGCTATTTTTAGTGGATGACACAGGATTGGATTTTGAGTTATAACTGACACATCTCAAAGCCCTGCGTGCAAACTCTATGAAGAAGAAGATAATATTCCTTTTCACCTTTTCAAAATATGTCCTGCATTAGCGCGAATGAGATGGGTAATTTTTGGCTTAGCCATTTGGCAGGGTATTCACATTCTATGGGTCTGGCAGCCTGCTTAGTGGATAGAGTACTATTAAAGGGTTAATAAAACCGGATTTGGGCCTTCCACCCGCATGTGAGGACTTCATCTTTTCAAGTTCCCTAGGGGGTGGTGGTTGCCCTTTTAGCCCCAAGTCTCTGACTAACTTCAAGCTAGAATTTTGTATATAAGTAAATCTTTTGGTGCCTTTTAAGAATATGTGGTCGGCTAAGTTCGTTTGCGGGACATAGCTTGGCAATAGGCATTTGAAAAAAACAAACCGGTGGAGAATGGCCATGTCCCGTCCTTTATGGTGGACATGGACAAGGTGATTTTCATAATCCTGAATACTAAATTAGTTAGTAGACCAAAAATCAAGTTGATGGTACTTCATCATTTAATAGGTAATCTCTTTGATTTGGAGTAATTGATTTATTTAGGATAATATGTATAACAGAAATCATACATAGAAATTGTTTGTACATTATTCATTACAATTGCAATTTTTTTTTCTTCAAATTTGTTTAACTGGCCGCAAAAGCAAAAGCTTGAGCGTGGCTCATTGACTAACTAACCTATTAAGTGACAAAGTACCGTCAACTTGATTTTTGGTCTATACTAAGTTAGCACTCAGGATCATAAAAATCACCTAGTCCACCATAAAGGGCGGTACTTTGCCGCTCTCCACCGGCTTGTTTTTTTTCAAATGACTATTGCCAAGCTATGTCTCGCAGACGAACTTAGCCGACCACTTATTCCTAAAAGGCACCAAAAGATTTACTTATACACAAAATTCTAGCTTGATGTCTTTGTCACTTTTTTGCACGCTATCTTTTGGACTAATAATTCAAGTTTGGAAGTTAGCTTCCTTTTATGGCTTAATAAATTTATTAATAAGTTTTTTTTTTTTTTGTTTCAGGTGAGTTATCAGTCAATTACTTTTGAAGATATGATTAAAAATTGGAGGTCCGGTGAGTGTTTTTTTATTTTATTTTATTTTTTTTTTAAATATAGTATTGTAATTAGATATTTAATAAGTTTCAAGGCATTGTTTTTTGAAACTCCCAAATTTTACATAAATAGGTAACTACTGTAATCCTTAAATAGGTAACGCCCATAGTTAAGAGAAGATGATCAATTTAGCCCTGATTGGATTAGCTTCTTAAATTGGAAGGGATCAAAGACCCCTTTATAGTCTAAAGTTAGATAATGCCCCGTTGACCGGTCAGTGGCATTCAATCATTGGATATAATTTTTTTTTTACATGCAATCTATTTTGAAATTGATTTTAGCATTAGATTTTTTTTGGGATCTAATATTTAGTACTTCTTTAGATTGCTACTCCTCTGTTCTTTTTTAGAATATAAATGACTTTTTTTTATTAAAACCAACACCGACGGTTATGAACGGCTATGAACTGTTAAAGATCGCTTAAAACAAAGCGGATCTAAAGAGGTGAAGTACCTAATTTATTTATAAATATTTTGAATGAAGTTGGCGTGAGGGTTAGGAAACAATCCTGTTCCCTTACTCTACTACAACCATACTTTTTTAACCATCAATTCATCATAATTAATTATTTTTATCTACGATTGATACGAAATATAAACATTATATCTCTGTTTAGTTGCGTAGAAAGTGATTATTTAAGTACTTGTATTCATTGCGCATGCGCGTCTCATAGTTCTGAACAATTCCTCTTCTTTACCACGCTAGCGCGGTAAAAAAGAGGACTTCTTCAGCTTTACGCACGATTAGCGAGTTTGTTTACATTTAACAAAACTAATTTGCTATTCTTTTATTAAAGTAACTGTTTACATCGAGTTTTTAGTGAAAAACAATGAGTGACTCAAGTGACATTGACCAAAATGTGGAGAATAATACTCCTCCAGAAATAATTAATTCGGCAAAAAATACAACTCAAGAATCAATGCCATCTTTATCAAGAGAAGAGATACGAACTTACATACAGCAAGTTTATTTTTTTCTATATTTATTATTTAAATCTAACAATCGTAGATAAAGTACGGTACGCAATTCGTGCGAGAACGGCATTTTGCATTGCTCGTGTGGTTTTACTACCCTCGCTGTCGCTCGGGTGCAAACTCCACACTCGCATGCAAAATGCTACTTTCCGCACTCTACGCGTAATGTACTATTTCAATATTCAATACACATTTATTGCAAGACGCTCGCTTCAATGATAAAAAGAAATACTTTAATTTTAATTTTGCCTTAACTCCGCACTTTAATTTTAATTTTGCCTTAACTCCGCTAAGTACAAATAGTTAGTTACTTTTAATTTTGCCTTAACTCCGCTAAGTACAAATAGTTAGTTACTTTTAATTTTGCCTTAACTCCGCTAAGTACAAATAGTTAGTTACTTTTAATTTTGCCTTAACTCCGCTAAGTACAAATAGTTAGTTACTTTTAATTTTGCCTTAACTCCGCTAAGTACAAATAGTTAGTTACTTTTAATTTTGCCTTAACTCCGCTAAGTACAAATAGTTAGTTACTTTTAATTTTGCCTTAACTCCGCTAAGTACAAATAGTTAGTTACTTTTAATTTTGCCTTAACTCCGCTAAGTACAAATAGTTAGTTACTTTTAATTTTGCCTTAACTCCGCTAAGTACAAATAGTTAGTTACTTTTAATTTTGCCTTAACTCCGCTAAGTACAAATAGTTAGTTACTTTTAATTTTGCCTTAACTCCGATAAGTACAAATAGTTAGTTACTTTTAATTTTGCCTTAACTCCGCTAAGTACAAATAGTTAGTTACTTTTAATTTTGCCTTAACTCCGCTAAGTACAAATAGTTAGTTACTTTTAATTTTGTCTATTTTCTAACTCTGCCATGTATAAGTTGTTAGCATCGTATTCATAGCAGTGTGATTTTATAATTTGTATTTAATGAAAAGCGTAAGGAATTTAAGTTCCTACCGGGTGCTCCACGACACCATACTTTTTTTTATGTTGAAGATACTCGACTAGCTGGAATAGCTGGTAATTGAATTGAGGTTTAGTTATTCTTATAATTCATTTACCAATTAAGGATACTTCGGGAGGAACTTTCACCTGTGTAGTGTAGACTGCAGACAACTCCTGATGTTCAGGCACAACTATTTCACCTATATAACCTTACCTGAAACCTCAACTCGCAAAACACAATAGTTCAGATATTTCTGTTAAGTTGTTTTAAAAAAAATAAACAAGTTATACTTATCTTTCATTGAGAATGTGTATTATTTCTAATTGTAGAGTTGTAATTCTTAAGAATGTAGTTTTATTTACACTTACTTTTACCTTTTCTAATATTTCTAATTGTAGAGTTGTAATTCTTGTACTCACTCGGTAAAAGGTAAACCTACGATTAGATTCTTGTTTTATTTACTCTTACTTGTAACTTTTCATCATTGTTGCTGACTTATTAACAACTCTCCATGACTACTTATTTACATGAACATTATGAAGATATACCGTTGTAGGTTATATCTGTTTGTGATAAGTTTATAATTATTTAGTTGTATATATGTACCATACTTATTGCATTTACTCTTTTATATCGTTGGTGGTGAGTTATTAACTACCCTCGATGACGTCGTAACATTACCATTGAATGAACAGTTTGTGTGGATATACTGTTGTAGATTATATCTGTTAGTAGTTATAATTATAACTTATGCTTTATTTATTGTACTTATTTCTTTATATCGTTGTTGCTGACTTTTTAACAAACCCTCCATGTCGTAACACTACCATTGTAGGTTATATCTGTTAGTATAGTTTATAAGTTGTATATCATAACGTACACTATATTTAATTGACTTCTCTAGATTGTTACTCCCCTTAGAAAAAAATAGAGGGGAGTAACAATCTATAGAAGGTGTACGGAATGTTCTTCTTTAGACTGTTACTCCCCATATAAAAACTGAAGTGTGATATTCCCCAAAGTACATTGGACTAAACATCCCTTTGTCTAATTGTTATTTAGTCAGTCATTTATATTTTTTAAAAAAACATAGGGGAGTAACAATCTAAAGAAGTACCGGTTTTTCTTTCACATACCCACAAAGCAGTAAAACAAGCCATAGGCGTGAAGGAGCTATGTGCCACACTAATTGGCTGACTATTTAAATCATACCTCTTTATTTATTGAAAATAAAACTATAGTTTTATATAGTGTATTATAAATTATTTTATTTAAACTATTAGTTTAAAATGTACTGTTATTTACAACTAAAATC
The DNA here is from genome assembly GCA_951217055.1 of Gerris lacustris. Classification (NCBI taxonomy): domain Eukaryota; kingdom Metazoa; phylum Arthropoda; class Insecta; order Hemiptera; family Gerridae; genus Gerris; species Gerris lacustris. The sequence goes on from OX578286.1 coordinate 32,083,177, forward strand.
ACTTAATTTCATCCCATTGCTTCTTTAATTACCTGACAATGCACTAATTATTTCACAAAAGCACTAAAACTGTACTAAACTCAATAATGTACTATCGTAAATTACCCTAAACAAATTTCACAATTTAATTAACTTGAAATATTACAAATGTAGTATCGCCATTATAAATGTTCAAATCAAAGGTATAATATTTAGATGAAATATTATTACTTTATTACATTCAATTTATGTTTAAGAGTTATTTGCTTCGTTATAATAAATTAACAATTTTAGTTTCTAACATTTTCATACGGTCATAAAGTTTAAATAGGATATTCTACCCCTCTTCCTGCTTTGTGATTTGAAATTTGAATAGCTTATCTGTTATTTAATTACCTCTTATTAAATGAAGTGATATCAATATTAGTGATAATAATATCAATGTTTAATCTGTAATTTTTCCTTTCCCCAAACAATTTTTCGTTTTTCTTTCTTTGTTCTTAGGCCTTTTTTCTTTCTTTGTTCTTGGGTCTTTTTTCTTTCTTTGTTCTTGTTTAATTGTTCTTGGGTCTTTTTCTTTCTTTGTTCTTGGGTCTTTTTTCTTTCTTTGTTCTTGGGTCTTTTTCTTTCTTTGTTCTTGTTTGATTGTTTTTGTGTCTTTTTTCTTTCTTTGTTCTTGTTTGATTGTTCTTGGGTCTTTATTCTTTCTTTGTTCTTGTTTGATTGTTCTTGGGTCTTTTTTCTTTCTTTGTTCTTGTTTGATTGTTCTTGGGTCTTTTTTCTTTCTTTGTTCTTGTTTGATTTTTCTTGGGTCTTATTCTTTCTTTGTTCTTGTTTGATTGTTCTTGGGTCTTTTTTCTTTCTTTGTTCTTGTTTGATTGTTCTTGGGTCTTTTTTCTTTCTTTGTTCTTGTTTGATTGTTCTTGGGTCTTTTTTCTTTCTTTGTTCTTGTTTGATTGTTCTTGGATCTTTTTTCTTTCTTTGTTCTTGTTTGATTGTTCTTGGGTCTTTTTTCTTTCTTTGTTCTTGTTTGATTTTTCTTGGGTCTTATTCTTTCTTTGTTCTTGTTTGATTGTTCTTGGGTCTTTTTTCTTTCTTTGTTCTTGTTTGATTGTTCTTGGGTCTTTTTTCTTTCTTTGTTCTTGTTTGATTGTTCTTGGGTCTTTTTTCTTTCTTTGTTCTTGTTTGATTGTTCTTGGGTCTTTTTTCTTTCTTTGTTCTTGTTTGATTGTTCTTGGGTCTTTTTTCTTTCTTTGTTCTTGTTTGATTGTTCTTGGGTCTTTTTTCTTTCTTTGTTCTTGTTTGATTGTTCTTGGGTCTTTTTTCTTTCTTTGTTCTTGTTAATCTTTCGTGTAACTTCCTCAAAAGTAAAAATAAATTATACCTAGTAGAACTAACTCGAACAGTGACAGTGGGAGACTAGGCTAAACCTATGATCTCCCAAATTTTTACGCGAGACTTGGCTTATTTCTTAACACTTGTGGTTTTTTTTTAGGATTCTTTAGTTCTATATAATGTTTCAAATTATATCAATTTAACATTATAAATGGGTAGGTAACTTCTAATAGATATTCTTTCTCTGCATTTTCATCATTATAAATGAGTAGATAACTTTTAATATATTGCTTCTTTCCTTTGCATTATAATGTTCATTTTTTTTTTTTTTTTTTTTTTTTTTTTTTTTTTTTTTTTTGCATGCTTGGAGAATGCTTTTAATTATAAATATATAATTACCTCTTTCTGCACTTTTTTTCTTCTTTTTTTCGAATGGAAATTAATAATCCATTGACGACTTTCATATACGAATATATTACAACAATGTTAACTCAATCCATAATTATTAATAATCTAATAATAATTATATGAGCATTCGAACTGCCGATAATATTATTAAAAAAATTGGCGATTATTTATCGGCGATTGTTTCAATTAAAATTAAACGTTAGTTTACAATTATTATACTTTAAAATTATGTTGGTTTTTTTTTTTTTTTTTTCGATCTTCCTAGAAATTATCAGCTATTTCTTTTAAATAATTTTTTTCTTTTTTTGCTTTTCTTTGCTCGTCTCGGCTCATTATTATTTATTATCAATGCGTGAGTGATATCGTGTATATATATATATATATATATATATATATATATATATATATATATATATATATATATATATATAGCTGAATATTCCGTGCTTCGTTATCAAATATATGTACTATGTTTTTATTTATTTATTTTTTTTTTATTTGATAAGGTTTTGAACTTCCGCCTAAACACACAGAGATATACTATTTCTTTTTTTAAAAAAAAGCGTTTGTTTATGTCCTACTGCTTTATTTATTTATTGAAAATACCAACCTACCCTGCCACTCCTAAGGAATAATAGAAAATCTGGCACCTACAGTTTTTTTCCAATGTCTTAAAGACTATAAGTGTGCTAATTTTCAGCTTTCTGCTTTAGCAGACAAGGGAATTTTGGAGACATTATTAATAAGTAGTTTCTGCAATTCTCATTTTCTGTTAAGAGACCTTTTCTCCAAAAACTCAAAAAACCAATAAACAGGTCAAGCGTGTGCTAGTCAGCGCACAGCGAGGGCCCGTAGGCCACACTACATAGTGTTTAACTGTAAAGTGTATAAACAGTGTTTTTTTTAAAATGCTAAAAAGCTTACTTTGAACCATTCTAAGGGTCTGATATTCTCAATACACACTCTGATAAAGTATTTTTTTGCCACTGAACCGGAACCATATAAATACATCGAAAAGACCATAATTATAAAAAAACGTATTTTGTCAATAAAAAATAAAATAATATTTTTTTCGCAATTTCCAAAAAGTGGTATCTTTACTTTTGGTTGAAGAATGTTCAGGAATTTTTTCATACCCCTCACGGTGTCGAAAAAAAAGAAAAAAATTTGAACCCTTAAGTGTTTTTACCCTAATTTTTTTTGAAAAATATTGTTTTTAAGTCGCTATATTTTTAAAGTATGTGGGCAGGTACAAGACACATACATGCCAAATTTCAAAGTGATCGGACGAAAGGTGTAGCCGCGAGAGCACGCGAGAGGACGGACGGACAGACACACGCCGGAAAATATAAGGGTCCTTGGTTTTGCCTATGGACCCTAATACAAATGAATGTCTGTCTGTCTGTCTGTCTCTTATGCCTGCCTAAACCGTTCATCCGATTGCGATGAAACTTTTGGGAACTGTTGGACGCATGCTCGGGAAAGTTTCTGAGTTAGTAAAACTATGTTCAGATTTTGGTACACAGGGGTACGGGGTACAAATGTTAAAGTAATGAAAACCCTTCATGATTCATACCGTTGAAAAGCTCTTTTAGATTATAGTAATTGTTTTTATGTACATTTTTGTCATATTTTCATTTTGGAGGAGGGTAAAATGGAAAATACAGGAAAAATATGTCTATAATCTATGTCTATATAAATAAAAATTAATGTATGTCCGTCAGTATGTCTCTTATGCCAATATTGTATATTGTACAAGTATATATTTTCCCTAGGAAATCCCTAACAACTTTACAAATAAAACAAGTACATTTATATGTTAATATTATATATATATATATATATATATATATATATATATATATATATATATATATATATATTATATAAATGAGAAAGTTTAATGAATTGTATCAGGCAGATTTTATTTTTTATTTATTTATTTAAGAAAGTTAATAAAAGTACACTTCTGTTGTTTACATTAAACGAGGAAGATTTTTTTTAAAAAGAAGTAAATTAAAATAAAATCCACTTGAAACACATTGAAGTGTGTTATATGATAATAAAGTATGAATTATTACTATTTGCTTAAATATCCGGTTTTCATTCTTGGATTTCCGTGGTATTGCTACGTAATATAATTTCCAGTTTCATATTTTAATTAATATATATATATAGATATATTTTTTTTATCACTTTCTTCCGGTCAATCTTTCAGCCTGTATTAAAAGTAATTCGAGCTGTTCCGGTGTAACCTGCCTTATATGTGTTTGTAAGTAAATATTATATATATATATATATATATATATATATATATATATATATATATATATATATATATATATATATATATATATATATATATATATATAATGACTGTGTAACATATTAAAAGATGAAACTTTCATTGGTGTTTAATATATTATTATGTATTATGTATGCAAGTCACTAGATGAACTTGTTTACAGGATTATCCCCACTTTTAAATATATTATAGGTATTAAGGCATCTTGTAACTTTTTTCTCTTCTTCAAGACCAAACCAAAGATTTAGTTTGAATTTAGTTTTCATACGGTAATGAGCTAAATCTCTTACACTTCTCTGTTTTTTTTTGTTTTTTTTCTTCTTTTATTTCAAAAGTGCTATATATTTAAATTTAATTAATATTTTAAATTAAATTAAATTCGTGTTGGTTATATTACTGATCAAATTTGAGTTTTAAATTGTTTATTTATTTAATTTTATTTAATAATTACTGTACTTAAGAGACGAAAATCTGTTCTGAATTAAATTCAACGGGGAAAAATTTTATTGATAAAATACAAATACAATAACTATAATTTGAAATAGATCGTTTCAGTTTCCACCAATTCATTATTTTTTTAATGTTTCATTAACTAATAAATAACATTAGTTTTGTTTGTGTATTACATTTTTTTTATCTCTTTTAACTTTTAAATCAATTTAAAGTATAAAAAAATAAAAATTAAACAAAAAATAATTTTGGTTCTCAAATTCTATTTGGTTTTTAATCTTTTCAAAAGTTGTTTAAAAATATGTTTGATTGTGAAAGTTATTCCAATTTTAGGATTTTTTAAACTTTATTGTTAGTGTTTTTTTTTTTTGTAATACTTTATTTTTTGGTGATAACTCTTCTTTTTTTAAAAAAAAAAAAAAAAAGAAAAAACCAAAAATGCTTCAATCTGTTCGTCATTTTTTAGCTGTTTTTGATTTTGGTGGTAGAAAGAGTAAGTTTTTTTTATTTTTTTTCATAAGTATTAGTATTGATTGTGGTAGCTCAAAAGTTAATTTTAAAATTTTTGTGCCTAAACCCTGAACGAGGCTCGACGAGTCGGGGACTTAGAAATTTCGGATTTGTCAAAAATAAGTACTTCTTTAGATTGTTACTCCTCTATGGTTTTTTGAAAAGAATATAACTGGATATATTTACTTCTAGGGATATTTAGTCCAATGTATGACCTTAGAAAGGGTCGAAACGTTTCAAAATTAATATGGCTTAAAGCCTATATTTTATTTTTCCACACACCTATATAAAATTCCATCCATTCTTAATTTATCATTTATTTTTATAAATGTAGAGCATTCTGTACATCTTCTTTAGGTTGTTACTCCCTTCTGTTTTTTATATAAGGGATATAACAATCTAAAGCAGAACTTTCTGTACGCCTTTAGATTGTTACTCCCGTAAATGACTGACTAAATAACTATCAAAAAACAGGGATTTTTGGTACAATGTACTTTGGGACAAAAGAATATTACACTTCTGTTTTTATAAGGGGAGTAACAGTCTATAAAGAAAAACATTCCGAACCTCTTCTTTTGGTTGTTACTCCCTTCTGTTTTTATAAGGGGAGTAACTGTCTATAAAGAAGAACATTCCGAACCTCTTCTTTTAGTTGTTACTCCCTTCTGTTTTTATAAGGGGAGTAACTGTCTATAAAGAAGAACATTCCGAACCTCTTCTTTTGGTTGTTACTCCCTTCTGTTTTTATAAGGGGAGTAACTGTCTATAAAGAAGAACATTCCGAACCTCTTCTTTTGGTTGTTACTCCCTTCTGTTTTTATAAGGGGAGTAACTGTCTATAAAGAAGAACATTCCGAACCTCTTCTTTTGGTTGTTACTCCCTTCTGTTTTTATAAGGGGAGTAACTGTCTATAAAGAAGAACATTCCGAACCTCTTCTTTTGGTTGTTACTCCCTTCTGTTTTTATAAGGGGAGTAACTGTCTATAAAGAAGAACATTCCGAACCTCTTCTTTTAGTTGTTACTCCCTTCTGTTTTTATAAGGGGAGTAACTGTCTATAAAGAAGAACATTCCGAACCTCTTCTTTTGGTTGTTACTCCCTTCTGTTTTTATAAGGGGAGTAACTGTCTATAAAGAAGAACATTCCGAACCTCTTCTTTTGTTTGTTACTCCCTTCTGTTTTTATAAGGGGAGTAACTGTCTATAAAGAAGAACATTCCGAACCTCTTCTTTTGGTTGTTACTCCCTTCTGTGTTTATAAGGGGAGTAACAGTCTATAAAGAAGAACATTCCGAACCTCTTCTTTTGGTTGTTACTCCCTTCTGTTTTTATAAGGGGAGTAACTGTCTATAAAGAAGAACATTCCGAACCTCTTCTTTTGGTTGTTACTCCCTTCTGTGTTTATAAGGGGAGTAACAGTCTATAAAGAAGAACATTCCGAACCTCTTCTTTTGGTTGTTACTCCCTTCTGTTTTTATAAGGGGAGAACTGTCTATAAAGAAGAACATTCCGAACCTCTTCTTTTGGTTGTTACTCCCTTCTATGTTTTTTTCTAAAGAATTCCAAAAAAATGGTACCAACTTTACCCAAATCACACAAGTATATAATAACCTAAGTGCTATTCGAAGACAAATTATGTATTATTCTTAAATATTAAATTATGTATTACGTCTTAAATGTGAAATATTTATGATAGTTTTTTCTATTTTACTACGTTTTTATTAGCTTGCTTTCTTGTTTGTTTGTTTGTTTGTTTGTCCAGTACAAATCTTGCAATCGACTTAACTTCCTTGTATCTAGACATTTGATACTTTTTAAATAGCTCAGAACACGATGACAATGCATTATTTTAATACTTTCAGCCATCTTTCAGTAGAATTTAATTCGTTTTCATCAAATTTTGCTGTATAGAAAGTTAGTTCGGAAAAATCCACAAGTTATTTTATTTGTTTTGACATATCCCATATTTACAATATTTTTTTTGACGGGATTCAAATTTATGATTAATGACAGAAAATTTAAAAACGTAGTATATAAAAAGTTCTTTTTATCTTGTAATTATTTTTAACGCAGGTGCGCATATACAGCAAATATATTAAATATTTTGATTTAAATCCAGTAGCACTATGGAAATTTGAAAGTTTTGATCAATTTTTCAGGGTATGGAAACGGAAAAAATGAATATTTATTTAATTTTTTTTTTTTCAATCTGTTGCAACAAATATATTAAGTTTTTTTTGTCATTGTATTCTGAATTCGGTACTTTTCGCTTTTATTTATTTTTATTTTTTTGTATATTATTCAAATAAAACATTTTTAGTATAGGGAAACGACAAAGGAAAAACAATATCAAGTGCATATTGTATTATTATTTTTTTTATAATATTGAACCGCACAAAAAACAAATTTATTGTTTTTATTTTATTTCATAAAAATATTTTAAAACAACTCTTTTTATCTCCTTTGTTCACTTCAACTATATACTCGTATAAAATCTGCAAAATGTATTTTTCCATTATATATGTATCTATATTTTATTTATTATTTGGTTTTTGTTAAGGTATTAAGACCCTAATCAAAATACACACATGTGCACACGTGAATTTTATATATATATATATATATATATATATATATATATATATGCATACATAAACATTTAAACCATATATAAACCTTTTTAAACGATATTTTCTTTATTTTTTTTTAACATATGTTTTATCTCTACGATTGAAATTTCCGTCAAGCAAATAAACGCATGATAAATGTGGCTGATTTAAATATCGTGCTAGGAAGTTAGGATTTAACAGGAGGTTGATTGGTTTTCATTTATAGTAAAATAGATTGTATTGATAGGTGGACTGAAGTTTCAATAAACGACATGCAAAGTGTGACCCTCTTAAATATCGTGCCAGGATGTTAGAATATAATAGGAGGTAGATTGGTTGGTACTTCTTTAGATTTTTACTTCCCTATGTTGTTTTATTATATAAACTAGCCTTGGCCACTATGGCTGTTGCACCAGTAAATATTTAATAATTCTAGTTCTGAAAAATTAATAAAATAATAAATACTTGATTTAAAGAGCATTAGTGTGAGGTGTAAGCGCCCTAATCAGAAATTAAATCGGTCAACAATTGCGGACTCCATAAGCCCTCAAAGTCAAATATATTTTTATAAAAAATCTCTTTTAGCTTATTTAAGGTAGAACCGATGGAGTTACGACACAAAGTCATAAGACCAAAGTTGTAGATCTTTTAAAATCAGTTACTGCTGGCGCAATCAGCTTGTCAATACGACTTACCGTTTAGCCACAATAAGTCTCCAAAGAAACTTCAAAGTGCGTCCGCCATCTTTAATTTTTTAAGGGGGGGGGGGTAAAAATATATTTTTCCATGATTTAATGTTTTTCCGTAAACTTAAAAGATTTTTATTTATTTTTTAAGGTTTTTTGTGGTAGATGTTTTCTAATTATTAAGGAGGTAAATGTTAGAATTATTAATTTCTTAATTAGTTGCAGTTAGTTTTAACGTTATACATATTCTTATGTGACACTATTATTTGATTTGTAAGTAGGTGTTCCATTATATATTTTTTAGAAAATAAACTACAATTTTAATATTTGAGTTTGTTTTTCCTCAAAAAGATCGTGGATCAAGCTTCATTTTCAATTCCAAACCACAACTCTATAGAATATATATATATATATATATATATATATATATATATATATATATATATATATATATATATATATATATATATTAAGTGTGAAATATGGAGAACTTTCGCTTGATTATGTAAAAACGATGTAGGACGGAACCCACAAGAACCAACACCTGTTCTTGTACTCGCGCCCTACTTTCTTCTCCCGTTTAGTCGTGATTTATGTATTACATCTTTCTCTGGATTATAAAGTCTTATATTTTATAGTATTCCCCCTTTTTATTTGTACGTAAAAGAAAAATAAGTAGGTAGGTATATGAATCTAATAATGATTAAACGAGAAAGGGAGGAAATAAGAAATAAAGTAAAAAGATTGTAGGATAACAATACGTGAACTTCCTTATCGCTACCTTTAGACATTTTTTTATTATTATAATTTTTTTTTTCTTTTTTATTATCATTTCTTCATTAATTTTTACTTTATTTTACCATTTTTTCTTCCACATTATTCATATATCTTTAATAAACCCTCTTTGTTGTTACTGTATTACGTGAAGATATTGTAATTTAAAACTTTCTTTAAAAGATTAAGATCGCGGCACACAGTTTTGCTTATTCGCAGTTTGAAGATTTTAAACCATCTCAAAAGATTACGGAACACCACTTTGTTTATTATCAATTTAAAAATGTTTATTTGTAAAAAAAAGAACGTGGATCAAGCTTTGTTTATTCGTAGTATGAAGTGTATAACATATAAAGAAGATCGTGACACAGATCACAGCTTAGCTTATTCACGATTAAATAAGCGTAGCCTGTTTACTAGATCTAGATCGTAGAACTCAGTTGAAAATGTGTAGCCTGTTTGTAAGATCGTAGAACTGTAGAACACAGCTTAGCTTATTCACATAAATGTGTAGCCTATTTTCAAGATTGTAGAACACAGCTTAGCTTATCCACATTTAAATGTGTAGCCTATTATCAAGATTGTAGAACACAGCTTAGCTAATTCACATTTAAATGTGTAGACTATTATCAAGATTGTAGAACACAGCTTAGCTAATTCACATTTAAATGTGTAGCCTATTTTCAAGATTGTAGAACACAGCTTAGCTTATCCACATTTAAATGTGTAGCCTATTTTCAAGATTGTAGAACGCAGCTTAGCTTATTCACATTTAAATGTGTAGACTATTATCAAGATTGTAGAATACAGCTTAGCTAATTCACATTTAAATGTGTAGCCTATTTTCAAGATTGTAGAACACAGCTTAGCTAATTCACATTTAAATGTGTAGACTATTATCAAGATTGTAGAACACAGCTTAGCTTATTCACATTTAAATGTGTAGCCTGTTTGTAAGATTGTAGAACACAGCTTAGCTTATTCACATTTAAATGTGTAGCCTGTTTGTAAGATTGTAGAACACAGCTAAGCTTATTCACATTTAAATGTGTAGCCTGTTTGTAAGATTGTAGAACACAGCTTAGCTTATTCACATTTAAATGTGTAGCCTATTTGTAAGATTGTAGAACACAGCTAAGCTTATTCACATTTAAATGTGTAGCCTGTTTGTAAGATTGTAGAACACAGCTAAGCTTATTCACATTTAAATGTGTAGCCTGTTTGAAAGATTGTTGAACACAGCTTAGCTTATTCACATTTAAATGTGTAGCCTGTTTGTAAGATTGTAGAACACAGCTAAGCTTATTCACATTTAAATGTGTAGCCTGTTTGTAAGATTGTAGAACACAGCTTAGCTTATTCACATTTAAATGTGTAGCCTGTTTGTAAGATTGTAGAACACAGCTAAGCTTATTCACATTTAAATGTGTAGCCTGTTTGTAAGATTGTAGAACACAGCTTAGCTTATTCTTATTTAAATGTGTAGCCTATTTTCAAGATTGTAGAACACAGCTTAGCTTATCCACATTTAAATGTGTAGCCTATTTTCAAGATTGTAGAACACAGCTTAGCTTATTCACATTTAAATGTGTAGCCTATTTTCAAGATTGTAGAACACAGCTTAGCTTATTCGCAGTTGAAAATGTATAACCTGTTTACAAGATCGTAGACGTAGAACACAGATTAGCTTATTCGCAGTTGAAAATGTATAACCTGTTTACAAGATCGTAGACGTAGAACACAGATTAGCTTATTCGCAGTTGAAAATGTATAACCTGTTTACAAGATCGTAGACGTAGAATACAGCTTAGCTTATTCGCAGTTGAAAATGTATAACCTGTTTACAAGATCGTAGACGTAGAACACAGATTAGCTTATTCGCAGTTGAAAATGTATAACCTGTTTACAAGATCGTGGACGTAGAACACAGCTTAGCTTATTTGAAGTTATAAATGTATAACTTGTTTACAAGATCGTAGGCGTAGAACACAGCTTAGCTTATTTGAAGTTATAAATGTATAACTTGTTTACAAGATCGTAGGCGTAGAACACAGCTTAGCTTATTTGAAGTTATAAATGTATAACTTGTTTACAAGATCGTAGACGTAGAACACAGCTTAGCTTATTTGAAGTTATATATGTATAACTTGTTTACAAGATCGTAGGCGTAGAACACAGCTTAGCTTATTTGAAGTTATAAATGTATAACTTGTTTACAAGATCGTAGGCGTAGAACACAGCTTAGCTTATTTAAAGTTATAAATGTATAACTTGTTTACAAGATCGTAGACGTAGAACACAGCTTAGCTTAATTGAAGTTATAAATGTATAACTTGTTTACAAGATCGTAGACGTAGAACACAGCTTAGCTTATTTGAAGTTATAAATGTATAACTTGTTTACAAGATCGTAGGCGTAGAACACAGCTTAGCTTATTTGAAGTTATAAATGTATAACTTGTTTACAAGATCGTAGGCGTAGAACACAGCTTAGCTTACTTGAAGTTATAAATGTATAACTTGTTTACAAGATCGTAGACGTAGAACACAGCTTAGCTTATTTGAAGTTATAAATGTATAACTTGTTTACAAGATCGTAGGCGTAGAACACAGCTTAGCTTATTTGAAGTTATAAATGTATAACTTGTTTACAAGATCGTAGACATAGAACACAGCTTAGCTTATTCGCTGTTGAAAATGTATAACCTGTTTACAAGATCGTAGACATAGAACACAGCTTAGCTTATTCGCTGTTGAAAATGTATAACCTGTTTACAAGATCGTAGACGTAGAACACAGCTTAGTTTATTTGAAGTTAAAAATGTATAACTTGTTTTACAAGATGGTTGTCAAAACCGTTTTGAAAACTGTTTTTTTGTTTCAAACCGAAATTGTTACCATTAGGATTTTTTCAAAACAATTTTGAAAACTATAAACTCCTAGTCCTAGACTAGTTATAGTTGTCAGGTTATCATATCTTTGGTCATTATACCTACCTCGTTACCAAGCTATTTTTTTTTCAAAAATAGTTTCCAATATAAAAACGAAATTTTGCTGTTAAGTCCTTGAACTCAAAACGTTTTGAAATACTCCTTTTTCCTCGTTTCCATGGGGGTTTCGAATACCAAAACCGTTTTTAAAAAGGTTTTGTAACCCTACGGTAACGATTTAAATTTATAACCTGTTTAGAAGATTGTAGAACACATCTACATTCATTCACGGTCACGGTTTAATATGTTTAACATATAAGTTTGCTGATCGCAGTTTAACTTGTTCAAGTTTATAAATGAAAATGTGTTATCTATTTAGATGATCGCGAAATACATTTTCGCTTTTACACTATTGCTATTCTATCTCATTAGGTAATGAAATTAAATGTCACTTAGTATATAATTCCAGCTGCAATTAAGTACCTACTAAGATTATCATTAATGATGATAATAAAATGTGATTTTTATCTCGATGGGGAAGTTCATTTATCTTATTCCTCGTTCTATAATGACTATAAGTTAAAGTTAATTAGTTGTTTTATTTTGCTTCCGAGCTTACCGAAGGTAACGGAAGCATTGTGTTCACTTTTGAGAACGAAAAACTTTTATGCCTCCGATTTTAAAAATTCCAAGACAGAAATCCGTTTCAGACATCAGGGAACATTTTTGGTCTCGTGTCTGTCTGTCTGTCTGTCTGTCTGTCTGTCGGTCTGTGTGTCCGCGAATTATGAAACGTGCGACGATAACTTGAGTAAATGTCAACCGATTTTGATGAAATTTGGTAGACATGTTCATTTTACCAATGCCCAGGACGAGTTCGTTGGACAACATTATCCGTCCAAGCGTTAACGAGCAGCGCTCACGTAAACGTTAACTTCAAATTTAAAATTGAAATTTTAGGTCGGGAAAAAAATCTAACTTCATCTATTCAATGAGACAAACATTTTTTTCAAATACAATTTTTTAGTAAAACCAACAGCGACACCGCTATGAAGTGTTAAAGATCGCTAAAACTATTAATAGTTTTTACACAATAAACATTATAACAATAAAGTACATGATAGGATGCGAGGAAGCTATGTGCCACACTAATTGGCAGTCTATTTACTCTTTAATACTCTTAATTAGTAAGATTTATCTTGTTACATCATGAACTGACCTTGTCCTTCTTTGTATAAAGAGTAAAGTGAAGATGATGTTAACTATGAATGGGGCTGTGATATTACATAGAGGTCATATTCTCCCACATGCCATTGAATCTGGTAATGTCAGTGAAGATTGACAGGTCATTTTTGGATCTGATGTTTCATCGATGAAGTGGGTTTCTGAAATGTCAATGGGATCGTTTGTATGATATGTGTTGTCATTTAATAAAAGGGAGAGCACTGGGGGTCCTTTTCTATTGTAAACCAGTTTAATGTCATCTATTTTTATCTCCTGTAATTCTATAAATATATTCGGAACATTTTCATTCTAGTTCCAAGACCTGAACACTATATTGAGATAAGGATGTGAAGGTCGAGAAATTGGCGCCTTGTATTATCTCAATAATATTACACTAGTGCGTGGTTTCAAGGGTGATAATAATAATAAAGGTTTCTCAGTGTCAAATACCATCTAGACGGCTAAACCAATTTGAATATCCATTTTTTAAAGTGTTCCCTTGACTATCATTGTACAGTTTTTAAGATAGCGCCATTTTATTGATTGTTTTATTGGTTGGATTGAAAGGTCCCAGGAAACTTTTTACAAGAATAAATTTAAAGAATATATTAATCATAATATGTGACAATGAGACCGTTACTTGATTAAATTGTTACTCCCCTATTTTATTTTTAGAATATAAATAACTAACTAAAAAACTATTAAGACAAAGGAATGTTTAGTCCAATAAACTACGGACAAAGGAATATCACACTTTTGATTTTATAAGGGGAGTAACAGTCTAAAGAAGAACATTCTGTACACCTTCTTTAGATTGTTATTCCCTTCTGTTTTTTTTATAAGGGGAGTATCAGTCTAAATAAGTGCTATAATACCTAATACGTGACCGTATAATATTTAAGAAGGTGATCGTTTAGTTTATTTTATGAAAAGAAAGTTCCTATAAACATAGCTCCGGAAATTCTATGTTTTCTAGATACAGTGTGTTCTCCAGTGACTCTTTTCTAATTTCGATATTGTGATGGCGCGAAAATTCGATTTTAAGATTTTGTTGGATTTACACGTTTTGAGGTCCCCTGAGTCCAAAAAAGTGGTATTAAAAATGTCTGTCTATGCAGACGTCTAGAACCTAAACTACTGGAACGATTTTGACGAAATTTGGCATTGCATGTCAATTTTTTCATACAAAAAACATTAGGTATACAAAATTCCGAGATGAAAGACATGCACTCCATTAATGGACTTGTTAATGGTGTTTGAGACAAAAAAGATGTATTTTTAGTTGTCTTGTGGCGTACATACTATGTCTTGGAAACGATGCATTTCCGGAACTAGGTTAATAGGAACTTTTTTTTTGTATAAAATGAATTGAGAAATCGCCCCCTTAAATATAGCCTTCTTTAAACACTTTGTACATCGAAAACATGATTTTTTTTTCTCAGGAAAACGACCTATATTATTAGATTCCTATTAAATGGATTTTAAAGTCATAAATGTCGGAACTGTTTTTGAGAAAATTTAAAGCGTAAATGAATAACACCGTGGAGTATGGAATATATGATTTTTCTGATCTTGTATGCCGTATACCAAATTTCGTTAAAATCGGACCACTATCTGCACAGACTGCAGCCAAAATACGACAGAGATTTAAAAAAAAAAAAACATTTTTTGAACTCGAAGGGCCTTCGTGTCTATCAAAATCAAAATCTCAAATATATATATTTTTTTACATCACAATACCCTCTCTTTATGTATACGACAAAGTAAAATTACGTTATTTTATAATTTTCTTCAGTAAGTTAATAATTTCAAGATAAAAAGAACTTTTTATATACTACGTTTTTAAATTTTCTCATATGTATATTTTGAATCATATGTAATGTTGATAATATAATTGTTATTGTTATATAATATATAATGTTAGTGAAAAGAAAAAAAAAAATAGTTCCGAATTTATTTACTTCATTTAAATGATAACCATCTAAAGAGCTGATCTTAAACCTATAAAAGGACAAATCTTTGTACAACGGATCTCCCCAACACCAAATCTAAAGCGTGTCATCGATATATTTGAAATAATATAATCGATAAATAATATAATCGATGTTTCCTGTTTTGCTGTCATTCAATGTTTATCTATCACAAATTTGAGACCCGTCAAAATGAAGATTGCTTAAATATGGGACATGTTAAAACAAATAAAATAACTTGTGGATTTTTTCCGAACTAACTTTCTTTACAGCAAAATTTGCTAAAAACCAATTAAATTCTGCTGAAAGATAGCTAAAAGTATTAAAATATTGCATTGTCTTCGTGCTCTGAGCTATGCTAAAAGTTTCAAATGTCTAGCTATTCGGGAAGTTAGTTAGAAATCGATTGCCAGATTTGTACCGGACAAACAAACAAACAAACAAGAAAGCAAGCTAATAAAAACGTAATAAAAATAAACGGTGAATGAAATAATAACAAAAGCTTAGTGTTAAGAACGATAGCGAATTAACAACCAATATTGATATGTTTAGTTTTGTGATAAGAGATTAGACATAAACACATTTATATTATTTACTTGCAATGTCTTGAGAAACATAGCGATTCACTCTTTTCCAATAATATGTCAGATTTCCTTCTAAACAATCCCCTTATCCATGTATTGTTATCAGTTATCAAATTAAATATATTGACAGCATTGATAAATATATTATATATATATATATATATATATATATATATATATTTTTTTTTTTTTTATTTATTCATTATTATTTATGTTTATTGTGTATATTACATGTTAATATAGTGGGAACGATTTTTTTTATGATAAAATATTTTTAAGGAGAAATTTCACACAATCAAATACGCAATCTGAGATAAAAAATTAATTCAGATTCAAAGTGCTTGTTGATTTTTTTTATATATTTTTTTTTATTTCTTTATTTATTTCCACTCTTATTCATAAAAGTGTTATGGATAATCTGCGATAATTTTTAGAGTAAACGTTTTTTTGGAACACATTATATTATTCTTCTTTTGTTACGTTTTTAAGATTTTTTTTACTTTCCATTATAAGTAGTGTATGTAGAGAGATAGTATTGTGATGTTAATGGATTTACACGTTTTAAAGTCTCCTGAGTCCAAAAAGAAGTTTTTTAAAATAAATGTCTGTCTGTAGTCTCAAATCTGTGCCGACGTGTAGAACAGTGTGTTTTAACTACTGGGTGGATAAAATAAAATTGATAAAAAGTGGGGTACATGTTCTGAAAAATCATTCACCCCGAGGCGAAATCGAGAAATGAATTTCCGCAGTAAATTTGGGGGCGCTACCCTCCAAAAAATCAGAAAAAACATATTTCACGATTTTGATAGTATTCATACTACGGAAAGATTAAATTTTATTTTAAATCAAATTATAATTATTATTAACTACGGGAAACAGACAGAGAAAAATACACTCCAGCTCCGGGATTTGAACCACGGGCCTCTATATGGTTCAAATCCCGGCGCTGGAGTGTATTTTTCTCTGTCTGTTTACCGTAGTTAATAATAATTATAATTTGATTTAAAATAAAATTTAATCTTTTCGTAGTATGAATACTACCAAAATCGTAAAATATGAATTTATAATTGATTGCACTAGGTACAGGTACTAATTGGGTACTTTATAATAATAAGCGTTATTTCTCGGTATGCCATTAATGTTGACTTCTAAGACTTTGTGGAAAATTGAAAGCTTAAATTCGGGATAAGGTATCATTAACATCAGAGAAAATCATTCTCCTGCGTAGCTTAGTTGGTAGAGCGCTGTACTGGTTCAAATCCCTGCGCTGGAGTGTATTTTTCTCTGTCTGTTTCCCGTAGTTAATAATAATTATAATTTGATTTAAATGTAGTCCATTTAAATATGAATCTTACCATATAAGTGGTTTTTCGGGAAAAATCTAGTTCTTGAGACAAGGTGTAGAGGTCGGGTTCGATTACCCGCTAGGGAGAGATTTACTTTTTTTATGATAAAATATTTTTGATAAAATATTCATTTTTTTGATAAAATATTTATTTTGATAAAATATTCAATAATAATTAAATGTTACCACAAAATCAAGGATTAAGTAGTTATGTACTCCTATATTTTATAAGTATAAAACGAGTTATTTAACAATATATAGTAATAATTATAGGTATCTAAGTAAGTCAGGCTATTATTTAAGAAATGTTTATATTGCTTTATGAAAGTTATTTACTTTAACTATTTATTTAGGAATACTTACTTATTAAGTTAGGTAACATGAAGTTACTTATCTTCTGTTGCTTGTGGGTCGTTTATTGTGAAGTTACTTTATTTCGTAAGTTACGAAAGTCGCTTGGTTTAACTATTTTTTTTTTTTTTTTTTTTTTTAATTTAAGAATAAGCTTGTATAGCATAATTAGGTCACTAAGTCTATAAGGGTTTTACATACTTATAAACGATTTGACGATTTGTATAAGAAGTTCATATTTACTTTCTTTAACAGCCACTAGAGATCAGTCGCATAGCATAATTAGGTCACTAAGTCTATAAGGGTTTTACATATTTATAAACGATTTGTATAAGAAGTTCATATTTACTTTCTTTAACAGCCACTAGAGATCAGTCGCATAGCATAATTAGGTCACTAAGTCTATAAGGGTTTTACATACTTATAAACGATTTGTATAAGAAGTTCATATTTACTTTCTTTAACAGCCACTAGAGATCAATCGCATAGCATAATTAGGTCACTAAGTCTATAAGGGTTTTACATACTTATAAACGATTTGTATAAGAAGTTCATATTTACTTTCTTTAACAGCCACTAGAGATCAGTCGCATAGCATAATTAGGTCACTAAGTCTATAAGGGTTTTACATACTTATAAACGATTTGTATAAGAAGTTCATATTTACTTTCTTTAACAGCCGCACTAGAGATCAATCGCATAGCATAATTAGGTCATTAAGTCTATAAGGGTTTTACATACTTATAAACGATTTGTATAAGAAGTTCATATTTACTTTTTTTAACAGCCACTAGAGATCAGTCGCATAGCATAATTAGGTCACTAAGTCAGTCAAATAGGATTTTCACTTATAAAATATTTGCATTAGAAGTTCCATATTACTTCTTACATCCTCTTCTAGGGATTGACCACATAGCATAATTAGGTCACTAAGTCAAATAGGATTTTCACTTATAAAATATTTGCTTTAGAAGTTCCATATTACTTCTTACATCCTCTTCTAGGGATTGACCACATAGCATAATTAGGTCACTAAGTCAGTCAAATAGGATTTTCACTTATAAAATATTTGCATTAGAAGTTCCATATTACTTCTTACATCCTCTTCTAGGGATTGACCACATAGCATAATTAGGTCACTAAGTCAAATAGGATTTTCACTTATAAAATATTTGCTTTAGAAGTTCCATATTACTTCTTACATCCTCTTCTAGGGATTGACCACATAGCATAATTAGGTCACTAAGTCAAATAGGATTTTCACTTATAAAATATTTGTATTAGAAGTTCCATATTACTTCTTACATCCGCTTCTAGGGATCGACCACATAGCATATAGACATATGATAATTAGGTCACTAAATCAAATAGGATAGGGTGATAGTCATGAACAATGTATTTCGATTATATTTTCAAAAGTATGCTTCTTAATACACGTAGCATAGTCTGCGTGGCAATTATTTTCTTTAAATAATGCAATAACACTTATTATTATTAAAATGTGTAAACAGCCTTCAATGAACTTGTACAGAATTAAATGCAAGCATTATATCCGACATTAAATCTTTAAGTTAAGTTAAGAGTATTTAACCAACAAATCCTTGAAATATTTACTTCCGTCGATTCTTTAATTTAATTTAATTATTATTTGTTTTTAAAATATATACTTCCGCTAATACCATTTAAGGAATGTTTAAGAAACAGAGGAACTGAATATATTAAAGGATGAATTTAATAAAAAAAGGAATAAGTAAATACATTAGTAAAATATAATGTATGATTAAGGATAGATTTAATAAAGGAAATAATGTAAATAGATTGTAGATGAATAAATACCTATGTAATTAAAAATAAATAAATTTGAAATAGGCTTATTTATCATCTCTTAAGGGGTGGTTTTAGATGGTTTAATTGCTTTTTAGAAACCGCTTAAAGAGACTTCAAATTCACTCAAAGAAAAATATTTAAAGTGTAAATTAGGTGTTTTATACGAATTAAGTGAACCGAGGTCGTGTTTTTTTTTAAATAAAGTGTTTAAATAAAAAAAACACAGGAAGAATAATGGTTTTTGTGGTGGGAGATTAAAGGAACAATGAACGTCATGTTGGCATCTTGTGGAAGAGATTGAGTTGGGATTTTATAATGAGACTCTATAATAGGCGATATGGGAAGCTTTCGAGTTGTGGATGGACCTTGAAAAGAGAGGGGGGTAGAGGAACCGTTGCAGTGTATAACCCAGTGGGAGTGTAACCGAGACTATTATAATGGGTGAATGTAGAGTTGAGTCTACTGTCTGACTCATCTTAGGAAACAGGTACTGGAATAAGGACAAAGTCTGTTTCGGATCTCCTTAATAACGGTGAGATATTAGGTTAGACGCGCATTTTTGCGTGTGTCTCCCGCTTAATTTTTTTACCCGCGCAAATAGAACTCACTGTTTTCTATAAAGCCGGAAGCACACAGTGCCATTTATGGCGATCACAATCTGCGCTCTGTTGTTTGTAAACAGTTTTTGTAGAGTGGAGTCTACTGTCTGACTCATCTTGGAAACAGGTACTGGAATAAGGGCAAGTCTGTTTAGGAAAATCTCCTTAATTAATATGAGATAGTAGGCTAGACGGCCAGACGCGCATTTTTGCGCATGTCTCACGCTTAATTGTTTACCCGCGCGAATAGATCTCACTGTTTTCTATAAGGCAAGGAGCATAAATGATCATTTGTGGCGTCTACAATCTGCGTAATGTTATTTGTAAACAGTTTTGTAGAATGGAGTCTACTGTCTGACTCATCTTTGAAACAGGTACTGGAATAAGGACAAGTTTCGAAATAACTCCTTAATAACGGTGTGATATTAGGCTAGACGCGCATTTTTGCGTGTGTCTCCTCCCTTATTTTTTACCCGAGCAAATAGAAATCACTGTTTACTATTAAGCCGGGAGCACACACGACCTTTTGTGGTGACTACAAGCTGCGATATGTTATTTGTAAACAGTTTTGTAGAGTGAGTCTACTGTCTGACTCATCTTGGAAACAGATACTGGAATAAAAAAAGTCTGTCTCCTTAATAACGGTGTCAACGGTGTGATATTACGCTAGACGCGCATTTTTGCGTGTCTCCCGCTTAATTTTTTACCCTCGCAAATAGAACTCACTGTTTTCCATTAGGCCGGAGCCGGAAGCATACATGGCCATTTGTGGCGACCATAATCTGCTTTATGTTATTTGTAAACATTTTTGTAGAGTAAGTCTACTGTCTAAGTCTAAGTCTGTGTGAAATAGATACTGGAATAAGGACAACTCTGTTTCGGAAAATCTTCTTAATAACGGTGCGATATTAGGCTAGAAGCATTTTTTGCGTGTGTCTCCCGCTTAATTTTTTTACCCGCGCAAATAGAACTCGCTGTTTTCTATAAAGCCGGAAGCACACAGTGCCATTTATGGCGATCACAATCTGCGCTCTGTTATTTGTAAACAGTTTTATAGAGTGAGTCTTCAGCTTTTTTGGAGGAGTATATTTCAGAAAATCATGTATCAAGTTTTTGTATTTTTTTTTTTTTTTTATCTGAATAAAAAAAAAGTCTTTTGTCCGACTCATCTTGGAAAACAGGTACTGGAATAAGGACAAGTTTCGAAATAACTCCTTAATAACGGTGTGATATTTGGCTAGGCGCGCATTGTTGCATGTGCCTCCTCCTTATATTTTTTACCCGCGTAAATAGAACTCACTGTTTTCTATTAAGCCGGAAGCACACACGACCATTTGTGGTGACCACAATCTGCTTTATGTTATTTGTAAGCAATTTTTGTAGAGTGGAGTCTACTGTTTGACTCATCTTTGAAACAGGTACTGGAGTAAGGACAAATCTGTTTCGGATCCCCTTAATAACGGTGCGATATTAGGCAAGAAATAATATTAGGCAAGAAATAAATATGCGGTCTGTTTAAATGAACTTCGTGCATACACAGTGCCAGAGTTTTCAAAAACACGTTTTTTTTTATAAATAAATCGGTCCGATACAACTCATACAAACTTTCTCATATACGAGATCATAATTACTTAGCCAAGTGTTTTCCATTTATTATTTTTAGTTAGGTACATTTAATTATTATTGAACATTTTATCAAATAAATAATTAAATGCAAAACACGAAAAACTAATAAATGGAAACACTGGGCTAAGTAATTATGAACTCGTATATGAGTTTGTCTAAGTTGTCTCTGATCGATTTTTTCCCTTAATACTTGGCTTTAAGTACGATCAATTTAACAGTGGTGTTTGCATCATTATTCTTTTTTGCTGAGTATAAAAAGCCATTTTAATTGCTTTAAAAAACCCGCTTTTTTGGATTGATGTGTTTGCAACGAAATCTATTGGGGAAACTGAATAGATTTTACGATTGACAGTCATATTTCACGCATCACTTAAATTGGTTGCATTAAAAGTCGCTGTGACAGGAATTGCAAGCGCACCTAGCCTTACCTAATTAAAAGCGATAGGTTAATCTCGATATATCGTTGCCTCGTGGCTTTATGACTGACATAATGCATAATTTGATATCCTACTATTAATACCGTGTCAGAGTGATAAGTTCTTTGAAGTTAAGCTTTATTACTAGTTATGCGGGTGTATTTAAGAACTCGCGTAGAATAATTGGTACTTCTTTAGATTGTTACTCCCCTGCTAGTACTGTTGTTTAGTTCTGTAGTTATTACTGTTGTTAGTTGTTAGTGCTGTTGTTTTAGATTAGAAATGACTTTGACTAAATAACTATTAAGAAAAAAGGGAAGTTTAGTCCAATGTACTTTGGGACAAAGGAATATCACACTTCTGTTTTGATAAGGGGAGCAACAGTCTAAAGTCGATCTATTTTTACGCCAGTTATCTTTAGACAAACAAGCGCACACACAAACTTTTCAAAGCCCTCATACAAAATGTTTTCGCTAACATTTTGATCGTTTGTGCCCCCCCATACGGTCTGTATGGGTTAACTTATTTGATGTTTGCGCAAACATCATGTTTGACATGTATGGCCTAAATATGCGCATCAGCTTTGCGCAAAATGTTTGATCGTGTAAGGGGGCTTTGTCTCTGAAATAAAGAACTCGCTACGCACGTTTAATGAGATATTATTATTTTATTTTCCTTAAATTTATTATTTACAACGAATTTATTAATATTACTTCAAGTTAATGTGTCAAATTTAATAGGAGTTATGTCATTAATAATTACGTCCCTATATTTTTAAAAACATTTGTAATTATTTATTTACGGGTAACAATTTATTTTAATTTAATTTAAATATATATTAATTATTGTGCTTAATAATTCGTTTTTAATAATATTTAATCTGTCCTAAAATAATTTCGTTCGATCAACAAAAGAGCCGTGCGATGTTAACTTATTAATAAATTCGATTACGTAACTTAATACGTGGTAGTGGAGGGATGATGTAAAATTACGTAGTCCTTTATCAAGCCCCTGTGGCCTAATGGATAAGGCATCGGTCTCCTAAACCGGGGATTGTGGGTTCGAATCCCACCAGGGGTACAATTATTTTTATAGAAATACACAACTCTTTCGAACTTCTTTCCATCATAAAGTGTATTCATATAATGGAATTATTCCATTATGTGAACCAATCAACGTTTATTAGTAATATTCACGTATATATAAGTGTTGTTAACAGCAGATTGTATTGCCATAGTGAACAATCTTCGCAAAACAATATAGAAAACATTTTAATTGCTGGTACTCATCGATTTTAAAATACTCGCATACAATTGTTTTTTTGTTTTTTAAATTTAAAAATGTATTTATATTAAAATTATTTATATATTTATTGTGATTCTACGGGAAACGGATGTTACAACATAAAAAGCTATGGCTTTTATTTTGAACTAAAGTTTGTATTATAAATATTTGTACCCACTCTTCATATTATATAGCGAAATAAATGTAAATGAAAATGAAAGTTAAATGTTTTGAAATAAATTGACAACCAAAGGCATGTTATTTGCAATTCATTTTAATTTGATGTGGAAATTTATTATAGTCCAGGAGATAAAAAAGTGTCTGACTAACATCAAGCTAGAATTTTGTGTATAAGTAAATCTTTTGGTGCCTTTTAAGAATATGTCGGCTGTTCGGAATAGGTCGGCTAAGTTCGTCTGCGGGACATAGCTTGGCAATAGGCGTTTGAAAGAAACAAACCCGTGGAGAGCGGCCATGTCTCACCAATTATGGTGGACAATGTGATTTTTATGATCCTGAGTACAGAATTAGTTAGTAGACCGAAAATTAAGTTGATGTTAGTTTGTCCGTTGACAGGTAACCACGTTGATTTTTAGTAATATTTGAATAACTAACCTATTAAGTGTGAAAATAAAATCGACTTGATTTTCGGTCTACTAACTAATTCTGTACTCAGGATCATGAAAATCACACTGTCCACCATAATTGGTGAAATAAGGCCGCTCTCCACCGGTTTGATTTTTTCAAACGCCTATTGCCAAGCTATGTCCGGCAGACGAACTTAGCCGACCACATATTCTTAAAAGGCGCTAAAAGATTGACTTGTATACAAAATTCTAGCTTGATGTTAGTCACACACTTTTTTGCACGCTATCTCCTGAACTATTAGTTTCAAATAATTTTAGATAGCTATAAACATATTGGAGGGAATTTTTTTTAAGGAAGGATACGATTTTTAATTTTGACAGATTTTTTTTTTAATCATTTTAATTATGTGGATATGTTTTATTTTGAATAATTCTAATAAGATGAAGCGTTATTGTTTTGTGTTAATTGTGTTACGTTGTTTAAAATTTGCTCAAATTTATTTAAAACTTTTTTTTTTTTTTTTTTTTTTTTTTTTTAGGAAATATTTTTTAAGAACTTCACTAGGTAGTTATTTTGGCACTTTTTTTTAGATTGTTACTCCCTTGGTTTTTTTAAAAAAACAACAACAGAGGGGAGTAACAATATATAGAATCTAAGTTTATATACACACACACACACACACACACATATATATATATATATATATATATATATATATATATATATATATATATTTATACGCACTTCTTTAGATTGTTACTCCCCATTTTTAAAAACAGAAGTGTGATATTCCTTTGTCCTAAAGTACATTGGACTAAACATCTCATTGTCCTAATAGTATTTTATTCTTTTTACTGTTATTTTGATGTTTTTACACGTTTTGAGGTGCCCGAGTCCAAAAAAGTTCTTTTTATAAATTTCGGTCTATCGTCTGGGAAAATGGGATACTTCTTTAGATTGTTACTCCCCTATGTTTTCGTTTAGAATGTAAATAACTATTAAGACAAAGGTACGTTTAGTCTAATGTACTTTGGGATTTACTCTAGTAAATCCAATTGTACTTTGGCTTCAGTTACTCCCCTCTGATTTTTTTATAAGGGGAGTAACAATCTAAAGAAGTGCCGGAAAATGAATTTAAAATTGTCCCGCCAAAAGTTGTGCGGTAAAAGACCGTCTGTGCAGACGCGTGGGCCGGTATATAGGTTCAGTAAAATCATACCTCGAAAGGAAAATCGAGTAATTTATTTCAGTTCAATATTTAGGGGCGCCATCCCCTAAAAACTAAAATATGAAAAACAAAGTTTCATAAAAACGATTTTAATTAAAAATTCTTTAATTTTTTGTCCATTTATATACTAATCTAACTATTTAAGTCGAGTTCCCAAAATATGGATGTAAATAAAGTTTATACCCATTTATTTTTCATTGAAAAATTATAAAAAAAAATCGGTCCGAGACAACTCAGACAAACTTTCTCATATACGAGTTCATAATTATTTAGCCCAGTGTTTTCCATTTATTAGTTTTCGTATGTAAATTTAATTATTATTGTGCATTTCATTAAAATTTATCATAAAAATAACTTCTCCCGGGCGGGGAATCGAACCCGGGTTCTCTCGTTCCGCGTTTTAAGCTTTTTTCTCAGGAACTAGATTTTTCCCGGGAAAACGGCTTATATCGTTGGATTCGTATTTAAATGGACTATATTTTAGAATTTTTTAATCAAAATCGTCGGAACCGTTTTCGAGAAATAATTTTTTTTCACGTTTTTTCAGAGTTTTTTGGGGGTAGCGCCCCCAAATTTAGAGCTAAAATTCATTTCTCGATTTCGCCTCGGGGTATGATTTTTCTGAACATGTATGCCAAATTTCGTCAAAATATGCCCAGTAGTTTAGGCTCCAGGCGTCTGCACAGACGACAGACGACAGACGACAGACGACAGACAGACAGACATTTTTTAAAAACCACTTTTTTGGACTCAGGGGACCTCAAAACGTGTAAATCCATCAAAATCTCAAAATCGAATTTTTTGCGCCATCACAATACTTTCTCTTTATATGAGAAAGTAAAAAGGGTAAAAAAAACACCTGCTGATCAATTTTTTCATATGTTTAAAAATGAATCGATTAAATGAGTTATTATAGAATTTAAATACAGAATTAATTATATGCTATGTGTATGAGAAAGGTTTGGTTGATTAATGAACCGGTTTTATTTATTCATAACAATCTTTTAAATAAATTTATTGCTACAAAGTACAAAAAAAAATCGTACTCTAAAAAATTAATAACAGTAATTATTTTTAGTGATAAGAGACCCTAAGTATAAACAACACACATTGTCCCGTCTCTGTTATCATTTCTTTAAAAAAACAAAACACTGTAAAGTTTTACTTTTATATCCTTTATAACATATTGTTAGGGTTAGGCAAATGATATGTTATCATTTGCTTTGCTATGCATAATTTTAATTTCATCCTATGTAGATATTAGATAAAACATAGTATTAAATTGTCATAGATAAAAGTTTATAAGTCGGAAACTGTTTGAGAAAAAAAAACAAAAATAATTTAATGATAGCAATGTAAATGTATATTTATTGGATTTAGTTAGAGGTAGGTTTATCTCGTAGTTTTAGAAATTTTAGCTTAGCTTCCCCCCTTTGTTTAGATTATGACTTAGTTACCTACCCCTCCCTCTTCACCCTACTCCCTTAACGAGTTATCACTTTTGATAAAGTTTTAATATCAAATACTCTTGATAACGAATTTTTTTACTTAATCATTCATCGACGTTGAGATTATAAACACAATGACACTAGTAATATATTGCAAGTTTTCTTATTAGTGGAATAATGTAGGTAAACCTATAGTTTGTATAGGTTTAACTTCTTCTATAAAACGTTTATGTCGATAACCCTAACTGACTTTTAGTAACCTAATTATGCTATGTATTCTTATATTAATCCAATATAGGTAAGTCCCTAGCTACTATTAGCTTTACAAATATGCATCTCTATAATACAAATCGTTAGTAAGTAAAACCCTAACTGACTTTTAGCGACCTAATTATGCTATGTCTTCTTAAATTAAACCAATATAGAAACCTCTAGCTACTATTAGCTTTACAAATATGCATCTCTAATAAAAATCGTTCGTAAGTAAAACCCTAACTGACTTTTAGCGACCTAATTGTGCTATGTCTTCTTAAATTAAACCAATATCGAAACCTCTAACTACTATTAGCTTTACTAATATGCATCTCTAATAAAAATCGTTCGTAAGTAAAACCCTAACTGACTTTTAGCGACCTAATTATGCTTCTTCTTAAATTTAACCAATATAGAAACCTCTAACTACTATTAGCTTTACAAATATGCATCTCTAATAAAAATCGTTCGTAAGTAAAACCCTAACTGACTTTTAGCGACCTAATTATGCTTCTTCTTAAATTAAACCAATATTGAAACCTCTAACTACTATTAGCTTTACAAATATGCATCTCTAATAAAAATCGTTCGTAAGTAAAACCCTAACTGACTTTTAGCGACCTAATTATGCTATGTCTTCTTAAATTAATCCAATATAGAAACCTCTAGCTACTATTAGATTTACAAATATGCATCTCTAATAAAAATCGTTCGTAAGTAAAACCCTAACTGACTTTTAGCGACCTAATTATGCTATGTCTTCTTAAATTAATCCAATATAGAAACCTCTAGCTACTATAAAGCTTTACAAATATGCATCTCTAATAAAAATCGTTCGTAAGTAAAACCCTAATTGACTTTAAGTGACCTAATTATGCTTCTTCTTAAATTTAACCAATATAGAAACCTCTAACTACTATTAGCTTTACTAATATGCATCTCTAATAAAAATCGTTCGTAAGTAAAACCCTAATTGACTTTAAGTGACCTAATTATGCTTCTTCTTAAATTTAACCAATATAGAAACCTCTAACTACTATTAGCTTTACTAATATGCATCTCTAATAAAAATCGTTCGTAAGTAAAACCCTAACTGACTTTTAGCGACCTAATTATGCTTCTTCTTAAATTTAACCAATATAGAAACCTCTAACTACTATTAGCTTTACAAATATGCATCTCTAATAAAAATCGTTCGTAAGTAAAACCCTAACTGACTTTTAGCGACCTAATTATGCTTCTTCTTAAATTAAACCAATATTGAAACCTCTAACTACTATTAGCTTTACAAATATGCATCTCTAATAAAAATCGTTCGTAAGTAAAACCCTAACTGACTTTTAGCGACCTAATTATGCTATGTCTTCTTAAATTAATCCAATATAGAAACCTCTAGCTACTATTAGATTTACAAATATGCATCTCTAATAAAAATCGTTCGTAAGTAAAACCCTAACTGACTTTTAGCGACCTAATTATGCTATGTCTTCTTAAATTAATCCAATATAGAAACCTCTAGCTACTATTAGATTTACAAATATGCATCTCTAATAAAAATCGTTCGTAAGTAAAACCCTAATTGACTTTAAGTGACCTAATTATGCTTCTTCTTAAATTTAACCAATATAGAAACCTCTAACTACTATTAGCTTTACTAATATGCATCTCTAATAAAAATCGTTCGTAAGTAAAACCCTAATTGACTTTAAGTGACCTAATTATGCTTCTTCTTAAATTTAACCAATATAGAAACCTCTAACTACTATTAGCTTTACTAATATGCATCTCTAATAAAAATCGTTCGTAAGTAAAACCCTAATTGACTTTAAGTGACCTAATTATGCTTCTTCTTAAATTTAACCAATATAGAAACCTCTAACTACTATTAGCTTTACTAATATGCATCTCTAATAAAAATTGTTTGTAAGTAAAACCCTAATTGACTTTAAGTGACCTTATTATGCTTCTTCTTAAATTTAACCAATATAGAAACCTCTAACTACTATTAGCTTTACTAATATGCATCTCTAATAATAATTGTTCGTAAGTAAAACCCTAATTGACTTTAAGTGACCTTATTATGCTTCTTCTTAAATTTAACCAATATAGAAACCTCTAACTACTATTAGCTTTACTAATATGCATCTCTAATAAAAATCGTTCGTAAGTAAAACCCTAATTGACTTTAAGTGACCTAATTATGCTTCTTCTTAAATTTAACCAATATAGAAACCTCTAACTACTATTAGCTTTACTAATATGCATCTCTAATAAAAATCGTTCGTAAGTAAAACCCTAATTGACTTTAAGTGACCTAATTATGCTTCTTCTTAAATTTAACCAATATAGAAACCTCTAACTACTATTAGCTTTACTAATATGCATTTCTAATAAAAATCGTTCGTAAGTAAAACCCTAATTGACTTTAAGTGACCTAATTATGCTTCTTCTTAAATTTAACCAATATAGAAACCTCTAACTACTATTAGCTTTACTAATATGCATCTCTAATAAAAATCGTTCGTAAGTAAAACCCTAATTGACTTTAAGTGACCTAATTATGCTTCTTCTTAAATTTAACCAATATAGAAACCTCTAACTACTATTAGCTTTACTAATATGCATCTCTAATAAAAATCGTTCGTAAGTAAAACCCTAACTGACTTTTAGCGACCTAATTATGCTATGTCTTCTTAAATTAAACCAATATAGAAACCTCTAGCTACTATTAGATTTACAAATATGCATCTCTGATAAAAATCGTTCGTAAGTAAAACCCTAACTGACTTTTAGTGACCTAATTATGCTATGTTTTCTTATATTTAAACAATTTAGTTGGACCTATTGGATATTGACTATTAAACTATCATGCACTTTAACACAAATTGTTCGTATAAGTAAAATAACCCTAATTGACCTAGTGAACTAATTATGCTGTGTCTTCTTGAAATTATACCAATATAGTTAAACTTCTAGCTACTATTCGCTTTACTTTAATATATGCATCCCTAATAAAAATCGTCTTAATTTGTTAGTTTAATGATTTTTTTTTTTGTTAAATAAAAAACACTGGAGCAAGAATCTAGATTTAACCACTAGAATCAAATTTGATCTTTGTTTTTCTTTTGAAAATCAGATTGATTAAGGATTTTAAAAACAATAATGACTGAATATGTTTTTTCGAGCTATTTACGAATTATATAGGCACTTCTTTAGATTGTTACTCCCCTTATAATAAAATAAGAGGGGAGTTACAACTTAAAGATGTAATGTTCTTTTTTACGATCTAAAGAACGTGTATGGAATGTACTTCTTTAGACTGTTACTCCCCTTATAAAAACAGAAGTGTGTCTATTCCTTTTTCCCATAGTACATTGGGCTAAACATCCCTTTGTCTTGACAGTTATTTACTCAGTCATTTATATTATGTTATAATAATTAATATAAAAATACCATTTTTGAAAACTGGTCTTATTTTCTAACTTTTTTTGGTTTCTGTGTTCTTCACCTCAATTGTTTCCATGTGCAAAATTTGGGGAAGATTAAAAGACGGGAAGTGGTTCAAAATTGATGAAACTTAAAAAGCAAAGAAATATGACGCCATTTTTTTTTTTTTTTTTTTTTTTTTTTTAAATTTTTAATTTTTTGGGTTTCTGGTTTCTTTACCTCAATTGTTGCCGTATGCAAAATTTGGGGAAGATTGAAATACGGGAAGGGGTTCAAAATCGGGGTAACGGAAACGTGCGATGAAACTTAACAAAGCAATGTAATATAAGACCAGTAAAAAAGAACAGGGGAGTAACAATCTAAAGAATTACCATTATATACTTTGACATGAATAGGCTTTGTTTGTTGTTTGCTTCTATCATATTATATTTCTAGTAAAAATCTTTTTATATTATTATTTGTTGTAACATACGACCTACACAATAGATTTAATTTGAACCTAAGTAAACATTCTGTCAGGACTTAAAACTCACAGCTTACCCGTATATCCACTTTACACCGAATGTCTAAAATAATTGCATAGTTGTCTCCAATCCCCTCTATGCTTTAAATATAAAGTATATATTAAAGTTAAGTTTGAACGCTTAGAAACTGCTTTCAGTTCTCCAGTGCTGTCCATATAAGGCTTTGCCTGGTTCTCAGCCAACTCTAGCCCACTCTGTTACCTTCTTAGATTTTAAACTTCCTCCCGTGTGATTGTATTCTAAGCGCATTATATATTTTATATATATATATATATATATATATATATATATATATATATATATATATATATATATCTATGTATTTATATATTTATTTATTTATTAAATTCCACTATTACAAAACAATGCATGCATTTTATTATGATGCGGTCTTCACCTTATTCGATTTTAAAGAGAAAGAACATTATTATTATTTTTTTTTTTTTTTTTCTTTTATTAAGTTCAAGAGAAGCTAGTCAGATAAACATTCGAAACAAAATTTATTTTTTATGTATACATATATTTTTAAACATTATTTTATAGTGTTTATAACAGGTGGTTGTTTAAATATAGATTTCAGCGAGGAAATGTTAATTTTGCTTCCGAGCTTACCAAAGGTAACAAGCTATGTGATCGATCTGAAGAAATAACTTGTTTCTGTCTCCGATTTCAAAAATTCCAAGACAGAAATCCGTTTCAGACATCAGGGGACATTTTTGGTTTCGTGTCTGTATGTCGATTCAATTTTTTCGTGTCAATTTTTTTTGCTCACCAATATATCTCAAATACTACTCGTTCGTAGTTTAAGCTTAATGAAATTTGTATGGTAGGTCATAATTAGCCTATTGTTGGTCCCATATAGGTTTTAACCTTCTGCGCTCAATACCTTTTTCTTCCACATGCGCTCAAACTAATATTAATTTACACTTTTATCTTCAAAAGTTCTCATCAATTTTTTTATGAAATATGGATGGTTTGTTGAAAGTAGCCCCAGATTAAATTGAACCGTCTGCTCTCTTTAAATTTTGCTAAATGAATACTTTCAATTAATTTAAAAAATAAAAATAAACATATTGACAGCTTTAAAGATGGCGAAAAATTAAATACATTTTATAATAATCCTTTACAAGTGTCTTTCCACATCCTTTGCAAGTTCCTTCTCCTTTCTAAATCCTTTATAAATTCCTTTGCAAATTCCTTAGAACATCTTTTGCAAGTTTTTTAGCACGTCCTTTGCAAGTTTCTTTGCACATCCTTTGCAATTTCCTTAGCACATCCTTTGCAAGTTTCTTCCTAAATTCTTTACAAGTTTCTTCCTAAATCCTTTACAAGTTCCTTCCTAAATCCTTTACAAGTTCCTTCCTAAATCCTTTACAAGTTCCTTCCTAAATCCTTTACAAGTTTCTTCCTAAATCCTTTACAAGTTCCTTCCTAAATCCTTTACAAGTTCCTTCCTAAATCCTTTACAAGTTTCTTCCTAAATCCTTTACAAGTTCCTTCCTAAATTCTTTACAAGTTCCTTCCTAAATCCTTTACAAGTTTCTTCCTAAATCCTTTACAAGTTCCTTCCTAAATCCTTTACAAGTTTCTTCCTAAATCCTTTACAAGTTCCTTCCTAAATTCTTTACAAGTTCCTTCCTAAATCCTTTACAAGTTCCTTTGCAAATCCCTTAGAACATCTTTTGCAAGTTTTTTAGCACATGCTTTGCAAGTTTCTTTGCACATTCTAGACAAATACGTCACGGCAAACTTATTATTGATATAATCAACAAGTGTCCGCTATTATAATTAAGATATTTGTTTATTTTTTTTCTCCAGTTAATTGCAAGGTGTTGAATTTGGGTTACTTGATATCGGTGAGACCTCTCCCTGGGTATTCTAGTAATAACCTCTATTAATCTGTAAACCGCATAATTTAATATCCAACCCCCCCCCCCCTAACCTTGATAGCTTTAGAATCTCTACCTCATCTCATCTCTCTCTCCTTAACTGCCAATATTAATTCATTGACAGGCTGTTTATCGCTCCGCTTGATTTAACACAGCTACTTCCCTAAGTATATCCAATTACATAATTGCGATTTAATTTATTTATATCTCCCCCCCCCCCATCTCCTTTTCATTTCTTTTTACCTCTAATCATATTTCCTGTTTTGTAAGAAGATCCTCTTCCAAGGAAAAATTGATTTTGTTAAGAAGTGATTTGACTTTTTGGATAATTTAGAATTATATAGATTGGAATGGTCGACAAGGACATTATTAATAATATCCTAATTTTGTCAGTCTGTTTGTTAAACTCATTACTAATCTCTGTCCGTCAGTATGTTAGCCACACCCTTTTATTAACCTTAAACAGTTTATAGTAAAAACAAGAAACTTTGCTAGTCTCCGAATTTTATTAAAGGTGACATTAATTCATTGTTATCCCCTTATTTTGTCAGTCTGTTTGTTAAACTCATTATTAACCTCTATTCGTCAGTCTGTTTGTCACATCCTCCATTACTTATTAAACACTTTATCGTAAATACAACAAAACTTTGTTATTCTCCGAATTTTATTTAAGAGGATATTATTCCATAATTATTATCTCCTTATTTTGTCAGTCTGTTTGTTAAACTCATTATTAATCTCTGTCCGTCAGTCTGTTTGTCACACCTTTTACTTTCATCCATTACTACACTTTCAAATGTCTCTTACTATAATAACACTAAACACTGAAGATGATGTAAAAATTGTCGAATCGTGTTTGTTTATTTATGTCAGAATATTTGCAACACTGATATTAATTTATATGTTGATATGGTTATTGTTATTGTCATCTTGTCATATATTTGTGAAAATATAATCACTTCCTCTTTGTGTGTGATCCCTATGTGAACGTTTTTGTGTTTAGTGTAATAAGAAATAATATGCTTATAGCCATAATCTACAATAATTTAAATATAAAATTGTGTTATAAGTATGCACCTTATGATTGTAGGTATATATTCTTATTAGTATGTACCTTATTATTGTAGGTACATCCTTATTAGTATGTACCTTATTATTGTAAGTACATCCTTATTAGTGTGTACCTTATGATTGTAGGTATATATTCTTATTAGTATGTACCTTATTATTGTAGGTACATCCTTATTAGTATGTACCTTATGATTGTAGGTATATATTCTTATTAGTATGTACCTTATTATTGTAGGTACATCCTTATTAGTATGTACCTTATCATTGTAGGTATATTCTTATTTGTAAGTACCTTATTATTATAGGTGCATCCTTACTAGTATGTACCTTATTATTGTAGGTGTTTCCTTTAAAGAAAAGTCTAAAAATGTGGTTTTTAAGAAATGTCTGTGTCTCAAACTTTTCTTCGGAACGATCTTTTATTTGATATTATTATTTCAATTTTTACAAGTTATGTGTAGTATTCATACTACGGAACGTTTAAATTTTAAGTACAGGTACTAATTGAGTATACTTTATAATTACAAGCGTATTTCTCGGTCTAGTTCTATTGTCTTTTGTTGACTTCTAAGACTTGTAGAAACATTTAAAAGCTTAATTCGGGATTAGGCATCGATATCGTCGGGGGAAATTATTCTTCAGTGTTGCTTAATTGGTTAGAGCTCCCGCACACTGGATATGAGGGGGAGGTCCGTGGTTCGAGTCCCGGCGCCTTAGTCTATTTTTCTCTGTCTGTCTCCCTTTATAAATAGTAATTATAATTTGATTTAAATTGATATTATTATGCAAACAAATGTGCACCCCTGTTATATTAACGGAAATAAATATTGTTTTTATTCGTATAAACAAATCTTAAGTTATTCCATAAAAAAAATATATTCTTGGATGGACAACTCAAGATTAAAAATACACAAAAAACATAAGTACAAAAGAATTGTTTTAAATGTGTAAATAGAGAAGTGTTAGAACGTTTCCTTATTCTGTTTCTTACTATATGTATTATGTGTGTGTGTTTATTAGATAGTTTTGTCAGCTGGAGTAGTTTACATAATATACCTTCTAAACAAATGTTTCTAAGAACTCAGCTGGTACAGTCTTGACGGGGGGCCAATTCTAGTTTAGAAAAAAGAAACACAAATAAACCTCCTTCCATCGCTTGAAGAACTAGAGTACAAATGAAACTACTGAATTGCAACCCTTTTTTAAAAATAAAAATGTTATGTTCTTATTTTATTTTTTTATTTTGTAATTGTACCGTTATAGTTAGTCCTTGTATGATTTATTTTCTTTAAACATTGCTTTTATTTTTGTTTTTATTTTTTTTAGTGATATACTACAGCATGTAACTCTTGCTTAATAATATAATAAAATAATATCCAGACTCTAGTATAGTTTCTTGTTTTTTACGCTAAACTGTTCAAATGTTATGGAGGGTGTGACAGACTGCAGACTGTTAAATTGAAGAAACAAAATTATGACTTAATGTCCCTCCTTAATAAAATCAAAAGACTAGCTATGTTTCTTATTATTTTACAATAAACTATATAAAAATAGTGGAATGTGTTTCAAACAGACTGACGAACAGAAAATAATAATGAGTTTAATAAACAGACTGACTAATATGACTTAATGTCCCTGCTTAATAAAATCAAAATACTAACAAAGTTTCTTGTATTTTTTACGATAAACTTGTTAAAAATAATGGAGTGTAGGACAAACATTCTGACGGACAGAGATTAGTTATGAAATTAACAAACAGACTGACGAAATTCTGACTTATTGTCCCTCCTTATATAAAATCCAAACATTAGCTATGTTTCTTTTTTTTATTTTATGACTTAATGTCCCTGCTTAATAAAATCAAAATACTAACAAAGTTTCTTGTATTTTTTACGATAAACTTGTTAAAAATAATGGAGTGTGGTACAAACATACTGACGGACAGAGATTAATAATGAATTTAATTTAACAAACAGTCTGACAAAATTGTGACTTAATGTTCATGCTTAATAAAATCAAAACACAGCAAAGTTTCTTGTTTTTTGTACTATACACTATTTAAATATAATGGAGTGTGTGACAAAGACAAATAGATTGTTGAGATTAATAATGAATTTAACAAACAGACTGACTAATTATAACTTAATGTCCCTTCTTAATAAAATCCAAACACTAGCTGTTTTTTTTTTTTTTGTGTCAATTTTGTTTTGTCTTATTTTTTTTTATTGACACGGGTGTATATTATTCCTATTCCCCTCTTTCTCCCCTCCTTCTGATATCGAACCCTTATAAAACCAACAGACTGACAGACAGGTTAATAATTGCAAAAATAAAATGAATACTGCTTGGTAGAGATCAATGGCCGAAAGGTAACTTACTCGCTTTAAACCAATTATTATCCTTATAAAATCAGATATGATTGAACATTATGAGATAAGACATGTTTCTAACTTATGATAACGTAGAATTGGTGTCAAAAAGTAATAACACTTAAACAGTTTGTCCTTCCTATAATGATAACAACGCAAAGAACCCTTAATGTATAAATCGTTCCAAACTAATTGTGTTTTACTGCTTAAAAATAACTTTACCCCTGGTGGGACTCGAACCCACAATCCCCGGTTTAGGAAACCGATGCCTTATCCATTAGGCCACAGGGGCTTGTATAAAGGGTGTCACACTTTTACGTCATCCCTACGATTGCAGTGAAAAGTTATAATGTAGATTTTAAATAATTTCTACGTTTTTATTAGCTTGCTTTGTTGTTTGTTTGTTTGTTTGTCCAGTACAAATCTTGCGATCGATTTTTAACTAACTTCCCGAGTAGCTAGACATTTGAAACTTTTAGAATACCTCAGAACACGATGGCAACGCATTATTTTAATACTTTTAGCCATCTTTCAGCAGAATTTAATTAGTTTTCAGCAAATTTTGCTTGACATATCCCATATTTTCGATCTTCATTTTGACGTATTTTAAATTTATGATTTATGACAGAAAATTTTAAAACGTAGTATATAAAAAGTTCTTTTTATCTTGTAATTATTTATCATACAGTTTGACTAATAGATACATACTTATTACTAAATATCTTCTTTAAGTGGACACCTTAGTCTCCTGCAATTGGGTAAAAATTAATTTTTGCCCACTCTTATTTAGCATTTTTGGCTAATGCCGTTCTTTTAATCCAATTTGTCGATTCTAGTAATAAAAATAAAGAAAACTTTGTTGTCCAGTAGTTTAACAAATTTGTCCGAAAACTCTGTTTCAAATTCTGAAGTAGAGAAACATGTTCCAAAATTAATTTGGTAATATCTTGTAGATTTGTAAAGTAGTCCAATTCGTCTGAAGTGGTGTTATAATTACTAGTTATAATTACCTTAAGTTGTGTAAATAGAATAATAAATTATTATTATTATGCATTTTTATTACTTCTAAATGTCATAAAATCCAAAATTATTATTAATATCTATTTTTTGGGCGCATTCCTTTAATTGGGGTTGTGTTACATTTGATAATTTCGTAGTCAATAACACTAGAAATTACTTTTGACATTAGAATGTGGTTAAATATGAAGAGTACACGTGTAAAAATATTTGTACCCCTGGTGGGATTCGAACCCACAATCCCCGGTTTAGGAGACCGATGCCTTATCCATTAGGCCACAGGGGCTCGACAGCACGTTTGATTATATCGAGTTCTTTATTCTCTAATGGTATTCATTAACATTTTATTAATTTTTATTCGTTTTTTTTTTTTTTTTGTTATAAAATACCCTGATTAAAATTTTTATTTTCCTTTTAACTCGAAAAAAAATAAACTAAATTTTTTTGTATTAATTATTTTTAATATAATTTAGATAGTTTAATGAAATACATAAAGATTATACGTGCTAAGAATAATAAAGTGTTCATTAAGTCTTTTTTTTTATTATTATGGGCGTTATATTCTTATTTTTAAGTTGATTAATGTGATATGGGGAATTACACAATTAATTATTCCATTGCTAATTAATAACTACATTTCTGATTGGTTAATGCTAAATGAATATAGCAAGTGCAACTGTAAAAAGTAGTGTACCCCTGGTGGGATTCGAACCCACAATCCCCGGTTTAGGAGACCGATGCCTTATCCATTAGGCCACAGGGGCTTGATAGCCGGGTATATAATATTGAGATCTCAGTCTTCGAGAACCGACCTTACGTGTTTAGACATTCCATCGATTTTTTCAAGCGTTTTATTATTGCTTATATGAATAATTCATTTAGTTTTTAATTTTTTTTTTAACCTTATTGAACGAACGAAGTGAGTTCTTCATTTCAGAGACTAGTGATTGGAAAAGTTTGTCTAACGATAACTGGAGTAAAAATTGATCGATTTGAACGAAATTCGGCACACAAGAGAATCTCATAATTTGTGACAACTGAATAGTTTTTGGAAATTCCACACTACATTTTTTTCAAGATGGCAGCCAATATGGTGGACGACTAAACAAAAGATTATTAGTAAGGATGACATGTTGTATATCTTGTTAAAGGTATTGATAAGTAGAAAAAGAATATACATATAACTATTACTACAAAATTACCATTCTTTGCCGGCATTTTCAAAACAAATCTGTTCAAAATAGGGATTTGCAATACAAAGTTAATGGTTATACGGCATATGTCACATACCATTAAAGATCTTTTCACGTAGACTATGTAAGTATTTCCCGGTACTTCTTTTGATTGTTACTCCCCTATGTTTTTTTTAAGAAAATAAATGGATTAGTCTAAATAAATATTATGAGGAAATTATGTTTAGTCTAATGTACTTTAGGACAAAGGAATATCACACTTCTGTTTTTATAAGGGGAGTAACAGTCTAAAGAAGAACATTCCGTACACCTTCTTCAGATTGTTACTCCCCTTGCAAAAAATAGAGGGAGTCACAATCTAAAGAAGTGCCTTTTTCCCCACAAAATTTTTCCTGGTAGCCATATTAAAAATAAATATGGCCGACTTATGAGCAACTTTTTTTTGCGAGTTATTTATGAACCGCATCGCTTTTGCAATAACCAAAACAGGTGAAAAGTACCTACTTTTGATACGTCGGCGTTGGCCATCAAGTTTATACACACACATTTATATATTATATATAAGCACTTCTTTAGATTGTTACTCCCCTTTTTTAAAAACAAACAAAGGGGAGTAACAATCTAAAGAAGGTGTGCGGAATGTTCTTCTTTAGACTATTACTCTCCCTATAAAAACAAAAGTGTGATATTCCTTTGTCCCAAAGTACATTGGACTAAACATCCCTTTGTCTTATTTGTTATTTAGTCTGTCATATATATTTGCATAAATAAGAGGGGGGTAACAATATATATATATATATATATATATATATATATATATATATATATATATATATATATATTATGTAGTTTTATAGTTTTATCTACATATCTACCCACAGGTCTCTCCCCCTCCACTGTAGACATCCTTCTCATTCAAAGGCTTTTGACCCTGTACACCTCTCGCCACTGAGCCTGAACCAAAGGCCTACGAACCCTTAACAGACGACCGTGACCTATTACCATTAGAAACCCAGTGGCGATTTCTTACGCTCAATATAAAAAATAACACCCATCTCATCTTCTTTAAAATCCCCCAAAAATTATTAGACGTCCCATAAAAAATTGATTTACACTTAAAAAAAAATTGGACATTTATTTTTTTTTTTGACTCTTTAGCATAAATAATTTTTAAACTCAATAGACATCCAATTTTTTTTTTTTTTTTTATAAAAAATAACATGTATCTAATTCTAACAAAAGATAATCAAAAGAGAGTATAAAAAGATGGAACAAAAAAGAAATTAGGATTGATTAGCATGAAGGCGCGTGACAGATAACCGGAACTGATAAGGGCCTCGTGACAGCCTGTCAATATCAAATAATCAATTGGTTGACATTTTTTTTCTTTTTGCGTCAAATAGAAAAAAAAGAGGGAACTTTTTTTTAACAGAACTCTGATTTATCATGAAATAATTATTTATTATTACTTTTCTTTTTTTTTTCGTCATTTTTTTACGAAAGTTATTTTGTTTCTGTGGATCAGCTGTTATTTATTTTTAGATATCTTTCTTGGTATTAAAGAGAAAATTAAAAAAAAATGAAAAATGCAGTCTTATATATCTAATATTGCTAAAGATGACAGATTAGATTGTTCGGATTCTTAAATAATAGTCTAATCTATACGTCTAGATATTTAAATCTTAAACTGTATTAGTTTAAGACGAAGATAGATAGATAGATATAAATACATTTCGCAGTTAGATTCGAACCACTGACCCTTAGTTGACAGTTAGTTTAGTTGTTAAAAGCACTGCAATTAGCTTTGCAAGTTTTTTATCAAAGTTGGATCAAATGGTCCAAATATGTTAGCAACTTTTCTGTTATTATCAATTTTTAGGGTCCGTAGGCAAAACCAAGGACCCTTATCTGCGTGTGTCTGCCCGTCCGTCCGGTCGCCTGCTCTCACGGCTACACCTTTCGTCCGATCACTTTGAAATTTGGCATGTATGTGTCTTGTACCTACCCACATACTTTAAAAATATAGCGACTTGAAAAAAATATTTTTCAAAAATATTAGGGTAAAAAAACTTAAAGGTTAATCTTTTTTTTTTTTTTTTTCGATACCGTGAGGGGTATCATATGAAAGGGTACGTCGAGCTGATTACAAAAATATATAATTCTTTGATTATAACTTTGATAGGGCGAGCGTAGGCGAGTTTGAAGCGGGTGTGAAACGTGTCCCCCCACTCTATCTCGCTTATGTGAAGTGTAAAAAATCTGAAAAAAAATTCCTGAACATTCTTCGACCAAAAGTAAAGATACCACTTTTTGGAAATTTCGAAAAAAATATTATTTTATTTTTTATTGACAAAATACGTTTTTTTTTATCATTATGGTCTTTTCGATGTATTTATATGGTAGTAGTCCGGTTCAGTGGAAACATAATACCTAATAAGATGTTTGTTTATGTGTTTTGAGAATATCAGACCCATAGGATAGTTCAAAGTAAGCTTTTTAGCATTTTAAAAGAACACCATCAATAGGGTACTACTTAAACTATACAGTGGGGCCTACGGACCCTCGCTGTGTGCTGACTAGCACACACTTGACCTGTTTATTTATTAACATGAATGTTATTCAAAATGGAAATTGTATTAAACATAATTGGATAGGTTGAAGGTTGAAGATAGATAGGTTTAAGGTAGATAAGTTGGTACTTATTTACTTTAGCACCTCCCTTGGTTCTAAACAATATTCGGCGCTACAAAAGTCTTTAAGGCTTGTGTGATTGTCTCCCCAAGACATAGAGACTCCTGGGGCAGTTTTATTACGCTATTTTAAAATCGAGTCTTATCTCATGTAAGACTAAATCTTATGCAGAAAACTGTAGGACAATGATTTCTACAGGTTTCATAGCGTATATTTAATATCCCTTTGTCTTAATAGTTAATTAGACTAAGACTAAGGGATATTATCACATTTATATACACAAGTGTGACATTCCTTCATCCCAAGGTACATTGGACTAAATATCCCTTACAGTCTTCGCACAACTAGAATCGACGCGTTGACAGCGCGGGAAATTGAGTGACACACAGATTGGCCAACCTCTCTGGGGGAAAAAATAAAGCCACTACGAAGCCTTCTTATACTGTTATCCAGAGGGCCTCTCCCCTCCACTAGAGACATTTATCTTTGCCTAGTTGGCCCGACCTTTTGTCCGGGAAAATCTCAAGCTCTCATTGGCTCGTCCCCCCTTTTGCTAGTTTTTCCCGCGCTGTCAACGCGTCGATTCTAGTTGTGCGATGACTGTAGTCTTAATAGAAGTTTAGACTAAGCAACATAATACTCTACTCTTTATATGTTCCTTTGTCTAAATAACTATTAAGACAAAGGGATATGATATCGGGGGGTGCTTAAGTAAAACAGTACTGATAAGTTAAAGATAGATAGGTTGAAGGTAGATAATAATGTTACATAGGCTAAAGTTAGATATGTTAGATAGGTTGAAGGTGTATAAGTTAAAGATAGATAAGTTGAAGGTAGATAATAATGTTACATAGGCTAAAGTTAGATATGTTAGATAGGTTGAAGGTGGATAAGTTAAAGATAGATAAGTTGAAGGTAGATAATAATGTTACATAGGCTAAAGTTAGATATGTTAGATAGGTTGAAGGTGTATAAGTTAAAGATAGATAAGTTGAAGGTAGATAATAATGTTACATAGGCTAAAGTTAGATATGTTAGATAGGTTAAAAATAGAGAAATAAATTGATGGTAGATAAGTTAAAGGTATTATAAATATGGGCTGTATACCAAGTGCGCCGGGAAAGGTAGGGTCACGGGGGAAGTGCGCCAGCCCCTTTTTGAAGGGTACGGTCGAAGTGCGCCGGGTTAATCCTACCTCTCGACCCAGGTAGTCCACCCACCTCGGACACGGATCCTCTAATCTAAAGAACTAATCGTTGTCAATATTCGCATATACTCAATATAAAGTGATTTCAAGTTACTTTGAACAAACTGCTCAGTGATATGGCAATCATTAGCAAATTTCAGTGCATAGGAGAATCTGTAGAATGTTCTCGTAAGAACAAAATCCAAATTTAGTCAGAAGATACACTTTAATTTGTGAATATTCAAAATGAAAAAAAACAAACTAACTTACAAAATCAAAATTAATTATCATTAAACATAGGAAATTTAAGAAAATAATCAAAATGAAAAATACGAGAGAAAAATCAATTTATTTTGTTAATAATAAAAATTAAAGAAATGTTTCTTATATAAATTACACTCACTTATAAGTAAGTGCTAATATTTATTAGAAGGGTTTAGATTAACTTAACTTTAAACGTACTCATGAAAACTAAAATCTTCTGCATATGTAATATACATTATAATACAATTGAGTCGATATTCAATAAATATAATACAAAGTACATGTTGAAAGGTGTAATTTATTTATGTACATACTCCTAAATAAATTAAAAATGACTTTCACATTTCAAATCTAGATACTTTATTATTATAAACAACCAACGCTAGGCGGCTTGAATCCCACATTGGTATTGGGAATTTAGCCGTGGACAGATCAATATAGTTCTCGGTGATATAGTCCCAAAATCGATCATTGCGATGGCTTATTTAATCTTCAATATAACATTCTTCAACTTCTTCAGGGTCTATATAGGGTAGTTCGAAGATAAACTTAATTAGTTGGTCATCGTTGGTAGAACATCGGTAGTCC
This sequence comes from Gerris lacustris, assembly GCA_951217055.1. Classification (NCBI taxonomy): domain Eukaryota; kingdom Metazoa; phylum Arthropoda; class Insecta; order Hemiptera; family Gerridae; genus Gerris; species Gerris lacustris. The sequence continues at coordinate 32,126,143 of OX578286.1, forward strand.
TCAGTAAATCCTAAATCCTGAATTTTTCCAAAGTGCTACGGGAGACATTTCGAACGGCTTGTTGGATTCCAATTCCGAAGTCCACTATAAAGTTCTTTGGGTTTAGACAGGGTGCAAGAGGTATAACCCGGGATTACCTGACCCTCACCCTTTAGACTAAGAGGCTGGCGCACTTCGACCGTAACCTTTTTCTAATCCGAAGGGGGGCTGGCGCACTTCGGTACCAGCCTAAATATGCTTAGATATTATACCTCTGCTATCTTTGCTTCTTCATCTACCTGATTTTTAAAAGATCTCTCTTTAATTTTATTTGTTTATTTTTTTGTATTTTGAAGTACAAAAAGTAGAGAGTGATACGGAATTTTAAATCAGACAAATATCTTGATATGACATGGCGTCCCGTTTTCCTCCATTGTATTGGAACTGTTTGTCGCTCCATTGTTATTTATACTTCTGTGTATATCATTCTATTTTGGATTACACCTCGTTTCTGCTCTTTTGAATATCCTTATCTCTCAACTCTCAATGTATATTCCTTATCTTAACTATCTTCTCTAACTGTATCCTTTAATACCCTATTTCTTTTCCTCTTCACATCTTTTCACTGTATTATAATAATAATTTCCTTCTTTTTTTCCTATCTGTCGGATTGTCGCCTAGAGATTTTTTTTTTCGGTTTTATCTCCTTGTTTGTTAGTTTTTCTATATTTTCTTTCCGCTATCCCCTCGTGTTCTTATTTCAGCACCGGATCTTTTTTGTCGTTTTGTTGTTCTTTTGTCGTTTCTTTACGATGTTATATCAACTGTATCTCCTTTTATTCTTTATTGCTCCACGTTCGTTTCTTTTTTTTTCTTTTTCCCGTTTGGTTTCCGCATTGTGTGTGTATTATATATATATATATATATATATATATATATATATATATATATATATATATATATATATATATATATATATATATAATATATATATATATATATATATATATATATATATATTATATATATATATATATATATATATATATATATATATATATATATATATATATATATATATATATATATATATATATATATATATATTAGTTATATTTCTCTTTTCTTGAATTCGTAACAGGAATAGGACATAGCGGAATTCTTAGTTACGTCTAAATGTATTTTTAGATTTCCTTATCAATATAGATAATATATATACACTATACACATAAAAGTGTACTTCAGTTCTGTACATTTCCCTCGAATTTGCCTAATATTTTGCATTTTCCTCTTTCACGTCATTTTATAACGAATAAGCTGTAATAATTTTGGGATCTTAATGGATTTAAACGTTTTGAGGTCCCCTTAGTCCAAAAGCGTTGTTTTTAAAAAAAATGTCTGTCTGTCGTCCGTGCAGAAGCGTGGCGTGGAGCCTTAACTACTGGGCCGAGTTTGACGAAATTTGGCATACATTTTCAGAAAATTCTTACTCCGAGGTGAAATGGAGAAATGAATTATGCTCCAAATTTAGGAGCGCTAGCCTCCAAAAACTCTGGAAAAACATGAAAACAAATATTTCTCCAAAACGGTTCCGACGATTTTGATTAAAAACATTCTAAAATGTAGTGCATTTAAACACGAATCTAATGATATAAGCCGTTTTCCCGGGAAAAATCTAGTTTCTGAGAAAATATAGCTTAAATCGCGGACGAAGAGAGCCCGGGTTCGATTCACCGCACTGGAGAAGTTATTTTTATGGTAAATTTTGATATAATTTTCAATAATAATTAAACGTACTTACGAAAACTAATAAATGGAAAACATTGACTAAGTAATTATGAACTCGTATATGAGAAAGTTTGTTTGAGTTGTCTCGGACCGATTTTTTAAATATGAAATTTAACAAATATTTACTTCAGTACTTCTATTGGCGAAATATAAGTACTATTAAAAAGTGTACACCGAGCTACCTTATATTTATTATATTTAAAAAAGCAACCAGAGTGTCACATTTGTCATGTTGTTTTTTTGCCCCCCCCCCCCCCCCCAAATTTGTTTGTCTTACCCCCCCCCCCCCCCCCATGAAACATATCGACACTTCTTTAGATTGTTACTCCCCTTATAAAAAAGAACAGAGGGGAGGAACAATCTAAAGAAGGTGTATGGAATTTACTTCTTTAGATTAGACTGTTACTCCCCTAAAAAAAATAATGCGATATTCCTTTGTCCCAAAGGATTGGATTAAACATACCTTTGTCTTAATAGTTATTTAGTCAGTCATTTATATTCTGAATAAAAAACGTAGGGGAGTAACAATCTAAAGAAGTACCAACATATCCATGTTAAAACCTAGTTTTTACGCATTAACAGCGATATCTTTTCACTTGAATCTTTGACCTGCTGCTCTCTTATAAACTACATAATTATAAATGTATATTGTTTTCTTGATCCGTCTAGTGTAGATACTGAGATCAGACCTGTTCGAAAATCGTGGGAAACTTGTTGCGCACTTACGCGTACTTTTGTGTACTCTATGAGACCCAGATGTAAATTGTCTCCCACTAATTTAACTTTTGCTTCGTTCGGTTTAGCTGTCCGATTGTTTTAACTTAGAAGGTTTAACAATGAAAAACAATCGGGTTTTTTTCACTTTCTATCGTGAACCTGAGAACCTTTTTGTTTTTGTGTTATTTTACTCTTCTTTTCAATCCTATTAGGTGTGAATTTCATTACGTTAAAAAAAGAACCTTTAAAGTTTTACTTCGTTTTTTTTCTTTTGTTCATGCTAAGTGTTTTAAAATTCTGAAAAGAACTTCTTATGAATATTTATTACTCTTCATACTCATATGTATATGAACTGAATCTTAGTTGTTTTGAAAATTAGGTATTCAAAAGTACTTCAAAACATTACAGTCAATGAATTCATTCATAATAGTCTAGGTGGGTAAATCTCGATACTATATCGTATCTTTAGGACACATATCGATAATTTTAACCTCCTCTAACTGGTACTTCTTTAGGTTCTTACTTCCCAGTGGCGTAGGAATCGGGCTTGAGCCCCCCCGTCAGATTTGAAGGGGCAGATTACATGGGTTTATGTCTAAATTAAAACTGCTTAAAATGCTGTTTTTGAACGTTTATTTTCCAAAATTTTCCCGGGGGTGGACCCCCGGTCCCCTCCTGTAACGGAGGGGGGGAGGGGGGTAGAGAGAGGGTAGGTTGTAGTCTGGCACCTTAATTTCTAGAAATCGAGCACTGATAATGAATATGTACCCCCCCCCCCCCTTAGTGGAGGTGCCGAGCCACCCCTGTCAAAAATGAATTCCTACGCCGCGCCACTGTTACTTCCCTCTGTTTTTTTAGAATATAAATTACTTTGACTAAATAACTATTAAGACAAAGGGATATTTAGTCCAATGTACTTTGGGACAAAGGAATATCACACTTCTGTTTTTATAGGGAGTAACCGTCTAAAGAAGAACATTCCGCACACCATCTTTACATTGTTACTCCTCTATTTTTTTAAAAAGGGGACCTACAAGGAACCTACAAAGAAGTGCCCTCTAACTTATCCCTATGCCCCGTTTACAAGGTGATAGTTCTCCCACGATAGAACTATCATGTTAGTCTACGTCATAAAACTATCGCGGAGGTGTGCAGTCTATACACGGTGAGAGTTACCATATATGTCAAAATTTGTTGTCTTGTACTCAATTTATATTCGTATCCTATATTTTTTACTTGGATACAGAAATAAAGCGTTTAATATATTGTAATGTTAAATTATCATACATGTACAGTAAAAGGAATATTCATATTGTCGAAAACAACAAAATCTGATATCAAATATGAAGCAAGCTTTAATATTTGCTGTCTTTTAGATCTGTTATCAGGTGATATAAAAGTATAAACAAACAATAAGCCAATCAGCGTCTAGTATCTAGTGTACTAGTTCTTAAATCTGCCGCGTGAGTACTCTGACTGCTGTGATAGAACACTCAACTATCTTGTCAGATGAGATAGTGTGATGGCTGATAGTTTTATCACGACAAAATCTATTACGTAAGGCCCGTTTACACGGTGATAGTTTTTGCACGATAGAACTATCATGTCAGTCTACGTCATACAACTATCGCCGAGGTGTGCAGTTTACACGGTGAGTTAAAATACGTCAAAACTTGTTTTCGTGCACTCAATGTTACATCTATATAATACATTTTTGACTAGAATACGGAAATAAAGCATTAAATATATTATAATGTTAAATTATAATACACACACAGCCAAAAGAATATATTCATATTGTCGAAAAAAACAAAATCTGATATCTTTATGTGAAGCAATCTATCATATTTGGTGCCTTTAAATCTGTTATCAGTTGATAAAAAAGTATAAGCCAATCAGCGTCTAGTATCTAGCGTGGTAGTTCTTATATCTGCCGCGTGAGTACTCTGACTGCTATGATAGAACACTCAACTATCTCGTCAGACGAGATAGTGTGATGGCTGATAGTTCTATCGTGACAAAATCTATCACGTAGTCTACACAGTGATAGTTGCTATCATGACCGTAACTATCGCTTCAACTATCACCATGTAAACGGGGCTTTATAGTATCGAATAAACCTAGAATAGAAGTCAATTCGATATATCGATAGTGTAGGCCAAGGCATTGACATAATATTTAAGTGGTATCGATCACATCCCTATGCTTCACGCAATATGTTTATTTAAGTAGGGTAATTTTCGATGTTTTTAACCACCTCTAACTTATTATAAGTAATTCTAGAAACAACGTTACTCGACCGAGACAATCGGTGAAGCTATAAGTGGTTATCGATCTACATAGACCCATATAATATCTTACTTTTTCGATATAACTACCTCTCTACTGGGGTAGTATTTCTATTGGAGTAGAAAGAACCTATAGAGTATAAGTCAATTCGATATATCGATATTGAGGAGATAAGGTATCAAGCTTGTCGAAATCAATTGGATAGTTTTAATAACTACTTATACCAAGGCATCGGTGTAGCTAAGTGATTAATGCATATACTTAAAAACTATAGTCTTAACACTGGTCAAGTTCAGTGCCGAGAAAGGTGAGACATTTTTCTCACTTTAAATCACATCGACGTATTCGATATTTTTTGAACTTACTAATATTGAATCGATCATAAAGAACAAACTCTTTCTCTCTATACCTCTTTTAAGCTCTGTGTTCTGTTATATATTACGAGACCTTAGGCCCGTGGCAACGGGCTTAATTTTATATTTAGAAATAAAGTTAAACTAAGTTAATTACTTTAGATAAGTTAGTAATATCTATTTGAAGACCAAAAAATTAAAACAAACATTTATTTTTATTGGAATAAATGTGGTTGCCTTAGCTTAGCAATAACAAATCATTTCGAGGTGCCTCGTCGGGATACTACTCGATTATACGAGAAAATGATGGGTATATAACTTTTACAGTCTATAGCCTATCTTATATATCTTTGTTTCATTATAGGTTTATGGGTTTATAACAAGTGCAGTATAACCTGCTTAGTAATAATGTTAATGTTTTTTCATTGTCTGCTACCTCGGAAAAAATAGCATATGCTACGCGACTTTGAAGTGTTTTTTCTTTACCTGGGCAATATTTACTGTCTCGCTTCGCTCGACAGTAAATGTAATTGCCGCGGTAAAGAAAAAACTCACTTCACAGCCTTGTAACGTAATATATTATTGTTTACGTTTTAGATTTATACTGTACCGCATAACCTACCTTACATATTTTTTTTATATTATGGATATAATAACCTACCTTATTTATCATTTTTTATCTTTTATATTAGTTTCAATTTTATTAGTGGGTGTTGCTATCGTCTAGAAAATTAACACCTCTGGTGTGTATGAAAATATGATTATTTTCTATTAAGTTCATAAATGTTTAATCTCCTAATAGTTACTCTGAAAAAGTAAAAGAGAAAGTATAAAATTTTTGTCAACTCACTTTAATGAGTGATTGTCATTTGGACCATAATAGATTTCGTGTCTTTTTTTTTAATTGAGAATTGTTCTCCCTTTGAAATTGAAAACATTAATAAAGTACATAGTAACAAGATTTTTTGTATAAAATTCATTTAAATTAAATTAAAATTTAAATAAAGTTCAATTATTAGTCAATCAGTTAGTTAAATTATTATTTAATCAGTTACCCACTGAATTTCACTCTTGTCTCATCTCGTTATGCGATACTTTAAAGTCTAAAAGGCGCGGAAAACTTAGTTTTATAAGCCGATAAAGTTTCATCTCGGTGGACTTTGTGAGTTCGGGTGAAACTTTGAAACTTGTTTCTAAGCTTAGAGGCCTCCTGGCGATAATCTGTTTTACTTTTAAAGCTTTTAGCAACATTTCCCATGCCGACAGCACTCACTTTATCTTATGGGGATTTGCTGGGCCGACCTTTAAACCAATCTCCGGCCATATCCTTTCATCTAATTTTCTTTAACGTAAATTTATATCCCCCCCATCCACCTCTTATTTCAGTAAAATAATTATAATAGGCATCGTGTGGCTCTATCATTGAAGCAAGCGTACAGTAATAAAGGTTCTTCTTTAGATTGTTACTCCCCTATGTTTTTTTAGATTATAAATGACTTTGACTAAATAACTATTAAGGCAAAGGGATGCTTAGTCTAATGTACTTTGGGACAAAGGAATATCACACTTCTGTTTTGATAAGGGGAGTAACAGTCTAAAGAAGAATATTCCTTACACCTTCTAAAGATTGTTACTCCCCTCTATTTTATTTATAAGGGGAGTAACAATCTAAAGAAGTGCCGTCATTAAATATTTATTGAATATTGAGAAAATGGGTAATCATGATGAGTTGATAGTTAAAGAGTATGATTTTAATAGAGAGTCTAGTAGTGGGGGAGCCACCCTGCATTCTTACTAATCCGCTAAATACACGCTTCGGAAATCTCCTTTTTAACTGTTATAGAATGTATCACTTTACTACACAAAAACTTCTTTTTGTATCAAGTTAATCAATTTGAAATTTTACATGCTTGCTTTAATTGTACTTTAGACGTTGTATATGAAGTTTTATTAAAATTGTTACTTTAGAACTTATGATATCGGTGAAAACTTTATTTTCACTATTTTAAACGTTTAGGTCGGCTTAATAGATTTAACGATCTTTCATAGCGGTGTCGCTGTTGGTTTTACTAAAACTTTTATTTCTAAAAAAAAAAAATGTTTGTCTCATCGAATGATGTGATGATAGAATCTTTTCCCGTTCTGAAACTCCAATTTTACGTTTGAAGTTCACGTTTGCGCGCGAACTCTTAGACGGGTAACGCTGTCCAACGAACTTAGCCTGAGTAACTCATATTAATATGAGAAAGTTTGTCCGAGTTGTCTTGGACCGATTTTTTTTTTCGCTATGCTCCCTCTACCACTTCTAAGCTTTTTAGTTTAGTTAAAACGGTGTTTTTGAACTCATCGTGTTCTTTGCTGAGAGAAATAATTATTAACACTAAATCTATATTTAGATATTATTTATAAATTGTCAAATACGGTAACACTATGGTGACCACGTTTTCTCAGACTTAGACCGTTTTTGTATGTTGCACTTGTGCGTGTTGCTATTAAAATGATAAACATATAACTTTTGTTCTACAAAACTTTTGTATATTTTTTTAAATATAAAACCTTTCATTCTAGAACTCATCGTGTTCTAGGACTCTTGAACTCATCGTGTCCTAGGACCCTAGAACTCATCGTGTACAAAATATCCTCAGTATTAAAGTGGATGAGATCTTATAGCGTTAAGTATAAGTATCGCGTTATATTGTGAAAGTTTAATTTCATTATAATTATATTTAAACAGCTTTTATCGTGTCAGGTCTCCTTATCTTATCATGTTCCTATGCATTATCATGTAGCGTCATGAATTCATGTTGGCTTTGTTTCCCTATCGTGTTATCAACTTATTTCGCAATGCACCTTATCGATTTATATAAATGGGGGGACTAATTACCGTAGAATTTAATTTTTTTATATTATTATTTAATTTTAAGAACAATTTTCCATAAAATAAAATTTAATTACTTTCCTTTGGTATTATAAAATCTTCGAAGACTTGATTTTTTAACTAGTTTAAGGAAATTATTAAGAAAATTTGAGAAACACTTGGGTCTTTTTTTCTTTTGACTAATTAATAACCGAGGGCGGATCTTAACTTTATAATTATTGGTAATTCCTTGTTTTCCCTGAAATAAAATTACTCGAGGGTAATCATAGCAGGTTCAAAGCTATATTTATTCTTCTAATATTTAATATTTTAACGTCTATACTAAGTTCTTTCCTTTGTTACGTATTTTTCCTATAAAAAACTGTCAGAACGTTCTTTTTTTTTTTAATAGCCTTAAAAAGCTTAAAAAAGCTATAAGTTAAGCGCTATAGAGAAGTTTTTTGATGATTAAAGTATAAAAATTAAAGGTTAAGTATCACGCGAAAATCTGTTGAAAATATGACGACTGTCAATTGAAGGAACACATGAGAATTAGGATTGATTTAAGGTTAGACAGATTGGAAATGGAAATTGTATTATTGCAGTGGAATAAATTATTAATTTGATAGACAGAGCGGACAAGAGGGCTGATATTTGATAACTCCTTTATGTAAGCAAATCTGCTAGCACGTTTTCCTAAAGGAAAGCCAATAACATGAGACAACCTCATGGCAGTAGTAGTCACCTATTAGAGCAGGGGCGGCCAACCTTTTTCGATCGTGGGCCACAATCGTGGTTCCACAAACTCGAAGGGCCAATTCCCCCCCCCCCCCAGTCACCCACACATTCATCTAAAAAAAACAATTCACACAACATTGAAAAACTTATATTTTCTATGCATATTATTAAATATAATAGGAATAGGTAATTCAAGAACTAATTTATATTATAAAATTCACACAATCAGAAAACATTATGTGAATAACTTAATATTCAAAGAATTTATTACGAACGAGAGAAAAAAGAGAGTAGCAAAAACGTGAAGGAACCAAAGAAAGAATTGACATGCCTGTTGATTTTCAGAAATCATCTAAGGGTGCGCTTCATCGGACTTTTGCAGCCTGGATCGTATGCATCGGGAGATCAAGAAGAGCGATGTCGTGCGTTATATCATTAGTTATCAAACCGTGTCTTTCCCTATCGCACTTGCATACACTTAAATTTACCTAGAAGTTTACCGAATAACACGATTGTAGGTCTATTGTGATATCCAATCATTAAAATATTAACAATTATATTATTCTTATATTATTAAAATGAAAATAATTTTTTAAAAAATCCAGGTAAAAGTCGATTAACAAACTTTAAAAAATAAATAAATACTGGCAAGTTTCCGCGGGCCACCTCGAAAGGCGTCGCGGGCCACTTCACGGCCCGCGTGCCGCGGGTTGGCCACCCCTGTATTAGAGCTTTGGGTAGATACAGAATTTCAAAAGCCTTTCTTATATCATATAAGGTGTAAAGACCCAGGGCATTAGAAAGGGATTCGTATACGAATAGTAAATCCTATTATAGAAGAATCATAGATAACAAATCTTGACAAACGCTGAATTCTTTCAATCTGATCAGAGTGAACTTGAAAAAGGTTATTTACTACACTGGAACAGCATATTCGAGAAGTGTTCTAACAAAAGCAATATAAAGACGAAGGGGTACTTATTTAGATTGTTACTCCCCTATGTTGTTTTAGATTATAAATTACTTTGACTAAATAACTATAAAAAATATACTGCCAATTAGTGTGGCACGTAGCTTCCTCGCATCCTATCATGTACTATAACAATTATTGTTATATTACTTTATTGTTATATTGTTTATTTTGTAAAGACTATTAATAGTTTTAGCGATCTTTAACACTTCATAGCGGTGTCGCTGTTGGTTTTACTAAAAAATTGTATTTGAAAAAAATGTTTGTCTCATTGAATAGATGAATTAGATTTTTTTCCCGACCTAAAATTCCAATTTTAAATTTAAAGTTAACGTTTACGCGAGCGTTGCTCGTGAACGCTTGGACGGATAACGTTGTCCAACGAACTCGTCCTGGGCATTGGTAAAATGAACATGTCTACCAAATTTCATCAAAATTGGTCGACATTTACTCAAGTTATCGTCGCACGTTTCATAATTCGTGGACACACAGACCGACAGACAGACAGACAGACAGACACGAGACCAAAAATGTTCCCTGATGTCTGAAACGGATTTCTGTCTTGGAATTTTTGAAATCGGAGGCATAAAAGTTTTTCGTTCTCAAAAGTGAACACAATGCTTCCGTTACCTTCGGTAAGCTCGGAAGCAAAAGATGTTTAGACTTTAGACCAATGTAATTTGGGACAAAGGAATATCACACTTCTAGTTTTATAAGGGTAGTAACAGTCTAAAGAAGATCATTCTATAAACCTTCTTTAGATTGTTACTCCCCTCTGTTTTTTCTTTATAAGGGGAGTAACAATCTAAAGAAGTGCCGGTGAAGGAAGCACTTTAATGATAAGCCATGACAAACACGGTGAATTAAACCTAGGCGACGAGAAGCTTTTGCAACTATTGAATCGACCTACTCGTTGAATTTGAGCTTAATCCACTAGAACTTCTAGATCAAAAATTGTAAAAACACGTTCAAGCAAATGAAATTTGCTTAAATGAAATTATATTTTAGTGCTTTAATGTTTTTTTACTGTAAGCTCGCTTGATGAAAGATTAACATAAAATCGATTGGTATTATTGACAAAAAGAAAATAGACTGCCAATTAGTGTGGCACATAGCTTCCTCGCATCCTATCATATCCTTTATTGTTATAATGTTTATTGTGTAAAAACTATTATAGTTTTAGCGCTCTTTAACACTTCATAGCGGTGTCGCTGTTGGTTTTACTGAAAAATTGTATTTGAAAAATATGCTTGTCTCATTGAATAGATGAAGTTAGATTTTTTTCCCAACCTAAAATTCCAATTTTAAATTTGAAGTTCACGTTTACGCGAGCGTTGCTCGTAAACGCTTGGTCGGATAATGTTGTCCAACGAACTCGTCCTGGGCATTGGTAAAATAAACATGTCTACCAAATTTCATCAAAATCAGTTGACATTTACTCAAGTTATCGTCGCACGTTTCAAAATTCGTGGACACACAGACCGACAGACAGACAGACAGACACGAGACCAAAAATGTTCCCTGATGTCTGAAACGGATTTCTGTCTTGGAATTTTTAAAATCGGAGGCATAAAAGTTTTTCGTTCTCAAAAGTGAACACAATGCTTCCGTTGTTACCTTCGGTAAGCTCGGAAGCAAAAATAATAACGGGATTGAGTGATAAGCATTTGGGGAAACTAGCACTAAATAACTGTTGTTAGGTTAGATTTGAGTGCTGTAGATCCTACCAAGGAACTGTTGGGCTAGATCAACTGTTGCTGTTGCTGTTATTACCGATAAAGTGTTGTTAGGAAAATTATTTAACTGTTGCCAGGTTAGATCAACTGTTGTAAATACTATCAAAGTACAATTAGGCTAGACTTAAGGTGAACCCTACCTAGGAATATTTATAGGTTAAACCTAATGTGAATCCTACAAAGGAACAGTTTGGTTAGACTTAAGATGAGTCCTACCATGGATCAGTTTGGTTAGACTTAAGATGAGTTCTACCAAGGAACAGTTTGGTTAGACTTAAGATGAGTCCTACCAAGGAACAGTTTGGTTAGACTTAAGATGAGTCCAACCAAGGAACAGTTTGGTTAGACTTAAGATGAGTTCTACCAAGGAACAGTTTGGTTAGACTTAAGATGAGTCCTACCAAGGAACAGTTTGGTTAGACTTAAGATGAGTCCTACCAAGGAACAGTTTGGTTAGACTTAAGATGAGTCCAACCAAGGAACAGTTTGGTTAGACTTAAGATGAGTCCTACCAAGGAACAGTTTGGTTAGACTTAAGATGAGTCCTGCCAAGGAACAGTTAGGTTAGACTTAAGGTGAGTCCTACCAAGGAACAGTTTGGTTAGACTTAAGATGAGTCGGCACTTTTATAGAAAAGGGCCCCCACTTTTTTTTTAATCTAATATACCTTCTGACAAACGAATACACACTTTTTTTTATGCAAAAGTGTGATATTCCTTTGTCCCAAAGCATATTAGACTGAATATCCCTTTGTCTTAATAGGTACTTAGACTAAGGGATATTAACTCTTCTGTATAAAAAACAAAAAAGGGAGCCCTTTTCTATAAGAGTACCAGATGAGTCCTACCAAGGAACAGTTTGGTTAGACTTAAGATGAGTCCTGCCAAGGAACAGTTTGGATAGACTTAAGATGAGTCCTACCAAGGAACAGTTTGGTTAGACTTAAGATGAGTCCTACCAAGGAACAGTTTGGTTAGACTTAAGATGAGTCCTACCAAGGAACAGTTAGGATAGACTTAAGATGAGTCCTACCAATGAACAGTTTGGTTAGACTTAAGATGAGTCCAACCAAGGAACAGTTTGGTTAGACTTAAGATGAGTCCTACCAAGGAACAGTTAGGATAGACTTAAGAGGATAGACTTAAGTCCTACCAAGGAACAGTTTGGTTAGACTTAAGATGAGTCCTACCGAGGAACTGTTGGTTTAGATTGATCGTTAGGTTAGATCAACTGTTATAGATCCTACCAAGGTAAATTTAGGTTTACCTAATCCTAATGTGACTCCTATTAAGGAACTGTTAAATTAGATTAATTGTTGTTGATCAGCTGCTCTTAGGTTAGATCAACTGTTATAGATCCTACCAATATAGACTGTCAGGTTAGACCAATTGTGAATCCTACTCTTGTTAGGGTAGTTCAACTGTTGTTGATCCTACCAAGATTAAGGAGCGGTTAGGTTAGACTAGATGTTTAGAATCTATGTTACCTGATGATGATGTAATGTTCTTTCTGTAAGCTATACCTTCCGCAATCTATATTCTTCCCCTTTATCTTAAACAATGATAATATCGATTGATTTATTACTTTTAATACTCATATTTATTTAATCAATTGACAATTTAAATAAAAATAATAATATACAAAACACAAACTAACCTTTATTCTTTTAAACTCTTCGGTCATTAGGCTAAGGTGCGATTAGACGGTTCAATTTCATTACTCAGTATGATTGAAACATGAATGAATCAATTAAATTGAAACATGTAATCACCAATTCAATTAATTGCTCAATACAGTTGCCGATGGAAATGAAGTTGAACTAGTAGTTCAAATAACTTGGTGCGTAGGCTTCCGCTGATAGACTCGTAATAAACACCTTGGTTTTCCGGTGGAATCCGCGTCACGAAGGGGGTGAACTCCGACGTTTCGCTTCCACTACTGGAAGCATCTTCAGGGGTGTGGTGCATCGTGGTGTTGATTCGAAGCAAACACACACACACACACACATCCAGTGGGGGCATCTCCTGGGTACATTCTGTGTTTTCTTCGAGTCAACACCACGATGCACCCCTGAAGATGCTTCCAGCAGAGGAAGCGAAACTAAGGACTTCACCCCCTTCGTGACGCGGATTCCACCGGAAAACCAAGCTGTTTATTAGTAGTTCAAATTTTTAAGCAATCTGATAGAATGGCTCTATGGGAACATCAAATTGAACTGTGTTAACAGCTCGTTTTCTTTTTCATGGAATGGAAAGTTTCATCCGCATAGGTTAGGTTTTTAATAGAATGGAACCTTTTTAAGGTTTCAGCTGCATAGGTTATGTTTATGTTATTTTTAGCTTGTTGTTTTTCTTTTGCCTCTGACGATTCAATTTGCTTGCTTCCTCTACTCATTATAGAGGCTCATTACAGCTTGAAACTGTATTTTTTTAATCTTATTAAACAATGAAATTCTATCGTCTAAACGTGCCTTTAGATCGATGTAGTACCCGCCATGTTGTATGAAACAGTATCGATTTACTATCGATTAGATAACAACTAAGAAGATAATTTTTGTATTTGAACGAGAACACGTGATATGTTTCTGGCAATGTTTTAAGAACCATTCTTTAATTGTGAATGTGAATACAAGTAAAAAAGTAATTTTGTGATTTATTCTGTTATAAATACTACAAATTGGCGACGAGGATAAGTGGTTTTATTTAGCCGGATTTTGATTAAATCCGGACTCAATTTTTGCTTAAATGGCGGGCTCTGTTTTTTTGTTTGTCATGTATTAGTTAGTATTATTATTTGTTATTAGATTGGCATTAATGTTTAGTGTTTGACATATGATAACTATGGCAATGAAGGAGAACGTTTTATGATGATGTGATCTAATATGTATTGTGCTCATTAATAGATACTATATGGTGTCAGGTGTGGGATTAAAAGAGGTTGAGCCAGGGAATAAAGTTATGTTTAAATCCCCAAATAATAAAGGACGGGAAAGAGGCAGTGTGATAGAAAAACCGCGATCTTTTCTAGTAAAGAATGAGGATGGTGTAGAATATCGATGTACTAGAGGACATTCCCCTTATGAGTTAAGAGATCGATCTAAGATCAAGCCACCAGAACACAATTCAAGTTAATTAATTACTGTACCTTTGTAGCAGAGCTAGGGCGGTAGATGTCATGTATTAGTTAGTGTTATTATTTGTTATTAGATTGGTATTAATGTTTAGTGTTTGACGTATGATAACTATGGCAATAAAGGAGAACAAATTGTGTTCATTAATAGTATACTTTAATAAATATTATATTGTTTAAATATACAACTTCGGTGATTGGTCCTCGCAATCAACTTATGTTAATCCTATCAAGGAAATGTTATTTGGTTAGATCAACTTTTGTTGATTCTACAAAGGAAATTTTAAGGTTAGATCAACTTTTGTTGTTCCTACCAAGGAATTTTTTTTAGGAAACTGCTGTGATCTGGTTTGCTGTAGATTGGTTGTGTATTCTACTTCACAATCAGAGGCAAATGTTATGGATCAAAAGAGAGAACTCTTTTGTTTACATGTCATTGTTGGTAACATACTTGATCGTCTGTCTGTCTGGGTAGCGGCTAGACGTCTAGTCTTTTGAAAAACCACCCCCTAATTTATCTTTTGTCCGTATTCACAGTGACCCCACGACCCTACTGTTCTTTAAAGCCTTGATCCTGCACCCTAAGGGTTGGTATTTAGGGGTTGAAAGGACCCACCCTCTGTGAGTTCTAAGTCCCCTCCATACTTTCTCTCTACTAAGGGCTCGTGCAGTAAAGTCCCTCTAGTACAAAGGCAACACAGCATCCCCAAAACCAAACTCTTCTGACGCATAACCTAAACAGAACAATTTCACCCTCCCCTTTTCCCCAAAAAATTCCCCTATTCAGTAGGTACCAACCTTTGTCATTTGCGTTAGAAATTTCCCCTTCCGGCTTATACCTCCTCTCTCTTTACAGCGTCGACGTATTCTTAACTTATTTTACAATATTTAAAAATTGCGCATTATCAATCTCCTACTGCAGTATAGGTATCTTTCCTCTTTTCCCAAAAATGCTGTAGGTACCAACCTTTGTCATTTGCATAAGAAATTTCCCTTTCCGGCTTACCTTCTCTTTCTTTACAGTGTTGTGGTATTCTTTACTTATGTAACAACATTTAAAAATTACATTATCAATCTCCTACTGCAGGAGTTACCACGATCACAGTATATGGTCTGTAATAAGGTAAAAATGCTACCAACCTTTGTAATACCTTGTAATTCCTATAAGTTTTTTTTTAACAGCATACTTTTGAATCCAAATACTGCCTTCATGTAACGGGGAATGTTCTAGCTTTCATGTTCACCCCTAACCACCTCTAACCACCCCTAACCATCCCTAATCACCTCTAACCACCTCTTTCTTTAAGGTGGAAGTATCCATGCTAGTAACTGGTATGTTGCAGAAGCTAATTACATGCCAGGGAAACAGCAAGCCTTTATCATCTTGATCAGGGGTTCCCAACCCTTTTCCTTCATCGACCCCCTTGCATTTCTCCATTTACATACAGCATACAACGTTAGCAGAATACTAATTATTGCACCTAAAAATCTTAAAGATAACAATTTGTGCTAAAAACTTGGACAAAAAAAATATAGAAATAGTGGTCTATATAAGATTTCAGGTATCAGATATCAACTTAATTTCAGATATATCGATATTGTAATTGGACAATTAAGGTTTTATTAATGTGGTCATTGTGTGATACATTGATAATTTTTTTTTAATAAATATTTAGCCTGAAATAACCTATCATCGTATACTTGAGAAAAAAGAGCGTTGGTGGAGGTCATCTTAATAAATAAAAAGAACCAGTCTCTCCACGGTAGATAAAACTTTTTTATTTATCAAAGCAGCTTTCGGCTTTTACAAAGCCATCATCAGTGCCGATTTCAGGGAACTAGAGACACATTATATTCGATAAAAGGAAATATGTAGAGGGCGAGTCATACGATGTCGGAGACCAACGTAAGTCTTACGTTGGTCTCCGACATCGTATGACTCGCCCTCTACATATTTCCTTTTATCGAATATAATGTGTCTCTAGTTCCCTGAAATCGGCACTGATGATGGCTTTGTAAAAGCCGAAAGCTGCTTTGATAAATAAAAAAGTTTTATCTACCGTGGAGAGACTGGTTCTTTTTATTTATCATCGTATAGTTAGTATAGCTGACATAACATATCTTCTTTTAATTGTTTTAAGAGTTCAGTGAAATTTTTCAAAAAATTTCAAACCAAATATATGTTGACCTGTAGTGTACATTTGAAACAGTTCGCTGAAAGAAATTATTCTCTAATTTCTCTTAATCTGGAGCTATTATATCGAACTATTTCTACAAAAAGTGGATTTATCCAACTGCTCAGAAAATTTACTGTTTTGCAATTCACAAATTAAGGATTTTTTAATATTTTCTGATATTTTATCCAGGCGACGTTGTTTGGAGTAATTATTGTGCGGAATACATTTTAAAACTGGTTCAGGGTTCATTTTCATAACAGTTTTTATTACATCTTTTATTGTTGGTGGGCGGAATTATTTATCATCAGTGGTATGTGGATATCCGGCTTTTGCAATTAACAAAGAAATATTGTAAGAGGCTTTTAATCCACCAGCATTATTTACGTACGCTTTAAAACGATACTTAAATTTTTCTTTTAGATTCTCTAAATAATCAATATTCAAACTTTTGAAACGAAGTTCCTTATGGCACGTTCTGGAGCCCGGGAGTGAATCCGAAATAACGACCAAAATCACCGTCACAAAATAACCGTCACAAAATCACCGTCACAAAATAACCGTCACAAAATCTACCGATGGCGATAACTGGAGTAAAAGTTGACCGACTTAGTTGAAATTCGGTACACATGTTTATTTTACCAATGTCCGTGACAAGTTCGTTGGACAACGTTATCCGCCCAAGCGTTCACGCGCAACGCTCGCGTAAACGTAAGCTTCGAATTTAAAATTGGAATTTTTGGACGGGAAAAAAATTCTAACTTCATCTATTTAATGAGACAAACAACTTTTTTAAATATTTTTTTTTAGTAAAACCAACACCGACACTACTATGAATTGATAAAGATCGCTAAATTTATTAAAGCGGACCAAACCGATTAAAATACAGAAAACAACGTTTTTACCGATAGCTTACGTTCTAACGTAAAGATTTAAATGAAACTTTGTATACATCACCTACAGTACAATTGAGGCGTTCCGAATACAAAGGGCGAACTCAACAAATGGTGATTTTGAGAAAAATTTAAATTAATGTTTTAAAGCATTGGGCGAACTCAACAAAAAAGCATGTCTGATAAGATTTAGGCATAAGAGAAGTGGAGGACTTGGGGAGTTAGATGTGGAGTTCGCCCTTCGTATCCGCCTACTTATAGACGATTCAAACCTCTCTTACAAGTTTAAACCAGTAATTTTAAGTGGAATTAAAGGCGAACTCAACAAAAAACTTTACAGGCTAAATCTTAGACCCTAAACGATGGTAAGGGGGAAAAAAAAAAAAAAAATGTTGTATGTTGAGTTCGCCCTTCGTATTCGGAACGCCTCAATTGAAACAAGCATGTAACATTTCAACCTGATACAAGCATAAGTTTTTGTGAGTTAATGATTTATAATTTTTATTATAATATTTAATTGGAGTAATTTGCGACGGGGCCTGGGAGGACAGTTCTTTTTCGTTCTACAACCATCTGCTTTAACTATAAATTTATCATTAACTTTTTTCTCAATATACAATACATTATTTATTGAAAGACGCTCGCTTCAAAGATAATAAAAAGATTTTCATTTAATTTTGCCTTAACTCCGCTAGTACAAATAGTTAGTTACTTTTAATTTTGTCTCTTTTCTAACTCCACCACGTATACGTAGTTATTACAGCGATTTTATAATTTATATTTAATGAAAAGCGTAAGGAACTTCGTTCCTACCGGGTGTCCCACGACACCACGCGTATTTTTTTAAATTGATCAACGACTTCCAATAGACCCCTTTTAAATTTCCATAGACGCCCAAGGGGTCCATCTGGACCCCGTTGGGAACCCCTGATCTAGATAAGCAGTAATGTTCGCGCTGGTGGCACAAGGGCAAGCTTTATCAGTTCCTCCACCCCTCGACTCGTGCCTCTGGCAATAGAAAAATCAAACCTTATGCGATTTACTCACATGTTTGTTACTCACATGTTTGTCACTCACATGCTTTTTGATGTACATAAAATGCCAATAGCTCTCCTCTACGAGCTACTTGCATGCTTTTGTGCGAGATACTAGCATGTGTATTTCCACCATTATAAATCTAATGTATTGTTTATTAGGTCACACAAAATAAATACTAATAAAGTAAGGGATGTATGGCCAAACTAATAAACAACAAGTTATTACATAAATGAATGTAACACAAATTTGTTATATAGATGTTATAAATTTTTTGTTTAATTTGAACTAAAAGGTTTCTCTTGCAAAACTGAATTTGTTAAATTTTAAATTACTTCCATTCCTTTTACCTTAATGCATTAAAAAAGGTTTTAGACTAAGTATATATTTCATTTCTAAGTGGAAGGTAGGAACGGACAATCTATAGGGAATTATATTCTTCTTCTTGTGGTATAAGTATCCTTAAAAAAAAGTAGTCAAAAGAATGAAGAAGATAAATTTTTTTCGGTGAAAGAATATCGCGATAACGAGACGGCTTGGAAAATTGGAAGGGGGAAAAACTTTATAAGATATCAGATTAAAAATAATGAGATCTGAAATCAGAGTAGAATCCTCTTACGGGAGTTATCTCTGAAATGTCTGCCCTTTACTGCAGAAATAAGAATACTGTATATAGAGTATGAACTAAGACTGACGATTTTAAGAAATGAGGTGGTAGAAAAACCCGTACTTCTTTAGATTGTTACTCCCCTATGATTTTTCCCTATGAAGTTCCTTATGGCCTTATGGAACTTTTCAGTGTCTGGAGCCCGGGAGTGAATCTGAAAAAATCGACCGTCATGAAATCGATCGATGACTATATCTTGAGTAAAAGATGACCGATTTAGTTAAAATTTGCGTACATGTTCATTTTACTGCCCAGGACAAGTTCGTTGAACAACGTTATCCGCGTACAACTCTCGCGTAAACGTAAGCTTCAAATGTAAATTTAGAATTTTAGGATGGGAAAAAATTCTAAATCATCAATTCAATGAGACAAACAAACTTTTATAGCCATTTTTTGTTTTTTAGGGTCCGTAGGCAAAACCAAGGACCCTTATATTTTCCTGCGTGTGTCTGTCCGTCCGTCCTCTCGCGTGCTCTCACGGCTACACCTTTCGTCCGATCACTTTGAAATTTGGCATGTATGTGTCTTGTACCTGTCCACATATTTTAAAAATATAGCGACTTAAAAAAATATTTTTCAAAAAAATTAGGGTAAAATAACTTAAGGGTTAAATTTTTTTTTTTTTTTCGACACCGTGAGGGGTATCATATGAAAGGGTACGTCGAGTTGATTACAAAAATATATAATTATTTGGATATAACTTTGATAGGGCGAGCGTAGGCAAGTTTGAAGTGGGTGTGAAACGTGTCCCCCCCCCCCCTCCATCTCGCTTATGTGAAGTGCAAAAAATCTGAAAAAATTCCTGAACATTCTTCGACCAAAAGTAAAGATACCACTTTTTTGAAATTTTGAAAAAAATATTATTTTATTTTTTATTGACAAAATACGTTTTTTTATAATTATGGTCTTTACGATGTATTTATATGGTTGTAGTCCGGTTCAGTGGCAAAAAAATACTTTATCAGAGTGTGTTTTGAGAATATCAGACCCTTAGAATGGTTCAAAGTAAGCTTTTTACCATTTTTAAAAAACACTGTTTATACACTGTACAGTTAAACACTATATAGTGTGGCCTACGGACCCTCGCTGTGTGCTGACTAGCACACACTTGACCTATTTATTTAAAAGAATCCAGCACCGACACCGATATGAAGTTTTAAAGATCGCTAAAACTTTTTAAGCAGAGCTATAGTCGTTTAAAGTAGAGAAAACAATGTTTTTACCGATATCTTACGTTCTAACGTAACGCTTTTAATAAAACTTTATACACATCGTCTGAAGTACAATTGAAACTTGAATGTAAAATTTCAACCAGATACAAGCTGAAGTTTTTGTGTAGTGAAGTGATATATTTTATAATATTTTAAATTTATGTGGCCAGGTAGGTATGGTACAGTCCTATGCCCTCACTATCAACTCATCATTAACTATTTTCTCAATATTCAATACATATTTATTGCAAATGTTTTTTCCGTGGTAGGCTGTGAAATAGTAACTTTAGAGCCTAAAAAACATAGCTAAAATCCATTTTTTCATTACGTGGACTTAAAAAATCTTTTCATTACTCCTAGCTGTAAAGTAAAAATCTTTTACGTCCTAGGAACTAAAAGATTTTTTCTTTACAGCGGGTAGTTGTCAAAACTTCCGTTAGTATCGCTGCAGTCTTTGTAGAAATGCTTCTAGTACGATTAAAATCCGCTAGATGTCAATGCGTTTTATTTATCTTTTCTTATAGTGTAACCACTTTTTAAGGTTTATTTTTTAAGTCTTAAGTATGTACTAATATTTCTTATTATTATATATTGATTAGTGATTAATATTTAATGTCTTTTCATTGTCTGCTACCTCGGAAAAAATAGCATATGCTACGCGACTGTGAAGTGTTTTTTCTTTACCTTGGCAATATTTACTGTCTCGCTTCGCTCGACAGTAAATGTAATTGCCGCGGTAAAGAAAAAACTCACTTCACAGCCTTGTAACATAATATACTATTTATTTTAATTTTGCCTTAACTCCGCTAGGTACAAACAGCTAGTTACTTTTAATTTAGTCTCCTTTTCTAACTCCGCCATGTATAAGTAGTTAGTATCGTATACAAAAGCATAAGGAACGTTCCTAATGGGTGTCCCGCGACACCACACGTAAATCTTGTTTTTCAGAATGAGCACAATGGATCTGTTACCACAGAATAAGCTCGGGAGAGAAAATTGTAACATAGTAACATCTAACCTAACTTCTTAGATTTAACATAAAAAAAAATCCAAATTTACAACTCTTTTAACATTAAGAAATCTCATATATTCAGCCTTCTTTTTCTTTAGAAAAACTTCTAGAAAGGTCATACATTTCTATTTTCTATAGACGGTAGGATAATAAGGTCTACTCTCTTGTGTATGTCTCTATATCATCAAGTAAGAAAATGTTTCTAAGAACCTAATTCCACCTTTCCACCAACACACAATAAAGAAATTTGAAAAAAAAAAACTAAGAAAAAACCAAGTCTAGGCTTTGGAACAATGAATTTCTCTATTGGGGATTGAGAAAAGAAAAGAGATAGAACATTTCATATTTCTTCTTCTTTTCTTGTCCTTGACGTCTCTTTTGAGAATGTCTTTATTTTTTATTTTATATTTCTTTATTTCTACTGTTTGCACTTTTTTTTTAACATCTAAAACATCTTAGTAGTTTTTTTTTTTCGTTCTTTTTATTTTTCTGCGAACTAAAGGGCTTTTACGTTTTCTCTGGGGAGGAAACAAAAATCCTCCCTCCACCCCTTTTTAGTTTCTTTAAGTCTCTTTACTAGTTTTGAGAAGTAGATTTTTTTTCTTTATTTTTATTATTATTATATTTTTATTTTTTTACTTTATCCTGTTTCTCCCTTTTTCAAGTTATGTTTTCACATTTTAATATAAATATATATGCATATATATATATATATATATATATATATATATATATATATATATATATATATATATATATATATATATATCAAAAAAGTAATTAAAATAACTTCACTTTTGCTCTTCTTTGAGATATAACATTGGCATAAAATGACTAACTAATAACAACACAAAAGAATTAAACATTTATTTACATCTTTTTAAAGTTATTTTCTTGTCGGTAACAAGTGATTTACTTATCGGTAACCAGTGATTTACTTGTCGGTAGCAAGTGATTTACTCGTGGGTAACAAGTGATTTACTTGTCGGTAAGAAGTGATTTACTTGTCGGTAACAAATGATTAACTTGACGGTAACAAGTGATTTACTTGACGGTAACAAGTGATTTACTTGTCGGTAACAAGCGATTTACTTGTCGGTAACAAGTGATTTACTTGTCATAACAAGTGATTTACTTGTTGAAAACAAATTATATACTTGACGGTAACAAGTGATTTACTTGTGTTTACATGCGCTTTTGTTAAACGTAATAATCTTAAATGTTATAGTGTACTTCTTATTATCAATAAATGTTAATAAAAATTAAGCTCTTGTTGTTACAAGTTGTTCAGGAACAAGTGCTTTACAAAAATATGTCAGTAACATTAATTATTACCCCATTTAATTGTTAGTAAGTTTGACCTCACACTTCTTACTAACAAGTAATTCCGCTTCACTTCAGGTTACTAGCAATTTATCTATGAGCATCATAATCATAGATCCTCATAGACCTGTTACTGACAAGTTTTCATTTGAAAATGTAAATTCATATAAAAATCTCGTGTTTCAAAACCTATAACGTTATCTATCACAAATTTGAGACTCGTCAAAATGAAGATTGCGTAAATATGGGACATGGCAAAACAAATAAAATAACTTGCGGATTTTTTCCGAACTAACTTTCCATACAGCAAAATTTGCTGAAAACCAATTAAATGCTGCTGAAAGATGGCTAAAAGTATTAAAATAATGCATTGACATCGTGTTCTGAGCTATGCTAAAAGTTTCAAATGTCTAGCTATTCGGGAAGTTAGTTAGAAATCGATTGCCAAATTTGTACGAAACAAACAAACAAACAAGAAAGCAAGCTAATAAAAACGTAGTAAAATAAAAAAACTTGTCATAACTACAAGTTTTTGTAATGTCTGTAACTAGTAAATAGCTTGTTACCTACAAGTAATTCACTTAGTACTGACAAATAATTCCCTTGTTACTGACAAGTAATTTACTTAATACTGACAAGTAATTTACTTAATACTGACAAGTAATTTACTTTTTACCGACAAATAATTCACTTGTAATTAAGAGTTTACACTTATATAGAATTTGTTTCAATAAACTCATCTCTTCTGTTTAAAACATAAATCAAACTTGACTAATTACAAATGTTAAACACAATTTAATGTTTTGTTTGATTAAAAAATTGCCACTTGTTCAAATTCCAGTTACTAATTTCATAATGGTGTCTCTCTACAAACAATAAACCTTGGAGCATTCAGCCTGTGATTGGCGCCTAATATTTCATTAGAGGAATTTAGCTAAAATATATAGCTGTAGTAACATAAGATAATATCATTGTTCATTTGTTATTTCCATCGATTAATTCCTCCCGTGTTTATTTGTGGCTCTAATGTAAACATGATATGATACTAATTACATTTATTAAGTAGATAATTAAGGATTTATTGAAATAATGTAGTAATGAGTTCCATATTATGTTGTCTCTTAATTATTTTCTAATTTTGATGTCAATTTTGAAATTAGACTTGTTTTTCAGATTAGAAATTCGTTTTTGTATCGAATAGTCTTCCATTGGCATTGGTTTGTCATCTTAAGTCACATTTGCAATTACGTGTTTATTATTTTATCTACGATTGATACGAAATATAAACATTATTTCTCTGTTTAGATGCGTAGAAAGTGATTATTTACGTGCTTGTATTCATTGCGCATGGGCGTCTCATGGTTCTGAAGAATTCCTCTACTTTACCACACTAGCGCGGTAAAGAAGAGGAATTCTTCAGCTTTACGCACGATTAGCGAGTTTGTTTACATTTAACAAAACTAATTTGCTATTCTTTTATTAAAGTAACTGTTTATATCGAGTTTTTAGTGAAAAGCAATGAATGAATCAAGTGGCTTTGACGAAAATGTAGAGAATAATACTCCTCCAGAAATAATTAATTCGGCAAAAAATACAACTCAAGATTAATGCCATCTTTATCAAGAGAAGAGATACAAACTTACATACAGCAAGTTTATTTTTTTCAGTATTTATTATTTAAATCTAACAATCGTAGATAAAGTACGGTACGCAACTCGTGGGAAAACGGCATTTTGCATTGCTCGTGTGGTTTTACTACCCTCGCTATCGCTCGGGTGCAAACTCCACACTCGCATGCAAAATGCTACTTTCCAAACTCGACGCGTAATGTACTATTACATGTTTTTTTTCGTGTTGGGAAACTTTTGCTCGATTTATTCTGCTGTTGTTCCAGTGTATTCGGTAATCTCGTAGTGTTTTTATATGAAGGAATGAACGGAATTATATGAATTAATACCGTTTGTTAGTGACTGTTACGGATTAACAAGTTTTTTGCTTCCGAGCTTGCCGAAGGTAACGGAAGCTACTTGTGAACATTTTTTCACGCCATTTTGTCAAAAGTATCAAAATTTTTGCGTGCCCCCCCCCCCCCCCCCCCCCTCTAATTCTAACTAATTTCATTTTCACACTACCAACGAAAGCCTTTTTATTTGTGACTTCACGCACAACCATTTTATTATGTTATCAATGTTTGGCTATTTTACAGTGGTAGCTTATAATTAATATTTTTTGTCTGTTTCAGAGGAATACGTACTAGGAGGATGCCGTCCGGCCAACATGGTCGCCACCGCACATAACATGAGGTAATTATCCATATGCATTTTAATTTTTATCTAATTTTTGTACTACGTTTTTATTAGCTTGCTTTCTTGTTTGTTTGTTTGTCCAGTACAAATCTTGCAATCGATTTTTAACTAACTTCCCGAGTACTTAAACGTTTGAAACTTTTAGAATAGCTCAGAACACGATGACAATGCATTATTTTAATACTTTTAGCCATCTTTCAGTAGAATTTAATTAGTTTTCAGCAAATTTTGCTGTATGAAAAGTTAGTTCGGAAAGAAATCCGCAAGTTATTTTATTTGTTTTGACATATCCCATAGTATTTACAATATTCATTTTGACGGGTTTCAAATTAGTGATTTTTTATTAAGATGTAAACATTGAATGACAGCGAAAAGTAAACAAAGAAATAAATTAATTGACATGTGACACCCAGGTTAGTTTACACTTGTATCCTAGGTATAGGTTTATTGTTTCTGCATTATGTACTTCTTTACTAGTACACATTTTTCTCCTCTTACAGTCCCTACATAGGGGCATATCAATGACACGGTTTAGATTCGGTGTTGGTGAGATCCGTTGTACAAAGATTTGTCCTTTTATAGGTTTAACATCAGTTCTCTAGATGGTTGTCATTATTATGTGAAGTAAATAAATTCGTAACCATGTATTTTTTTTCACTAACATTATATATATAACTATAACGAACAATGACAACTATACTATCAACATTACATATTTTGATTCAACAGAAAATTTAAAAACGTAGTTTTTAAATATTGATTTTAAGTCTATAAGTTATTATAGACTATCTGTGGGCTACATTCGACAAACCATCCAAATTGATTAATAATTGGATTAGAACTCCATCTAAACATATATAGATGTTTATAAAAAAGAACATATTGCGCATGTGGAAGAGAAACAAAAAAAAAATGGGTGCAGAAGGTTAAAACTTATGAGGAATCAACAATGGGCTAATTATGACCTACCGAATAGTTTTTATGGTATGTTGGCATTGGAAAAATGTTGGACACACAGATAGACCGACAGAAACTGGACCAAAAATGGACCCTGATGTCTTAAATGGATTTTGTCTTGGAATTTTTTAATTCGGAGCAGTAGCAGTAGTAAGGTGCTAGTACTAGTACTAGACGGGTAGGACAAACCACTTAGGCACGACTAGCAATTAGGCCGTCACTTAGGCCCTTTTTACTATACCTGTGGTAGAGAGTTGCAGCCACTTCACACATCGTACCTCTGTACATTGTACCGCCAAAGCCAGTATGATGTGATCATTAGTGAGCCATATAAATCAGAGCGTCACGGCGAGGAATCGAACCCCATTTCGTACCGCTCATGATTCCATGATGGCCGAGCAGACGTGGTAAGTGATTTAACCCACACGGCCTCGCTGGTCTCTCGCGCGCTTAATTCGGAGCAAAACATTTCAATTTTTCGGAACCCTTACAATGGTTTCGGTAGAGGTTCCACTGGGAATCGAACCTAGGACATCTATCTCACTTAAAAATGAATGCATTTTACTTTCTGCAAACTTATTTACCCGAAGTTAAATCACACTAGAGGTCGACCAAGAAGTCATGGAAATGTGAGGAGTGCGCTAGTGTCGTCATGTACAGTCAATTTTTGATATATTAGACCACGGTCAAAAAACACAGTGTTGTTCTTTTGTTATTAATAATTTTATTTTTGATAACTTCTATATTTTTTTAATATTTTATGCAACAGGCAACACTGTACCTGATAAGAAATCACTAATAAAGTACGATAATATATTTATTATTATTCATAATAATATTCTTTCAATTTAAATCGATGTTCTTCTTTCATAATCTATTATTTCTTCCTCTTTATTTCTGAGTTATTTGGATTTAGAACAGGTGTGACTATAACTCGTATTGTATAAAAACAAACAAAACAGGAAACCTAACAGATTGGAAACCTTCTTGTTGTTGTTATTCGTGAGATTTGACGTAACTGCGCATGTCATACAAACTAGAAATGGGTATTGTCTTAGCACCCGACTGTACTGACTTCGGCACTACTCGGAAGTTCCGATTTTAAACGAAGTTAAGCTTTCCGTTTCTCCCGTGTTCATGACTTCTTGGTCGACCTCTAGCAAAAATTATTGTTCAGTTCAATTTATAAAAATTTGCGGAAAAGAGAAATATTAACATACTTTTTCTAAAATCTTTGAGAAAGAGACAGACGGGTTTAGTAGACTATTCAAATTATCCATAAAAGATTCTAAAATATCTTCATTAACAAGTTATTATGTTTAAAATAAAATAACTTAATGTTTCATTACTTTTTCTTGTAAAGACCACATACATACTAAAGTAGTAAACTTTGAAGGCTATTTCTACTTTAACTATGAAAGATATTAAAGAAAAAAATAGACTGCCAATTAGTGTGGCACATAGCTTCCTCGCATCCTATCATGTACTTTATTATTATATTAACATTAAAATTATTGTTATATTGTTAATTGTGTAAAAACTATTAATAGTTTTAGCGATCTTTAACACTTCATAGCGGTGTCGCTGTTGGTTTTACTAAAAAATTGTATTTGAAAAAAATGTTTGTCTCATTGAATAGATGAAGTTAGCTTTTTTCCCGACATAAAATTCCAATTTTAAATTTGAAGTTCACGTTTACGCGAGCGTTGCTCGTTAACGTTGTCCAACGAACTCGTCCTGGGCAATGGTAAAACGAACATGTATACCAAATTTCATCAAAATCGGTTGACATTTACTCAAGTTATCGTCGCACGTTTCATAATTTGCGGACACACAGACCGACAGACAGACAGACACGAGACCAAAAATGTTCCCTGATGTCTGAAACGGATTTCTGTCTTGGAATTTTTAAAATCGGAGGCATAAATGTTTTTCGTTCTCAAAAGTGAACACAATGCTTCCGTTACCTTCGGTAAGCTCGGAAGCAAAATGTAATTATAATTTTTTATCTTCGATTCTTACGAAATATAAACATTGCATCTCTGTTTAGATGCGTAGAAAGTGATTCTTTACGTACTTGTATTCATTGCGCATGCGAGTCTCATAATTCTGAAGAATTCCTCTTTTAACCGCCCTAGGGTGGTAAAAAAGCAGAATTCTTCACCTTTACGCACGATTAGCGCGGTATGGTTCTGAATTCTTCACAACCATGAGACGCGCATGCGCAATGAATACAAGTACGTAAATAATCACTTTCTACGCATCTAAACAGAGATATAATGTTTATATTTCGTATCAATCGTAGATAAAGTTGTTTACATTTAACAAAACTAATTTGCTGTTTGTTTAATAAAAGTAACTGTTTATATCGAGTTTATTGTGAAAATCAATGAGTGATTTAAATGATTATGACGATTATGAGAAGAATAATACGCCTCCTGAAATAATTAATTCGGCACAAAATGCAACTAATGAATTAATGTCATCTTTATCAAAAGTGAAATACGAACTTGCATACAGGAAGTTTATTTTTTCTGTATTTATTATTTAAATCTACAGTCGTAGATAAAGTACGGTACGCAACTTGTGCGAAAACGGCATTTTGCATTGCTCGTGTGGTTTTACTACCCTCGCTATCGCTTGCAAAATACTACTTTCCGCACTCGATGCGTAATGTACTATTTCATACTTCTTAGTGAACTTTTTGTGAAAATAACTAAAATTGAAGGTTAAAAGGAAACCACGTTTTGACACTTTTTGTTGCCAGGAATATTTTTTTATCTACTCACGGCAGCAAAATTAAGCATTAAACTGTTCTTAGGCTGCCTAGGCAGAAGAGGAGGTACAGTGTTTATATACCAGTGCTTGTCATAACATCTGATTTTGTTAGTCTTTAGTTTTATTTCAATTTGTGTTATTTAAATTTAGTTTCATACTTTTTTTTATTACAAAGCAATATTATATTATTTTTTTTTGAAGTTTAAAAATGATAAACTGAAAAAGAATTTGAATTGTAGGTCTTTGAATAATTAATCTCCCGTAAGAAGTGGCAACACTGGAGAACGACTTTTTTGACGATTCATTTCAAACTAACTCTTTTACCTAAGCTTCTATTTTTTATCTAAATAGCGTGAGTAGATAAAATATTGTATGCAACAAGGCAGCAAAGGAAACATTTCTGCCTCTTATATATTGCCTGCCGAAGGAGTCAATTATGTATATTCGACTCGGCAATTAGTTTTCATAGTCTGTCCTCGCCTCTAGCTCGGATTCTAACTTCATCACTAAGTAAAATCAATTTTGCTGCCTAGTTACTTTATTGTTGCTATCGTTGAAATAAATATGAGCATACTAAACCAACCTTACTTGTTTTTAATTGTTTACTCACCTGTAAGTCAAGAATTGCAACAATAAACACGTTTCTTTTTTACTTTCAGCAAAGTTTAATAAAAATTCCGCCCAATGAATGGGTAATAATATTAATATCGATCGAAACGTTAGTAAATAAGGAAGTTTTTCCTGAAGTCCGAAAAGCTCGGTTCTTTACCAAGATATAGAACCCCAAGGGGGAGCCAGGGTAGCCGAGCGTCTTAGAGCGCTCGCTCAGCTATCACTAAGTCGAGGCAACTCGAGGTCGTGGGTTCGATCCCGTGCCATGATACTCTGAATTGCATCAATGAATCGCGGACGGTGCAGGGCGAGGGGCACCCTTTATGGGGACTCTTCCCCCACTCTCTGATGTGGGTCCGATCCGTGTCATGATGATGTGATTTGTATCTATGGTTCGAGGACGGAGCAGGGCGAGGGACACCCTTTATGGGGACTCTTCCCCCACGCTTTGACGCACGCTTATATAGCTTACTAATGACCACACCATACTCGCTTCGGCGGTACAATGTACAAATGTATGATGTGTGAAGTAACTGGAACTCTCCACCACGGGGCGTAAAAAGGGCCTAAGTGATGGCCTAATTGCAAGGTTCGAACAAGTGGTTCGTCCTACCCGTTCTAGTAGGAAGTGCTAGTGCTAGACTACTACTACTACTACTACTACTAGAACCCCAAAGCAATTGACATTTTAATTTTATAAATATAAAATTTGTATACATTGATTGTCATGTAATTTGAGGGCATGAAAATTAAAATTTCACTTTTTTTATTGTAAAATTTGCCAGCTTTACAACGATACAAACATGTTGTTCTGGCTTTTATACTTTTGGAGCTATACGTGTTTTTATAAGAAAAGGTATGTGATCTTAAAAAATTCATAAAATTTGACCTTTCGTGAAAACGGCTAAGATTTGGCCCATGGTTTACATAGCGTTTTTTGTGGCCCATAACACGTAGAACAACCTACTTCATTTTTTCACATATAACGCCAGTCACCCTGTATATATATAAATAGTATATTATAAAAGAGAGTAGTCATGAAAACTTGACAGTCGAAAAAGGTTTCGTGTTCCTTAATGTTTTGTAAGATGAAATAAATAAATAAATAAAAAGAAACAAAAAACAATTATTTATGTGGAACTCTTGCTTTTTTTCCCGCAAACGAAATAATTATATTGTTTTTAAAAATTATTACTTACTTAAGAAGACATAAAAATAGAAATAGAGATAATGTTTATGAAGAGGTGGAAGGTTTCAAGTTTAACTCTGCCTCTACACTCCAGACTCAAGAGACGCTGTTTTCTGGAATGGAGATATATCGCGTGCTTGTTTTAACAAAAGTTTTTCACTGAATTGTAGAAAATACGTTTTACTTTTAACTGGCATAGACTGCGCATTTATCTATTACTTTTAATAAGGTAAAATCGTTAACAATGCCAGCTTATTGTGTACTTAACTCTTCTTTTAGAATAACATACATTTTTATTAGGCTGGTTTCTGGCTGGTTCTGTTTTAGGCTGCACAGATCTCCTATGAATTGTATCTTATTAGAATAGAATCTCAGATGATCTCCCATGCATTGTATGTTTATGGAATAGAATCTCTGATGATCTCCTATGAATTTTATATAGAATTGAATCTCAGATGATCTCCCATAAATTGTATGTTTATAGAATAGAATCTCAGATAGTCTCCCATGAATTGTATCTTATTAGAATAGAATCTCAGATGATCTACCATGAATTGTATGTTTATAGAATAGAATCTCAGACGATCTCCCATGAATTGTATCTTATTAGAATAGAATCTCAGATGATCTCCCATGAATTGTATGTTTATAGAATAGAATCTCAGATGATCTCTCATAAATTATATGTTTACAGAATTGAATCTCAGATGATCTCCCATGAATTGTATGTTTATAGAATAGAATCTCAGATGATCTACCATGAATTGTATGTTTATAGAATAGAATCTCAGATGATCTCCCATGAATTGTATCTTATTAGAATAGAATCTCAGATGATCTTCCATGAATTTTATCTTACTAGAACATAATCTCAGATGATTTCCCATGAATTGTATTATAGAATATAGAATAGAATCTCACATGATCTCTCATGAATTGTATCTTATCTAATTGTTATTGCGTGAAGAAATTTAACATTTCTTGTACGATTGAGTTTTAGGTATCAGACATGTTTTTTTATATGAACAAAATAAAAATATGATTAAGATTTGTGTGAATTTTTACATAAACATATGTGACTCTAGATAGTACATCCATTTATTTTACATAAACGAATGTAACTCTAGATAGGAAATCCGTTTATGTTACATAAACGAAGTCACTCTAGGTAAAACACCCCTTTTTTTCTTTGTTAAAAAGAAATAAAATCAATTTTAACTTATAAAAAATTCGTTCCGATGAACTCGAATAAAAATTTCTCATTTACAATATCCATAGTGACGGAATTTAATTCCCATGATATCCAATTTATTTATGAAGTGTTCTTATTACAATCAGCTGTTTTTTGTAACCAGCTGTTATAGAACACTATTCTCGTTTTATCAAGTGATCTTTACTTTACTCTAACAGCTGATACGCTTATGAGTTCTTCAGGTAATAAAGATTCTTAGGGTGCATTTGGAAACACTATTTAGGTCGACTGAGTAGCAAGCAGTGTTTTCGTACAACTTCGATTAGTTTTAGTGGTTAAACTTGGCGGTTTCGACCGCTTTGACCAAGCTTAGATCACGATTAGTTTGGTTAGTAACTATCTATGGCGTTAATTAGTTGGTAACATTTATAGCAGAACGTAAAATAATGTATTTATTTAAATATTTGCAATAATAACTTGGATTCATGTCAGTCAAATTTTACTTATCCTTATACGCTACAGCTCTTAAAGGACTTTGGTCTGAACAACCAATTTTGTTCGCCAGTTGTCTTGTGACAGCGCCATTCCTCTTTAGTTTTGCTCTTTCAGTTTCTGAATGTCAGTCAAATCATGGCGGTTAAGTACAGTAATTAGTCCCGACGTCAGTCCTTTGGTCCTGACATAGTAGATACGTATTGTTTACTTGGCCATGTTCCCTAATTTTGTTACATTACTCTCCTAGATTCATCCTAAATTATGCTTTTTTATTCTACTTCTAAAGGCCCACATACACGATCAAACTTGGCTTGTCAAGCCAGTTTGACAGTGCATGGGTGAAGTTTGTTAGTTGGATGGCTTGATGTGGTGTTTAAGTTTGATCGTGTATGTGGGCCTTAAGAAACTTTAAACCGTAAATATAATAACGCTTGTTAACATGAGCACTGTAACAATTGTTTAATAGCACTTGTTAACAAGTTGACCCAACCTTAGAAATATGGTTGGAGTCTTAACAGGGCAGTGCCAGCTCAGAAGACATCTGACACTATTAAAGATCTTTTTTAAAGCACTATTATTTGATTGAAGACGACCCCACATGTCCAGTGAGACAGCCTTCCGCTTTGTGGGAGTATGTGAAGGATATGGAAGACTACGTTTTCATTTATTAGGAGCAGGGAAAATCAAGGAAGAGGAGCTTATCACACTAAAGTGGCAAGATATTCTCTCTTTTGTAACCCAAACCAGGAAATTCGAGGGCAATTCTGTGGTGGTTGGCAAAAAGGACCCGAATGCGGTCTAGTTGCTAGGCTTGGCCCCCTTACTACTACTACTACTACTAACTCGAGCACTTTTACGAGTTTCACCTCAAATGACATAGAGCTAATAAGGCTTACTATTTGTATGAGGTGACCATTCGGAGAGCAATTGAGGCCACCATGACACTATCCACAAGAAATCGACGATCGATCGATCGGTCGATCTGGTTAATGTTTCCAAACGCACCATAAACCAGAGAATATAATGCTTATGGATATTATTTTTATTATGTCTTTGAATAAAATATGTGATATTATAAATATTTCATGTCTAAACAACTTGGATTTATTTCTTCTAGGTTGGGAGATTCTATTTTTTTATCTTCTGCATCCCTTTCCCAACCCCCTTTAAATTTGTTTGTTGTATTCTAAGATTTTTCTGATTTGATGTGTTTTGCAGTGATGGGAGGGAGGAAAGAGTGGCTAGGTACAAGGAGGAGCGGAGACGCGAACTTGAAGCAAGATACGGACCAAGGATATCCTCTCAGGAGCAGGATGTCAGACAGGAGAGTAAAGAATCCAGACAATACAGCCTGGACAACGGACGAGAAAGAAACGATTCCATCAGAGAACGACTTGGTAGAAACACGACGACCACGGAATCAACTAAATCAGATACGAAGAGCAACGATCACAGGACGACTGCTAACGGTGACGGTGTTCGGAGTACGAGGGCCTCCAGGTTGAGAACACAAGCCAATCAAATGGCACAGGGACAACTAAGCAGCAGGATACCTCAACCTCTTGGTAAATACAAATTTCTTTCTTTAACATTTGATAGGATGTACATTGAAAACCTGCTAATAATGAAGGTTAATGATAAAAGGTGACCACCAGGTCACGTTGACCACTTTTCTATGGCCCCTGTAGAAAAATGTCTAATTTCCTAAATTAGGTAAATTATCCATCTGCCTAAGGGGTCAACTTTTGGTTTATCTCTTAATGGACGTTTTACTGTATATTTTGCGCATTCGGTGATTACCCAGCATCTCAATATAAACGGGTAGCTACTTAAGTACTTATTAAGTGCAGCAGTGTTTATCCGGTTTCTATATGTAAATTATACATTTTATATACAGCTGATAAAGTTAACATGTCATCCATTACTTACTGTAAGCGCTTTAACACCAACTTTCTTTTTGTGCGTTTATTATTTAGCCATAACTATCCAAATTAATTTTATCAAGGAGCTAATCTCACTTAAGGTAATTACAGCACAGTTACAACTCAGATTCATAGACTCCACTCAGTGGTGATTGTCCAATAATTTTGATTACTATACCATTAGTCTCTAAGATGTCACGTTGCCTTGGATTGCCAGGGGTATAAGGAGAGGATAGCTTCTTGATGAAATAATTAGGATGGTGGATGAGCATTGGTGGGGAAGGGCTTGTAACGAGAGGATGCTAGGATATGTACGTAGAGAACATTTAGGTCGTTATGTATTCTACCGTTGGCCAAGGCATTACATATTTCACACACACATACATATTTTATTTTTATTTTTTTTTTTTTTATTTATTTTTTTTTTCTTAGGATTAAGGATTGCATGGATTGGATCTTGTAAGAATTCGATGGTTTGTTTGATCCCCACATTTTGAGTCCGTGTGTCCAAATAGTTTTTATAATTAGATTATACCCAGTTAGTTTGTTATCGTTATTGATAAATTAAATCTGTTGTCCAAAAGTCGGAGTAAAGTCTTGTATTGTCTCTTCGTTTTAGTCTTGTATGTTAGTTCCAGGTGAGTCTTGTTAGGCCCTCCAATGTATAACTGGTCTATTTTTAAAGAATAAATTAAAATGTCCCTGATTTGCTGCAGTGCTAATAAGCAGCAGTGCTCATAGCTGCAGTGCGTTCTATCTACTCTCCGAGAGTTGGACCTTTAGGTTCTGGATCTAAACTATTAAGACATGGACCTAGTAGGCACTTCATTAAGCACCCAGGACTCGTCCTGTTTAATAAAGGACGAGAGGAGATCAGTCACTTATTACATCCATTTGATATAATCATCCATCAGTGTGAAAATGTCTTACCTCGCTAGGATTCGAACCAACAATATACATTTCAATCATACAAAATCCTTGGATTCATGGGAAAGTCTGTGAATAGGCTAAGGACTCTGCTGCACCGTTCTCCCTGATCAGTCATTAGCAATAATTGTCATGGAAAAAAATGGCTAAAGCTTAATGTCCTGGAAACACTTTCTAAGACTTCTATGACTAAAATACCGTGACGAACAATATTTCAATGCATTTCTTTTTGATAACGAGCAAATAATTGTTATCACCTTTCACCGGTCTTGGGTTGCCAAGTATAGAATATAACTTTAATTAACAATCATTTATCCCAACTCTTCTAAAAGTCAGTTTTAAACCTCTGTCTCAACTCCTACACTGACTCTTTCTCTTTCAAACATCATCTCTTCTTATTGAGTAAGTCAGATTTAAACCTCTGTCTCAACTCCTACACTGACTCTTTCTCTTTCACACTTCATCTCTTCTTACTGAGTAAGTCAGATTTAAACCTCTGTCTCAACTCCTACACTGACTCTTTCTCTTTCACACTTCATCTCTTCTTACTGAGTAAGTCAGATTTAAACCTCTGTCTCAACTCCTACACTGACTCTTTCTCTTTCACACTTCATCTCATCTTACTGAGTAAGTCAGATTTAAACCTCTGTCTCAACTCCTACACTGACTCTTTTTCTCTTTCACACTTCATCTCTTCTTATACTGAGTAAGTCTATCTACAAAGTAAAATATCTACTGTGCTCTTGTTTCTAGTTGTCTCTTCTTTTTTATTGTCAAGTAATTCGGTTTTTCCATTTTCCTTCTTTCCTTTAAAAAGCTCTAAAATTGGTCAAAGCTTCTTATGTCAGCCGGTAAGCTTATTAGAAAACTACTAAAACACGCACATATGTCTATATATTTGGGGAATTTTATGATTGAGAAATATCTACGAAATTGTCTTTATTGTTCAACTCAGGCACGTGTCCAGGATATGTCCCCGTTGAGGGGGGGGGGGGGATGGCTTAAATCCATTATATGTATTTTGGGCCAGAACATAGTTGAAAAATTAAATTGGAAATATTTTTCTATTGAGCCTCAACATCAACAAACGCATTAAAAATATACTTATTTTAACAGTTAACCTGAAGTCAAGTTGATTTTAGTTTGCCACATGACAAGTGACCACTTGATTTTGAGTAATATTTGAATAGCTAACCTATCAAGTGGCAAACTATAATCAACTTGATTTTCGGTCTACTAACTAATTTTGTATACAGGATCATGAAAGTCACAATGTCCACCATAATTAACGGGACATGGCCGCTTTACACCGGTATGTTTTTTTCAAATGCCTATTGCCAAGCTATGTCCCGCAGATGAACTTAACGGACCATATAATCTTAAAAGGCTCTAAAAGACTAACTTGTACACAAAATTCTAGCTTGATGTTAGTCAGACACTTTTTTGCATGTTATGCCCTGGACTAAGTATGCATATGAAATGAAGATCAAAACATTTAGACAAAAATATTTGTGAAGTTTGAAATTAAAACACTTTTTTCTAATCACAGGTGGATTATTCTTTTTTGTTCATTAATAACCTCACTTGTTTCGTTATCAAAGAGATAAACCACGGTTCGATTGACAAAATAAATTGATAGTTGATTCGTTGGTTCGAAATCTCTTGTACAATTAGTCGCGTTCATTAAGAACGTTCAATGTTGATTGTTGATTCAGAAATGTTGTGAATCCCACTTTGATTTAACTATTTTTAGTCGAAATCTTTCAATCTTTCTCTTTGTTCTCCAATGTCAATTAAATATCGTTATCAATATCAATTAAACCTTGTATTGCAATGTTGATTTATTTGTATAGTCCTTCGTTACGCCGTACAGCCAAACAAGAAATATAACAAGAATTTGTCCGTATAATTTTCGCAAATTTTTTTTCAAAATCGTAAAACCAACTTTAAAAAATAACCGAAATAAATCGAAATTTAAAATATAGTCTGCCAATTAGTAGTTTTACATAGCTTCCTCCCGTACTATCTATTTTGCCTTTACGAGACGTTATTGTCTAATTAATTTAATTTTTTCCCCTCCTTTTATATAAAATGTGTAAAGTATCTGACTCCGAAACCTACTATCCTAAATCAGAGTGCACTCTAATCACGCTTTATTTTGGAATATGAATCTGAATCGGTACCATAGTCCACTCTGGTCATGCCTGTTTTCAGAATCTTAATCTGGATCGGAACCACAGTGCACTTTGGTTTCGGCTGTTTTCGGATTCTGATTCGGAACCACAGTACACTCTGGCCAAAGCTGTTTTCGGAATTTGAATCAGAGTGTATTCTCATGCCTATTTTCGAAATCTAAATCTGATTCTCTGGTCCTGCCTAATTACTAAGTTAAGGAATGCATATGGGGAATACCACCACTTGCTGGAGCAGTTAACAAATTGTAGAGAACATGAAACGTTTCTTCCTACATTTAGAATGGAAGTGGAGGCATTCTACTATTTTTTTTTTAAAAAATTATACTTTCGTGATAAGCGCTTCTTTCTTTATTATATTAACATTATAAAATTAAATCGAAACGAAGAAAATCAAACAAGAATCAAGAATCAAAAGACAAAAAGTAAGCATTAGTATATAACTAAGAAAAAGGCTTCATAAACAACTACTACGCCAAAAAGTAAATAGTAGTTTGTAGTTACACTACAGTCCGTGCGCGCTGATAGCAGCCGAAATCTGAAACAAGAATGAACAAAACATTGCGGTAAAGTCTCTGACTCCGAATGCTGCGCGCGCAACCAGTTGCCTGCTTTCACTATGGCCATGGCCACTCTGCTGTAACAACACTGTTTAATTCTCGTGCTTGTTTACTGAGTCTGAACCTGATTTGGAACCAGCGTGCACTGTGGCCTTACCCTATTTTCGTAATCTGAATCTGAATCGGAACTAGAGAGCAATCTTGTCACAATCAAAATTTGAATTAAAACCACAGTGCATTCTGGTGACGGCTGTTTTTGAAAATTTGAATCAGAGTGTATTCTGGTCATGCCTCTTTTCGAAATCTGAATCTGAATTAGAACCAGTTTGTACTCTATTGACGTCTGGTTTTTTAATTCTGAATTTGAATTAGAACCAGAATGCACTGTGGTCACGGCTGTTTTCGAAATTTGAATCAGAATGTATTCTAGTCATGCCTGTTTTTGGAATTTGAATCGGTACCATTATGCTCTCTAATTACGCTTGTTTTCGGAATCTTAAGCTGAATCGGAACCGACGTACCCTTTTTTCTCCTCTGGGGACATAAAAGTCCTTAGAAGTTAGACCTGTCATGCGGGTCCCAGGTGCAAAGCCCGGCCGCACGCTTACAGGGCCAACTTTACTAGTAAATATACAATATACATATAGGTGTGTGTGAGTTAGTTACCACAGCGTTCTGCTGATTTGATCGATTGTAAACATAGTATTAGTTTATTATAGATGTACGATCAATAAATGGCTGATTTATTTATTGGTGTGTGTATATGCAGACACAACCTTCAATATTTCTCCCTTTTTCCGTCTTTATTTATTTATTCGCCAATTTTTGGTATTCAAGTATGTTTTTGCTCTCTGAAATTACCAAATTTTCCAATAACTTTTCCCCCCTTCTATTTCCCATTCATTGCTCTCCCTCTACCTTCCCTTATGCTTTTCCCTATTGGGAATATTTACCAGGATCAGTGGGTTTTTGAATAACCAGTGAGCCGTTGAATATTGGATTGATTAGAACCCAAGCTGTCTTTTCTCTCTCTGTTTTTGCTTCCGAGCTTACCGAAGGTAACGGAAGCATTGTGTTCACTTTTGAGAACGAAAAACTTTTATGCCTCCGATTTTAAAAATTCCAAGACAGAAATCCGTTTCAGACATCAGGGAACATTTTTGGTTCCGTGTCTGTCTGTCTGTCTGTCTGTCTGTCTGTCTGTCTGTCTGTCTGTCTGTCTGTCGGTCTGTGTGTCCGCGAATTATGAAATGTGCGACGATAACTTGAGTAAATGTCAACCGATTTTGATGAAAGTTGGTAGACATGTTCATTTTACCAATGCCGAGGACGAGTTCGTTGGACAACGTTATCCGTCCAAGCGTTCACGAGCAACGCTCGTGTAAACGTGAACTTCAAATTTAAAATTGGAATTTTAGGTCGGGAAGAAAATCTAACTTCATCTACTGAATGAGACAAACATTTTTTTCAAATACTATTTTTTAGTAAAACCATCAGCGACACCGTTATGAAGTGTTAAAGATCGCTAACACTATTAATAGTTTTTACACAATTAACAATATAACGATAAAGTAATATAACAATAATTTTAATGTTAATATAACAATAAAGTACATGATAGGATGCGAGGAAGCTATGTGCCACACCAATTGGCAGTCTATTTTAAATTAATTTATGTGTTTGTTTTGCTAGCTAAATTTCACGGACTGATTCCTCTTGACTTTTTTTTCCTCTTGATAAATCTTCACCTTGGTTTTCGCTGATTTCATCTTTTTTGTCCCGTTTTAATCAGAGGTAGGCATTGTTTTTCAAGATGGTGCAACGTATTAGAAATGTATATATTTGATTATAATTTTGATCTAAATCTTGTCTACTTTAGTGCAGGTGTTGTCTATAACGTTCAAAAAATATGAAAGTCATATAAGTCAGTTATCATTTTAAAATAATCCTTGTTATCTAATAGATAAATCGAAGTTTTTAAAAGGTACTTCTTTAGATTGCTACTCCCCTATATTGTTTTATAATAAAATTGACTTTGACTAAATAACTATCAAGAAAAAGGGATGTTTTGTCCATTGTACTTTGGGACGAAGGAATACCACACTTCTATTTTGATGAGGGGAGTAACAGACTAAAGAAGAACATTCCGTACACCTTCTTTAGACTGTTACTCCTCTCTGTTTTCTTTATAAGGGGAGTAACATCTAAAGAAGTGCCCTAAAATCTAAAGAAGTGCCCAACTCTCTTGGGAATGATCCATGTAATGAGTTCTACTCAGGATTCACAAAATCTCTGTCAGTTGTAAATGACTCTTATCATAAGCAACTCCCTTGAGAATGATCCCTGTCGTTCGAAACACCACAATTTACAAAACCTCTGTCAGTTGTAAATGACTCTTATCATAAGCAACTCCCTTGAGAATGATCCCTGTAGTTCGAAACATCAGAATTTACAAAATCTCTGTCAGTTGTAAATGACTCTTACCATAAGCAACTCCCTTGAGAATGATCCCTGTAGTTCGAAACATCAGAATTTACAAAATCTCTGTCAGTTGTAAATGACTCTTATCATAAGCAACTCCCTTGAGAATGATCCCTGTAGTTCGAAACATCAGAATTTACAAAATTTCTGTCAGTTGTAAATGACTCTTATCATAAGCAACTCCCTTGAGAATGATCCCTGTAGTTCGAAACATCAGCATTTACAAAATCTCTGTCAGTTGTAAATGACTCTTATCATAAGCAACTCCCTTGAGAATGATCCCTGTAGTTCGAAACATCAGCATTTACAAAATCTCTGTCAGTTGTAAATTACTCTCATCATGAGTAACTTTCCCTTGAGAGTGATCCATGTAATGAGTTCGAAACATCAGCATTCACAAAATCTCTGTCAGTTGTAAATAACTCTCGTCATGAGCAACTTCAATGAGAATGATCCCTGTAATGAGATCCTAACATCAGAATTCATACAATTTCAGTCAGTTGTAAAAAACTCTCGTCATGAGCAACATCAATGAGAATGATCCATGTAATGAGTTGAGCAAGAACGAAACCAAGGGATTTAAATAATCATGATTTAGATTTATTATAAACCTATTTGTCTATTAAGAAAAATCTTTTGGGTTTTTTTCAACTGACATAAGCTTAAATGTTGAATTATCCAACTAACCAGTGTTAGCTTTTGTTAAGTTTGACATGCTTGTTTCCAGATCGTGTTACATTGTCAAGTACATAGAGAATTCAATGAAAATTTGATTTTGATAGATGTAAAATACAAGATTACATAGTCACCATTGTTTGACGCTTGGAAACATGCAATAATATACTGATCCATTGTAAATCAAGAACAATCGGGGAGAACAATAACAGTTTAAATATCTCAAATCTCAACTTGGACTTAACCATAATTAAGCACTAAGCTTAAACTAGTAAATTACATTCTAACCAGTGTTAGAATGTAGAAGGTATGTTGTTCACCTAAATTATATATTAAATTGTCTTAAATGTAAACTGAGGTATGTAAACTATTCATATAACTATTGTACAATTATGCAAATCTAACTACCCAGTTATAACAAGAGACAACATTTATGAATATTAGAGAATTTATACAATATGAATGTTAAACAATGAGAAAATTTAAACAAATTTTGAAAAGTTTAATCAGTTCTTAATTGCATATTTTAGCAGCATTGCATATTTTAATTAAGAGTTAAGTGACATATCCAATGGTCCCATCTATGTATCTGTTTATATAAAAATAAAGATTTGTCTATGTGACATTGATGTTAATAGAACATTTTTTGGATAACTTGGTGCGTAGGCTTCCGCGGGTAGACTCGTAATAAACAGCTTGGTTTTCCGGTGAAATCCGCGTCACGAAAGGGATGAAGTCCGACGTTTCGCTTCCAATACTGGAAGCATCTTCAGGGGTGTGGTGCATCGTGATGTTGTAATATACGTCGTGATGTTGTTGTGTAATACGCCGTCCTTCTCTCCAGTCGTCAGTATGTCTTGCTGTTGCTTCAAGTAAACATCACGATGCCCCACACCCCTGAAGATGCTTCCAGTATTGGAAGCGAAACGTCGGACTTCATCCCTTTCGTGACGCGGATTTCACCGGAAAACCAAGCTGTTTATTTTTTGGATACTTTTTTATTTCATACATTAACTTCGGCCGTAACTTTTTTCTTGTATGTATGGTATATATGTATGTATGTGTGTTTGTCGCCACCGGTCCGACTTTATAGGCGCGACAATGCCTGAACGAAATTGATTTTTTTTTTTTTCAGAGGTGAGCGCAAACATGTTGCGCATGTTCTAGGCTTGGTTTCATCGCAAAATATTGTGAAGAACCAAAGTTATTAACTATTTTATAAAAAAAAAATAAATTAAAAAAAAAAAAAAAAAATATATATATATATATATATATATATATATATATATATATATATATATATATATATATATATATATATATATATATATATATATATTATATATATTAGTTTGACAAATATATTAAGTGACAAAACCCACCTATTCGCTAGTTAAAATTTTTGGGTACATGTAGAGACTCGCTTTTTTGCGTTTGGTAAAAAATTGGCCCAAACCGACTGGAACAATCCGATAACGTAAACATTTTTATTTTTACTCTTCTTAAAAAATTAAAGATGATTTCGGATTTGAGCTATCGTTTTTTTTTTTTTTATTTATCCATTCAAATGGCGAATATTCAATAGTAAGTGGGCTGTCCCAAAAATACGCACCAAAGTTAAATACAATTTTTATTTGACAATTAATCAGGTATTTTAATTAAATTAGGTTCCCTTTCAAAGTACTCTCCTCCGGGTGCTATGCACTTGTTCCACCTCTGGTTCCATTGTTGGAAGGATCGCGGAGATTCTATAAAGTATGGTCCTTCAGCAGCTTCGACTGAGCCGTTTAGATGGTCTCTACGTCCCTTAAATGCCTACCGTGGATCAAAAATTTGCACTTAGGAAACCAGTCACTCAGTGCTTAATTGGGAGAGTGTGGTGGTTGGTCGGTAATGGTGATCGACTTCCGAGCCAAAAACTCGCACACAATCAATGACGTGTGCGAATGGGCATTACAGAAGCCAAAAACTCGCACACAATCAATGACGTGTGCGAATGGGCATTACAGAAGCCAAAAACTCGCACACAATCAATGACGTGTGCGAATGGGCATTACAGAAGCCAAAAACTCGAACACAATCAATGACGTGTGCGAATGGGCATTACAGAAGCCAAAAACTCGAACACAATCAATGACGTGTGCGAATGGGTATTACAGAAGCTTCCTTTAAGTTGCTAGTGGAGGGGGGAGTCCCTTCCCATCACTCTCGACTTAGAACACCCTCCTCTCTGGACCTTTGGAACGTATATTTAGGACAGCACACCTATATTAATATTGATTTTTTATTCATAATCTCAATGTAATGTCCCATACCATGACCCATATGTCCTGTGACACTGATGGGGTGTGGCGCGCGGCACCTCAAATAATGAATTCGCAGGGTAGTTATTTTGGCAATTCTTTAGATTGTTACTCCCCTTTTTTAAAAAATGGAAAGGAGTAAACTTCTAAAGAAGTTGTACGGAATGTTCTTCTTTAGACTGTTACTCCCCCTCTAAAAAGAGAATTGTGATATTCCTTTGTCCATGTGACAAGTACATCTGACTAAACATCCCTTTATCTTAATAGTTATTTGGTCAAAGTAATTTATATTATTAAAAAACATTGGGGAGTAACAATCTAAAGAAGTATTGTTATTTTAAAGACACGCTTTTTTAAAAAATGCTAACAACAATCGTGGCCACTGATTCCTAGCATGAGGTAAAGGTTGGTATATTATGTTTTTTAATGTGACATTTTATCTTCTTCGTGAGGTGAAAATAATAAAGTT
Source organism: Gerris lacustris (assembly GCA_951217055.1). Lineage (NCBI taxonomy): Eukaryota > Metazoa > Arthropoda > Insecta > Hemiptera > Gerridae > Gerris > Gerris lacustris. The sequence goes on from OX578286.1 coordinate 32,170,072, forward strand.
TTTTCAGTAGTGTTCTAAAAGATTCATTTTTAAAGCCCTTTTAATAAATATAAGTTGTAAAATATAAAAACAAAGTTTATAGTGATAAAAAATATTTGATACTAAAATTTTATGAAATTATTTCATGCCAGGGGTGCAAAGGGTTGTAAAGAATGGTTATATTATGATCTAGTGCTACCATATTCTATTATGATGTAGGTCAAGTCATAAAATGAAATACTTTAGTGTTTATTATAGTTTTATTAGAAAGACGGGTTTTTATATTCCTTTATTCTTCCGGCTCATTTTCTTTAATAGAGCTATTGCTCTACTAGTCTTTAGAAAGACGGACTAATGATGGATCTCATGAGAGGTGACTGTATACGCTGCCGGATCATGAACACAATCTTGGCGTAAGGCATTCAGACGGAGTGTTCAGTCTTTATTAGTGTTCAATTTTTATGCATCTGTACTTCTTTACTTGTACACATTTTTCTTTTTCTTCTCTTACTGTCCCTACAAGGGGGCATATCAATGGCACGATTTAGATTCGATGTTGGCGAGATCCGTTGTACAAAGATTTGTCCTTTTATAGGTTTAAGATCAGCTCTCTAGATGGTTGTCAATTATGTGAAGTAAATAAATTCGGAACTATTTTTTTCACTAACATTATATTATAACAATGAGAATTATATTATCAACACTACATATGATTCAACAGAAAATTTAAAAACGTAGTATATAAAAAGTTCTTTTTATCTTGTAATTTTTTATTTACATAAAAATCATCAAAATCTTATTGTGCAACAGAATTTAGCTTACCACTAATACTTAAGTAAAGAAAAATGAAGAAAGATTCTATATTCGAAATTTAATTATTTATTTGTGAGTTAAAAGGTTTTCAAATGAATTGGTGGGAGTAGAATCTGAGAGATTCTTAATTGCAAAGTGCAGCTATCAAGGAATTCTTGGTAAAAGGAATAAGTTAGCATACTAGAGAAGTAAGTCTATTTGAAGAACCTCTTCATCTAGCGGGATGATTGTGAATTTCGTGTGGCGTAGTAGACCCACGAGTGTTTTGTAAGCAATGAAGAAACAGTTATATAGAACTACTAAGCAAGTTTCCACTTGATAGCTTTAAGGTAGGAATTTTAACCAACCGGGTAGTGTTGGCAATAAAATATAAAGAGATAAAAGCCGATCATTTTCACAGTTTCATTTTCTCACCGAAACATCTTCTGATCGACAAATTCTAAGGTCCTTAATAATCTTGTACCAATTTCTTTGCTTCTGTTCTTTGTTCATTGATCTGTTTTTGATTCCCGGTTTTGGGAATTGGGTGTTTTCTCCACGCTATATTATTTATTTTCAAAGATGCTTTCTGCCTGTTTAAGGCTATCATCAGTACCGATAAAGAAACTACTTTATGACTTGTGCAATTCTTTTGCTTCGCATGGCTCACAACATCCCTATTTTTGATATATTTACGTGGTTCGTCTTTTTCGGAACTGATGATGGTCGCTTTATAGAGTCCGAAAGCTTTAAAAAATAAATATTATAATTTTATGTTCAACCTTTTTGTTAAAATTAATTTAGTTGTGTTTTTCGTTGTGTTGGTATATTTTCTCAGAATTTATGTGTTCCCATCCAACGCGTCTTCTAATTCAGGAACATACCTCTCCAGTAGGTTTAAATAATACCAAATGAGATTAAACGATTTATCATTTAATCGTTTAAATAATTTGTTGTTAGGACACTCTGGGGATACAAACGCCAGCGGGCCTGGTGGATCCTTGTAAGAGGATTCTGCCTGAGACACGAGGAAAAGAACGGCAGAGTGCCAGAAGGGTGTGTTTAGATCCAATAGGGATCCAACCGACACCTTTAGCACGGCAAAGAACTAAAGAGGATCCAAACGCGTTCAATGGGTTGTTGACATTTAACCTGCTGCTCACTAGGTGATCATGCATCGCCAAAGATTAGGTTTGGTGGTATCCCACCTTTACAGTGTTATGTCTTCTGTCTCAGAACCGATTTTAAAAAGAGAGTATTGGTACAAGAGGTAGTGGAGCAATTTACATAGTTTGATCTACTTCGTTTTAAACAGGAGTGGTACAAGTTACATACTTTGATTTACTTCGTTCAAAAAAAAAAAATAAAAAATAAAAATAAAAAAATGGTGCAATTTTCAGTTCCCCATGAAATTGCTCCCAGAATGATACAGTCTGATGATTACCTTAAGATCCTATGTACAATATTGACCCTAATTCAGGGGCTCTTGTCATCTTATATGACCGGATTTACAACCGGTCAATGTTGAGACTCAACAATTGACTCTTGCAGCTGCTAGGCTTGGTTGGAAGTCTTAGTTTTACCTGTCACCTGTGCCGAGAGGGAGATTAAACTCCTACTTACTGATACAACATACAGCAACCATGGCTTTTTGGTTCTTTTTGGCTCGTCTCAGATTGCTAACATTTGAAATACTTATAGTTCCCCTTGACTTGAGGGTAGGGCATAGGGGGTCAGGAGTGGGGGTAGCCCAAGTGGCTTCATACCTACTGAAGAGTTTAAGGGACTGCCTCTGAACTAACTGCTCTGACTTTTTGTGAGTCTTTCAGTCTGCTCAGAGCATTGGAGGGTCAGGGAGGGAATTCTTCATCCAACCCAATTTTGCTCAATGTACCTAGGTTCCTAAATGGTATTTCTCTGAGTTTTTATTCCCCCCCCCCCCCCCCCCCCCTGTAAGAGTTAGCATTTTTTTTTTTTTTTTTTTTAGATTAAATTTGAATTAATGAAAAAACTACAAAATACAAATAAATAAATATTCCCTTACTGAAAAATAATTAAAAAAAGTTTATCTTCTCCTTTTCAACCTTTAGCAGCTGGCTCAAATAATATAAAATTTCTGCTCGAACTCTTTTAAAATGTTCTACAAAGTTTGTTAAAATCGCTTTCTTCACTCATTTTAAATGCTATAATGAGATAAATCTGAATACAATTTATTATAACTTATTAAACTATTACCCAGGTTGGATAGGATTTTACCTGATCCAGGGAGTAAACATGTTAAAAAGCTTTAAAAATCTGCAAATAGTAATAGAACTCACCTTCTCTGGACTTTATTAAAGTATATAAACAAAGTTAAACAAGGGATACTAGAGACGGCTAGTTCGTTAAGGGCTTTTTCCGCACGCCCAGTCCCTTATCATGGTCACTCAGGTGGAATTCCTCCCTAACTTTGGGGGCAACAAGTTAAAAATGCTTTCCCAGCAGTTTCAATAAATTACTAATTAGGGTGCTTTGTAAATATTTTAACCTCGGAGGGTAGTTTATAAACCTATCAAATTATTAAAATATACTGTCCGATTCAACTTTATTTCTAAACTTTCGCACTAAATTTTCTCATTGACGAGCACATAATTACTTATTCAATTGTTTGATCGTTGGATTTCAATTACTGTTATAAATCAATAGCTATATAAAGGTCTTTATCTACGATTGATACGAAATATAAACATTGTATCTCTGTTTAGATGCGTAGAAAGTGATTCTTTACGTACTTGTATTCTCGTAGTTCTGAAGAATTCCTCTTCTTTACCGCCCTAGGGTGGTTCTTCTTCAGCTTTACGCACGATTAGCGAGTTTGTTTACATAATTCTTCAGCTTTACGCACGATTAGCGAGTTTGTTTACATTTAACATAACTAATTTGCTGTTCTTTTATTAAAGTAACTGTTTATATCGAGTTTTTAGTGAAAAAACAATGAGTGAATCAAGTGACTTTGACGAAAATGTGGAGAATAATACTCCTCCAGAAATAATTATTTCGGCAAAAAATACAACTCAAGAATTAATGCCATCTTTATCAAGAGAGAGATACGAACTTACATACAGCAAGTTTATTTTTTTCTGTATTCATTATTTAAATCTAACAATCGTAGATAAAGTACGGTACGCAACTCGTGTGAAAACGGCATTTTGCATTGCTCGTGTGGTTTTACTACCCTCTCTGTAGCTCGGGTGCAAACTTCACACTCGCATGCAAAATTCTACTTTCCGCACTCGACGCGTAATGTACTATTAATTATGTTTTCTACTAATTATGTGTCATATACTGAACGTCTAATGAAATTAACTTGTCGGTAAAAAATACCGATGTTCCGAAATTTGGGGTGCAAATCATGATCCGGGCAGAGGGTTAAGAATAACACAACTTTTTACTGAACTACGAGAACTCAGCTATAGTTGCGGTATTGTGATAAATATACAATAGAAAATTATTGGGAAATAACTCCATTCATATGGAATTTTTATTTCAAAGCTTGTTTGTTCTTTCACATCCTGAAAATTAACCCATAATTGAAATATAGAAGGTTGGAATCTAACACCGAAACCACTTTCAATATGTCTCAATTGTATCAATTTTCATAATAAAAAAAAAAATCTATTTAACACAGATTAAAAAATCAAAAGGCCGTGTTAAAATACAGCGTTGCGATCCATAGAGTCTTGTTTTTTGGATTCGTGTAATTGATTGGTCGGCGTTAACACACTGCACTCTTTGCCCGTGTTAAGCGGTACGGAACGAACGAGACCGTCTTATCTAGAAATATTCACCAGACCATAACCCCCCTATCTCAGCATCTTGTAATGATTATACCTGTCTTAGTTTTATCTTCAAGACACTGCAACGTCTTTAGAGATTCGAAAACAATAAGAAACAACCTGTTATGTCTTTTTTTTTCATTTTGTTCTAAACAAACGTACTCAGGTGGCAAAACTTCAAACTTAAATAGAAGTTTGAAGTTTATAATTATGTGTAGAGAATACCGCAAAAAGAAAATTTGTGCACTTTCTATTTAAAATGTAGAAAACATTATCGTATGATAAATAAAGAATAAGAATAATTCACTCTTCTGTCAGAACTGATAATTTTTTTTTCGACAAAGTTTAATAATTTTCTTATTATCTGAGTCTATTTACCATCTTTAAAATATCATTATAAAAAACAAGTAAGACCCGCTTCACGTAAGTACGTGGGGGCGATAATCGCCGGTTTCTGTACATTAAAGTTAAAATTATTAAATGTAATATAATTACATTAATTTTAATAGTAATATTCTTTTTCTACTCTTCAAGACCTTTAAATTTATGTATATAACATGTTATGGTAACTAAAACAATGTTCAGTCACCGGCCATATTGAAAATTTTAATAATTGCATATTCTTTTTCTACACTTCAAGACCTTTAAGTTAATGTATAACGTGTCATAGTTACTAAAAACTTTTTTTTAGTCGCCCGCCATATTGGCCGCCATCTTGAAAATATTACGTGTGAAATTTTAATAGTTGCATATTCTTATTCTTAATTTCAAGACCTTTAAATTGATATATAACATGTCATGTTGACTTAAAACTTGTGTTTCTTTATCCGCCATATTGGCCGCCATCTTGAAACTTTTAAGTGTAAAATTTTAATAATTGCATATTCTTTTTCTACCCTTCAAGACCTTTAAATTTATGTATAACATGTTATAGTTTTACTGTAAAAAATTTCTTTTAGTCTCCCGCCATATTGGCCGCCTTCTTGAAAATATTAAGTGTGAAAAATCCAAAATGTGTCCAGTTGTCTCAAATGCCGAGATGCACCTGTGTGCCTAATTTCATGTTCCTAGCTATAGTAGTTTATGAATTGAAACAAGCAACGGACAGACAGACAGACAGAGCCGTTATTTAAGGTTTCTTTTTGTACTTTGTACAGAAACCTAAAATGCGTAGTGAAAGCCATAAAACTAATTTTAAGATTACCTAAAAAACTATTGAAAATTTCTCATTATGATTACTTTTATATAAATCTAGCCTTCACCCCGGCTCATGCTAAGTATTAGTGGCTATGTTCCATATTATACATCATTCATTCCAATTCTAAGGATATAATACCCTCCAGAATAGAATCAGGACCATATTATACATTATTCATTCCAATTCTAAGGATATAACACCCTCCAGAATAGAATCAGGACCATATTATACATTATTCATTCCAATTCTAAGGATATAACACCCTCCAGAATAGAATCAGGACCATATTATACATCATTCATTCCAATTCTAAGGATGTAATACCCTCCAAATCGCAGTTTGGAATCTACATATATGTACAAAAAAAATAGCCAATCGAAACTAAGTTATGTAGTAATAAATAACAATGCTAAAAAAGATATAATAAATGAGAAAATAAACTTAGTCAAAACCAATTAGACTGGGAAGCCATTGAACAATTATCAACCATTGATGCCTTAATTTAATTACCAGTCTCTTCTCTCAACACGGCAGTTGCACCAGTAAATATTTAATAACTCTTCAACTTTTAATTTGTTTTAGAACAAATTAATAAAATAATAAATACTCGATTTAATGAGCATTAGTGTGAGGTTTAAGCACCCCAATTCGAAATTAAATCGGTGAACAGTTGCAGACGCCATAAGAGCTCGAAGTCAAATGTTTTTTGTTTTTTTAATCAAATTTAGCTCTGTTTAAGGTAGAACTGATGGAATTACGACAAAAAGTCGTAGGACTAATGTTGTAGCTCTTTTGAAATCAGTTACCGCTGGCTGGTGCTTTCTGCTTTTCGATACAACTTACCGTTTAGCCGCAATAAGCATCCAAAATATTGCGTTCGCCATCTTAAATTTTTTAAGGGGGGTTAAAATTGTTTTAACCCCCTTTTTTATGTGGATGTAAGTTTTAATTTAAATAACATCTGTATGAATTTATAATTTATATACAATTACAAAGTTATTTACAAGTTAATTCTTACTTTTGATGCGGTGTTAAAGAACTCGCGTTGAAAAATCTGTTCTTTGCACTTATACAGGCCATATTTGTTTTCAATATGGCGACAAAGAATGGAAATTTTATAGTAATAGTTACATATTATTTTCCTATACTCTTCAAACCCTTAAAAACAATGTACCGCATGAGCATGTCATGCTGAATAAAAACTTATTTCTTAGTCGTCCGTTTTATTGGCCGCCATCTTGAAAATATTAAGTGTTAAATTTTCAAAAACTATACAGTTGTCACAAATGCTAAGATACGCCTGAGTGCCAAATTTTGTTTAAATCTATCAATTTTTAAGTAAAGTTATCGCTAGACAAACAAACTGACAACACAGAAACTTTTCAAAGTCCATCCCTGAAATGAAAAACTGTTTCCGCTTGTTCAATAATGATTATACCATATTTACCATACGACTATAATATGTAAGCCACTTTAACATCTTTGTAGATTTGAAAACAATAAGAAACAACCTTACAACTTGCATTGCCTTTTAGAAAGTTTACCTTTTTTAAGATATTTTAATCAAGTTGGAAAATTTTCAATTATTATTTTCATATTGTATAGAAAGAGAGAAAAAAAAATTAAATTCACTTTCTATTTCTATAATGAATTTTAACCATAAGCATATAATTAACAAAAAGATAAAACGACCAATTAGAACAAATAATTAAAAGAATACAACACCAAAATAAATGACAAAAAAAAGTAACTAAAGCGTATAACAGCTAATTAAAAAAAAAACCCTCTTTTTTAGGAAAAACACTTACATTCAGGTGTCAAACGACTAACTTAAATTAAACGGTTTTCTGTCTAAACTTAATTATATAATAAACAAAAGATAAAAAGGAGTTACAATAATTTAAATAAGAGAACATCAATTAAATTATAAGAAATTAAAAAAATCGAGGTAATTGAAAACCTTGTTTAAAGTAGGGGAAGAAGATATAGATGAAGTGTTAAAGGAATCTATGATAATAGTAATTAGAGTAGTCTTTAATTTATTTTTCTTTATTTTACGGTCCAGATAAAAGGACGCAGGGAACCTCACCCGCTTTAGATTATATCTACTCGATTCGATTATCAGTGTAAAACATATGTCGCCTTTATCGGTTTTGAACCAGGTATTTCGGTGTTGGGAAATTGATTTTCTGAATATTTTAAGTGCATTAACTACTCGATTCCACATTCCGCATCTACTCCATGTGATCATCAGTATAAAACATATGTAACCTCTGTAGGTTTAGAACCTTATATTTTAGTGTTTTAGGCGATTACTAGAGTGTTAATATGATTATAAGTATGAAACATATCTCACCTCTCTAGGTTTATAGCCTTATATTTCGGTGTTTTTGTGTCAGATATGAAAGACATGTCCCCTCTCTGTGTTTCGAACCTTATATTTCGGTGTTTCATGCAACAGGTGGTTAGTTCAGGTGATAGTTGACTATTACCGACTCTACACGATGTGATCATCAGTATAAAATGTATACCACCTCTCTGGGTTTCGAACCTTATACTTAAGTATTTTAGGTTTGGTGCAACATGTGGTTAGTTCAGGTGATTGTATACTATTGAGACACTCTACTTCTACTCTATGTGATCGTCTGTATAAAACGTATCTCACCTCTATGGGTTTTGAACCCATTTATTTCTGTGTTACATGCAACAGGCAGTTGCAAATATGTTAAATGCTTTCTGATCTTCTAATTGTTTTCTTCAAAACCTAATCAATTTCAATTATTTTGTTACAGAGCATCCAAGGCCAAGAAGTGGAGATTACTCATCTGTTGAATCTTACAATAAAGAGGTAAATAGTTAAAAAATAATCTTTATTTAATAAGGTTTACTTATTTGTAACTTAGTTTAATCATAAAAATCCATTAAGTGATAATTCATTAATGATTACATCGCATTGTGTTAGAGAACACGATGAGAATTACATCGCACTGTGTTAGAGAACACGATGAGAATTACATCGCATTGTGTGTCTGGTGAATACGTTAAACGATAATAATTACAAAGCATTTTTTTTTTTTTCTTTTCTTGGGTTAAATAATATAATTTCAGCGTATTATGTTTGATGAATACGTTAAACGATGATAATTTCCTAGAACTTGTGTTTGGTGATTGCGGTTAACGATATAATTACACTGCCTTGTGTGTTTGATGTATACGTTCAACAATAATAATTACATCGCATTCGCATTGTGTTTGATGAATACGTTAAAACCAGATGTCTCCAAACTACGGCCAAAATCTAGCCCACCGTGCCGCAAAAGAAGTTTACAAATGAACGTAAACCATGCAAAGTTATAAGTTCTCCATATTATAATCAAATGCCATTTCAAACAACAATAAACATCAGCAGGATTATTCTTATTGAAGTTTTTTTGGCACTTCTTTAGATTGTTACTCCCCTTATAAATAAAACAGAGGGAGTAACAATCTAAAGAAGGTGTACGGAATGTTCTACTTTAGACTGCTACTCCTCTTATAAAAATAGAAGTGTGATATTCCTTTGTCCCAAAGTACATTGGACTAAACATCCCATTGTCTTAATAGTTATTTAGTCAAAGTCATTTATATTCTAATAAAAAATAGGGGAGTAACTATCCAAAGAAGTACCGTTTTTTTGACCGCACTTGATAGTGCTTATTCTGTTATTGCCTACCATTGTGAAGTCGGATGACGAAAGTGTTGCTTACTTAATCCGGGCTCTATATAGACTATCCTATCCAGATCTGGTCTATCAACCAAAAATATTGGAGATCCCTTGGATTTTGTTTGGTAATTGCGTTAAACGATATAATTACAGCGCATTGTGTGTCTGATGAGTACTTTAAACGATGATAAATTCAATATTGTGTTAGATGATGAAAATGTTGTTAAACTGAGACTTACAGCAAATGTAAAGATGTGTGTGTTTAAGAATAAAATGGAATTTCTAAAGGATTTTTCGTTAGATAATAATATAAACTTACAATGTAAGCTCAATAACCAAAAGAATTATGGTAGTGAAAGGGAATCCTTTTCTGTTATTTTTATACAATATTATTTCAATCTCTCGGAAAAAGTAACCGATAGTTCACGAAAGGTCAGCTCTATCTTTACCAAGTCTCTTTCGTTATGTAAACAAGAAAACTTTTATATATGTGAATATATATAAAATGTACATTATTATCATTCATATAAAATTGATTTTATATATATATATATATATATATATATATATATATATATATATATATATATATATATATATATGTTGTTGCGACCTTTTAAGCTGATTGAGGTGACGCGAAGTTTATAAAAATCGATGAAGTTATATCGGAATATTTTTTAAGGATACACAAGGTAAAGAGTGAAATGAAATATCAAATAAATTATAAGTGTGACATCATGGCAGTGGAATAAAGAGATGAAATCATCCTGAGGTTAACCTTACAGGTACTTCGTCTTACTAGCTATAAGTAGATCTATGAACAGAATTAACTTTTAACATAAATTAGTAAAAACCTCTTATCGGATATAATATTTTTTGATTTGACAAAGATTTTAATAATATATTTATTAATTCTGGCATGGTCCATATTTTTAATCTGTAGATTTTAACTTTTTTCTAAATCAAGAAAACCTTTTTGATAAAAAGATTTTGTATAAAATATTATTAGATTTATTTATGGTTCTTTAAAAAGTTAATTAATTAACACCGGTTGATGTAGCGTATCTGGGGCTACATGTGTAGGAACGTAAAAGCTGGCAATATTATGTATAAATAATTAATGTTTTTTTTCTGTATGTTGATCGAAATTGCATACTTTATAGATACTTTTCATTTTATACTTTTTTTCTCTTAATAGATAAATAATTTTATATGTAAATCTTGGATCTTATGCCACATATATATAGAAATGGGGAAAACTGGCAAATATTTTATATATATATATATATATTTAGTTGTGGCCCAAAAAGCGCTACATCGTCCTCGCACAGTAGCGACAGCACTATCACTTCTGACGAGATAGTTGTTGATAGTACTCATCTAAGTACTCTTGCGACAGGTCAAGTTAGAAATGTCCAATTGAAGACCTAGAACACCGTTAGATCCTGATGCTTCTAAAATTCATTGATAGGAGAAGGAGAGCCCATCTAAGATGTAACCTCTCCTGATACTACTAAACGTTATTCATAGGAGAGTCCATCCTAAATCTAACCAATCCTTATACAATTAAACTTTATTGGTATGAGACCCCATCCAAGATGTGACCTATTCTGATGCTACTAAACATTATTAATAGAGCCCATTCATGATTTTACCACTCCTTATGCTACTAACTTTATTGATGGAAAAGCTCATCCAAGATGTGACCTCTCCTGATACTACTAAACTTTATTGATAGGAGAACCTATCCAAGATTTTCCCATCCAAAATATGACCAATCCTGAAACTACTAAACTTTATTGATAGGAGAACCCATCCCAGATTTTCCCATCCAAAATATGACCAATCCTGATACTACTAAACTTTATTGATAGGAGAACCTATCCAAGATTTTCCCATCCAAAATATGACCAATCCTGAAACTACTAAACTTTATTGATAGGAGAACCCATCCAAGATTTTCCCATCAAAAATATGACCAGTCCTGATACTACTAAACTTTATTGATAGGAGAACCCATCCAAGATTTTCCCATCCAAAATATGACCAGTCCTGATACTACTAAACTTTATTGATAGGAGAGCCCATCCAAGATTTTCCCATCCAAAATATGACCAGTCCTGATACTACTAAACTTTATTGATAGGAGAACCCATCCAAGATTTTCCCATCCAAAATATGACCAATCCTGATACTACTAAACTTTCCCTAAAAGAGCCCATCCAAGATTTTACCACTCCTTATGCTACTAAACGTTATTAATAGGAGAGCCCTTTCAAGATTTAACCACTCCTTATGCTACAAAACGTTATTAATAGGAGAGCCCTTTCAAGATTTAACCATTCCTTATGCTATACTAAACGTTATTAATAAGAGAGCCCTTTCAAGATTTTAGCACTCCTTATGCTACTAAACTTAAACTCTATTGATAGGAGAACTCATCCAATATGTGAACAGACCTGTTGCGACTAAACTTTATTGATAGAAGGCAAACTGTTCTCCTATGGTAGCTACCAAAGCATCTTTTTCATTATTTAATTGTTTGGCTATTTGGTTGTTGCAGGAGGATTCAGCAGTATCCAGCAGAAGAAAGTGGAAGGTTACCAGGTCCTTCACATCGGATACTTCTCCTGCATCTCAATCTCAACAGAGTTCAGCAAGTTCATCTCCTAACAGTATGTTAACATTTTTTTTTTTTTTTTTTCATAGATATGTTTTAACTCTGGGGGACAGAAGAAATTTTCGACACGCAAAAAAGACATGAAAATTTTGACGCCTTAAATATCGTGCGTAGGGAGTTAGGATTTAACAGAAGGCCGATGGGTTTTTATTTATAGAGCAATTTTTTTGAATATGGGCGGGATAAAGTTTTAATAAACGACATGCAAAATATGACGCTTTTAAATATCATTGCAGGAAGTTAAAATATAATAGAAGGTATAGATTTGTTTTCATTTGTGTATTCATTGTAGTAATATATTTCGCCGATAGAAGTGCTGAAGTTTACTTCAGCACTCTATATACTTTTTAAATTTTATATAAAATGATATCAGAGCTCCTAGCGGACCAAATTGTAATAAAAATGGATTAATGTTTTATAATTTCACAGCTTAAGATGCATCTACTATATCAATAAGGCAAATGTATACGGATTTTATCCACTTCATGAACGAACACTGAAATGTCGATTTGTAGATTTAATGCCCAAAAACATATCCATGACTTTTGTTCTTCTTCTTCCTCATTATAATTTTTTTATCAATTTTACTCTATCAAAAAAAAAAAAAAAAATCAATCATCAATTTTCTGGGGATTACTCTAGTGTGAAACTAGTTTTAGTGTAGGTGTTAGCGGCATTGAATAGCACCGTTGGAAGTAAATACCGTTATAATTTGATACAAGGCCGTGTTTAATAATGCCGAAACAGATGCCTGTTAAGAGCATAACCTTGTTATAACCAAAATTAGAGCTCGTAATCACTATGAATATAAATATATTAAGGTACTTCTTTAGATTGTTACTCCCCTATTTTTTTATAGAATATAAATTGTTAAATAATTTATAAATTTCTTTGTCTAAATAACTATTAAGACAAAGGGATGTTATGTCCTAATATGTACTCAGGAACAAAGGAATATCACACTTCTGTTTTTATAAGGGGAGTAACAGTCTAAAGAAGAGCATTCCGTACACCTTCTTTAGATTACTACTCCCCTCTGTTTATTTAAGTGGAGTATCAATCTAAAGAAGTGTCGATTTATTTTATTAAAATCTCAAAAATGTCAATTGAAATTAAAAATGTCTTCACTCTTCATTGATATCGGAAAGAAAATGAATAATTTTGTATACACTACAAAGAAGTACATCCTTTCTATTGTCAAAGATACCTGGTGTACAGGAATTCCTATAAAATTATTAAATTACCCTATTATTTACTCGGAAGAGGTAAATTATCAGTTCGACAACCTACAGGAATCACTGAGTTTTTCTTTCACTATATTTTCCTTCTTGTGAATCATGTCCCAAGAAATATTATCATTAACTGGATGATTTGATATAAATTATAACGGATCTCAAATTATCTTTTCTTTATTTAAAATTTAATTATTTCTAGTCTTTAATCTCTTTTCGTTATTTTTTTCATCTCTTCTTAATCAGATTTAAACCTCTGTCTCAACTCCTACACTGACTCTTTCTCTTTCACACTTCATCTCTTCTTACTGAGTAAATCAGATTTAAACCTCTGTCTCAACTCCTACACTGACTCTTTCTCTTTCACACTTCATCTCTTCTTACTGAGTAAGTCAGATTTAAACCTCTGTCTCAACTCCTACACTGACTCTTTCTCTTTCACACTTCATCTCTTCTTACTGAGTAAGTCAGATTTAAACCTCTGTCTCAACTCCTACACTGACTCTTTCTCTATCACACTTCATCTCTTCTTACTGAGTAAGTCAGATTTAAACCTCTGTCTTAACTCCTACACTGACTCTTTCTCTTTCACACTTCATCTCTTCTTACTGAGTAAGTCAGATTTAAACCTCTGTCTCAACTCCTACACTGACTCTTTCTCTTTCACACTTTATCTCTTCTTACTGAGTAAGTCAGATTTAAACCTCTGTCTTAACTCCTACACTGACTCTTTCTCTTTCACACTTCATCTCTTCTTACTGAGTAAGTCAGATTTAAACCTCTGTCTCAACTCCTACACTGACTCTTCCTCTTTCACACTTCATCTCTTCTTACTGAGTAAGTCAGATTTAAACCTCTGTCTCAACTCCTACACTGACTCTTTCTCTTTCACACTTCATCTCTTCTTACTGAGTAAGTCAGATTTAAACCTCTGTCTCAACTCCTACACTGACTCTTTCTCTTTCACACTTCATCTCTTCTTACTGAGTAAGTCAGATTTAAACCTCTGTCTTAACTCCTACACTGACTCTTTCTCTTTCACACTTCATCTCTTCTTACTGAGTAAGTCAGATTTAAACCTCTGTCTCAACTCCTACACTGACTCTTTCTCTTTCACACTTCATCTCTTCTTACTGAGTAAGTCAGATTTAAACCTCTGTCTCAACTCCTACACTGACTCTTTCTCTTTCACACTTCATCTCTTCTTACTGAGTAAGTCAGATTTAAACCTCTGTCTTAACTCCTACACTGACTCTTTCTCTTTCACACTTCATCTCTTCTTACTGAGTAAGTCAGATTTAAACCTGTCTCAACTCCTACACTGACTCTTTCTCTTTCACACTTCATCTCTTCTTACTGAGTAAGTCAGATTTAAACCTCTGTCTCAACTCCTACACTGACTCTTTCTCTTTCACACTTCATCCCTTCTTACTGAGTAAGTCAGATTTAAACCTCTGTCTCAACTCCTACACTGACTCTTTCTCTTTCACACTTCATCTCTTCTTACTGAGTAAGTCAGATTTAAACCTCTGTCTCAACTCCTACACTGATTCTTTCTCTTCCAAACTTCTTCTTGTTCTGCAATAAATTTACTTTTGTTTAATAGGAATCCACGGCTCATTTGATTACTTTCAATAAATACTTAATAGTTTAATAGTAAACGAATTAATAATTTCCTTATCTCTTTATCTTATTAGTTCGCACATTATAATTTTATTTATCGCCATTTAACATTTATAAATAATTAATAAGTAAAATAAAACCTTTTATTTTCCGCTGTAACTTTGATTTATTACAATTCCTGTGTATAATATAATCAAATTATATTTTTTAGCGAATACAATTAACCGTAATTTTTTGTTCTACTTTTTCTAGAATAGAAAAAAATACATGAACTATCCTCATCTTCAGAAGAAAAACTTTTAAACTACCTATATTATATATTATTAATTTTTTTTAAAAGAATCATAATATTACTTCAATAAAAAATTACTTTTATTATCATCCATAATTACTTATAGATTATGTCAATGTACTTTATGTAAAACTTTCATTTCCTGTAATTACTAAATCTATTCATGACTTTTTTCATTTTTTTGTCTTTTCCTTCCTTCTTTATATTATGCTAAAGCTAATTCATTGATACTTTTGATTTATTCATTTAAAAGTTAATTCGTTTTTAATCATAGTAATTCATTGTTTATTTATCCTTCTTGATGACGGTACATTGATTTCACGAAACCTCGCCAATAACAAGATTAGTGTTGTGTTTTGATTTTGTTTATATAAACTTTTAATGATAGTGATTAAAGAGAAAGTATGTATTAATAGTTTTCCCTTTTTTATTTTTAGCGAACTATATTTTTGTGAATAGTTTAGAGTTTAGAGATTATGAGAATAATATAAATATAATACATATTTTTTTTACTATTTATATTACGTCCAGATCAATACATTATTAAGGTATTGCAGGTCGAGAAATCCGGCCACTATACTTATTTACTTACTCGGTGTGAATATTAGTGTAAAATATGTCTGATCTCTCCAGGATTCGAACTCATATGATATGGTGTTTTGACCTAGGTTTCAGATAGTTTCCTGTACGCTTATCTCTTGGCTACATTGGTCCATAATAATATCACATATCTTTTTTAAGACTTTAACCACAGTAAAACAGTGCTTTTATGCATTTCTGAGGTAAAATTGAATATGAGATGAATGTAAAAATTTGTATTAAAAAAAAATACAGCGGTATTGTTTTTTTTTTTTTTTACTCTATTGGGTCTGAGAGGGGGGGCACGTGCCCCCTGTGCTCTCCCCCCTGGATACGCCACTGCGAGTTCATAATTACTTCACAGGCGTCTACACCGACAGATGAGACAGACATTTTTTAAAAACAACTTTTTTGGACTCCGGGGACCTCAAAACGTGCAAATCCATCAAAATCTAATTTTCGCGACATCGCAATACTTTCTCTTTATATGACAAAGTAAAATACAGTCGAGAGCGGCCATGTCCCTCCCATAATGGTGGACAATGTAATTTTCATGATCCTGAGTACAATATTTTAGTCCATAATTCAAGTTGATATTAGTTTGTCTCTTGATAGTTATTAAAATATTACTTAAGTGACAAACTAACATCAAATTGATTTTTGGTCTACTAACTAATTTTCTACTCAGGATCAGGACAAAGTTTACTTGCCAATTACTAATGATTCGTTCAAGTTTGTTGCACTCCTTGTTGTTGTTTCATGTTGCTCTCATTTGTTGTTCCTGTCTCATTTTTAAAATAAGTAAGTTGTCTTGTCTATTATAATGATTCTTTGTAGTTTGTTGCATTCCTTGGTGTTATTTATTGTTGCTCTAATTTGTTGTTATCGCCTCATGATTATCATTAAGTTGTCTTGTCTATTATAATGATTCTTTGTAGTTTGTTGCATTCCTTGGTGTTATTTATTGTTGCTCTAATTTGTTCTTATCGCCTCATGATTATCATTAAGTTGTCTTGTCTATTATAATGATTATATGTAGTTTGTTGCACTCCTTAGTGTTATTTATTGTTGCTCTAATTTGTTCTTGTCTTCTCATGTTTATCAGTAACTTGTCTTGTCTATTATAATGATTCTATGTAGTTTGTTGCACTCCTTAGTGTTATTTATTGTTGCTCTAATTTGTTCTTGTCTTCTCATGTTTATCAGTAACTTGTCTTGTCTATTATAATGATTCTATGTAGTTTGTTGCACTCCTTAGTGTTATTTATTGTTGCTCTAATTTGTTCTTGTCGTCTCATGTTTATCAGTAACTTGTCTTGTCTATTATAATGATTCTATGTAGTTTGTTGCACTCCTTAGTGTTATTTATTGTTGCTCTAATTTGTTCTTATCGTCTCATGTTTATCAGTAAGTTGTCTTGTCTATTATAATGATTCTTTGTAGTTTGTTGCATTCCTTGGTGTTATTTATTGTTGCTCTAATTTGTTCTTGTCGTCTCATGTTTATCAGTAAGTTGTCTTGTCTATTATAATGATTCTATGTAGTTTGTTGCATTCCTTAGTGTTATTTATTGTTGCTCTAATTTGTTCTTGTCGTCTCATGTTTATCAGTAACTTGTCTTGTCTATTATAATGATTCTATGTAGTTTGTTGCACTCCTTAGTGTTATTTATTGTTGCTCTAATTTGTTCTTATCGTCTCATGTTTATCAGTAAGTTGTCTTGTCTATTATAATGATTCTTTGTAGTTTGTTGCATTCCTTGGTGTTATTTATTGTTGATCTAATTTGTTCTTGTCTTCTCATGTTTATCAGTAACTTGTCTTGTCTATTATAATGATTCTTTGTAGTTTGTTGCACTCCTTGGCGTTATTTATTGTTGCTCTAATTTGTTCTTGTCGTCTCATGTTTATCAGTAACTTGTCTTGTCTATTATAATGATTCTTTGTAGTTTGTTGCATTCCTTGGCGTTATTTATTGTTGATCTAATTTGTTCTTGTCTTCTCATGTTTATCAGTAACTTGTCTTGTCTATTATAATGATTCTTTGTAGTTTGTTGCATTCCTTAGTGTTATTTATTGTTGCTCTAATTTGTTCTTGTCGTCTCATGTTTATCAGTAACTTGTCTTGTCTATTATAATGATTCTTTGTAGTTTGTTGCATTCCTTGGCGTTATTTATTGTTGATCTAATTTGTTCTTGTCTTCTCATGTTTATCAGTAACTTGTCTTGTCTATTATAATGATTCTTTGTAGTTTGTTGCATTCCTTAGTGTTATTTATTGTGGCTCTAATTTGTTCTTGTCGTCTCATGTTTATCAGTAACTTGTCTTGTCTATTATAATGATTCTTTGTAGTTTGTTGCATTCCTTAGTGTTATTTATTGTGGCTCTAATTTGTTCTTGTCGTCTCATGTTTATCAGTAACTTGTCTTGTCTATTATAATGATTCTTTGTAGTTTGTTGCATTCCTTAGTGTTATTTATTGTTGCTCTAATTTGTTCTTGTCGTCTCATGTTTATCAGTAACTTGTCTTGTCTATTATAATGATTCTTTGTAGTTTGTTGCATTCCTTGGCGTTATTTATTGTTGATCTAATTTGTTCTTGTCGTCTCATGTTTATCAGTAACTTGTCTTGTCTATTATAATGATTCTTTGTAGTTTGTTGCATTCCTTAGTGTTATTTATTGTGGCTCTAATTTGTTCTTGTCGTCTCATGTTTATCAGTAACTTGTCTTGTCTATTATAATGATTCTATGTAGTTTGTTGCACTCCTTGGCGTTATTTATTGTTGCTCTAATTTGTTCTTGTCGTCTCATGTTTATCAGTAACTTGTCTTGTCTATTATAATGATTCTTTGTAGTTTGTTGCACTCCTTGGCGTTATTTATTGTTGCTCTAATTTGTTCTTGTCGTCTCATGTTTATCAGTAACTTGTCTTGTCTATTATAATGATTCTTTGTAGTTTGTTGCACTCCTTGGCGTTATTTATTGTTGATCTAATTTGTTCTTGTCTTCTCATGTTTATCAGTAACTTGTCTTGTCTATTATAATGATTCTTTGTAGTTTGTTGCATTCCTTGGCGTTATTTATTGTTGCTCTAATTTGTTCTTGTCGTCTCATGTTTATCAGTAACTTGTCTTGTCTATTATAATGATTCTTTGTAGTTTGTTGCACTCCTTGGTGTTATTTATTGTTGATCTAATTTGTTCTTGTCTTCTCATGTTTATCAGTAACTTGTCTTGTCTATTATAATGATTCTTTGTAGTTTGTTGCACTCCTTGGTGTTATTTATTGTTGATCTAATTTGTTCTTGTCGTCTCATGTTTATCAGTAACTTGTCTTGTCTATTATAATGATTCTTTGTAGTTTGTTGCATTCCTTGGCGTTATTTATTGTTGATCTAATTTGTTCTTGTCTTCTCATGTTTATCAGTAACTTGTCTTGTCTATTATAATGATTCTTTGTAGTTTGTTGCATTCCTTAGTGTTATTTATTGTGGCTCTAATTTGTTCTTGTCGTCTCATGTTTATCAGTAACTTGTCTTGTCTATTATAATGATTCTATGTAGTTTGTTGCACTCCTTGGCGTTATTTATTGTTGCTCTAATTTGTTCTTGTCGTCTCATGTTTATCAGTAACTTGTCTTGTCTATTATAATGATTCTTTGTAGTTTGTTGCACTCCTTGGTGTTATTTATTGTTGATCTAATTTGTTCTTGTCTTCTCATGTTTATCAGTAACTTGTCTTGTCTATTATAATGATTCTTTGTAGTTTGTTGCACTCCTTGGTGTTATTTATTGTTGATCTAATTTGTTCTTGTCGTCTCATGTTTATCAGTAACTTGTCTTGTCTATTATAATGATTCTTTGTAGTTTGTTGCATTCCTTGGCGTTATTTATTGTTGCTCTAATTTGTTCTTGTCGTCTCATGTTTATCAGTAACTTGTCTTGTCTATTATAATGATTCTTTGTAGTTTGTTGCACTCCTTGGTGTTATTTATTGTTGATCTAATTTGTTCTTGTCGTCTCATGTTTATCAGTAACTTGTCTTGTCTATTATAATGATTCTATGTAGTTTGTTGCATTCCTTAGTGTTATTTATTGTTGCTCTAATTTGTTCTTGTCGTCTCATGTTTATCAGTAACTTGTCTTGTCTATTATAATGATTCTTTGTAGTTTGTTGCACTCCTTGGTGTTATTTATTGTTGATCTAATTTGTTCTTGTCTTCTCATGTTTATCAGTAACTTGTCTTGTCTATTATAATGATTCTTTGTAGTTTGTTGCACTCCTTGGTGTTATTTATTGTTGATCTAATTTGTTCTTGTCGTCTCATGTTTATCAGTAACTTGTCTTGTCTATTATAATGATTCTTTGTAGTTTGTTGCACTCCTTGGTGTTATTTATTGTTGCTCTAATTTGTTCTTGTCTTCTCATGTTTATCAGTAACTTGTCTTGTCTATTATAATGATTCTTTGTAGTTTGTTGCACTCCTTTTTGTCGAAATATGTTTATTGTATTATGTTTAAAAATAAGTAAGCTTGTTCTATAATAAAGACATTTTTGGACACGAAGCAAATGCCAAATTGCATTTCCGAAACACTTCCAACTCTTTATTTTCTGTGCTTTATTTACATTCTGTTTTTTATTTTATTTTGATTTCTTTAACAAATAAACGATGGCAGAATTGTAACAATCTCAATAAAACGAAATTATTGAAAATACCATCATCAAAATAAACAAATTTATTTAAGAATATATTTCATTTATTAATTTTTCAATCAAATGCAATTTTTCTTTAATTTAAAATTAGACAAATGTAAAAATGTAATCAACATATTTGTACATCGGAATTGAATATTTTTAATTAATTTTTTTACGCATCCAATCTGTCTGTATTTATATTTAGTGTTTATGCAGGAGTTCTCTCTTTCACTTTTATACTTTTATTGGTTGACTGCCAACATTTCCTCACTGATGTATTAGCCAACTACATATACATATATATATATATATATATATATATATATATATATATATATATATATATATATATATATATATATATATATATATATATATACATATATATATATATATATATATATATATATAAACATTGAATTAAAATTCTCAACTCGTATTTTTCAATTCGGTTTTCGTTTTTCGATGCTTTTTTTTTTAAAAAAAACAATTTAATCATAAATGCAAATGGATGATTAAAAAAACAACTCTTTGACACTCTTTGTTATTTGTGTATGTTTTACACACATTTTGGATTTTTTTTTTTTTAATTTATGTTTACTGAGAATTCACTGTAGAAGCTAAGGTGAATATTATTATTATTATTTTTTCATTTCATTGTCAACAAATAATGACTGTTTGTTATAAATTTAAATTCCCCCTTGCTGCGAATCTAAGTTAATTGTGTTTTTATTTAGACTTTAGTGTCCAGGAACTTTTTCTTAAATCTTTTAAGCAAGTCTTAAGAAAAAAAGTTCCTACTAATCGAATATATACGAATATATAATAATAATAATAATAGTAATTTATTGATTTTACGCTTTTACAAGTCATTATTATCAAATTGGTTTAATTGTTTCCCCCGTTTTTTTTTTTTAATCTGTCAAAATTGTTTAGATTTTTTACACGAATTAAAGTATCAATTTAGCAAAAGTTAAAGAGCGTAGACGGTTCAAATTAATCTGGGGCTATCTGCGGGTTACTTTCGATAAACTATAAAAGTTTCATTCAAATCAGATAAGTACTTTTGATGCTATAGGTGTAAATAAATGTATGTTTGTGCGCATGTGGAAGAGAAACAAATAAGCGCAGAAGGTTGAAACTTTTATGGGACCAACAATGGGCTAATTATGACCAACCACCCAAATTTCATTAAAATTGAACGTGTAGTTTTTGGGATATGTTGGTTTTCAAAAATTGAACGACAGACACGGAACCAAAAATGTTCCCTGATGTCTGAAACGGATTTCTGTCTTGGAATTTTTGAAATCGGAGACCTAATAATGTTTCGTTCTTCAGAACGATCACATAGTAATAATTTAGAGACAATGGTATTCGTAAAATGAACGTGAGACCACTGTCTAATTAGAAATTGGAATTCATAACAAGAAGTTTACGTCTAACCACAAATAAATATAAATAACAATAAGTTTAGTATAATTTAAAGTTTAGACGTAGCACTGCATTGTAGGCGTCAGTTAAACAAGATGTTACAATGAATTCTGTAACCGAATCTTCTACCTTAAAATAACACAAAACTCCATCAAACTTACCAAGAAACTAATCTACAAGTTTATTTCATCGCCGATAGATTGCATGATTCTATATTATTATTATCTGGTAAAATATGTTTTAATTAAATGTAGATTTTGATTTCTCGGAGATTCTATGCTATTTATTTATAGCTACATTTATATGGTGTATTGAAAGCTATCTGAATTTCGGTAATTTGCCATGTAAACGCACCGTATTTAAATTAGTTCATCACAAGGTCGATGCACCAAAGATAATGCCTAGTGCTGTATCGCATTGTTATTACGTTTCCATGATGTTTTAATACGGATTGAATACGGTTTTTGGATCCAAATTGTCCATGGACACCTTGATTCAATACGGATTGAATACGATTTAGATCCAGATACGATACACTAAATTCTGGGATCGTATCTGGATCGAGTTGCATGGAAACACCTGAACTCGATCCTGACATGCGCAGAGTGTGAGTGTCAGCGCTCCTAGCGGTTTTTCTGGTGAAACAAGTGAAATCTGTCAAAACATTACTCCAATCAACCAAAAAACATAACCTTTATTTGTAATTTTTAGTGTTGTTTTTATAAACAACCTTAACAAAACCTGGTTATAAATAGTAAAGGTTACAAAATTATTTATAACCTTTATTAAAGTAACCTAGTAAAAGTTTGGTGTATTGAAAACGTAGTGAATACGGATTCAATACAACTCATGGAAAAAACTAGCTTGTTAAATCCCAAAATCAGGATTCAATCCATATTGACATATCATGGAAACGTAGTATGTGTTACATATAAACACTGTATTGTGTTTATTGACTGTATTGTGAAGGGCATGTGCAGTTTTTTCATTTCTCCCTTGGGTAACTTGACTGACACATTGACCGTACAAACCACAAACCTAACCTTTTTTTCACAGCCATCATAATTATCACGTGTCAAAATCAGCTGTTTTATCTTATGTTGTCCGATCTGTATCCGAATATTTTCAAATACCAACTCAATACGGTCATGTAAGTCAGACATGAGTTGAAAAACCGTAACCGTATTGAGATCGTTTTCAATACACCATAATAATATGAATAAGAAGGATTGGGGAGATGAAATAATAGAAAAGGTGTGAAAAAAATAATAGAGAAGGTGAGAAAAAGGGAAAAATTGAATATAAAAATAATTAAATTAAATATTAAAAGGATATCTTATTGGGAAAAAGAACTGTGACAGGTATTTAACAAGTTGACATTGACTGACAGGAATATAAATTCTATTATATTCCTGTCACAAGCTTAGTGAGTTCTTTATTTCAGAGACTTGAGATTTTAAATTTTATTTGTTCCATCGATTTGCTAGTGTAGAAATTAACCGATTTGAACGAAATTTGGCACACCACCACTTGTGACAAGTTAATAATTTTTGGAAATTTTCCACTTAATATTTTTATGACGGTGGCCAATATGGTGGAAGACTTTAGACAACTTTTTTTAGTCAGTATGTTAATACATAATTTTAACGGCCTTGAAAAGTAGAAAAAGGACGTGCAACTACAGTTAAACAAATATTTATTTTTGCTGGCATTTTGAAAACAAATATTCGGCTTAAATGAGGGTGTTAAAAATAAAATGTTATCTCCAGTAGGAAAAAAAATTAATGATTTTGAATTAGTTTAGAGGGACTAAAACAGGTCATTTCATCCCTGAACTCAAAAAGTAGGGATAAAAAGTAAAAGTAGGGCGAAAAAGTAAAGTAGGGCAAAAAAGTAAAGATTGCAACTTAATTATTTTATAAATAGTAGAAAATGAATGGCTAATGTAATGAAGTTGTTGAAATCAGGTTGGCGGCACTGCGCTTTTTTGACCATGTTTATCTTTGTTTATATCCTGCATCTAAATAACCTTCTATTTGAGTATAATTTCAATTCTTATTTGTTTTTTTATATTGAATCTCTTATATCTGCTATTAAAAGTGCTAATAATTATTGTTATTTATTAAAATAATAAATAAAAACTGTGCAATGGACGAAAATGTGTATTTTCTTCCTACTGGAGATAAAATATTGTATGTACCTCGTGAGTAAAGTGCCATTATTCGCCTCGCGATAATTATAATTAACGCAAATTAGAGTTATTCCCTCGGCTGCACCTCGGGAATTAAAAAGTTTAATTCCCTCGGCTTCGCCTCGGGATTTAGGGACCATGGTTCCTTCGGCTTCGCCTCAGGAACCAACTTTTTCGCTCAGGGAATAATGGCTTACTTTACTCCCTAGGTGCATAAATAACTATTACTTATATAGCATGTTACAGGTCATGTTTTTCAAAATGAGAGGCGCAGAAGGTTGAAACTTAATGGGACCTACTATGGGCTAATTGTGATCTACCATATAAATTTCATTAAAATCGGACGTATAGTTGTTAAGCTAAGTTGATTCGTAAAAATTGAGTGACGTACCGACAGACAGACACGGAACCAAAAATCGGATTTCTATCTTAGAATTTTTAAAATCGGAGACAAAAAATTCACGTTCTTCAGAACGATCATATAGCTTCCGTTACCTTCAATAAGCTCGAAAGCAAAAATATGTTTTATACAACTTATTCTATCTTTGTATACATAATTGCGTGATCCACTGTTTACCATTGTTAGTTGTTTAAGGTTTTCATGGTTGGATTTAATTCTTATTAAACTTTTTATCAAAAAACTTTTATAAAAATAATTCCTTCGCGGCGTGGGATTGAAACCAACGTCTCGACTATTTTCAGTCATATATCAGAAAATATATTTTTTTCAGTAATAGATATTTTCTCTATAACAATCTACATTTAAGAATATGTTAACCAAGAATATATACTCATATGCATATATATATATATATATATATATATATATATATATATATATATATATATATATATATATATATATATATATATTAATTGATCAACCTTCTTAAAAGTAATACATTAAAGAATAGTAATAAAAAGGGAGCTATAAAAAAAAGATTGTAAATTATTAAAAAGTAAAATCTGTCCATAAAAAATATAAAAAATAATCCTATGATAAATTTTCTAAACGCATCCTTATTTCAAAATATAACCTTGGTTTTAAAAGTATGAAATTAGTCAAACTCGCCACTTTCAATCCTGTCAAGTGTTTGTTTTTTCTTTATACCTTAAAAAAATAATAAAAAATACATAAATAAATATATTAAATAGAGGTCAGGGTTATATCCACGAACATCCTTTTTGACTTTGAAAAAAGTGAGAGTTAGTTGGTTAGATTTTCGCTCGACTAACTAGACAGAATCTATTTTGCATATTTAAGCAATCTTGTAATAGAAATCTTGTAAGAAATAAACGATAGAGAGAGAATGAAATAAATAGCTTCAAAATCGATCTTAATCGCTTCTTATTAAATTGATATAATATCTCTTCTCTGCAGGTAAAAAAACTAATAATAAATTTTAAAAAAAGTAAAAAAATAATAATAAGAAGAAAGTTATAATTTTAAAATTCTATAGCGCTAAATGAGAGAATTTTTAAATTTTTTAGTTGCTTAAGTCATTTTATTTAAGAAAGTAGGACACAAACAGAATAACGTATCATTTACTAATTAAGTTATGAACACCTTCTAATAGTTTATACTTAAAGTACCTAATAAGTAGAAAGGTACTTTAAATTGTACGTTTAACATGTTATTAGTTTTATTTTAGGAGTTTGCGTATTTTTTTTCTTTTTTTAGAAAGCAGAGCTTAAATATAAGAAGGTGTCATTTGTTAATTAAGTTGTCATGTTTATTCTGATTGGTAGACTTAAAATATAGTGCTTAATTAGTAGAAAGGTACTTTCTTTGGTACTTAGAATCATCTTATATGCACATGATATTGATGGCAATTTAGGTTTTGGTTGTTCGATTACCCTCGAAGTTGGATTATTTTTATATTAATCTAAGCTGGATTCCTGTGCTTCACTAAGGAGTGTGTTTATGAATTACTAACTAACCCACTAACCCGGCGATCTTCGTACCGCGCACAACAGTCAATTAAACAGGCAGTTAAAGAATATAAAATTAACACATTCATTGAAACGACGAGCGCGCCATCTATCGGAACATAGTTTTACTAACTCAGAAACCTTCCCGGGCATGCGTCCAACCATTCCCTAAAGTTTCATCGCAATCGGATGAACGGTTTTGGCAGGCATAAGAGACAGACAGACAGACTAACATTTTTATTTTATTGAATTATAAACTAACCCCAAGATACATTATATCTTTGGTACTTCTTTAGATTGTTACTCCCCTATGTTTTTTTTTTAGAATTTAAAAGACTTTGACTAAATAACTATTAAGACAAAGGGATGTTTAGTCCAATGTACTTTGGGACAAAGGAATGTCACAATTCCTTTTTTTTAGGGGGAGTAACAGTCTAAAGAAGAAAATTCTGTACACCTTCTTTAGATTGTTACTCCCCTATGTTTTTTAGAATATAAATGCCAGACTAAATAACTATTAAGACAAAGGTATTCCGTACACCTTCTTATAGTTACTCCCCTCTGGTTTTTTTAATAAGTGGGGAAAATGTCTAAAGAAGAACATTCAGTACACCTCCTTTAGATTGTTACTCCCGTAAGTTATTTAGAATATAAATGACAGACTAAATAACTATTAAAACAAAGGGATTCCGTACACCTTCTTATTATGACTCCCCTCTGTTTGTTTTTTTACAAGGGGAGTAACAATCTAAAAAAGTGCTACATCTTTTGCCAGGCCAGAATATCTCGATGCTTTCCAAGCATGAAACATATAATTTGGAAAATCCCAAATTAGAATCTGATTCCGACTTCTGGAGAAGCCTCTATTAAGGGTAAACTTTCCAGGAAAAGAGCCGAGGTTTTTGTTTGGCCCTCCTATAATTACCCCACTCAGAACTTAGTTTTAAATATGTGTATATATGGCCGCCATCTGGAATCAAAATGGATGATTAGAAAACCCTTTACAAGTTTTTGTTTTGCCCTTCTGTAATTCCCCCTTTTTTTAGACAGAATAAAATATTAATATATAGAAATTATCATTAAAAAAAAAAAAAAAAAAAAAAAAAAAAAAATACAAAGATTTTATTCTACGTGTCAAAGAAGTAGTGATAATAATTGTGTTAGTGAGACAACTTAGTTCCAAATATATATATGGCCGTCATCGTGAATCAAAATGGCCCATTTGAATACGAATGATGGTAAAAATCGTATACATAGTTAAATTTAACCATATAAACCATGTACAAACTATCAAATGGAAATCAAATGATAAAGTAATGGTAATGATTTACATAATATATGAGAAAGTTTAATATCTGGTATATCTTAAGGCTCCCATACACGATCAAACATTTTGCGCAAACCTGATGTCGGGCAAATTTAGGCCATACACGTCAAGTAACATGTTTGCGCACACATCAAACAGCACCATACACGGTCAAAATGTTTGCGCAAACATTTTGACCGTGTATGGGGGCCTTTGAAGAAACCTTTTTATTTCTTAGAAGGATAAAATATGACTGTATTTTTTAACCTGATCATAAAAAAAAAATATATATATTTAAATAAATGACAATAATAATAATTGTCATTGCTCGTATATCATTTTATTCTCTACTTTATAATTATGATCATTAAATTCTTAATTTAATTACAGACATTCTTAGTTATATTGTAAGGAAAAAACTATGGATATTATAATGTATTCAAAGGACTTTATTATTATGTATTTCTTTACGATTTTGTTTTACAAATGTATCGTGTTTTTAATGACATTATCGTGATCAGAATGTCCATGAGATTCTTCATAAAATATTATTAAAAACTTGATTTGTCTTCGTAATTAAAATGTTTACTCTTCATTTATAAAATTGATGATTTTTCAGAAAGAATGTTGATAATTTAACTGATAAATAAAAAAAAACAAAAAACAATTCGAACCAACATTTATAGCTTCCGAGCTTAATACCAGATATGGCGGAGGCATTGTGATCATTTTGAAGAACGAACATTCTTTTTTAATTGCTATATATTCATATTTTCCTAAACAGAAATAGGTTTCAGAACATTTAAAGTCTGACACTACCCCTGAATAGGTAGCGTCTCAGTTTAAGCTTTCCTAGTCAGTTTAAGCTTTCCTAGTCTTCGTGAAGGAGCTGTCGTTCAGACGTTCAGACGTCCAAATCTTCGTAAAGATTTCTGCTAAGTTTTTCTTCGTTTCTACGTACTCTAACTTAAATCGCAGTAAAAGCTTGCTGGGCCCATAACCTTTTGGGTCTTGACTCTTAAAAGAGTTCGACTTAATGGTACTTTATATAAAAACTGCACCACCAATATAATATATTAAACGTGTAATCTCGTTCAAAATATATCAACATATGGGGGAAAGAATCAAAACATCATTATTGACACTTTCATCATGACGTCATAAGTAAACAAAAAATAATTAAATGTGAACTGCTCTGACACAGAGAACATTTTTGTTGTCGTGTCTGTTTGGCGTCCGTAAACATTTTTGTTGTCTTGTCTGTTTGGTGACCGTTAATATTATTGTTGTCGTGTCTGCTTGGCGTCCGTCAACTTTTTTGTTTTTGTTGTCGTGTCTGTTAGGTGACCGTCAATATTATTGTTGTCGTGTCTGTTTGGCGTCCATCAACATTTTTGTTGTCGTGTCTGTTTGGCGTCCGTCAACTTTTTTGTTGTCGTGTCTGTTAGGTGACCGTCAACATTATTGTTGTCGTGTCTGTTTGGCGTCCATCAACATTTTTGTTGTCGTGTCTGTTAGGTGACCGTCAACATTATTGTTGTCGTGTCTGTTTGGCGTCCATCAACATTTTTGTTGTCGTGTCTGTTTGGCGTCCGTCAACATTTTTGTTGTGTCTGTTTGGCGTCCGTCAACATTTTTGCTGTCGTGTCTGTTTGGCGTCCGTCAACATTTTTGCCAACCACTATTGGTTTGTTCCAACCAAGTAGTGTACTGTCCGCGGAATCGCACGTGCATGAGCAATGAATAAAAGCCGTTCCAACCTAACTTATAACAGTGTTTCGTGTTTCGTACCATCCTCAAAACTGTTCCAACACGAGCAGGGATCGTTTGCGAACAGTTTACTGTACCGTCCAAACTATCCTCTGATAATATCATGTACTGGTTTGTATGACATGCGCAGTTATGTCATCTCCACATGTCAACAGGAAGGTTCCCTAACTGTTAAGTTTCCTTATGTCCATAACAGTTTTGTGTCCTAAACCTGTTCCAACCTGACATGATTTTATTACAGTACAGTACAATGTTAGCGCATGCGTATATAGCCTGTCCTAAACGATTCCCGAACGATCCGCGGGACGATACAAAGGACGGTGCAAATGGGGGAGTTGGAACAAAGCTATTATCTTTAAAAACTACTTGTCCGATTTTGATTAAATCAGTGAGCACAAGTTATTCAAGGGGTGGTTAACGTATTCGCATGCCTGATAACAATAAATGTAATTCCTTTGGAAATCGAATCCTAATTCTAAACTCTGACAAGAAGACAGTATTATTGGAAATGCTTGGCAATTATTTATTACTTTAAGGGTATCTAGGAGGGAAGGAGACCTTCAGTTGTCTGTTTACCGGAACTCTAGACACATTTATTGCGATGGTCTAATTGTTTTCAATCTATCGATTACACCGGATAAAAATAGAACCTGTTTAATAGTTGAGGGCAAGGTCTAAGCGTGGCTGACCACTATTAATCTTGATCGCTATCAAGTTTTCCACTCGGAACTTAACAAGAACCTCGTTATTATCTTACTTATTAAGGCGGACATGCTAGTAACCCGTACAAAAGCATGTAGCTCTGCGAGCTACTCGCATGTGTATATATTAAAAACTATTCGAGTAGTAGTAGTAGTCTAGTACTCATCATGACGTGGATCGGACCCACATCAAAGAGTGGGGGAAGAGTCCCCATAAAGGATGTCCCTCGCCCTGCTCCGTCCTCGAACCATATATACAAATTACATCATCATGACGTGGATCGGACCCACATTAAAGAGTGGGGGAAGAGTCCCCCATAAAGGATGTCCCTCGCCCTGCTCCGTCCTCGAACCATATATACAAATTACATCATCATGACGTGGATCGGACCCACATCAAAGAGTGGGGGAAGAGTCCCCCATAAAGGATGTCCCTCGCCCTGCTCCGTCCTCGAACCATATATACAAATTACATCATCATGACGTGGATCGGACCCACATCAAAGAGTGGGGGAAGAGTCCCCCATAAAGGATGTCCCTCGCCCTGCTCCGTCCTCGAACCATATATACAAATTACATCATCATGACGTGGATCGGACCCACATCAAAGAGTGGGGGAAGATTCCCCATAAAAGATGTCCCTCGCCCTGCTCCGTCCTCGAACCATATATACAAATTACATCATCATGACGTGGATCGGACCCACATCAAAGAGTGGAGGAAGAGTCCCCCATAAAGGGTGTCCCTCGCCCTGCACCGTCCGCGATTCATTGATGCAATTCAGAGTATCATGGCACGGGATCGAACACATGACCTCGAGTTGCCTCGACTTATTGATAGCTGAGCGAGCGCCTTACCCTGACTCCCTACTATTTGAGTAAATCGCATAAGGTTTGATTTTTGTCATGCCAGTGAAGTGGCACGAGTCGAGGGGTGAGGGAACTGACAAAGCGTGCCTTGCGCTAGCGGCGCGAACATGACTGATCCTCCGGATGTTAAAAGCATGCTGCCAAATGTACACAGCTTTTGTACACAGCGGATAATCAGTCATGTTCGCGCTGCTAGCACAAGGCACGCTTTATCAGTGCCCCACCTCACGACTTCTTTCACTGGCAAGGTAAAAATTAAACCCCGAGCGATTTACTGACATGTTTTTGGTATGTACACATGTCAATAGCTCTCCTTTTATATATATATATATATATATATATATATATATATATATATATATATATATATATATATATATATATATATATATATATATATATATATATATATATATATATATATATATATATATACAGCATGTCCCAGAATCGACTTGACGATACGTGAAGTGACCTAAAAATTTCATTTTTCGACAAAAAGTCATTCTTGATCATCCCTCCTGCATGTCTTCAAATGAAGATTTATTGCATTAAAAATTTGGTTCCATGTAACCTGTTCCCAAAAATTACGATTTTTTAAAATCGTACAAGAGGGAACTGGTCTAAATTTTAATTTTATGAAAAAAAGTCATTCGCTATAAAAAATTATATTTTTCTAAATAAGAAAGATACAAAAAATAATCATTTGAATTATTTTACCCCCCCCCCCCCCATACCCGCTTACCTCACTATTAATAATAATAAAATCCAAAGAAATCTTTCTGAAAATCGTATTAAATCCAAAATGAATAGTGTAACAGACCTATTTTATTAAAATATTATTTTTTAAAAAGCAAGAAATTGAAGTAAATTAATTTTTATTATCCATTACTAAGATATAATTTCTATAATAATGTTAATTCCAAAAATTTCTATTCAACAATCATTGTTGAAGTCAAAACGATTCCTAATTTTTTTAATTTCATATTTTCTTTTTATTTAAATGAGGTAAGTGGGGGAGGGGAGGGGGGAGGTGAAATACGATGATTATTTTTTTTTGTATATTCTTTCTTATTTTGAAAAATAAACATTTTTATAACGAATGACATTTTTTCATAAAATTAAAATTTAGACCAGTTCCCTCTTGTGCAATTTTAAAAAATCGAAATTTTTGGGAACAGGTTACATGGAACCAAATTTTTAATGCGATAAATCTTCATTTGAAGACATGCAGGAGGGATGATCAAGAATGACTTTTTGTCGAAAAATGTAATTTTTAGGTCACTTCACGTATCGTCAAGTCGATCCTGGGACATACTGTATATATATATATATATATATATATATATATATATATATATATATATATATATATATATATATATATATATATATATATATCTTTATTTGATCAAATTGATGTTGTACAATGTTGAAAAAAGTAGTTATAGATTTTCTTTGTTATTACTTCATCTATTTTTTTATATGATAAAACAAACATTTCTTTACTACTTCTCTTATGAATACTGTTTTTCAAAATAATAAATTTTAAAAACAGAAATTGGAAAGGGCAAGGTTAAAAGAAAAATGGACTTAGGGAAACAAAAGTCAACAAAAAAAATTACAGGATATTGAATTGAAATAGTCTAGTAGAAATGAGAAAAATAAAACAAATTATAAAGAATAAAAAACGGAAAAAAACTACCATAAGATAATTGCAGTGAAAAAGACAAAAGAAAAAAAAATGGAAAAATAAGCTGGCCTCTGAATGTATATACAAATTTAATAGTTACTCGAAAAGGAAAACATAAGTCCAAAAAAAGACAGAAGAAGAAAATAAAAGAAAATAAATGAGAAAAAAAGGCAAGGGAGAGAAAACTAATAAGAAAAAGTTATACAGAAGGGAATTATTCTGGAATAACTAACAACATACAGGTTTATCAAATATTACACAAGGCTAAGTCCCTTCTCCTTGTCTATTCCTCATATACATTATTAAACTACACTAGTCCCTTTTTTAAATAAAAAAATATTTATACAAAAAATATAATTTGTAGGTTGTATACTTTTGTTAGTATGAAAAATACATATAAGACATAATACTTATTAAAAAAAAGTTGTAAGATGGTTTTCTTTATTATTCAAGTTAGATGTATTTATTGTTTTACATAATTGTTATTCTAACGTACTAACGTAATTGTTGTATTAACGTATTATGTTATCGTGTAATGTTATATATTATTGTGTAATTCGTTCTATATTTTTGTGTATTTTTCTTCTATATTATCGTCTATTTTCCTTTTATACTATGATTTTATAATTTTGTTACTTATGGTTAGACAAGATATTGATCAAAATGAATTAGTATAAGTTTTTTTTTAACTTTCTCATATAAAGAGAAAGTATTGTGATAGCGCGAAAATTCTATATTGGATTTGATGGATTTACACTCAGGGGACCGAGTCAAAAAAGTGTTTTTTTTAAAAAAAAATGTCTGTCTGTCGTCTGTGCAGACGCCTGGAGCCTAAACTAATGACAGATTTTGACGAAATTTGGCATAGATGTTCAGAAAAATTATAACTCAGACATTATTATTATAAACTCAGACAAACTTTCTCATATAAAAGTTCATAAATACTTAGGCCAGTGTATCCCATTTATTAGTTTTGTATGTACATTTCATTTTTATTGAACATTTCATGAATATTTATCATAAAAATAACTTCCCCTGCGCGGGGAATCGAACCCGGGCTCTCTCCGTCCGCGTTTTAAGCTATTTCCTCAGGAACTAGATTTTTCCCGGGAAAACGGCTTATATCGTTTAGATTCGTATTTAAATGAACTACATTTTAGAATTTTTCAACAAAATCGTCGGAACCGTTTTCGAGAAATAATTTTTTCTAAATAATAGAGTTTTTGGGGGGTAGCGCCCCGAAATTTGGGGCTAAAATTCATTTCTCGACTTCGCCTCGGGGTATGATTTTTCTAAATATGTATGCCAAATTTCATGAAAATTGGTCGAGTAGTTTCGGCTCCAGGCGTCTGCACAGACGACAGACAGACATTTTTTAAAAACCACTTTTTTAGACTCACAAAACGTGTAAATCCATCAAAATAGAATTTTCGCGCCATCACAATACTTTCTCTTTATATGAGAAAGTAAAAATCATACCCCGAGGCGGAATCGAGAAATGAATTTTAGCTCCATTGATTTTAGTTTTGGGGTGGGGTTAGCGATTTCTCGAAAACGGTTACGACGATTTTGATCAAAAAATTCTAAAATGTAATCCATTTAAATACGAATCTAACGATATAAGGCGTTTTCCATGGAAGAAATCTAGTTCCTGAAAAAATTGCTTAAAACGTGGACGGAGAGAGCCCGAGTTCGATTCCCCGCCCAGGAGAAGTTATTTTTATAATTAATTTTTATGAAATGTTCTATAATAATTAAATGTACACAGGTCCGTTGAGAGGGGGCGGCAGGTACGGCTGATGCCGGGGGGCCCGCACCTCCCCCAAAGGGCCCCGCTTCTCAAGCCCCGAATACCCAATCACGCCAATATTTATGATTGAAATATTAAATAATTATATTCGTAATAATAATTAAAAATAATACTAATGTTGTCAGTCAGGTGTGGTGATTAAGTTTGAGAGAGAATTTCCCGGTACCGAGACTGAGAAGATAAAAAATTACTATGCCTTATCACGATGGGTTTCAAGAAAAATCCACAGAGAACCCAGAACATCGCTTCAAAGTTAAAGTTTTTAATGTTTTAATTGACAGTGTGATTGGAAACTTGAGTGATCCACACCAAGCAGTCAATAAAATCAATGATTAATGATTTGTTCAGTTTTATTTGGACATATCCCAAGTTGAAAAAATATTAAATACACCACCATTCATTTTCAACCATGCATGGTTGAAAAATCCGGCATGCTAGCCAGAAAGACACTACAATGGTTTCTTCAGTCATAAATATTCATATTTCCTACTAGTAGGTTTTGGAGGCCCCCTGGAAACTTTTAGGGGCCCCTCTATTTCACTTCCAGGGCCCCCTCGCGCGGCGAGGTCTGCGGGGCCCTTATTGCCGCCACTGTTTCCTACTTCCTACAATACTAGCTGGATATCCGTGCTTCGCTACGAAGTGTTATTTTAATTTGATAAGTTTACAAACTACCGTCAAGAGACTATGTTACTATGCGAGAATATCCAGATTCTATCCCTCCCACTTATTTCTATATCCCCTCCTCTTTGATATGATAATTTGCAAATATCCCAAATTTACCCCCCTCCTAAATGACAATATGACAAAACTGTACATAACAACAATTACTGTACCCTTAAAGAGCTTTTTAACGATATGCATCATGAAGGGTATATTCATTACTTTGACCCAATATTCATCACTTGAGTTGTACCCCGAACCCCTGTGTACCAAAATTTAAATTTCGAAAATTCATGTAGACAGTGACCTTCCCATTGCTTTGAAGGTCAAGTGTGAAAATTTTCATCGAGATCAGACAACAACTGTAGATTTGTATAAAGAACATATACACATCACACATACGTTGACTTTTAGATGTATTTTTCCGTTTCACCCCCTTAAATGTACATCACAACAATTACTGTACTCTTAAAGAGCTTTTGAATTATATGCATCATGAAGGGTATTCATTACTTTGACCTCGTATTCATCACTTGTGTTTACCCCATATCCCTGTGTACCAAAATTTAAATTTTATGTAGATAGTGATTTTCTCCTTGCTTTGATAGTCAAATATGTAAATTTTTATCGAAATCGAACCAAAACTGTAGATTTGTATATTGAACATACACATACCTTGACGGCTGAACTACAGTATATGGGGCTCTTTCTGATAACACGTTATCTCACTATCGACCTCTTTCAAGACTTAATATATCGATATATCTTGTCTGTTGAACTCTTTTATATTTCGATTTGGAGCTTTACCTGGTCTTTATGCAGGAGGGTTATTTTTCTTTAAAAATGAGCGCTCCGCGAAGCGGTGTGGAGCTGCGATTAAAAATTCTATGGCAAAAAATTAAGGTTAACAAAATTAAATTCAAACCCAAAACAAACACATTTTCGTTAAAACGTGTAAAATTACGCAAATCACACATTATTTGGATATATAGAAATATGGCGTCAATATAACAATCGATTGTCGCGATTTGCGATGTACAGTAATAGTAGGGGCCCGGGGCTCTATATACTTTAGTTCTACTTTCAACTTAAAATACCATTTGATTTAACTTGTTTTAATAAACAAAGTCTTTTTATTAAACATTTATTAATTTAAACTTATATAAACAAAATATTTTTTCACTTACCACAGTACAATGAGGTTAAACCAATAATAATGCGAACAAAAGTATTAACAAACATATTTTGTTTCGGTTAAACTAAAAACATATTTAAAATATAATATTACCACGAAGAATAATTATTATTTAAAACATTTTTATTTTAAATAATTGTTTATAATAAATTTTAGATTATTTAATTTTGATAGGATGGTGGTGTGGTAGCCCTGAAAAAGGCGAGTCACTGCGACGTAGCGGTTTCCCATAGTCTTAATGCGTCGGCCATATTGTTTTTACTTCTCTAATTAGGTCAACAGTAATTTTAGTCGAATCTTACTTTAAATTCACTTCTTAATCGAGGAAAAGTATTTTAAATCGGGTAGCGGGTTTATATTTGTAATGTGTGTTATAATTCAAATGTTTATTTTTTATTTCTATACGTTTTTCTTTCGAAAAGTACATCTTTTGTGTATGTAGTTTATATTTTATTAATTGTTCGTTGTTCTGTGTTGAAATCTTGTCTTTGGAGATAGATCGATTTGTTATTCAGTGTAATATCGACGATAATATCTTTCAAAGTTAATTCTACGTATATTTATAACAGCATTTAGAGAATATAATGGAATATGAAGATATACATAAGATGGACTGAAAAAACGAAGCGAAGCTATAAAGGTAGATTGATTCTTTCTATTTACCTATTAAGTTAAATTGAATAATTTATGTTTAGTTATAATAAACAATCTTATTACACAACGATTATGGTAAGAGGTAATTTTATTTAAATTCCTAATGAAACTATTGTTTTTTTGTTTAGTTATTTCCTTAGAATTAAAAGCTATTCAAAAAGTGAAGAGACATTTAAGTTAGAGAACATGAAGAGACATTAAGAGATATTTTAGAATTTGGCTGAACTGAACGAGATGATACGGTCGAGAATCGCTTGGTGGCACAACTTTGCTTAATTTATACACTTGAGAGATTATATTCCTTTGTCAAACAGTACATTTGTATGATTTAAACATTTGAGAAATTATATATGTATGATTTGTTCATAGGAGGGTTTATATCCCTTTGTCAAAAAAATACGTTAAGAGTCAAAATACGTTAGAGTCCGCCATCTTTTCTATAAACCGTATCATATTGTTCAGTTTTACCTAGAATTTAAATTCAGTATTACTGTGATATGAGAAAGTTTTTTAAAAGTTTGTCAGCAGATTTTGTCCCCTGTTTTTATTTTTTTAACTCATATTCTATGACTTTATTTGTGTCTGAAATTGCCCTTTCCTTTTTGTTTAGATTTTTATGATACTCTATATGTATATTTTATTCGTAAGTAGTTTGGGTTGTTTCCTTATTAAATGATTCTTATTGGTAAGTAGGGTTCGATATAAAATCCCTTTTTACAAATATCCCCCTTAAAGAATTATATAAAATTATTCAAAAAAACTGGTCCGAAATTGAACCCTTCACGAAAATTAAATGCAAAAATACTTTTTTAGATTGTTTAAAATTCTGTTGCAATAATAATTATTTCACTTTCTCTAATAAACTTTACAGACAACTAAATGGAGTCCCAATGGGGGGCAGGTTATCAATTAATTTAAGTGGTATCTATATTAACCATTTGATTACATCAGTTTTAAATAAATCACTAATCAAACCTAAATTAATTAAAAAGTATATTGACGATCTCTTCCTAATAGTTAAAAAGGATGAAGTGGATACATTACTGGAAAAACTTAACCAGTTTAATGAAAATATTAATTTTACGGTTGAATATGAAAATAATAACAAATTAAACTACTTGGACATTACAGTAGAAAGGGTTAATAATAAACTTAAAAGTTTTTGGCTTGACAAAAAAGACAAAGGAGATAGATTTTTAAATTTTATGTCAAACCATCCGTTCATCCAAAAAAAGAATACTGCTATGAATTTAATCTCCAGGTCTATTAAACTAACTGACATAGAATACATGGATAACATTAAAACACATATTTTCCAGAAATTGATTACCAATTTTTTCCCAAAGAGATTAGTCAGTAAATGGTGGCACCAGTGTATAAATAATTCACATACATCAACAGAGCGGAATAATACAATAGTAAAATTCTCAAGTCTATCCTACATTAAAGGTCTTTCTGAGGATATAGGGGAATTATATAAGAAATTTGATTGCCAACTTAGTTTTGGTTTTAAACCAATCAATAAATTAGAAAATTTTCATCACACCAAGTTAAAAGATAAACTTAAGTTGGAAGAGAGAATGGGGGTAGTTTATAAAGTACCATGTAAAGATTGTCCGGGTCTTTACATAGGTGAAACTCGACAAACATGGGGCAACCGGCAAAAGCAGCACATGGCTAATATCAGAGCACAGGATGATAAAACTGCCCTTGCGATACATTGCAAACAGATGAGCCATGAAATGGATTTTTCTGGAACCAAAATTCTCATTTCAGAAACAAATGATAAAAAAAGACTACTCTTAGAAGCCCTGAATATATCCAAAGAAAAAAACAACATTAATCACAAAAAAGATTGCAGGGAACTGAATAAATTTTATTCCGGGATCTTACAGCATATTAAATAAATGAATATAAAATAATCTTTAATCCAAAAAAGTTTTAAATGATAAATTACATAAATGACCATAGTAAAACCAAAATTCAAGCTTTTAACTACATACCACTGGTCACAGTCATGTGATGTTTTGTCACTCTAGGCCAGCAAAACACCAATCTACACCTAATTACTCTGGATAAATTATTCAAATTAATCAAATTAGCAAAGACATGCCTTGAGAGGTTGGTTTGGTGAAAAATTAGGAATTTTAAATTAGTATTTTTAATAATAAGTGGAGACTTGGTAACAAATATTTGTACTGACAATCATAGGATATCTATGGAATTTTAAGGAAACTTATCAAAACAGTAAGTACAAAATATTAATATCCAATAGAACCTGAATTATACTTAACATGAACCAACCTTATATCAGAGATTTATTATTTCAGATTGACAATAGCCACCTAGGTTAGAGAAAATTTAATTTAAAAACTAAAGGATGAAATAGTAATCTTCTAGTCAGGTAGATATATAAGCATTTTTAATTATGTATTATGTTACAAAATATAACGACTTTATAAGAGTTACTAACAATAAATATGGTTTTCAGCCTGAAGATGACCCAAAGAGGGGTCGAAATATCGCAAAAGTGAGCTTCTAATTTTTTCCTTTTAGACCCTACTTACCAATAAGTATATTTTATTCTTTTCACATAACACAAATTATTTGCCGGTTTTTCTTTCTTTTTTTCTGTCATTTATAATACTTGAACGCGGTCAACTCCTGTTATTTTTTTTATTTTCCGTAGAATGTTACACTTTTCTCTCTGTTTCTTTTGTTGTCCCCTTTTTGTTTCTGTCCCTATATATTTTTTTTTTTTTTGCGCCCTCTGCTTTTGTTGTTACTTAAGCCTTTATGTTGTTGTTGACGTTTTGTTGAACTTCTGTTGTTGTTGGTTTTTTTTTTTTTTTGTATATTACTTAACCTTTTTTTATTTGACAGTGTAAAATAAAGTAAAGTATGTTTGTTGTTTTTTTTATTTATTTTTTCATGTCTCTACTTGGAAGTTACTATCGTTTACATATTTTACTTTTTTACACATTTTTTACTTTCTCATATATGTAGTAGACACAAAAGAGAAAATATTGTGATGCCGCCTAAATTAGATTTTGAGATTTTGTTGGTTTTACATATATTGAGGTCCCTAAAAAGTAGTTTAAAAAATATATCTGTAATATCTGTGCAGACGCGTGGAGCTTTAACTACTGGATTGATTTTGACGAAATTTTGCATAAATGTTCAGAAAAATCATACTCCAAGGTGAAATCGAGAAATGAATTTAAGCTCCAAATTTAGGGGTACTACCCCTCAAAAACTTTGAGAAAACATTATTTCTTAAAAACGGTAAGATTTTGAATAAATAATTCTTAAATGTAGTCCATTTGAATGTGTATCAAATGGTATAAGTCGGTTACCGTTTCACCGCATCGTTAGTTTCCGAGATATTTACTACGTTTTCACGAGTTTTCAAAAACCATTTTGATAAATGTTTTGGTTTTAAGTGTTTTAATGAGGAGTTATGAAAACAGTTTTCACAATAATTTTGAAAATTATTACCTCTAAGGCTTGTTATGGTTAAGTCAGGTTATCATATGACTGCTCATTATACCTACTGGGCATGTCTCAATTCTGTTTTCAATTCAATACCCGTTTCTATGCCATTTTTTTCAAAACAGTTTCAATACAAAACCAAATATTTGCTGTTGTGACCTTGAACTCAAAACGTTTTGAAATCACCGTTTCCATTAAGGTTTGAATACCGTTAGTTTTCAAAACGTGTTTGATAACTCATGGAAACGTACTAATTGTTGAAAATAAATTTCATTTTTTGTAAATTAAAAACAGATATTGAACAATCACCTATAAATATATTTAAAAATCAATCAATTAAATGAGATATACTATATGATTTAAATACAGTATCTATATCTATATGAGAAAATTTTCTTCGATTAATCGGACCGACTTTTTTTCGAGATTACCAAATGTACCGGAAGCATGAAGTAAAGTGCAAAGAAGTAAAATACTGGTGTTGACCACTTTAGTTGGTCATCAATACAGACTGGTGTTGACCACTTTAGTTGGTCATCAATACAGACTGGTGTTGACCACTTTAGTTGGTCATCAATGCAGACTGGTGTTGACCACTTTAGTTGGTCATCAATGCAGACTGGTGTTGACCACTTTAGTAGGTTATCAATACATACTGGTGTTGACCAGTTTAGTAGGTTATCAATACATACTGGTGTTGACCAGTTTATTTGGTCATCAATACAGCCTGGTGTTCACCACTGTAGTTGGTTATCAATACATACTGGTGTTGACCACTTTATTTGGTCATCAATACATACTGGTGTTGACCAGTTTATTTGGTCATCAATACAGCCTGGTGTTCACCACTGTAGTTGGTTATCAATACATACTGGTGTTGACCACTTTATTTGGTCATCAATACAGACTGGCATTCACCACTTAAGTTGGTTTTCAATACATACTGGTATTGACCACGTTAGTTGGTCATCAATACAGACTGGTGTTGACCACTTTAGTTGGTCATCAATACATACTGG
This sequence comes from Gerris lacustris, assembly GCA_951217055.1. Taxonomy (NCBI): domain Eukaryota; kingdom Metazoa; phylum Arthropoda; class Insecta; order Hemiptera; family Gerridae; genus Gerris; species Gerris lacustris. Next base: position 32,211,387 of record OX578286.1, read on the forward strand.
TGTTGACCACTTTTAGTTGGTCATCAATAAAGACTGGTGTTGATCACTTTAGTTGATCATCAATAAAGACTGGTGTTGACCACTTTAGTTGATCATCAATACAGACTGGTGTTCACCACTTTAGTTGGTTATCAATACATACTGGTGTGGACCACTTTAGTTGGTCATCAATACAGACTGGTGTTGACCACTTTTAGTTGGTCATCAATAAAGACGTGTTGATCACTTTAGTTGATCATCAATAAAGACTGGTGTTGACTACTTTAGTTGATCATCAATAAAGACTGGTGTTGACTACATTAGTTGGTCATACCAATTTCGATCATACTCATCCAGTTTTAACATCAAGTAGATCATATAGTCAGACGAATTATTAAAACCTTCTAAAGAAGGTTAAAGGTCGAGCTAATTAATTCAAACTCAAGATCTTATATTCTCTTGAAATCCCAAGAGAGAAGGATTTAAAAGGAAGAAGTAATTTTCTTGTTAAAATCCAGAATAGTTCCTTTGAAATTTATCCCAATTTGAAGCTCACAAGTAAGAGGAATTATTAGATTTCGCTGTAAAGGGAATTTTGATAAAGGTGGTTTTTGGGAATTAGATAAAGGAATCAATTTGAAAGGTACTCCTCCCCCCCCCCCTCCTAACCCTTGTTCTGGTTTCCAATTCTAATGGGATTAAAAGGAGATATACCTTCAAGCGAGCTAAATTCCAAATTTACGTTGTATTTTGAAAGTTAGTTGGTAGTAAGATGTAAAACCTTTAGCCACTTTACCTACTGAAGAACTAAGATACTTCCTCTAGGCAAGGTACTCAGTTTCTGTGGGTTTGCCTACCTGCTTTGCATAAAGTACTATAAGAAGGTTTATTAAACCGAGTTTGTATCTTCTATGTAAGGTCTTACTGCTTCGGACTTTTTACTTAAGTCCTCCTGGAGGAATGAATGCAAAAAGTAGTTAAACTTATTTCAAATCACAGACAATATTGTTCAAAATAAATAGGTCCGAGACAAGTTACAAAATCTTTCTCATATACAAGTTCATAATCACTTAGCACAATGTTTTCCATTTATTAGTTTTCATAGGTACATTATATATTATTATTGAACATTATATCAAAATGTATCATAAAAATAAAAATCATGATAATATCTTTTCCTCAGCGGGGAATCGAGAATCAAACGGTTTTCGAGAAATCTTTTTTTTCACGTTTTTGTTGGATCTTTTGGGGGTAGAGCTCCCAAATTGGGAGCTAAAATTCATTTATCGATTTCGCCTCGGGGTATGATTTTTCTGAACACGTATGCCAAATTTAGTCAAAATCAGCCCAGCAGTTAAGGCTCTACGCGTCTGCACAGACAAACGACAGACAGACATTTAAAAAAAAAAAAAAAAAAAAAACTTTTTTGGACTCAAGGGACCGCAAAAAGTGCAAATCCATCAAAATCTCAAAATTGAATTTTCGCGCCATCACAATACTTTCTTTTCATATGAAAAAGTAAAAAGAGAAATTAGTGAATTTCCTGGATTTAAATTTCATTAAAATTTGACGAGTAGTTTTTAAGATATGTTGGTTCGCAAAAATTAAGCGACTGACAGACAGACACGGAACCAAAAATGTTTCCTGATGTCTGAAACGGATTTCTGTCTTGGAATTTTTGAAATCGAAGACAAAATAGTTTCGTTCTTCATAACTATCACATAGCTTCCGTTTCCTTCGATTATCTTGGAAGCAAATGTTGATTTTCCAGAAAAGCAGAAAACTTTTACTTTAGTGTCCCCTCTTTTTCCCCTGTGTATCATCGCATCCCTGGATTCAAATTGGAATTATCTTTTAATAATGTACGAGTATGCTAACATCCTAAAAAGAAAGTATTTTTTTCAAGTATTAACTTGCAAACTTTAGAAGATTAGTCCGGGCTCATTTCCCCGGCTTTATTTACTTTGCCCCTTACTTTGTCATTTGGGGATCGAATTTCAAAACGTTGCACGTTTGCTCCCGTATCTGTCAGAAGTGTCTTTTACTTGGTTTTTTGTTTCCATAGTGCTTTTAGTTTGTTGTATTTTTCTTTTCCTCACCTGTGGTAGGAAAAGTTATGTTTTCACCCAAAATTATCCGTTTTGGGTGTTATTAGACCTCCTAAGTGGTTTTCAGCATGACGTCTATATGTGTGTTATCATCGTAGCACCCAGGGTATTTAACCTAGAGAGTCGGAACATGGCAGAAAAATCAGTCCTTACTTCTAGTTGTGCCGTCCTGAAAATCATCATTTTTCGCCATTTTAAACCCAGTTTCTTGAGTGAAAATGGTAACAAATCGAAAAGTGGTCCAATCGAATTGATATTTGGCACGAAAGTACCTCTCTGCAAGACAATCCACCAAATTTAATTTTGATATCGGCCGCCATTTTAAAGTTATCGATTTTTGAATTTTGAAACTTTGACGGTTAGCAATACCGAAAATATAAATACGCTTTTGACAAATAGCATATCGTTGGAACCGGTAAAAATAAGGAACAAGTATAAAAAAAACCGATGAAATTCCATTAATTAGTTTAAAAGTTGTAATCGAAAGTCTTAAAAATATGAATAAATTAATACCACTAACTGACTAACAGACTGACTCATTACGATATCTCTAAAACAACTGGATCTATGACCATGCAATTTTGTAGATATAGGTTTCTCTTAGCTCTAAAGCCAGTTCCACACTCTAAATGTGCTGCCATTAGAGCTATGAGAAACCTATAACTACAAAATTGCATGGTCATAGATCCAGTTGTTTTTGAGACATCATAATGACTCAGTCATTTAGTCAGTCAATTTAGTAAGGTAGTGGTATTTTTTTATTCGTATTTTTAAGAGTCCTTAACGACAATACCGCCACAAGTGAGGCATTCTTTGTGGTAAATAATTAATAAAGTTGAGTACATTGTAAACATAAGAATATAAACAATTTAAGTAATAATATTTAATAATAACAAGATAAAAAGAACTTTTTATATACTACGTTTTTAAATTTTTTGTCATAAATCCTAAATTCAGCAAAATTTGCTGAAAAAGAATTAAACTCTGCTGATAGATGGCTAAAAGTATTAAAATAATGCACTGTCATCGTGTTCTGAGCTATTCTAAAAGTTCCAAATGTCTAGCTACTCGGGAAGTTAGTTAAAAATCGATTGCAAGATTTGTACTGGACAAACAAACAAACAAGAAAGCAAGCTAATAAAACGTAGTAAAAAAGAATAAAATATATTATTATGTACAAAAATATAATGCTATAAAAATTAATTGAATAAATTTGAATTTTATATTTATATAATAAAATTTGTGGTACTTATTAAAGATCTGGATCTGGAGTTGTTAGATTCTGGCCTATAAAGCTTAAAATAAGAATAAGTAAGAATTTTATTAATATTATCGTAGATTTTTTTTTTTTTTTTTTTTTTTTTTTTTTTTTTTTTTTTTTTTTTAGAATTTAATGGATAGATATTGTATTTTCCTTAAGTGCAGATAAAGGGTTTTTATTTTTCCTGTATTATAGGGAAGATGTGAATGTGCTTGTAGCCTTCTAAACCAACAGGTGGCCTAGTCTGTATAACCCTTCGGGGCTAGGTCAGTATGTCACCGTGTCTCGTTTCCATGGAAACCAGTACCGTACCGCCCTCCTTGAAACCACCCCTTCATAACCATTGATCCTTGTAGTTCTAGGGAGAGGGGGGGGGGAATAGATAAGAGTGGGGATAAAAGGATGAAAATTCCCGCCTCTTGGATGTCCTGAATTTTGAGAGTAGAAGAAGGAAAAATAAAGGATCACAAGTCCCATTCAAACTTAGAAATGTTTGCACAGAAGTCTGACAAAACTCTCTCGAATCGTTTCGAGAATTGAATAAAAAGAAAATTCCTCAGAGTTGTAGAAAAAGCAAGAATTCCCTTTATAATATTCTTGCTTATCACCATTTCATAAAGAATTGTTCTAAAGAAAGTGTAAAAAAGAGAAAATGTTGTATTGAAATATCATTGTATTCTTTTCATAGAATATATATACATGGAATTTATATTATATTAAAATAATAAAACAAGAAATGACAAATGTAACCTTTCTCGAAATATTATATAGAGGATTTTGATTTCTTCTACTTTATAGAAAAGAAATAGATGGCATAAAATTTTGTAATTCATGGAAATTAGAAATCAATATTGTAAGACATTTTTCTTTGACATGGTAAATGGAATTTGTTGATTTTAATCATCTATACTTTTTGTTGATATTCATTTGATTATTAGTAAAAAGTTGTTGATAAAAACTTTTTTAAATTAGTCAGGAGACATTTAATTAATGAAAATATAAAAGGAGGAATACATTTATTTTAATATATAATACAATTAATGATTTAAATGTTTAAAAAAAATCCATTATAATTATTTTTGCATGTTTAAATATTGTGTAAGCTAGTTTTCAACCAATAGTAATTCAATGTTTGTTAGGACACTAAAAATGATGAAGTTTAAAAGAGAAAGAGTCAGTGTAGGAGTTGAGACAGAGGTTTAAATCTGACTTACTTAGTAAGAAGAGATGAAGTGTAAAAGAGAAAGAGTCAGTGTAGGAGTTGAGACAGAGGTTTAAATCTGACTTACTCAGTAAGAAGAGATGAAGTGTGAAAGAGAAAGAGTCAGTGTAGGAGTTGAGACAGAGGTTTAAATCTGACTTACTTAGTAAGAAGAGATGAAGTGTAAAAGAGAAAGAGTCAGTGTAGGAGTTGAGACAGAGGTTTAAATCTGAAAACTTAGTAAGAAGAGATGAAGTGTGAAAGAGAAAGAGTCAGTGTAGGAGTTGAGACAGAGATTTAAATCTGACTTACTTAGTAAGAAGAGATGAAGTGTGAAAGAGAAAGAGTCAGTGTAGGAGTTGAGACAGAGGTTTAAATCTGACTTACTTAGTAAGAAGAGATGAAGTGTAAAAGAGAAAGAGTCAGTGTAGGAGTTGAGACAGAGGTTTAAATCTGACTTACTTAGTAAGAAGAGATGAAGTGTGAAAGAGAAAGAGTCAGTGTAGGAGTTGAGACAGAGGTTTAAATCTGACTTACTCAGTAAGAAGAGATGAAGTGTGAAAGAGAAAGAGTCAGTGTAGCGGTTGAGACAGAGGTTTAAATCTTACTTACTTAGTAAGAAGAGATGAAGTGTGAAAGAGAAAGAGTCAGTGTAGGAGTTGAGACAGAGGTTTAAATCAGACTTACTCAGTAAGAAGAGATGAAGTGTGAAAGAGAAAGAGTCAGTGTAGGAGTTGAGACAGAGGTTTAAATCAGACTTACTCAGTAAGAAGAGATGAAGTGTGAAAGAGAAAGAGTCAGTGTAGGAGTTGAGACAGAGGTTTAAATCTGACTTACTCCAGTAAGAAGAGATGAAGTGTGAAAGAGAAAGAGTCAGTGTAGGAGTTGAGACAGAGGTTTAAATCTGACTTACTCAGTAAGAAGAGATGAAGTGTGAAAGAGAAAGAGTCAGTGTAGCGGTTGAGACAGAGGTTTAAATCTTACTTACTTAGTAAGAAGAGATGAAGTGTGAAAGAGAAAGAGTCAGTGTAGGAGTTGAGACAGAGGTTTAAATCAGACTTACTCAGTAAGAAGAGATGAAGTGTGAAAGAGAAAGAGTCAGTGTAGGAGTTGAGACAGAGGTTTAAATCAGACTTACTCAGTAAGAAGAGATGAAGTGTGAAAGAGAAAGAGTCAGTGTAGGAGTTGAGACAGAGGTTTAAATCAGACTTACTCAGTAAGAAGAGATGAAGTGTGAAAGAGAAAGAGTCAGTGTAGGAGTTGAGACAGAGGTTTAAATCAGACTTACTCAGTAAGAAGAGATGAAGTGTGAAAGAGAAAGAAAGAGTCAGTGTAGGAGTTGAGACAGAGGTTTAAATCTGACTTACTCCAGTAAGAAGAGATGAAGTGTGAAAGAGAAAGAGTCAGTGTAGGAGTTGAGACAGAGGTTTAAATCTGACTTACTCAGTAAGAAGAGATGAAGTGTGAAAGAGAAAGAGTCAGTGTAGCGGTTGAGACAGAGGTTTAAATCTTACTTACTTAGTAAGAAGAGATGAAGTGTGAAAGAGAAAGAGTCAGTGTAGGAGTTGAGACAGAGGTTTAAATCAGACTTACTCAGTAAGAAGAGATGAAGTGTGAAAGAGAAAGAGTCAGTGTAGGAGTTGAGACAGAGGTTTAAATCAGACTTACTCAGTAAGAAGAGATGAAGTGTGAAAGAGAAAGAGTCAGTGTAGGAGTTGAGACAGAGGTTTAAATCAGACTTACTCAGTAAGAAGAGATGAAGTGTGAAAGAGAAAGAGTCAGTGTAGGAGTTGAGACAGAGGTTTAAATCAGACTTACTCAGTAAGAAGAGATGAAGTGTGAAAGAGAAAGAGTCAGTGTAGGAGTTGAGACAGAGGTTTAAATCAGACTTACTCAGTAAGAAGAGATGAAGTGTGAAAGAGAAAGAAAGAGTCAGTGTAGGAGTTGAGACAGAGGTTTAAATCTGACTTACTCCAGTAAGAAGAGATGAAGTGTGAAAGAGAAAGAGTCAGTGTAGGAGTTGAGACAGAGGTTTAAATCTGACTTACTCAGTAAGAAGAGATGAAGTGTGAAAGAGAAAGAGTCAGTGTAGCGGTTGAGACAGAGGTTTAAATCTTACTTACTTAGTAAGAAGAGATGAAGTGTGAAAGAGAAAGAGTCAGTGTAGGAGTTGAGACAGAGGTTTAAATCAGACTTACTCAGTAAGAAGAGATGAAGTGTGAAAGAGAAAGAGTCAGTGTAGGAGTTGAGACAGAGGTTTAAATCAGACTTACTCAGTAAGAAGAGATGAAGTGTGAAAGAGAAAGAGTCAGTGTAGGAGTTGAGACAGAGGTTTAAATCAGACTTACTCAGTAAGAAGAGATGAAGTGTGAAAGAGAAAGAGTCAGTGTAGGAGTTGAGACAGAGGTTTAAATCTGTCTTAAACTTATTATGCTATTCACGTATAAGAATTTAACGCTTAAATAATCATTAACTCTTCAAATGCGTAACTTACCGAACCTATATTACATATTAGTAAATCATTAACACATGTAATTAGCCGCACCTTATATTCCTAAATTATCAAATGTTACGCCACTAAAACACACAACGAAAAAAAAAAAAAAGTGAAATGAATTGTACCATAATCATACATTAGTCACTAATGAATCAATTAAGAATTAACGTAAGATCTTTTTTTTAAAAGAAACAAAGAAATTTTGTAATGACTCCTAAATGATATCATAAAGACAATCCATACCTGTCTCTTTTGTTTTGTCTGTTAAGGGGTGCGGGGGCATACGTTCAAGGATTTGCTTCTAAAATGAATTTAAATTATATATATATATATATATATATATATATATATATATATATATATATATATATATATATATATATATATATATATATGCATATGCAAATAGTTTTTTTATCGATGACGTTATTCATATATTGCCTTTTTTTATGATTTAAAAAATTCATTTATATTTTTTAATGATGGCTTGTTTAATACCCAACCATTACTACATGTGAACCCGTATATTAAAACAAGTTTGTTTTCTTCCACCTGTTTATCATTATTATCCAAACTCTCACCTTCTTTTCTAACTTCCAATCATTTAAGTGGTTTTTAGAAGTTGAGAAGATGAAGAAGAAAAAAAATGAAAGAAAAACAGGTTATAGAAAGGAGAGGTGAAAAGAAATTAAGTTCATTATCATAAACATATATTTTTAAGATTTTTTTTTTCTTTTTGCTTGATATTTTTAGTTCTTTTTTTTTCTCATAATATACGTTTAAAGTTTGAAAAGGTAATATAAAATAGTAACTTTCGCTTAAAAAGAGAAAGAAAAAAGGATTTTAAAAATCTAACCCTGACCTTCTTTTTATCGAAGTGATTAAAATTCAAAGATCGAAATTAGCCCGTGAATCTTTACTATGCGGGTTGAGCGCGATGATATCCAACAGCCGTATGATTTTACTGATGGGTCACAAGGGTTTATAACGTTAATTCCAATCATCTTATTATTGTACTGATTCACGGGTTCCCCATGTTGATTTCCCATCAGCATTTTTTACTACGTTTTTATTAGCTTGCTTTCTTGTTTGTTTGTTTGTTTGTTTGTCCGGTACAAATCTGGCCATCGATTTCTAACTAACTTCCCGAATAGCTAGACATTTGAAACTTTTAGCATAGCTCAGAACACGATGACAATGCTTTATTTTAATACTTTTAGCCATCTTTCAGCAGAATTTAATTGGTTTTCAGCAAATTTTGCTGTATAGAATGTTAGGTTTGGGGAGATCCGTTGTACAAAGATTTGTTATTTTATAGGTTTAAGATCAGCTCTCTAGATGGTTTTCATTTATGTGAAGTAAATAAATTCGGAACTATTTTTTAGGGTCCGTAGGCAAAACCAAGGACCCTTATATTTTCCTGCGTGTGTCTGTCCGTCCGTCCTCTCGCCTGCTCTCACGGCTACACCTTTCCTCCGATCACTTTGAAATTTGGCATGTATGTGTCTTGTACCTACCCACATATTTTAAAAATATAGCGACTTAAAAAAAATATTTTTCAAAAATATTAGGGTAAAAAAACTTAAGGGTTAAATTTTTTTTATTTTTTTTCGACACCGTGAGGGGTATCATATGAAAGGGTACGTCGAGCTGATTACAAAAATATATAATTCTTTGGATATAAGTTTGATAGGGCGAGCGTAGGCAAGGTTGAAGTGGGTGTGAAACGTGTCCCCCTCCCCCCTCTATCTCGCTTATGTGAAGTGCAAAAAATCTGAAAAAATTCCTGAACATTCTTCGTCCCAAAGTAAAGATACCACTTTTTGGAAATTTCGAAAAAAATATTATTTTATTTTTTATTGACAAAATTCGTTATTTTATAACTGTAGTCTGTCTTTTCGATGTATGTATATGGTTGTAGTCCAGTTCAGTGGCAAAAAAATAATTTACCGGAAGTTTGTTTATGTGTTTTGAGAATATCAGACCCATAGGATAGTTCAAAGTAAGGTTTTTAGCATTTTAAAAAACACCATCAATAGGGTACTACTTAAACTATTCAGGGTTGCCTACGGACCCTCGTTGTGTGCTGACTAGCACACACTTGACCTGTTTATTTTGTTTTACTGATAGATTCCACTTATTGTCATTATTTGATTTTAACCGAACGCCATATTAACATGACTTACTCAGTTAGAAGACATAAAAAGTGCATGAGAAAGAGTAAGTGTAGGAGTTCAATTTAATAGAGAGCTGTTTATTAAGATTGGGTTAAAATTTATAAGAGAGCGGTTCAGCTAGATGATACGATTACTTATTTTGCGCCCATTCAACAAATAGTGTTTATCTACGATTGATACGAAATCTCTGGTTAGATGCGAAAGTAATTCTTTTCGTATTTGTATTCATTGCGCATGCGCGTTTCATAATCGTGCGATGAGGTGAAGAATTCTTCTTTATTTCCGTACTAGGGCGGAAAATGAAGAAGAATTCGAAATTTTGTTTAAATTTAACAAAACTAATTTGCTGTTTGTTTAATTAAAGTAACTTTTTTTATCAAGTTTTTAGTGATAAACAATGTATATTTAATGATTTTCTGTATTTATTATTAAAATCCAACAGTCGTAGATAAAGTACGGTATGCAATCGTGCGAGAACTCCATTTTGCTTTGCTCGTCTAGTTTTACTAGACTCGCATGCAAAATGCTACTTTCCGCATAAGACGCGTAATATACTATTCTTCTTTCTTTTCCTGACACAGGTCCATATTGAAAACATAGATCCTCTTTTATTCCGGAATATGGGCGTTCCAAGAACAGGTGGTATACATACATATTTTTTTAATTAAAAATCCTATTCAATTAACTGAAGGTAAAATTTTTAATTATTTATTTCAGGGTAAAAATAAATTAAAGAATTTTTTAGCGGCAAAAGGCAAAGTAAATAACATTTTTCCTAAGCTTTTACATTTTTATAATGTTATAGTCACATGTTTTGGGTATATATATATATATATATATATATATATATATATATATATATATATATATATATATATATATTATATGTGTGTGTGTTTATGTGAGATTGGATTGTTGTAATGTTTAAAGGTTTAGTTTGTATGCAAATTTAATTTTGGGTTAGAGAAGGATGCTCTCCCGCGTTTTGCGCCTTTTTTTCCCCTTTTCCCTCCATTTTAAAATGTTTTCCTAGGGAGATTTTGTATTTTATAAGGAATTGGTTTAGTTGTTTTGTTTCTCACATCTCAAAAAATGGGGCGTATCAAAAAGATGGGGGGTAAAAGAGGGTTTGAAGTGGAAAATGTTAAATGTTCAACCCAATTACATTGCCTTTTATTTCATCATAAAATCGAATTTTGAATTTCTTTTCTGGGAAATTCTTTCAACTTACTACAAAATAGTTCTTTTCCCGGAAAAATTACAAAAATAAAAAAAAAAAACCTTTTTAAATATCGAGGGAATTTTGTTTCCCGTCATTCTCTGTTACACCCGGGGGAAAAAGTTCATAGTAAAAAATAAGTGAATTACAGTTAAAAGTAATAATAAAAAAAAATTCTCCCCTCCTAAATGTTTTCTGTGAATTATTTATTAATAATTTTTCCAATTACTTAGTTTTTCGACGAAAAATGACATTGCAAGTTTATGGTGTAGTTTTAGTTTTATGATAAGTTTTTAAGTTGATAATTTTAAGCATGCTACGAGTTATATATGTGTATATATATATATATATATATATATATATATATATATATATATATATATATATATATATATATATATATATATATATATATATGCTATGATCATATTTAAAATAAACTTAAAGTCACTTCTGAAGAAACATCAGGTCAACAAACTTTTGGAATCCATATTTAATAACTAAGTTATAAAAATGTCACTGGTCAATAATTTACAATTTTATGAGCATTCTATGTTTATAGTGTGTTTGAAATATCTCGAGAAACTGTATGAAGGTGTATATAGAAGGCGGAATAGAGATATGGGGCAGTGTGTTTAGTTTACTGAGTGCAGTTTGGAAAGTGGGTCTTCTGGAACACCGCCAAGCAACTCCGCTAGAGCAACAACTTCTGTCTTATTTCTAGTATTTTTAAAGAAATAAAATAACGTAGAAGAAAAACAAGAGATCGAGATAACAAACAGAACAGAAGTCAAATAAATAGTGACAAAAGAAAATACAAATAATAATAAGAAGAAATAACAAAATAGAACATTGGAATAAAAATAAAAATAAAATAATACGAGTTGTTCTGAAACAATAAAATTATAATTTATTAATATTATTATTAGTACTGACATTCTTATTGTATAGTTTATTAGTATAAGGATTTTTGCTTCCGAGCTTACCGCAGGTAACGGAAGCTATGTGATCGTTCTGAAGAACAAAATAGTTATCTATGCACCTAGGGAGTAAAGTAAGCCATTATTCCCTGAGCGAAAAAATGTGGTTCTTGAGGCGAAGCCGAAGGAACCATGGTCCCTAAATCCCGAGGCGCAGCCGAGGGAATAACTCTAATTAGCTCCCGAGGCGCAGCCAAGGGAGATAATTATCGCGAGGGGAATAATGGCACTTTACTCACGAGGTACATACAATATTTTATCTCCAGTAGGAAGGAAATACACATTTTCGTCCATTGCACAGTTTTTATTTATTATTTTAATTAATAACAATAATTATTAGAACTTTTAATAGCAGATATAAGAGATTCAATATTAAAAAGAAATAAGAATTGGAATTAAACTCAAATAGAAGGTTATTTAGATGCAGGTTATAAACAAAGATAAACATGGTCAAAAAACGCAGTGCCGCCAACCTGATTTCAACAACTTCATTACATTAGCATTTTCTACTATTTATAAAATAATTAAGTTGCAATCTTTACTTTTTTGCCCTACTATACTTTTTCAACCTAATTTTAATTTTTCTCCCAACTTTTTGAGTTCAGGGATAAAAAGACCTGTTTTAGTCCCTCTAAACTAATTCAAAATCATAACTTTTTTTCCCTACTTGAGATAAAATATTTTATGTCTCCGATTTCAAAAATTTCAAGACAGAAATCCGTTTCAGACATCAGGGAATATTTTTGGTTCCGTGTCTGTCTGTCAGTCTGACAGGTTGGGGGTATGTCTGATGTCTGATTTCTCTGGTACCACTTATTGACTCATCACAATTTATCTGGTACCACTGATTGACTGTTCACAATTTCTCTGGTACCACTGATTGACTGTTCACAATTTCTCTGGTACCACTGAGTGACTCTTCAAAATTTCTCTGGCACCATTGATTCACTCAACACAATTTCTCTGGTACCACTGATTGACTGTTCACAATTTCTCTGGTACCACTGAGTGACTGTTCACAATTTCTCTGGTACCACTGATTGATTTTTCACAATTTTTCTGGTACCTCTGATGCACTCAACACAATTTCTCTGGTATCACTGATTGGCTCATCACAATTTCTCTGATACCGCTGATTGACTCATCACAATTTCTTTGGTGCCTCTGTTTGAATCATCATAATTTCTGGTACCACTCATTGTCTCATCAACTCATCACTATTTCTCTTGTACCACTAATTGACTCATCACAATTTCTTTGGTACTACTAATTGACTCTTCACAATTTCTCTGGTACCACTGATTCTATGGGCATTCAATTTAGCTAATATTATATTTCTTGGCAGACCATTAGTTACAATAACATAAATAACCTATTCGAGGAAGTTTATTTTAAAATAAGTTTAATGTATAATATATAAATAGGAAATATTAGTGGTTTTTCATCCAGCTTAGTTCAGTACTAAGAGTAAAATATATACATATATTAGGTTTTAAGGTCATGAAGCCTTACATTTAAGTTATAGTTACGTGAACATTTGATCCCATGGTATTAGCGGTGAAGTCCCCTTCTCTGTCATGTTACTTTATGTCATCATGTGACTTCCTTGTCACTAGTTTACTCGCTATTCTGTGAAACATTGAATAAACACTGTCTTCCCACCAAAATCATCATACTGTGAACTACAAGATTATTATGGGGAGGTTTTATGAGTTTAGTTTGCCTTAACTTGAAGAGGTGGTGTGAGAGACAAGAGAGGGACTTAATACACAAACCCTTCTTTGCTTCTCTAAGCCAACATATTGGATTTTGGGGAGAAAGTTGACAGAGTTAATCTAAAAAGACCTCTGACACAAGTTTTATTAAGTTTGTTTTTTCCTATAGAGGATGCTTAAAAACTTGATTTTTAGTTGTTTTCCTTTTTTAAAAAAAGAAAAGGTCTGTCAATTAGTGTGGCACATAGCTTATTCGCGTCCTATTATTGGACGAATGGTCAAATGAGTATGAAATAAAGTAAACACTTTTTAAAAAAAAAAATAGACTGCCAATTAGTGTGGCACATAGCTTCCTCGCATCCTATCACGTACTTTATTGATTTTATGCTTTTACAAGCCATTATTGTCTAATTTATTTAATTGTTTCCCCGTTTTTTTTTTAATAAGTCAAATTGTTTTGATTTTTTTATATGAATTAAATTAGGTAATCAATTAGGTAAAAGTTAAAGAGCGCAGACAGTTGAAATTAATCTGGTGCTATTTTGCCCCGGTCTACTTTCGACAAACCATCTAAATTTAATAATAATCAGATGAGTACATTTAATGATATATGTGTAAATAAATGTATGTTTGTGCGCATGTTGAAGAGAACAAAATGGACGCAGATGTTTGAAATTGGAATGGGACCAACAATGGGCTGAGTATGACCTACCATACAAATTTGATTAAAATCGGATGTGTAGTTTTTAAGATGTGTTGTAAGATGGTACGCACAAATTGAGCGACAGACAGACACGTAACCAAAAATGTCCCTGATGTCTGAAACGGATTTCTGTCTTGGAATTTTTGAAATCGGTGACATTAAATATTTTTATCTCCAGTATGGGGAAAAAGTTATGATTTTGAAATAGTTTAGAGGGACTAAAAAAGGTCTTTTCATCCCTGAACTCAAAAAGTAGGGAGAAAAATTAAAATTAGGTTGAAAAAGTATAGTAGGGCAAAAAAGTAAAGATTGCAACTTAATTATTTTATAAATAGTAGAAAATGAATGGCTAATGTAATGAAGTTGTTGAAATCAGGTTGGCGGCACTGCGTTTTTTGACCATGTTTATCTTTGTTTATAACCTGCATCTAAATAACCTTCTATTTGAGTTTAATTCCAATTCTTATTTGTTTTTAATATTGAATCTCTTATATCTGCTATTAAAAGTGCTAATAATTATTGTTATTTATTAAAATAATAAATAAAAAACTGTGCAATGGACAAAAATGTGTATTTCCTTCATACTGGAGATAAAATATTGTATGTAACTCGTGAGTAAAGTGCCATTATTCACCTCGCGATAATTATCTCCCTCGAATGCGCCTCGGGATTTAGGGACCACTGTTCCTTCGGCTTCGCCTCAAGAACCAACTTTTTCGCTCAGGGAATAATGGGTTACTTTACTCCCTAGGTGCATAAATAACTATTGTTCTTCAGAACGATCACATAGCTTCCGTTACTTTTGTAATCTCGGAAGCAAAAGTTTTTGCGCATATGATAGTGGAATCAATAGGCTCAGATAGAATAAAATATATGACCAACAATGGTCTGCTCATCATTCTTGCTCATACTTCGCTACGCCACACTATGTTACTTGGATCGATAACCCTATTATCAGAATTCCATTAAAATCGGTCAAGTAGATTTCGTAAAATAGAGGTTTTCTAAATATTGAATGACAGACTGACAGACGGAATTCTGAGACATAAAGAAATTTCGTTCTTCAGTATGATTACTTTGTTACCTTTGGCAAACTTGGAACTAAAAATAAAAACTAAAAGATTTTTACTGTATATTTTTCACTCTATTTTGTACTAAAACATCGACTAATTACATAGTGTTAAAAATAGATAAGTCGGAGAAAATAAAAATCTAAATTAACACTTCAAAGAAGTAAAATTAGATGAGTCCGGGAAAAAATGTATTCTCAATGCATATTAAATATTTTGATTGCGCTACATTTATAATAAACAATATTATTTTTAGAACTAGGATATCTCCATATTGACGGCTTTATCTCGGAAACCGGATTTTTCCTTGGGGAGAACGACATATGTGGTTTCATAGTTATTTAAATGTAAAATTGGACTATTTTCTTTACCTTATGCTAGCTTGGATGCATTCTTATCATTATGTAGAACGATTCTCCCCTCCACTCAACCAAAATGCTTTTAGATATCAAGGAATACTTAAGGTCTCTTGTCTGTTTCTTAACATTTGCAAACCAAAATGGTTAGTTATCTGAATATATTTTTTAAAAACATCGACAAAAATTGGACTCAATCTTTTTTACTTTCTTATATAAGCAGAAAGTATTGAGATCACGTGAAAATTTGAGATTTTGATGGATTTTACTCGCTTTGAGGTCCCCATGAGTCCAAAAAATTTGTTTTTTTGAAAAATTGTCTGTCGTCTGTGCAGACGCGTGGAGTTTATACTACTGGGCCGATTTAGATAAAATTTGGCATACATGTTCAGAATTACCCCGAGGCGAAATTGAGAAATGAATTTCAGTTCCGAATGTAATTAAAAATGTAAATAATTAATTATTTCTTGAAAGCAGTTCTGACGATTTTGATTGAACATTTTTAAAATGTAGTCCATTTAAATAAGAATTTAACGATATAAGCCGGTTTTTAAGGTGTTTTCCTGGGAAAAATCTCGTTTTGTTTCTTAATTGGTCTCTTCTTATGGAGCTTTCTTTTACTTTTAAAGCGTCTGATAATATTTCTGACAAAAGTTCCTTTTTCCGGTCTCTTGTCAGTTTAAGCAACTTTTGTCGTAAAAGAAATTATCTGAATGAATAAGTCAATAACTTCAAAAATAATCTAACTGAATAAGTCCCTAAGTTAAAAAATATTATCTGGCTGAATTAGTCACTGAATTATCTGGCCGAATAAGTGTCTAAATTAATCGAAATTATCTGACTGAATAAGTTACTGAGTTAAAAGGACGTATTTGACTGAATAACTCCCTAATTAAAAGAAATTAATTGACCGAAATTCTACTGGATTATAGTTAAAACATTTATAAGACATTCAAAATTTAAACAAGGTAATTCAAAAAAATGTTTGAAAATCTATAAAGAGTGTTTACTTTATAGATTTTATACAAAAATAGACTGCCAATTGGTGTGGCACATAGCTTCCTCGCATCCTATCCACGTACTGTATTCGTTTTATGCTTTTTCTACAAGCCATTATTGTCTAATTTGTTTAATTGTCTCCCGGTTTTTTAATCTGTCTAAATAGTTTTAATTTTTTACATGAATTAAAGTATCAATTTAGCAAAAGTTAAAGCGCCCAGACGGTTCAAATTAATCTTGGGATATCTGCGGGTTACTTTCGATACACTGTAAAAATTTCATAAAAATCAGATAAGTACATTTGAAGCTATAGGTGTAAATAGATGTATGTTTGTGCGCATGTGGAAGAGAAACAAATAAGCGTAGAAGGTTGAAACTTATATGGGACCAACAATGGGCTAATTATGACCTACCATCTAAATTTCATTATAATCGGACGTGCAACGTGAGATATTTTGGTTCGCAAAAATCGAACGACAGACCGACATACAGACACGGAACCAAAAATGTTCTCTGGTGTCTGAAACGGATTTCTGTGTTGGAATTTTTGAAATCAAAGACCTAAAATATTTTCGTACTCTAGAACCACCACATAGCTTCCGTTACCTTCGGTAAGCTCGGAACAAAAAAAAATTGATGGCACTCTTAATATATGTTTAATTTATTATCTAATAAAAGATTAATTTATTGTAATCAGGAATACATAATCTGGGCGAGTTTTATTATTCTAGGCAGTCGGGAAGTGGTTCTGATTAAAAGATTTGGAGAACAATTGAAGTTAATGTAAAGAGTGTAAAAATAAATAAAATCTAGTAAAAATTAAGATTTGTAAAATTCTTATGCCATGTTTAGAATTGAACGTCTTGGAAGGTTTCCACAAAATGCAGTTGTTTATTCTTGTAAGTGGAACATTTTCTTTTCCTTTAGCTTCGATTCTTTACACTTCACTTCGTTTTAGTTTTAAAAAAGAAAAACCAAAATAGAAATACTTCTTGAATTGTAGAAACTCATCAGTGGCGGATTAAAGGTGTGATCTAGGGGGTGGCGATCTGACCCTCCAAGGGGTTTCGGGAGTATGGAAAGCCCTAAGGAAGGGGGGGGGAGTTCTCAGGATTCCTCCCCCTCGACTGCAGTACAATATCTTAACCGTAAGTCATAGGTGTCGTTAGCAGTTAATTATTGTATGGTGCATATGGCGGGGGGTCCGGGGGTCCCCCCCCCGGAAAAATTTGAAAATATGACCTCTCAAAACAGCGCTTAAATGCATTTCTGAGGTAAAATTTTATTTAAATACTTAGTCACAAAAGGGTAATTTTTGGCTCGATTAAGTATATGGTGTAGTTTGTTGGAAAACAAGTATGAACATGAACACAAGTACATTTAAAAAAAAAAAAAAAATAATACAAACTTAAAAGTATAGTTATTGAAACACAACAAAAGTTGTGCACCTAATCATTCCCTTTGTCCAAAATACCTAAAAAAATTTCGTTCTTGAGAACGAAAATTTATCACAGTTTGTTACCTTCGGTAAGCTCGGAAGCTAAAGGGGGAATTTTAATATTTTCGTTTTATATATCTACGAGCCGTTAACCCCATGACAACGGACCTAATTTTATATTTAGAAAAAAATAGTTAAATTAAGTAAATTAATTTAGATAAGTTATTATATCTATTTGAAGACCATCGAATCAAAGCAAATACTCGTACTTATTTTTATTGGAATAAATGTGGTTGATTCAGATTGGCAATAACAAACATTTTGCTAAAACTACGCATCTATAAATTATTTTATAAAATAAATTATCAGAATATGTGGATTTGTTTAAACGAATTAATCTGTTATCGGCGTCTCTATTGAAAACTAGAACATTTTGGCGTCCCGAAAAGTCTTTTCGGGAGACAAGTTCGGGATTTAAAGTCCAAAACCGGGACAACGCCGGGACGCCTGACGTGGTCAGATGTTTATTATTGCGGAAGGGGGAGGATATATTGCGGGGCCGGGGGTCCTCCCTCAGAAAATTTTGAAAATATTACCTCTCAAAACAGCGCTTTTATGCATTTCTGATATGAAATTTGGTAGTCGTTGGAAAAAAACTATAATCAAGGGGGGGGCGGTCGCCACCCCCGCCCCCCCCTTTAATCCGCCACTGAAACTCATAGCTTTTTACTGTAGATAAGGAATATTTAATATTATTCGGTTTTAGATTTATTATCTTGGAAAAATAAATTACTATCGACTTAAATTTATTTCAATGGTTTTCAAATGTATTTAAAAGTAGAAATGAAGTTAAACTCGACAAAGTGGTTGTTCTCACACTCAAAATAGTGCGCAAAACAGCAGATTCCTGCACTTTCCCGCATTCCAGTGTTCCAACTTACTAACGTAAATAATATGCCTCTACTAGCCAGGTTAAAAAAAATAGGCAACACTGGCTATAAACAGAACAGCTTGGTGTAGTTGTTATTTTTGTCGAGTGTCGGTAGTTGTTGATTGTACATTTATATTTTATTAAAGATTAAAAACTAACTGTAGGAAACCTTTGCTGCACTCGAGAAACCATTCCGCCCTCGCAGCTCGTGCGTAAACATTTCTCTTGACTGCAACAAAGTCACACTTTTCTGCACTAGTTGCACAAATAACTATTTTTGTCACAAAACATTTGTACGATACAATAAAGTGCTGAATTTTCTCATATATTGTTCATAATTACTCAATTCCATTGTTTTTCATTTATTTATCTTTGTTTGATTAGCTGATAAAGTATTAATTTATAATAGGTTTATTCCAACCAAGCAGTTTACTGTCCGCAGGATCGTCACGAGCATGCGCAATAGATAAAAGCAGTTCTAACCCGACTTCTGACGTGTTTCCTACCGTCCTCCAAACTGTTCCAACACGCGCTGGGATCATTTGCAAACTGTTAGCCTTGTCCAGACTGCCGAACAGAACATAGAGGAAACGAGCCGAGCATTGGTGTCTGCGCATGCCCAGTCTAAAGAGCGCCTGCGCATCTTATATTGGGCATGCGCAGAGGCTCATTTTCGGCTCGTTTCCTATGCTCGGTTTGGCAGTCTGGACGAGGCTTTACTGTTCGGTGAAAACGATCCTCTGACAATAGCAAGTACTGGTTTGTATGTCATGCGCAGTTATGTAAATCATTACACGTATCAATGAGAAGGTTCCCTATCTGGTAGGTTTTCTTGAATGTTTTAATAATACGGTGCAAATAGAGTCACAACCACGTTCCAACCTGTCGATGTTTTATTACAGTACAATGTAACGCATGCGTATAAAACCTGTCCTAAACCATTCCCGAACGATCCGCGAGACGATGCAAAGGATCGAACTTCGTGTCATTTAATCAGCACGTTTACCAATAATTAATTTTTTCTTACAATAATATTTTGTCACTAAGAAGAAACTACAATTTTTAAAGATTCTAAACGAACACCAATTATTTATTTATTTATTTTTGTTTTGCAGATGAGAGAAAAACCAAGACGAAGTATGTTGTTACGTCTCGAAGTCTGTCTCCTGGAGGTGTCTCCAATGTTCTCGGTAGATCCAGATCAAGCATCCCAAGTGTGGCTCCTACATCTTCACCCTTGCCTAGATCGTCTCAACTCGTTAGAAGAGCTAACAATACTAGAGTATCCCCAGGTAATTCTTTAATACAGTCACTCGATTTTAGGGTGAGAGTTTACAGTTGATTGAGAAGGAACAGCTACCATTGTTAGAGCATCGCTGTTATTGCTTCCAAGCTTACCGAAGGTAACAGAAGCTATGTAATCCTTTGCTTCCAAGCTTACAGAAGGTAACGGAAGCTATGTCATCGTTTGCTTCCAAACTTACCGAAGGTAACGGAAGCTATGTAATCGTTTGCTGCCAAGCTTACCGAAGGTGACGGAAGCTATGTAATCCTTTGCTTCCAAGCTTGCCGAAGGTGAAGGAAGCTATGTGATTGTTTGCTTCCAAGCTTACCAAAGGTAACGGAAGCTACGATCGTTCAGAAGAACACTTTTCATGCCTCCGATTTCAAAAATTCCAAAACAGAAATCCGTTTTAGACATCAAAAAACATTTTTGGTCTCGTGTCTGTTTGTCGTTCAATTTATACAGTGAAAGTTGAACCAGTATATATCTTAAAGACTACTCGTCCTATTTCAATAAAATTTGTATGGTAGGTCATAATTAGCCCTTTGTTGGTCCTATATAAGTTACAACCTTCTGGGCCCATTTGTGTCTCTTCCACAAGAGCACGAACATTAATTTATTTTCACATATATCTTCAAAATTACTCATCTTACTTTTTGAGAAATTTGAATGGTTTATCGAAAGTAGCCCGCAGATTAGCCCCAGATTAATTTCAACCGTCTGTGACCGTTAAATGTTGCTCAAATTATACTTAACATTATTAAAGTATCGCTGTTATTCTTTACTTCATTCGATTGATGTTAAGCTGGAAGTTAATTGACGATTGAGGAGGAACAACTATTATTAGAGTAGCGCTGTTATTCTTTACTTCTTTCGATTGATGTTAAGCTGGAAGTTAATTGATGATTGAGGAGGAACATCTATTATTAGAGTATCGCTGTTATTCTCTACTTCTTTCGATTGATGTTAAGCTGGAAGTTAATTGACGATTGAGGAGGAACAACTATTATTAGAGTATCGCTGTTATTCTCTACTTCTTTCGATTGATGTTAAGCTGGAAGTTAATTGATGATTGAGGAGGAACATCTATTATAAGAGTATCGCTGTTATTCTTTACTTCTTTCGATTGATGTTAAGCTGGAAGTTAATTGACGATTGAGGAGGAACAACTATTATTAGAGTAGCGCTGTTATTCTTTACTTCATTCGATTGATGTTAAGCTGGAATTTAATTGATGATTGAGGAGGAACATCTATTATAAGAGTATCGCTGTTATTCTCTACTTCTTTCGATTGATGTTAAGCTGGAAGTTAATTGATGATTGAGGAGGAACATCTATTATAAGAGTATCGCTGTTATTCTTTACTTCTTTCGATTGATGTTAAGCTGGAAGTTAATTGACGATTGAGGAGGAACAACTATTATTAGAGTAGCGCTGTTATTTTTTACTTCATTCGATTGATGTTAAGCTGGAAGTTAATTGATGATTGAGGAGGAACATCTATTATAAGAGTATCGCTGTTATTCTCTACTTCTTTCGATTGATGTTAAGCTGGAAGTTAATTGACGATTGAGGAGGAACAACTATTATTAGAGTAGCGCTGTTATTCTTTACTTCTTTCGATTGATGTTAAGCTGGAAGTTAATTGACGATTGAGGAGGAACAACTATTATTAGAGTAGCGCTGTTATTTTTTACTTCATTCGATTGATGTTAAGCTGGAAGTTAATTGATGATTGAGGAGGAACAACTAAGATGATTACAGTATTACTGTTATGATTTTCATTATTCGGTTGATATTTTAAGCTGGAATTATTAGAATATCTCTAGGTTACTTTTTCCTCTCTGTAACAATTTATTTGTGCTTATTCTAATTCACTGAGAGGCATACTTTATTTAATTCTTTGTTTAGATGTTCACATGCTTTGTCAGTGTTTTTTTTATTATAGGTATATATTTAACCTAATAACTAATTAACTAACTCGGTGACGTGACTGCCCATAGAGAGCATATGCCTGCTAAAGAGCGTATACAACTATATATGTAATGGATGGGGTTAGTGTGTCAACAACCTTATATTTGGCATTTGCAATCAGTTAGCCACTTTACATACTTTGTTTAACCTTATACCTAATACATTATAAAAACATAATTTTTTGTATATTCTTTATTAATTTTTATCTTGTTTGTTTTGCAGCAAGACGTTCAGAGACTAGTCCCAACTCTAAGCAGAGCAGTACCCCTCCTTCTGCACAGAGAGAGAGGAAGTCGTCTGCATCTCCAGCAAGGGAACGACTTCCTTCATTACTTCCCGTCAAACAACCTGCCAAGTAAGAAATTATAGAGTAAACATGTAAGTTAATAACAATTAGGTACATGCCCATGACTCTCGTGCAATATGGTTAGGATCGATTCAATAGAGACTCGTTCGTTTTGGATTCGATTATTTTCTGTAAATACTTGTCAGAGTCGACTCTGCACGAGTTGATTGTTCGAGAGCCAGTTCGTTTTAGTGTCAAATAATTTGAGAGCTGACTCTTTGAGAGTCGATTCTTTAGAAGTCGATTCTTCAAAAGCACCGGTTCATTTAAGAGTCGATTAAGTCAGTTCATTGGATAGCTAACTCTTCTAGACTGCTGGCTCATTTAAGAATCGACTCTTCGTGTTTTAATTTTTCAAGAGTCGGTTCATTTAATAGTCGAAAAATTAAAAGCCAATTCTTCGAGAGCCGATTCATTTAAGAGAAGACTCTTTGAGAGTCGATTCGTTGAGATTCAGTTCATTTTAGAGTCAATTAATTTGAGAGCGCCGGTTCATTTGAGAGTCGATTCATTTAGATAGCTATCGATTCTAGACATCTGGTTTATTTTAGGGTCGACTCTTCACGAGTTGATTGTTCGAGAGCCGGTTCGTTTTAGAGTAAAATAATTTGACTCTTCGAGTGATGATTCTCTGAAAGTAGCTACTTTGAGAACGCCGGTTCATTCAAGAGTCAATTCATTGGATAGCTAATTCTTCTAGACAGCTGTGGTTCATTTTAGATTTGACTCTTCAAGAGCCGATTCATTCAGACGACTCTTCCAGAGTCGATTCGTTGAGATTAAGTTCATTTTAGATTCAATTAATTCGAGGAGTCAATTCTTCGAGAGCGCCGGTTCATTTAAGAGTCGTTTAATTGGATAGCTAACTCTTCTAGACAACTGTGGTTCGACTGGAGTCGACTCTTCGTGTTTTATTTTTTTCAAAAGCCGGTTCATTTAATAGTCGATTCTTTAAAAGCCAATTCTTCGAGAGCTAATTCATTTGAGAGTCGACTCGTCGAGAGTCGGTTCATTTTAATCGATTCATTTGACATCCCTCTCTTCTTGACTCCATTCTTCGACAGTTGGTTCATTCTAGAGTCGACTTCTTAAAAGCCAATTCTTCGAAAACCAGGTCAGGGAAAGAACTACTGCTCAATGCTTCAGGGGAGTTGATTCGTCATAAATCATTTAACTGACTCATTTGTTCAAAAATTTCCTAATTTGAATTAAGAATTGAAAAAATAAACAATAGAACATCGGTAAATAAACATAAATAACATCGGTCCGAGACAACTCAGACAAACTTTCTCATATACGAGTTCATAATTACTTAGCCCAGTGTTTTCCATTTATTAGTTTTCGTGGGTAAATTATTGAACATTAAATCAAAATTTATAATAAAAATATATTTTCTTTCATAAAAAAACAACTTCTCCTCGGCGGGGAATCGAACCCGGTCTCTCTCCGTCCGCGTTTAAAGTTATTTAGCCCAGTGTTTTCCATTTATTAGTTTTGTATTTTCTTAGTTAAATTTAATTATTATTGACCATTTTATCAAAATGTATTATAAAAATAACTTCTCAACGGGGAATCGAATCCTGCCTCTTTCAGTCCGCGTTTAAAGCAATTTTCTCAGGAACTAGATTTTTCCCGGGAAAACTGATTATATCGTTAGATTCGAATTTAAATGAACTACATTTTGGAATTTTTCAATCAAAGTAATGGGAACCTATTTCGAGAAGTGATTTTTTTTCAGAGTTTTTAAGGCGTTTTTGGAAGGAGGCGTTTTGGATTCCAAATTTGGAGCTAAAATTCATTTCTCGGTTTCGCCTCGGGGTATGATTTTTCTGACCATGTATGCCAAATTTCGTCAAAATCGGCCCAGTAGTTTAGGCTCCAAGCGTCTATACACAGACGACAGACATTTTTTAAAAACCACTTTTTGAACTCAAGGGATTCCAAAACGTGAAAATCCATCGAACTCTCAAAATCGAATTTTTGTGCCATCACAGTACTTTCTCTTTATATGAGAAAGTAAAAAATAATAACTACACTGTAATAAGGACGTTTTCAATGAAGAAACGATAATAAATAACCAAAACAATACTTTCTCTTTATATTATGAGAAAGTAAAAAATAATAACTACACTGTAATAAGGACGTTTTCAATGAAGAAACGATAATAAATAACCAAAACAATACTTTCTCTTTATATTATGAGAAAGTAAAAAATAATAACTACACTGTAATAAGGACGTTTTCAATGAAGAAACGATAATAAATAACCAAAACAATACTTTCTCTTTATATTATGAGAAAGTAAAAAATAATAACTACACTGTAATAAGGACGTTTTCAATGAAGAAACGATAATAAATAACCAAAACAATATTTTCTCTTTATATTATGAGAAAGTAAAAAATAATAACTACACTGTAATAAGGACGTTTTCAATGAAACGATAATAAATAACCAAAACAATACTTTCTCTTTATATTATGAGAAAGTAAAAAATAATAACTACACTGTAATAAGAACGTTTTCACAGAAGTAACGATAATAAATAACCAAAACAATACTTTCTCATTATTATATACTATATTACTTATATTATGAGAAAGTTAAATGATATACATATATATATTTAGGGAAAATATTTTAAAATATAATTTTTCCACTTCTAGTTCTTTAATCCTTATTCCCTCTATTACTACATCCTTCCTTCACCCTCGTCTATTACAAATTACATCTTTATCTATCATTCTATTCCATTTTTGTTTTTTGTTTTTCTTCATCTCAGACCTCCCCCCTCCCCCTCCCCCATTACATACATCCTGGCAATATGTTATTAAGAATCATCATAATGAAAGAAAAAAAAAAGCGAAAAAATAAAAAAAAAAACAACCAACTATGTTCTTGGTTGTGAATTCTTAACACAACAAAACAAAAACACATATAAACTCTAAACACTATTTTTTTTTTTTAAACTACTCTTCATTATCATTTGTTCTCTCTCTCTCCTTTTCTCCTCTTCATTTTTTTAAACAACAGTTGGCATTACTGTTTGTTGTGCAAATTGTCATATTTACCGAGTACGTTCGTCATTTTTTTTCTCCTCCTTTGTCCGTCACTTCTCTCCTATGTGACAAGATAGTATTGTGTCTAATATTTTGTTTTAAAAAAATACCTCGTTCAAAAAGATTTATTATTTTTCGCATGAAGTGCTTTTAAAACTATATTTTCTGTGAATTATCCTTTATATTCGTTTTATTAAGTGGCATATGGAATATATTTGTAAGTTTATTTAATTTTTTTTTTTTAGTTAATTGTTTTAATTTATTGATATTTTATGGTAATCAAACTAATAGTGATGATTAGTAAACATATGACTGAAAACAACACTAGTGATTAGTGATTTAATTTTTTTTTATTAATTAATCTATAATTGTCTAACTACAATATAGATTAAAATAATCAGACAATCGTTTCATTCTTTCGACTATAAATGCATTGATAATTCAATCTATGTAAAAGTATCATTGAAAGATAATAAGTGTGAGAGTTTTTGCCTTCTGCGCCGAAATTTGGATGATCGAAAGTAAACCGCAGGTTGCGCCAAATTAATTTCAACCGTCTGCGCTCTTTAACTTTTCCTTAATTGAAACTTTAATTCTTGTAAAAAGTTAAAACAATTTTGACAGATTAAAAAAAAATCGGGTACGTGGCACCTCGGAACTTTTAATCACTTCGGGGGCCACTAAAATGGCCTCTCCTGCTGCTTCGCAGCAAGAGGAACCAGCATTGGGCGTGGTCAGTACTTGGATGGGTGACCGTTTTGAACTAAATTATTTTTTTATTATGATTTTTCAAAAAAAAAAAAAAAAAATGTATGCATTATTTTTATTTCATTTATTTAATTATTTAAAGGTACTTTTTTACTTTAGCCCTCCCCCCCCCCCTTATATCCCTTTGTGTTAATAGTTATTTAGACAAAGGAACATTATATGCAGAGTAGCATATCCTTCCTTATAGTTTAAATTACTATTATGACGAAGGGATATTTATTCAAATGTACCTTGGGACTAAGGAATATCACTCTTGTGTATATAATTGTGAACATATCCCTTAGTCTAATCAACTATTAAGATAAAGGAATATTAAATATAAAACTGACCTAGGGGTCTTAATGTCTTGGGAAGACAAACACACAAACCTTTGAGACTTTTGTTGGGCAGACTATTGTTTAGAACCAGGGGGGGGGGGGGGGGGTGCTAAAGTAAAAAAGTGCCAATAATTATGTTCGCTCATAATTTTTAAACTAATTAATGGAATTTCATCGGTTTTTTTAGTGTTTTTGCTTTATTTTTTCCTGGGTCCAAAGATATGCTATATGTAAAAAACGTGTTTATACTTTCGGTATTATTAACCGCCAAAGTTTAAAAATTCAATAATCTATAACTTCAAAATGGTGGCCAATATAAAAATTAAATTTGGTGGATTTGTTTATCATACAGAGAGGTACATTCGTGCCAAATTTCTACTCAATCGGACTAATTTTTAATTTTTTACGATTTTTGCTGACTCACCAAACTGGGTTTAAAATGGCGGAAAATGTTGATTTTCCTGGCGGCACAACAAGAATTAAGGACTGAATTTTCTGCCAAGTTTCAACTCTCTAGGTTAAATACCCTGGGTGCTACGATGATAAATTATAACACCCATACAGGCTATAGACGTCATTCTAAAAACCACTCAGGAGGTCTTAAAAACACCCAAAACGGATAATTCAGTTGAAATCACGAAAAAAAAGAATGTTGGGTGTAAACAACACTATTCTCACCATAGGTAGGGAAAGATAAAAACAAAATAAAGCTTAAATAATAAATTTTATTTTATTCTTTGAAATAAAAAAGTTTATTTTTTATTGTTTAAATAAAATTAAAATACTAATAAATCAAATGATAAGGTATTAACATAATGCCCGGTCACACAGGACACGGACTGTCCGCGGCGGACAAGTATTTGGTCTGCGGCGGACAGGGTGGTCACACAGAAGGCGGACTGGTGTAATCAAGCAATATGTGGACAAAGTGAAACTCGATTTTTTTCAACTCGTGTTGTTTTATATAATTCACAGCATATCAGCTGTGAATTGAGTTCATTTATTTGTTTTTACTTTCTCATATAAAGAGAAAGTATTGTGATGGCGCGAAAATACGAAATTTGAGATTTTGATAGATTTACATGTTTTGAGGTCCCCTGAGTCCAAAAAAGTGTTTTTTTTTTTTTTTTTTTTTTTTTTTTTTAAATGTCTGTCTGTGCAGACTCCTGGAGCCTAAACTACTTGGCCGACTTTGACGAAATTTGGCATAAATGTTCAGAAAAATCATACCCCGAGGCCCAAATCGAGAAATGAATTTTAGCTCCAAAGTTGGGAGCGCTACCTCTCAAAAACACTGAAAAAAATTATTTCCCGAAAACGGTTCCGACAACTTTGATTAAAAAATTCTAAAATGTAGTTAATTTAAATACGAATCTATCGACATAAGTCGTTTTCCCGGGAAAAATCTAGTTCCTGAGAAAATAGTTTAAAACACGGACAGAGAGAGCCCGGGTTCGATTCCTTTGGAGAAGTTATTTTTATGATAAATTTTGATGAAATGTTTAATAATAATTATTTGTACATACGTGAAAACTAATAAACGGAAAACACTGGGCTAAGTAATTATGAACTCGTATATGAGGAAGTTTTGTCTGAGTTGTCTCGGACCGATTTTTTCTAACAGTTATTAATATAAATTTATCTTTGTTACAGTAATACTCCGAGCCGAGCCAGTGAAACATCAAAGTTTGTTGAAACTCCACCCAAATTGAATGAAGCGTCGAAATTCAACGATGCGTCTAAATTTGACAACGATATAGCATCATCACCACCGTTTTCACCGCTGAAACATCCTGCCAGCATACTAAAGAAGTCATCACTCGATGAATCCTCATCTCAACCTGTTTCGATTCTAAAGAGAAAGTCATCAAGAGATGAAGGTTTGTAATTCGATTTTGGTTTGTTGGTTGCAAAATTCGCTCAAATGTCCTTAAGGGGGTTACTGTTAGCTTATTAAGCCATTTTGTGCTTCTTCCAATTCAAGAACGTACCTCTCCAGCAGTTTTAAATAATACCAAATGAGATAACTAGGGATATATGCTCTAAAAAGCCTCAATATATTCTCTATGCATGCCCGAAATATTCTTTTATATTCTCTATCAATTATTTTTAAACATCTTTTTATGTATAGGCATATGGGTTGTCAACAAATATTAAAATGCCAATAAATAACTTGTTAAAAAAATGTATTATACTTTAATTAGACTACTATACTTTTATTAAATTTATTATACTATAGAATAATTATCTTTCAAGATAATTTCAAGCGATTTTTTGGAAGTATATTTTTAATTTCGAAAATGACCTTTCCACGTCGGTAGAAACAATTCGCATATACCTCAATATAAAGCAGTCTTTAATACTTAATACTGCGTCTTTGAATGTGCCAATGGTTATCCTCTAAATACACTACTTATGACTTATGCCTTATTAAAGGGTCATTGGTAATGAACCCGACAACACTACCTGCGTGTTTCCCCAGATTATTTGCTACATGCGGCTTTAAACTTGTTTTTTACCTTAGAATTTCTTCATCATTAAAATATTCCATAATATTCTCAAACGTGCAAAATATGTGAAAATATTCTTTAAACCCAGGAATATGCTTTTTTATGTCCTTATAACTTTTGAAGGGAAGGGGCAGAGCCCCCAAAATACGAAAATTAGGCATTTCAGTGTTATTGCAGTTAAGGAAAAAAAATATGCTTTTTATGTCAATTCCTAACCCTAGAGATAACATGATTTTAAAGTTAATCTTTTTAAAAAAATGTTGTTGGGTTCCTCTGTAGAGAGAAACGCCAGCGGGTGGAGCCTTGTAAGAGGGTTCTGCCTGAGACACAAGGAAATTTGCAGCGGAGTGCCAGAAGAGTGTGCTTGGATCCACTTGGGATCCAACCACCACCAGCCTTAGCACAGTATGGATCCACTGTGGATCCAAACATGTTCATGCTTTAGAAGCATGAGATCCTTGTTCACTTCACTTATAAAGTAGAGTGACCATACATTCTGTTTTAACCAGGACATTCCTGTTATTTTAAGCTGTTGAAGGTGTCCTGGTTTCTGAAAATGCCTCTTTGTTTTGGAAAATGGGACATTATCCACAATTTCAGGGTAAAATGAAATACTTCTCCCATTCTTAATGAGTTGGAAAAGTTTTCAATCTTATTAGATACTACGGCTAAATTAAATTCCTAAATAGTTTTGTTTCCAAAGCCTTCTAGGAATAAAATCAGGACTATATTACACATAATTAATTCCATTATTAAAGAATATAATACTCTCCAAATCATAGTTTGGATTCTATCTATATATTTTAAATATAGTCAGTAGAAACTAACTAATATAGTAATAACTAACAATGCTAATTAGACTGGGACTGCTTGGACTGCTTTAATTAGACTGGAAAGTCATTGAACAATCATCAACAATGATGGTGCATTATTTAATTACCAGCCTCTTCTCTCAATACGGCAGATGCACCAGCAAATATTTAATAACTCTAGTTCTAGAAACAATTAATAAAATAATAAATACTCGATTTAAAGAGCATTAGTGTGAGGTTTAAGCACTCCAATCAGAAATTAAATCAGTCAACAATTGCAGACACCATAAGCGCACAAAGTCAAATTTCTTTTTAAAAAATAAAATTTAGCACTATTTAAGGTAGAACCGATGAAATTACGACAAGAAGTAATAGGACCAAATTAGTATATCTTTAATTTTTTTTGGGGGAGAGGGGGGGGGGGGGGGGGGGAGAATATATTTGCGTCCGCCATCTTTAATTTTTTAGGGGGGGGGGATATATTTTTTAACTTTTCGGATTTTTTCAATGGGCTTAGGCCAATTTCCGACCAAACGCAAAAAACCGCAAGTCTCTAGGTGGTCTAGAAGTATATAATAATAGTAGTAAAGTAATAATATAATAGCGAGTCTGTGGGGTTTGTTTACGGTGGGTCAACCTATTTTTTTAGGTTATGTTTTATATGCTTTTTTTTTATAAAATTGTTAATAACTTTGGTTCTACTTAATATTTTTAGATGAAACCAAGCCTACAAATTGCGTTACATGTTTGCGCTCACCCCTGAAAAAAAAATTAATCCATTTCATTTAGCCAGTTTTGCGCCTATAAAGTCTGACTGGGGCGACAGACACACATACATACACGAAAAAAGTTAAGGCCGGATTCAGTTTTTGGAATGTCTAAAATGAAAAAGTATCCAAAAAATTTTCAATTCTGACCAATGTACAGACAAAACTTTAATTTTATATATATAGATGTTATATATCAACAATTTGCTTCTCCTATGTGTGATCAGGGGCGGATTTAGCATCAAGTTTGGGTGGTGGTCACTACCAGGGGGGGGGGGGGGGGGGTCCTGGCATTTAAAAGAATTTTATATCATAATGAAAATATGAAAATAATTTATTGGTAAAGGTTTACTTACAGTATCTTAGGGGCTTACTAAATAAGTTATTAAATATAGGTACTATGTTGGGATATTAATAAACACATTATCAAATTTATTAAATTATGAGAGGGGGAAAATCAAGAAAAGAATTACATACTATACATTAGTTTAATTTAGAAAGGGGTTCGGGGGCCCTCCCCCGGAAAATTTAAAAATATGACCTCTTTAAACAGTGTTTTTATGCATCTCTGAGGTGAACTTTGATTTTAATACTTTGTCATCAAATAAATTAAACTTATGGTGTAATTCAATGGCACAAAAGTATGGACACCAAGTATTTTTAAAAGAATTTTAATACCTACTTAAAAATAGTAATTGTAGTATGTTGTAGTAAAAAAAAAATTGTGCACCTACTAAAGTAATCATTATAGATTAAATAAATCATTTAATAGCCATTGTGCAATATTACTTAAAATCTATAATTAACGATGCCATTTTATCAATAGTTATGATGGGGGCCCTAGGAAAATCATTTTTCATATAAAATTTTTATTTTTATATACATTTATAAAGTAGGTTTTGGCTACTTAATAGCCATTTCAGATTCTAAATTAGATGTTCACTATTCACAGTAACATGGTATCAAAGTGACACAAAATGGATAATCAATTATTAATGATAAAATATATGTAGTAAAATAAAATAAGGTTGGATATTTTAAACATTTTTTAAGTTAAATTCTACATTATATCTCAAACATTGGGGGGGGGACACGTCCCCCAAGGCGATGACACCCGTGATATTCCGTACTTTCATCCCAACATACAAATACAGTTATCTTACTGAGTGGTTACTGCAAAATGGAGACAAATATTATATTATATTTAATTTTTAAATGTGTAAAAATCAATTAACCCAAATCCTTGCCAACGCTTCTTTGTAACAAATCTGAAAATTTGAGGGGGGGTCATGACCCCTGTGACCCCCCCTCTAAATCCGCCACTGTGTGTGATATTTACTCATCAACAGTTTGAAAGGGAAAAAAACCACTAGATCTAAAGTATTTGTAATAAAAATTATCCGGTTTAGACTACTTAACAGCCATCTTCAGATTCTAAATCAGTTGTTCACAGTAACATGGTGTTAAAGTTAATCTTGGTTATTCAATGATGACGACTATAATATTTATTGTAGTAAAGGGTAAATCTTTACTTTGGACTTTTTTAAAACTATTCCTTTCCTTTTTTAAGTTTTTGGTAGTATTCATACTACGGAAAGTTATAAAATTTAAATTTAAATCAAATTATAATTATTATTAACAATGGGAGATAGACAGAGAGAAATAGACTCCAGCGCCGGGACTCGAATCACGGGCCTCTATATTTCCAGTACAGTGCTCTTGCCAACTAAGCTACACTGAAGAATAATTTCCTTTGTCAATAACGATACCTAGTCCCGAATTAAGCTTTCAAGTTTCCCTAAACTATTCCTTTTTACAGTAGAACCTCGATTAACCGTCAGGCACGGGACCAGAGCCTTGACGGATAATTGAAAAGACGGTTAAGCGAAAAAGGGGGTATATTTTTAATTTATTAAAAAACGAATTGTTATTTTATTAACAAATAGATGTTTATTTTAATAAATAATAAATTTACATACTTTTTTGATGGAAGAAGTCTGTTAATTTTTTTTTTTGTTTTAATATACTTCGAGCTTTTTTGGCTTTGCCGAGTCGAAGGTCAAAGAAAGTGGGGTGCGCAATGGTGTGTGGCCTGACGGTTAAGCGAGAAAGACGGTAAATCGGGAGACGGATAATCGAGGTTCTACTGTACATTGCAAAAACAATTTCAGTAGCATCTCGATAAATTCAATCTTATTTTTTTAAATTAATTCAAATCATTGTTTTAATTTTAGGGAAAATGAAGGAAGGTTATGGTTATTTTAGGTTGAGGTTAGTATGTTTTTTTTTTTTTACTTAACCATAACCTTCCATAATTACCTTAAAACATGACACTTTATGTTTTTTAAAACAAAAAATATTGAATTTATCTAGATGCTACAACTGGAATCGTTTTCATAATCTAAATAGGAATAGTAAAAAAAATACCTAAGTAAATCAGAAAGTAAGAAATAGGAGGGGGGGATTGCAAATTTACCCCCTCAATTGTTACTCCCCTATGTTTTTTTAGACTATAAATGATTTTGACTAAATAACTATTAAGACAAAAGGTTGTTAAGTCCAATGAACTTTGGGACAAAGGAATATCACAATTCTGTTTCTATAAGGGGAGTAACAATCTAAAGAAGAACATTCAGTACACCTTCTTTAGATTGTCACTCTCCTCTGTTTTGTTTATAAGGAATAAGGGGAGTAACAATCTAAAGAAGAACATTCAGTACACCTTCTTTAGATTGTCACTCTCCTCTGTTTTGTTTATAAGGAATAAGGGGAGTAACAATCTAAAGAAGAACATTCAGTACACCTTCTTTAGATTGTCACTCTCCTCTGTTTTGTTTATAAGAGGAGTAACAATCTAAAGAAGTGCCATTTTTTTAAGGCGAGCGTTAGAGGGTTAAATCCTAAATTTTAATTAAATGTTTTTTTCTAATTAAAAATATTAAATTAATAAAAAATTAAAATGATGTGTAACTATTAGACAGAGGGCGTTATATTATTATTATTATTATTATTTTTTTTTTTTTTCTTTTGGGTTTTAGTCCCGATCAACTGCCAGGGTTATTACAGGACGGGGGTTATCCGGCCACTTTACTCATCTACTCGATGAGATCATCAGTGTGATTATTATTATTATTATTATTATTATTATTTTTATTATTATTTAATTTTTTAAAATTGTTTTTAATAACTTGGGTTGGATACCTCTGAAATTCTATTTATATTAAACAAATAACAATTACCTTTGAAGCATTTTGATTTGGATAAAATTATGTTTTAGTTAAACATGTTATGAAATTAATTGTTTATTTTTCGTATTTTATTTTCTTCATCAAACGTCATTATTAATGTAATATTTTGTATCCCCCCCCCTTACTATTTATTTAAACATTATTTTCCCTATGCATCTATCTTTTATTTGTTTTTGATTGATCACCTGATAATGACATTTTAATTGGAATTTATTGAACTGTCAGATTCAAATTATACATTTAAAAATTAATTTATAAATTTTTCAATCTCATTCACTCATTGAAGTGATTTTATGCTGGAAGTAATTAATTTCTTTTTATTTTTTAAATTGATTTTATAATGATAGTTTTAATTTTTTTTTTTTTTTTTTTAAATAATTTGTTATTGGCTTTATTATATTTTAGTTGATCTATATATGAGTTTAAGAGTGATGGTGTCCTCATATTATTTTAACTTGTGTTTTTTTTTTTTTTTTTCCCCTCACTACAAAATTACAAAATAACATGTTAAACGTGTCATGCTGTAAATTTTGTATTATTTTGTTCGTAATATGGTGTTCTAGTTTAAAATTATAGTAAAATGTTACTTTACATACACTCCTACAGTGCGGACATTCCTCTAAAACAGTTTATGATGTTTACATGAGTTTATGTACTGTTTACATAGCAAATATGCTTCTAATTAGTGGACACTTTCAATAACAGTGGCTAACACCTTAATTTAAATAACTCCCTTTATAGTAAAGGAGATAGCGTGCAAAAAAGTGTCTGGCTAACATCAAGCTAGAATTTTGTGTATAAGTTAATCTTTTAGTGCCTTTTAAGAATATGTGGTCGGCTAAATTTGTATGCAGCACATAACTTGACAATATTCATTTAAAAAAAAAAATTAAAAAAAAAAAAAAACCGTAATCAGATATTTTTTTACACGCTATCTCCTGGACTATTAAAAAATAACTTTTTATAACAGATGCCTTAGTTTTTTTTTAAGTTTTATGAGAAATATTTATTTGATAACACTAAAGTGTTTTAAAAATAAAATGGCATAACAATATAAGATGAATTTCATTTGAGTACTGAATTCTTTTTAATGATTATTTTAGACTTTTTGAATTTTTGATCGTTCAAATTAGACTCTTTTCGACTTATTAATTATTAAGTTTGTAATCAAGTTTAATTACTTTGACCTGCCATTTTTGTTCATGTATAAGGATCCTAGCGGAAATATAGCCAAATTCAGATAATGTTAGAACCAAGAAAAATTAGGTTAAAAGTTTGTTTTGAGACCATTGATAATGTTAAAATATTATATTTTGTGGTAAACATGGGATATACTATTTATTTCTTGACATTTTAGGCAACATAACCATTAAAGGTTCTGGGTCAGACAGTTTTTCCGCTAGACAGCTCATTTTGACTAAAAATTGAATTAGTTGACACTCTGCAATTACAAGCAGTGTAATTGGGCACGTATAGAAACACAAATTACAGGCATATTTCTAATATTACTCTTTTGTAGTGTCTGTAAATTTCTGACTGCGAACTTACTGTTAATAAATTATTCATCTTTTAATTTTGATGATTTTTTTCAATGTGTGTTTGTTAATTGTTTGTTTTTGTGTTATTCAGGAGGGAGGTGTGCAAGTCCAGTAAAGTGGAGTAGCGACCAGGTGAGTGGCAGGCCCCGAGCGACTGTGGTTGTTCCAGCTAGCGTCACTGCTAATTTGAACCTCCCTCTCAGTAGTACTATCAGTCCAGCAGGATCAAGCTCTTCAGCACAGTCTAGGGGCATACTGAAGAAACATAGAAGTCTAGATGAGCCACCACCTCATGCACTCATAGTGGAATCTGCTAATTTACATGTGAGTATTCTTGTATAGATCAGGGGTGCTCACAGGGGCAAGCTTTGATGATGCAAGCTGCGCTATCAGAATTTTTGGGAGAATCTAATTTTGGGGTATTTTTCAGAGATCCCCCCCCCCCTTTGTCCCTTGTCTTTATAGTTATTTGGATAGTCATTTATATATACCGTATTGCTTCGAATATAAGACGCACTTTTTTTTTTACGTTTTTGCAACACGAAAATCGGGGTGCATCTTATATTCAAGGTGCGTCTTATAATCGATGTATTCACCATTATTTATTTCGATATGACCACCATTTTCAATTAATCTTCGTCTACACCTTCTTCGAAAGCTCTGTGTTGTACTACTTATCTCTTCATTTTTCTGCTTTATTTGCTCAAATGCAGCAATAATCCTATCCATTAGCTCGTAGATTGAAATAGCATTTCCTTCTGTAAGCAATGTTGCGTGATCTAACAACCTTTATTCTACCAACTATAGTCTAGGAGATAGCGTGCAAAAAAGTGTCTGATTAACATCAAGCTAGAATTTTGTATACAAGTCAATCTTTTAGCGCCTTTTAAGGATATGCGGTCGGCTAAGTCCGTCTGCGGGACATAGCTTGGCAATAGGCGTTTGAAAAAAACAAACCGGTGGAGAGTGGCCATGTCTCACTTATTATGGTGGACAATGTGATTTTCATGATCCTGAGTACAGAATTAGTTTGTAGACCAAAAATCAAGTCAATGTTATTTAAACACTTAATAGGTTAGTTTATCAAATATTACTAAAAATCAACGTGGTCACCTGTCAACGGACAAACTAACATCAACTTGATTTTTGGTCTACTAACAAATTCTGTACTCAGGATCATGAAAATCACATTGTCCACCATAATGGGAGGGACATGTCTGCTCTCCACCGGTTTGTTTTTTTCAAACGCCTATTGCCAAGCTATGTCCCACAGACGAACTTAGCCGACCACATATTCTTAAAAGGTGCTAAAAGATTGACTTGTATACAAAATTCTAGCTTGATGTTAGTCAGACAATTTTTTGCACGCTATCTCCTGGACTACTAGTTCAAAAATAGTTAAGATCATGTTTTTACTTTTTATTTCCAATTCTCTGAATATTGCCGGGATATTATTGTCGGCCTCCTTTTAGATGAATATAATTTTCAGGAATTTTAACGTCATCAATTTCCGATGAGATGTTTGGTGGAGGGGGTTCTGTTGTCCCTAGGTATTTCTGGTTAGTTGAGTTCTCTTTCTATTCCTCGTCTGTTGTCTTCTAGGTTTATTTAAACTTCGCGATGTTGGGAAAAGAAAGAAGGGTTCGTTATGCAGCCGGTGATAAAAGAAAAGTGATTCAATTTGCGGAACGCTAAGGTAAACGGGCCGCGGGAAATGAGTTTAGTATTAGTGAATGTAATGTGTGACGTTGGCGCAATGAAAAGCATAAACTTTTTAAATGCCTCAAATCAAGGAAAGCCTTCCTCATATACAAGTTATAACTTAAAACGATATTGGATATCAGACTATTACAAGTCTATAACAATTAAGACTTCTCTGATCACTTTTCAAAATCTAACCTTGATACTTCTCTGCCAGCATGGCGTATTGGCGTCTGCCTTACATCTAAATTGCCAAGTCCATAGCTATATGCTCGGATAGCCAAGCGCCTCTACACGCTCTCGATGCCCCTAGTGCAACCTCTGCACTGGTGAGGGAGTGTCGGGAGACACTAGTGCTGCTGGCAGAGAGCAAGGAGGTAACACTGCTCTGGGTCCCGGGACATCAAGGGATCCCAGGGAATGAGAAAGCAGATGAGGTAGCAAAAATAGGAGCCTCCACGCCTTTCTGTGGACCGGAACCTGCAGTTGACTGGTTGAAAGGTCAGGTTAAATCAGCCATTAAGAAGTGGGTATGGGATGAAGCAGATAAGGAATGGTTAGAAACAGAGGGATGCAGGCAGTCTAAGATGCTACTGCCGAAGATAAGCAAAAGGAAAACCAGATGGCTGATAGGACTGAGCAGGACCAATCTGAGAAACCTGGTTGGAGTGCTAACTGGACACTGCAGGCTCAGTAGACATCTGGCATTATTAAAAGTAGAAGAGGACTCCATATGTCCAGTATGTGGAGAGGAGGAGGAAACAGCTTACCATTACCTGGGAGTGTGTGAAGGATATGGGAGATTGCACTTTCATGTATTAGGGAAGGGAGAACTTGGGGCAGAGGAACTTGTTACGCTGAAGTGGCAAGATATCCTCTCCTTCATAATCCAAACAAAGATGTTTGAGAGTGAGCCTGGGGTTGGCAAAAAGGATCCAAAGGCGGTCTGTTTGCTAGGCTTGGCCTCCCCGCCCCCTTACTACTACTACATCTAAATAAAGATTTAATATTCCAACAATAGCCATTGGACTATAAATTTGATGTCTAAACGAGTTGGTAAAAGAGAGAAGGGAAGATGTTTCCTTTAAAACCGGGTGTATTTAGTCTTATATTCAATGCATTATTTTTTTCCACCAGATTATTGGTTCGAAAATCAGGGTGCTTCTTATATTCGGGGGCGTCATATATTCGAAGCAATACGGTATATATTAAAAAAAAAAAAAAAAAAAAAAAATAGGGGAGTAACAATCTAAAGAAGTACTGTTTCTTGCTCTAGCTCTCTAATAATTTTGCATTTCACATTATAGAGAAATCTCTTAGTCTTAGTTTAGAATTAGTTTCAGACGTTTAATAAAGCTCTTGACTTTTTACAGCGTAATATACTCACTGTACAAATGTCTAAAATAAAAAATGGAGGTCTGACTTTTTATAATCTGAGAAAGTTTCAGGTTTTTGGGTAATCTGGAAGTGTGTTGAAAATTTACTAAAAAATGTATACCTCACAAACCAGTGAAGTTAGGACTAAAATCATGAGCACGCTTCTAAAAGCATGTAAAAATTAAAATCAGGATTATCTTTTACTTTTTCAACTCCTACAACTTTTAAATTAGTTGAAATATGGAATTTATTTATTACTAATTCTCTTTTAAAAGAAAGAAATAATGTGTTTGAATGAGAATTTTGTTTTGTTTAATTTTCAGAATGGAAATGAAGAGATGAGGCCAATACTTAAAGGTCAAGGAAGACGTTGTTCATTGGAAGAGCTTAAAAGGAATCAAAGTCCTGAAGGACATCCTCAGGGTATTCTGAAGAGGAAAACAAGCAGCGGTGGTTGTGACGAACCTGTCATTCACGAACTTTGCGATATACCCCATGGAATTCTGAAGAGGAAAGGTTCCTCTCCTATCAGATCGCATCCTGTCAGTCCTGTTAGAGAATCGCTATTCGACGACCAACGTAAGACTATATTGAAGAAGAAATCATCGTGTGAAGAACCTCCAGATTCACCACTTCTTGAACCTTCTCATCCTCCTCGACCTATCCTCAAAAAGAAGTCAATCGATGAAGAGGAATGTCCCGCAGTTAGACCTATACTAAAAACTAAAAACGATGATGTCAACTCGCTCAATCACGATATTATCAAACCGATTTTAAAGCACAGTGAAGAATCATCAACTACGACCGTCGTGTATAGATCGAACTCTGTTAGATCTACGTATCAGAATCGCAGATCTTTGGACCCGAATTTCGTATACATGAGGCCCCATTCACCGTCTAACGAGAGACCATCTCGTCCTTTATCAATCGCTGAAAGGATTCTTCATCTTGAAACCTCGTTGGACCATGAGGCTCTGGCGCAGACTCCTGGTGCATCACCGTGAGTAACTTTTATAATTATTAATATTGTTATTATTAAATAATTAGTTGTTTTGGCTGAGATTTTGTGGTGCCACTTCATAATTATGACTAGAGAGGTTGGTAGAAAGTAACAACAATATTGCCACCACAATTTTATATTTATACTCACCAATGGGTTTTTTATGCGTGGTAACTTAGTAAGAGTGAATTCTGTACTAAGCTAACTATTTTACAAATTTTTAGACAAACTAACAGTACAAGGTGGGGGTAGACTAGGGCTGTTTGGGTAGAAGGATTACGGAAGGAACAAACTAAGGGAGATGGGGTTGAGATCCAAGGTGGGGCACAGTACAGGTATGGGTTAGGTATAAAATTTTTGTTTTTCAACTGCTTATAGCTAAACAACAATTCCTGATATTACTATAACTAAAGTACCTCCCAACTACTGACATTATTTTAAAGAAATAAAAAAAAAAAAATAGTTTTTTCAAGAGCAGAGTTGTTAAGATTAGATTTTTTTTTTTTATCAAAACATGCTATATTTGTGTCTTGGATAGCTCTTTGAATTTCCAAGTTTTCTAAGAGGTCCAAATGGGGAATGTCCATGGGGAAGTTGTCAAAACAAGCAGGAAAAATTTTACAAAACAAAAACGAATTTAGAGTCAGTTACAAACCATACACACAACTAGGCACAATTCTCGGTACAGTCAAACAACCAATCAAAACTAAAGATAAATGTGGAGTATATAAACTGATATGTGTGACCTGTAAAGGCATATATGTAGGACAATCCAGTAGGAAAAGAAGTACACGCATTGCAGAGCACTTTGCCTATTTGCAGTAGCCATATGCCATAACTTTCCGAGTCTCTCCGAAAATTTATCTGCTCATCTTCTTGCTGGTCTTCCTAGTCTTTGCATATGGATTCCGTTGCTATCTCCAGTCCATCTTTCTGTGTCCATCCTGTACAAATGTGTAGCCCATTTCTATTTTAACTTGTGGCCTTCCCTCATTAGACTTCTCCCTCCATCTCTTTTTATTATCTCTTTTTTATTTATTTTTTTCCATATTGTTTATACCAAATATAGTTGTTGGCATTGCGCTGAGATTATAGTCAGGGTGCCCATAGGCAAAAAAGTAACTTATACATACTCTTACCAAACCTTTTTGTATGGCTTGTTTAGGCAAAGTCTGACACCGTTTTCCTCTGTGACTTTTTTTAGTTTTGGGGCGTTTTTTTTTATTTGTACCCTAAAATTTTGACGCGTCAGAGTTGAAAATCGGAAAAAGTTCTGCGTCAGACAATATTAAAATGTTGAGTTATAGGATTCAAATAATGTATCTTGAGAAAAAAAGCTGGTTATTAATCATTAATTAATATTAGTTCATATTAATTAGTATCCATTATTATTAATTAAAATTAATTAAGATCATTAATTAATAACTGGCTAATTTTCTCAAGATACATTATTTGAACCCTATAAATCAACATTTTAATATTGTCTGACGCAGAACTTTTTCCGATTTTCAACTCTGACGCGTCAAAATTTTAGGGTTCAAATAAAAAAAAAGCCCCAAAACTAAAAAAAGTCACAGAGGAAAACGGTGTCAGACTTTGCCTAAACAAGCCATACAAAAAGGTTTGGAAAGAGTATGTATAAGTTACTTTTTTGCCTGTGGGCACCCTGACTATTAGCTTCTCATCTATTTTTACTTTCTCATATAAAGAGAAAGTATTGTGATGGCGCGAAAATTCGATTTTGAGATTTTGATGGATTTACACGTTTTGAGGTCCCCTGAGTCCAAAAAAGTGGTTTTTAAAAAATGTCTGTCTGTCTGTCGTCTGTCTGTCGTCTGTCGTCTGTCGTCTGTCGTCTGTCGTCTGTGCAGACGCCTGGAGCCTAAACTACTGGGCCGATTTTGACGAAATTTGGCATACATGTTCAGAAAAATCATACCCCGAGGCGAAATCGAGAAATGAATTTTAGCTCTAAATTTGGGGGCGCTACCCCCCAAAAACTCTGAAAAAACATGAAAAAAAATTATTTCTCGAAAACGGTTCCGACGATTTTGATTAAAAAATTCTAAAATATAGTCCATTCAAATACGAATCCAACGATATAAGCCGTTTTCCCGGGAAAAATCTAGTTCCTGAGAAAAAAGCTTAAAACGCGGACAGAGAGAGCCCGGGTTCGATTCCCCGCTAGGGAGAAGTTATTTTTATGATAAAACTTAATGAAATGCACAATAATAATTAAATTTACATACAAAAACAAATAAATGGAAAACACTGGGCTAAATAATTATGAACTCGTATATGAGAAAGTTTGTCTGAGTTGTCTCGGACCGATTTTTTTTTTTAAATAAGGCCCAAATCTGACTTCCATAAAGGATAGCTGGGAATATGCAACTTTGCAAGGTTCTAATTTTAACATTTTCGGATACACAACCTTTTAAGATTTTCTTAAGAAAACTAAAATGTTTTCCATCTTACGTTAATTCTTCTCTTTATCTCACCATTCATTGAATCGTGGAGTGAAAATTTCATAACATTGCCTATCACGCCTTTTCCATACCGTATTTGTCATTGAATTTTGGATTTTATCCATTTGACTGACTACCTGTCCATATTTTTATTAAACTTTACTATTATGGATAGATTTTTAAATTTGGCAAAAAATATTACACTTTTTCTTAAAGGTGCTTTCAAGTATTGAAATGTTTACTGTTATGTTGGGGTCATGTATTTGGCAAAGGTAATTTACCTTAACCCTTAATATATTTATTCAGGTCTATTTTACCCCTTATTCAATTTACTAAAAAGTAATTCCCTCTTAAAAGTGGGTTCACAGCTAGCGGATCTCGAAGCTTACAGATTCATCTATGGCCTTCTTACTTACTTCTTTTGCGGGTACCCAAATAGTTGATTCTTAATTACCTTTTTTGCGGAGCCATTTTAAAACCTGTATGAAACCTTCATTTCAAGTCCTCTTCTAATTTTTATGTCTTTGTTTTTATTTCAAACCCATTCTTTTAATTTAAAAAGTCCAGTCATGCACCATGACTTAATGAGCGAATTTTCAAAGAAATCTGCGTATTATTGGCTTATGATAATATAGGAAAATTTTGGTTTAGAATTTGCATGGGTGAAAAAACAAATTGGTACACAAGGGTACGGGGTACAAAAGTCAAAATAGTATTTACCCTTCAAGATGCATGTCGTTGGAAAGCTCTTTAAGAGTACAGTAATTGTTGTTATGTACTTTTTTATCATATTTTCATATAAAAGGGGGGTAAAATGGAAAAAACCCGTTTTTATGCTATTTTTTACCCTAAATTGTAAAAATTTGACCCCTAAATGAACTCCAAAAATTCTGGCCAACGAACTCATTCTTTCTTTTGATATTATTGACATTTTAAAATTTGTTTGAAATTTTTAAGTGCATCCTAAGGGGAGATATCGTCTGGAGTGACACATATATACATACATATATACATACATACATAAAAAAAAGTGTTAAATTTTAAGGATCGATTCAGAATGGTCTAAAACGGATTTCCATGGAAAATTTTTTCAAAAATTCGCATTACAAAGATTTTGAAGCCAGTGCAATAGCGTAAATTTCTTTGAAAATTCGCTAAAAGTAATTATTGATTTTAAAAATACATTTTATATTATTTTTAAAAAATATATTTCTACTACTATGATAACTATTTTAAATCAAATTATAATTATTATTAACTACGGGAAACAGACAGAGAAAAATACACTCCAGCGCTGGGATTTGAACCACAGATTTAAATTAAAACATAATCTTTCCGTAGTATGAATACTACCAAAATCGTAAAATATGAATTTCTAATATGATAACTATTTTGTTAATTTTTTTTCTACTGGGAGAGAATTCTTGCAATATTTTTGTATACCTAATTTTTTTTTTTTTTTTTTTTTTTTTTTAACTTGATTTGAATAGTAGATTAATCTATCCCTCGCATTAAAAGAAAAACAAAAGTACTTTAAAGATGTCTTGTAAAGTTATTAATAAAAATAAAAAAATAAAAGAAATCAGTGAAAGATCATAACAACTACTTAATACTGTCAATACATTTACTTGCATTAAAATTATGTATGATAAATAGAATTTAAAAATTGAATAACTATGAACAACAGCTGAAAGTGTACTGTTTAAAAAGTTTATTGTTAAATCACAAGAAAACATTCAACAGCAGAAATTATCCATTTAGAATAGTAGACAAACAAATGAAATCTGCTTTGTTTTGTTTATAACCTGACTGAACGCCATGGGGGAAACCAGCAAATAAGTCTTCCCGGCTTCATGAATATATTGTTAACTATATAGCCGTATACATGCCGAGATCCACTAGCTGTGAACCCACCTTAGCACTCTAGTTATCTATATATATAAAATTAAAGTTTTGTCTGTACATTGGTCAGAATTGAAAATTTTTTGGATACTTTTTCATTTTAGACATTCCAAAAACCGAATCCGGTCTTAACTTTTTTCGTGTATGTATGTGTGTCTGTCACCCCAGTCAGACTTTATAGGTGCAAAACTGGCTAAATGAAATCGATTAATTTTTTTTCAGGGGTGAGCGCAAACATGTTGCGCAATTTGTAGGCTTGGTTTCATCTAAAAATATTGAGTAGAACCAAAGTTATTAACAATTTTATAAAAAATGTATATAAAACATAACCTAAAAAAATAGGTTGACTCCGCCTTAAACAAACACCACAGACTCGCTATTATATTATTACTTTACTACTATTATTATATACTTCTAGACCACCTAGAGACTTGCGGTTTTTTGCGTTTGGTCGGAAATTGGCCTAAGCCCATTGAAAAAATCCGAAAAGTTAAAAAATATATCCCCCCCCCCCCCTAAAAAATTAAAGATGGCGGACGCACTTTAAAGTTTTTTAGAAGCTTATTGTGGCTAAACGGTAAGTTGTATCGACAAGCTGATTGCGCCAGCGGTAACTTATTTTAAAAGATCTACAACATTGGACCTATGAAATTTGTTGTACCTTTATCGGTTCAACCTTAAATAGAGCTACATTTTATTTTTTTTTTAAATAAATTTCACTTTGAGCGCTTATGGCGTCCGCAATTGTTGACCGATTTAATTTCTGATTGGAGTGCTTAAACCTCACACTAATGCTCT
Source organism: Gerris lacustris (assembly GCA_951217055.1). Taxonomy (NCBI): domain Eukaryota; kingdom Metazoa; phylum Arthropoda; class Insecta; order Hemiptera; family Gerridae; genus Gerris; species Gerris lacustris. The sequence goes on from OX578286.1 coordinate 32,255,889, forward strand.
TTAAATCGAGTATTTATTATTTTATTGATTGTTTCTAGAACTAGAGTTATTAAATATTTGCTGGTGCAACTGCCGTATTGAATGAAGAGGCTGGTAATTAAATAATGCACCATCATTGTTGATGATAGTTCAATGACTTCCCAGTCTAATTAAAGCAGTCCAAGCAGTTCCAGTCTAATTAGCATTGTTAGTTATTACTATATTACTTAGTTTCTACTGGCTATTTTTAAAATATATAGATGGAATCCAAACTATGATTTGGAGAGTATTATATTCTTAATAATGGAATTAATGATGTGTAATATAGTCCTGTTTTATTCCTAGAAGGCTTTGGAAACAAAACTATTTAGGAATTTAATTTAATTGCTAGGCCTACATGATTATAGGAAACACAGCCACTAATACCTAGCATGAGCCCCATGCGGAGCGCGGGGTGAAAGCTAGTATTATAATATGATAGATGCAATAAAATCAAATATCAATAAGTCCAAAAAAGATACAAGAACTGCTATCTAGCGGATTTTTACATAACTTCTCTTTAAAACTTATTAGTTCCTCCTTTCACCAACAGATAGCAGGGCAATGTAAAATATCAATATTTTTTATTTTCACACTCAAATCTTTCAATATTTTTAAAGATTTTTATGTTTTATACTTATTTTCAATTAACATTATTATAATTTTGTCCACTTGAATAATTATAATTTATTAGATTTTAAGTATGGTTTTTATTTATTATTAGCAGATAATGAGTTTTTTTTATTTATTAAATTTTTTTGTAGTAAGTATCTATATAAATTCACAAATCGTAGGAGCACCATAAGATTTTGAACTTTGTGATACCAAATTTAGTATATTTGTTAATAGTGCATAGATAGGGGGTCATAGTAGGTGGTAGGATTTAAGTGTATATACCAATTACTTTATAGAATGAAAATTTAAGTTTCATTAATGTTATTTTGGATCTATGTAGCAAGCATTTAATCTAATAAAGTTAAATATACAAATTTGCCTCATTTTTAAAAAAATAAATTAATAAATAATAATAATAATAAAGGTAAAATTATAATTAATTTAATATTAATAATAACATAGATTCATAAAAGATATATAACATAACTCAACCAAACATTGTAACATATAACATATACATAATTGCCTCTACACAAATTTTTCATGTATGTTAAAAAATACACGATAGAAACCAAAAATAACTTATTGTTTTTAGAGAAAACTTTCCGTTCAATATGCTTGTCGATCATTTATATATTTTTTTTCTTTGAAATGTTGGCAGAATGCCTTACAAGTTTTCAGGCCTCATTTATCATTTTTAAGAACATAATTCAAACAGACCTTATGTATGATTTTAAGATTTTAGATTGTTTTTTCCTGTTCGAGGGGAAATCCAACGATATCTTTAGTAGACAAGAAAAAACACCTCACTAGTAGGAACATAAGGAAAAATAAGATGTAGAGGATTTGGATGTTAGTTTTCTTCTTTATTTTTAAGTAAATCATCGAAAGGAAAATTAAAAATAAATGAAAAGAAAATAAGGTGAATGAATCGTAAAGGTAGAAAATAGATAAAATAATTCATAAAGTATTTTCTTAGAAAAAAGTTATAATTTCAATGGCAAAACCAAGAAGCAAACCAAACATTTATAATTTCAATGGTGAAACCAACGAGAAAACCAAAAAGTTATAATTTCAATGGTGAGATCTTGTTTCTTCAAATTTGGTGTTTTTGAGGTATAATTCTCAACATGTTCAGAAAAAATGCTCAATTTATCTGGTTTACCCTTGTATTTATAGTACATTACGCGTCTAGTGCGGAAAGTAGCATTTTGCATGCGAGTGTGGAGTTTGCAAAAACCACACGAGCAATGCCAAATGCCGTTTTCGCACGAGTTGCGTACCGTACTTTATCTACGATTGTTAGATTTAAATAATAAATACAGAAAAAAATAAACTTGCTGTATGTAAGTTTGTATCTCTCTCTTGATAAAAATGGCATTAATTCTTGAGTTGTATTTTTTGCCGAATTAATTATTTCTGGAGGAGTATTATTCTCCACATTTTCGTCAAAATCACTTGATTCACTCATTGTTTTTCACTAAAAACTCGATATAAACAGTTACTTTAATAAAAGAACAGCAAATTAGTTTTGTTAAATGTAAACAAACTTGCTAATTGTGCGTAAAGCTGAAGAATTCCTCTTCTTTACCGCCCTAGGGTGGTAAAGAAGAGGAATTCTCCAGAACTATGAGACGCGCATGCGCAATGAATACAAGTACGTAAAGAATCACTTTCTACGCATCTAAACAGAGATACAATGTTTATATTTCGAATCAATCGTAGATAAAAATGTTTTTACATTTTTAACAGGTAAGTGTGGTCTTGTACTTTACTGTACACACTCTTATCTTAGTGTATTTGACCAGTGACAGTTATTATTATAGGTATTTTAGCATTCCTACAATTTTTTACTTTCTCATATATGTGTAGATTATTATAAAGATTATAACGTATTGTGATGGCGTGAAAATTCTAATTTGGAGATTTTGATGGATTTACACGTTTTGAGGTCCCTTGAGTCCAAAAAAGTGTTGTTTCCAAAAAAAAAAGTGTCAGTTTGTACTCTGTGCAGTGTTGTGTGTCAGACTGTGCACAAGCTTTTTTAAGATTTTAAACATTTGCAGATTGCTTCCTTTCATGTGCTTCTCTTTTCACAAATATTTTTGTAACTCATATGTTGAAGTCCATCTCATTATACATTCTTCCATTTATACTTTTATACGACTCTTCTATCAATGATAGAACACGAGAATAGCTATGTGCCACACTAATAGACAGTTATTTTTCTATTTAAATCTATTTTAGACTTACAATATTGCTTCCAAGCTTAACAAAGGTAAGGGAAACATTGTAATCGTTCTGAAGAGAGAAATATTTGTATGTCTCTGATTTCAAAAATTATTAGATAGAAATCTGTTAAACATCAGAGAACATTTTTGGTCTCATTTCTGTCTGTCGGTCTATGTACAATTTTTACAAACTAACATATCTTAACAATTGCTCGTCTAATTTTAGTTAAATTTGGATGGTAGGTCATAATTACTTCATTGTTGGTCCCATATAAGTTTCAACCATTGGTGTCTCTTCTGCGTCCACACTAACATACATTTATTTACACCAATATGTTTAAAAGTAACCATCAGATATTAAAGGAATTTGAATGCTTTGTCAAGGGTAGGCCTATAGGTAGGGTTACCATAATTTATGAAGACCAGATCTGGACAGAGGGAACTCCCGGGGGGGGGGGGGGGGGGAATAATATATTTCCCTATATAATTTTTTTGTGATATTGGGAAAATGAATAAGTTACAAGTATTATATAATTACGTTATATATTTATTAATATAATATTTGTTAATATTTATTTATTAATATCATATTCAACTTTTGCTTAATATTATTTCTATTAATTTATTTTAATTTAATATTATTTCTATTTCTTTGCTGGGTCCAGGGATGGGCTCTTTATTAGTTCTTGCTTCGTACTTTTCAGATGAACTAATTTTCCTTAGAAAAGGCTTGTAGTCATTTTTGATTTTATCGCGGAATTCTGAGCATGTCATTATAGAATTTGCTTTAATATTAAAGCAAATAATAAACTCATAAGAAACACGTTTACAACTGACAGAGGTAATCTTCCTCTTTCAGGCGTCCAAATAGACCCTATAATCGCTTTTGCTGCATTTTCCATTCATCTATGTAAAATCCGGACATTTCTCAAATCCGGACGCAAAACCGGACTGATGTTTCAAATCCTGACTGTCCGGACGAAATCCGGACGTATGGTAACCCTACCTATAGGGTACTTCTTCAGATTGTTACTCCACCATGTTTTTTTTTTTTTTTTTTTTTTTTTTTAACAATATAAATGACTAACTAAATAACTATTAAGACAAAGGAATGTTTAGGCTAATGTACTTAGAGACAAAGGATTATCGCACTTCTCTTTTTTATAAGGGGAGTAACAGTCTGAAGAAGAACATTTTGTACAACTTCTTTCAATTATTACTCCCCTCTGTTTTGCTTCCGAGCTTACCGAAGGTAACGGAAGCATTGTGTTCACTTTTGAGAACTAAAAAGTTTTATGCCTCCGATTTTAAAAATTCTAAGACAGAAATCCGTTTCAGACATCAGGGAACATTTTTGGTTCCGTGTCTGTCTGTCTGTCGGTCTGTGTGTCCGCGAATCGTGTAATGTGCGACGATAACTTGAGTAAATGTTGCCCGATTTTGATAAAATTTGGTAGACATGTTTATTTTACCAATGCTCAGGTCGAATTCGTTGGACACCGTTATCCGTTCAAGCGTTCACGCACAACGCTCACAAACTTCAAATTTAAAATTGGAATTTTTGGTCAGGAAAACATCAAACTTCATCTATTTAATGAGACAAATATTTTTTTCAAATACAATTTTTTAGTAAAACCTACAGCGACACCCCTATAAAGTGTTAAAGATCGCTAAAAAAATGTTAATTGTTCTTACACAATAAACAATATAACAATAAAGTAATAAAACTTTAATTTTAATATAACAATAAAGTACATGATAGGAAGCGAGGAAGCTATGTGCCACACTAATTGGCAGTGTATTTTTTTTTTTTTTTTCAAGGGAAGTAACAATCTAAAGAAGTGCCATCTATAGATTCTCTATAATAATTTCAAACATCTGCACTCTTAAAATTTTGCCTAATTGATACTTTTATTCGTTTAAAAAAATCTAAAAAACAATGTTGACAGATTTTTTATAAAAAGAGGGGGGAAAAATTTAATAAATTAGACAATAATGGGTTTTAAAAGCATTACACCATTAAAGTATAAGTGATAGGACTCGAGAAAGCTATGTGCCACATTAATTGGCAGACTATTTTTTATTTTTAAACAATTAGTTATGGGAACTAGGAAACAATATGTGAACACAGTTCAGTCACCTCTGTATTAATATATAGTTATACCTGTGTGTACCAGGTAATAAATACACAGTGTTTCTACGATCTAAGTGTATGTGTGTTGGGTCTATGTCTGCTCTATGCTGGTATTAGTCTAGCTGAGTGCCAAGTAACACCATCCAATATAAATAGACCGTTAAAACTTGGCACTTCAAACCAGGGGGGGTTTGTTGTTTATTAATGTGATTCAATTGTAATCCCATTTAAATGGAAATGGATATCTTCCTCTTTTTCCGTAACGGGCGTCTTTACAAGTTATATTTTTATTTTTCACAGTTTCAGTTTTGATATAGTAAATTAATTTAATTAGTATAACCATTAAATTTGATGAAGAAGTAATTACACTACATTTTCAAAGAACATAAGAATATTATTGACATTATAATTAACACCTAATTGTTAAAATCAACACCTAAACAATGAGTATTAACACCCAACTATAAAAATATTACAACTATAACTATTAATGAGTCATTCTTATTGGAAATTGGGTATTTGCTGTCGCTACCACTTCAGATGCAATTTGATATGTTTAAATGAATAATTTAAAAGTCAATAAGGGCCCAATATTTCGCCATACATATGTAACACTATTTAGTTACTCAAGAAAAAATTAAAATTTGAAAATCAATTGAGTTTACTCATTTAAAAAAATTAAAATTATTATGCGAGAAACATCTGTGAGTTGGATAGGATATGTAGCGTGAGTGGAGGTCATTATTAAAAGTAGAAAGAAAAGTCTCTTCATGTAAAATATTTATTGAAAAAATCAAAGCAGCTTTCAAAACCAGATACTGGCAAAAGTCAGCACTTCTTTAGACTGTTACTCCCCTTATAAAAACAGAAGTGTGATATTCCTTTGTCCCAAAGTACATTGGACTAAACATCCCTTTTTCTTTATATTTATTTAGTCAGGCCTTTATATTCTAAAACAATTTAGGGGAGTAACAATCTAAAGGAGTACCCACAAGTCTTGTGCCAGTGTCTGGTTTACTTGGCTCACGCTGTTCTATGAGCTCTTTTAGTTGATTTAAATTTCCACAATTTTCATCACTGAAGATGGCCTTATAGAGACCAGAAGCTCCTTTGATTTTCCAAATAAATATTTTACATGGAGAGACTTTTCCTTCTACTTTTTACTACGTTTTTATTAGCTTGCTTTGTTGTTTGTTTGTTTGTTTATTTGTTTGTTTGTCAGGTACAAATCTGGCAATCGATTTCTAACTAACTTCCCGAATAGCTAGACATTTGAAACTCTTTGCATAGCTCAGAACACAGTGACAATGCATTATTTTAATACTTTTAGCCATCTTTCAGCAGAATTTAATTAGTTTTCAGCACATTTTGCTGTGCGGAAAGTTAGTTCGGAAAAAATCCGCAAGTTATTTTATTTGTTTTGCCATATCCAATATTTGCTCAATCTTCATTTTGACTGGTCTCAAATTTGTGATAGATAAACATTGAATGATAGCAAAACAGGAAATATCGATTATATTATTTATCGATTATATTATTTCAAATATATCGACGGCATGCTTTAGATTTGGTGTACAAAGATTTATCCTTTTATAGGTTTAAGGTCAGCTCTCTGGATGGTTGTCATTTATGTGAAGTAAATAAATTCGGAACTACTTTTTTTTTTTCACTAACATTATATATTATATAACAATAACAATTATATTATCAACATTACATACGATTCAACAGAAAATTTAAAAACGTAGTATATAAAAAGTTCTTTTTATCTTGAAATTATTATCTGTGAGTTGGTTCTTTTACAGAACAAACGAAAGAGTTCATTTTCAGTCCTAATTCTGAAATGAAGCTAAGTTTCTCTGAGCACAAACTTTTGTTCAAGATAAAGGCCCCCATACACGGTCAAAATGTTTTGTGCAAACATGATGTTTGACATGTACGGCCTAAATACCCTACATCAGGTTTGCGCAAAATGTTTGATCGTGTATGGGGGCCTTTATAAGAGACTTGCTATGGCTAGAAAATTATTCTGATGAGAAAGAATGTTTCATATTTTGACATAAGGTGAGCAAAAAAAAAACTGTTTGACAGACACCCTATAGAGAAGAGTCTCACTGCATCATCGTTGCCATTCTTATCTCTAGCCTGGCTGCTTTCTTGACCTCGCCTTTTGTTTCTGCAAGTTTCCTTTTCTCTTGTGCCAGCAGGGATCATTCATATTGACCTGCTATCTGAGCTATCTCCAAAGTTTCCTTTTCTCTTGTGCCAGCAGATCAATAGGAATGATCCCTGCTATCACCAGGATGGCTGCTTCTGATACTGTGCTATAAATTTTTTTAAGGGGAGTAACAGTCTAAAGAAGAACATTCTGTACACCTTCTTTAGATTGTTACTCTCCTCTGTTTTTTTTATAAGGGGGGTAACAATCTAAAGAACTGCCTTTTTATAATCCGGCAAGTTCTCCAGCAGACGGCTTTGCCATACCTGTTACTTTTGTTAAAAAATTATCTATTTTGCATATTTTATTAATAAAATATTTTGAATTGAATATTAACAATTTTCCAAACCCATTTTGAGCATCTGGATAATTTTCTTCCACTTCTCAATTTTTGTAATTACATAATTCATTGAATCTCTCCCTTGTGTTTCGAGATTGTATAAAATATAAAATGATTTATTTATTTTTTCTTGGCTCCAATTGTTCTTCGGTTGCATACACTATTCTTTCTTTCATTATTAATTATTTCTTCTTCGCCTATTTGCTTTTCGCCTCTGTACTGTCGCCAAAAAAAAGAAATGAAGAAAATGATTTACCAGAGGGTATTCCCAAGTTAAACGGTTTGTCTTTTTAATGGTTTTTTTTTTCAAGAAACTCAGATCTATTTTTAATTTATCCATTACACTTTTCCAGTGTTTTCTCATTCTCAGTCCCATCTATGTCTCTAAATATTTCTCCTTTTCTTCTATTGTCGTCTTAGTTTTTATTTATTCATTTCCATTTTCCACTATTTTCATTTTGATAGTTGTGCACTCTATTTCTAAAAATGTCAAATCATTTTTTTCTTCTTTAATTTATTTTCGCTCTGGAGCTATACTATTAGTACAATAAGAGGTGCTTTCTCTGACATTTTGTAAACCACATTTGCATTAATCCCTTCTAATTATTTAAATTTGTTTTAAAAAAAAAGACAGTTTCTTTTAGGGTTTTCATGTTTCAAAGTTTGTTCATTTTTAGTAATTAAAGAAGAAGGTGTACAGAATGTTGTTCTTTAGACTGTTACTCCCATTATAAAAACAGAAGTGTGATATTCCTTTGTCCTAAAGTACTTTGGACTAAACATACCTTTTTTCTAAATAGTTATTTAGTCAAAGTCATTTTTATAAAAAAACAGGGGAATAACAATCTAAAGAAGTACGAAAAGATTACTCTCCGAGATACATGTTCCAACTTTTTTCATTTTTCCCCTTCTTTCTCTTATACATAGAAAGTATTGAGGTGTAGGATTTATTTTTTAAAATTGAATGTATATTTTAATGAATTGTTGGTACTTTTTTAGATTGTTACTCCCCTTTGTTTATTTTAGAATATAAATGGATATAATTAGTTACAAATTCCTTTCTCTAAATAACTATTAAGGCAAAGGCGATGTTTGGTCCAATGTACTTGGGGACAAAGTAATATCAAACTTCTGTTTTTATAAGGGGAGTAACAGTCTAAAGAAGAACATTCCGTACACCATTTTTAGATTGTTACTCCCCTCTAACCACCTCTAACCTCCTCTTTTAGATTGTTACTCCCTTCTGTTTTTTTTCTTTCTCATATAAAGAGGAAGTATCGTGATGGCGCGAAAATTCGATTTCAATGGATTTTCACGTTTTGAGGTCCCCTGCGAGTCCAAAAAAGTGTTTTTTAAAAAAAAAAAAGTTTATCTGTCGTCTGTGCAGACGCGTGGAGCCTAAACTACTAGGCCGATTGTGACGAAATTCGGCATACATGTTCAGAATTCATACCCCGAGGCAAAATCAAGAAATTAATTTTAGCTCCAAATTTGTGGGCGCTACCTCCCAAAAACTTTTTAAAAAAACCGTGAAAAAGAAAATTTATCGAAAATGGTTGCGACGATTTTTATTAAATTATTCTAAAATGTAGTCCATTTAAATGCCAATCTAACAATATAAGCTGTTTCCCCGGGAAAAATGTAGTTTCCAATGTATTAATGAAAATAAATCTGATTTTGTTGAAAATCGAAAAACAAAAAGTTGTTAAACAAAAAGTTGTGATTATAATGAGAAAGTTAGCCTGAGTTGTCCCTGACCGATTTTCTCTTTCTTAAGACATCAAAATCTCAAGCTCGAATTTAAGAAACTTCGCAAATACTTATTTTTACTTTCTCATATAAAGATAAATAATTGTGATAGCGCGAAAATTTGATTTAGAGATTTTGATGGATTTACACGTTTTGAGGCCCTCTGAGTCCAAAAAAGTGGTTTTTAAAAAATGTCTGTCTGTCGTCTGTGCAGACGCGTTTAGCCTAAACTACTAGGCTAATTTTGATGAAATTTGGCATACTTGTTCAGAAAAATCATACCTCGAGCCGAAATGAAGAAATGAAATTTAGCTTCAAATTTGGGGGTGCTATATGCGCTGCTTCCAAAAACTCCGAAAAAGCGTAAAAATAATATTTCTCGAAAACGATTGTGACGAATTGTATTAAACAATTCTAAAATGTAGTCCATTTGAAAACGAATCTAACTATATAAGCCGTTTTACCGGGAAATATTTAGTTTCTGAGAAAATAGCTTTAAAGACGGGCGGAGAGAGGCCGGGTTCTATTCCCCGGTGAGGGTGTTATTTTTATGATAAAATGTTAAATAATAATTAAATATACCTAAGAAAACTCGAAAATTTATAAATATGGAAAACACTGAGCTAAGTAAATTTGAACTCGTATATATGAGAAAGTTTGTCTGAGTTTTCTCAGATCGATTATTATATATATACTGATACTGAGATAAATAAAATAATATAATAAATAAATGTAGCACCAAAAATGAAATTATAGGTACACTCATGTTATCAATATTTTTATTGTTTCTTTGTTTCAGTCCTTTGATTATTATTTGAATTTGCCTTTTATGATGGTATATCACACTTCCTCTATTTCTCGAGTCTTTTCTAATGTCTCTATTATTTTATTTTGGCTCACTCTATCTTTTTAATTTAGATCACTCCATTGCTCTTTTCTTTCTCTTGTCCTGATGAGTGAGTGAGTTATACTCTGATCTATTTTTGGAGCAGTAAACCGCTCCAAAAAAAATCCTCCTTTAAGTCTCCGCATCCCCACCCGGTTATTTCGCTCTAAGGCATATCCTATTTGTACTATTGCCAGAGACTCAAAAAATAAAGAGTGGGGGATGGTTTTTAGTTTTTTTAAAGATCTCATGTCAGTTCGCGACTCGCGCTCCTACAAAAATTATAGTTTGGATGAATTTTTTAGTTTTGTCCAAAAACAAAAACAATAGAAAAGTAGAACGAAATAAACGTGTTCGGTGAATTGTTAATTTAAAAAAAAAAAAAAAATAGTTTTTTTTTATCTTAAATATTGTTAGTATTATTATTTTATTAATGTTTAATTAATTATTTATTTATTTAAGTTTTTTTTTTACCGAGATTTTAGTGGAACTTACCTGTTTTAATTAATTCATAATACATCATTAACATAATTGATATTGTGTGTTTTTGTGGACAAAACAAAAACAAACTAACTTATAACAAATAAACTTACTCTTAAATTTGATGAGTGCAATAAAAAAAATCACAATGGCTAAAATGTTTGTGTGGTTGATGACGAGGTAGTTCATAGATGGATTTTTGTCTGTCTGTCTGTGTCACTCATAACTCCCACAGTTTTTAAGCTGGAGAGTTGAAATTTGGTACAGTAAGATTGATGAAAATGACTAGGTCTACCGTGAACTGATGATTTCTTAATTCTTACTATATATCGTGGGAAACACATTATATCGTGGGTGAGAGACACACTGTATATCGTGAGATACACTGGATATCTTTGGACACTCTGTATATAGTGGGACACACATTATATCGTGGGTGAGAGACACACTGTATATCGTGAGATACACTGGATATCTTTGGACACTCTGTATATAGTGGGACACACATTATATCGTGGGTGAGAGACACACTGTATATCGTGAGATACACTGGATATCTTTGGACACTCTGTATATAGTGGGACACACATTATATCGTGGGTGAGAGACACACTGTATATCGTGAGATACACTGGATATCTTTGGACACTCTGTATATATAGTGGGACACACATTATATCGTGGGTGAAAGACACACTGTATATCGTGAGATACACTGGATATCTTTGGACACTCTGTATATCGTGGGACACACATTATATCGTGGGACCTACTATATATCGTTAGATACACTGAATATCTTTGGACATTCTGTATATCGTGGGACACACATTATATCGTGGGACCCACTATATATCGTTAGATACACTGGATATCTTGGGACACTGTATATCGTGAGACAACTGTTATATCGTAGGAGATTCTGTATATCGTAGGAGACACTATATATCGTGGGGCACACTGTATATATCGTGGGATTACACTGTATTGTATACAGCGTGATAACATATATACACTTTATAATATGTTTATATATTTTTTGTTTTTTCCTGCAAATTAGTTGCACAAAATCCTCAATATAAAAGTTCTTTAAACGTCTTAGTTCTTCTTATACAATGATTCGAATTATCTTAGATCTGATGATTACTTAATAATGGTGTTTTTAAAAACACCAACCTCAGTATTTAAATTTCCCTGCGTTCTATTTTTGGGAAATTATTTTTCAAACTCTTTACCCTTTGTAAAATCAAATCTAATATGTACTAATATTTTGACGGAGCCATTGTTTGTAATATATATATATATATATATATATATATATATATATATATATATATATATATATATATATATATATATATATATATATATATAATGCTTTTATAGTCCGAAAATAATGAATTATCTGTTAGCACATTTTCCTTTGGCAAGAGCTATCGAAACTTTTTTTCTATCCCTACCGCTCTTTACATCCAATATTTAAAATAAATATTAAAAAATTAAATGAAATGTCATTTGCTTCTTTGATAATTTATTTATTTATGTATAAAATTATATTATTTATTAATATATTTTACGTATAAAGCACTTTGAAGTAATTTATTTATTTATTATTTTGGTTTTGTAATAATTTTTTTTTTAACATTTTAAAGAACTTAAAAAAGTTATATTTTTTATTGTTTATTCGTTTTACAATCCGTGTGTTATAGTTCGCATTTTGATAACGATCAGTTAAAAATGTTTTGTTATTTTATCGTTGTTTAGTTTTTATTTGTAATAACTCTGGTATTAATCTTCACAAGTTTTTTATTACAATCAAGGTATGATTTTTTTGTTTTCACTCTTAAATCTATATTTATTTTTTTTAAATTGATTAAAAAGTGTATTATATATATACAAAGATGATATTGATGTGGCATTAAAAAGTCTGTATGTATTATGTATATAGAGAGATGGTATTGATGTGGCATTAGAAAGTCTGTATGTATTCAGCATATAGAGAGATGGTATTGATGTGGCATTAGAAAGTCTGTATGTATTCAGCATATAGAGAGATGGTATTGATGTGGCATTAGAAAGTCTGTATGTATTCAGCATATAGAGAGATGGTATTGATGTGGCATTAGAAAGTCTGTATGTATTATGCATTTAGAGAGATGGTATTGATGTGGCATTAAAAAGTGTGTATGTAATATGTATATAGAGAGATGGTATTGATGTGGCATTAAAAAGTCTGTATGTATTATGCATATAGAGAGATGGTATTGATGTGGCATTAAAAAGTCTGTATGTATTATGTATAATATAGAGAGATGGTATAGATGTGGCATTAAAAAGTGGGTATGTAAGATGTACATAGAGATGTGTTATAGATGTGGCATTAAAAAGTGTGTATGTATTATGTATATAAAGAGATGTTATAGATGTGGCATTAAAAATTGTGTATGTATTATGTATATAGAAAGATGTTATAGATGTGGCATTAAAAAGTGTGTATGTAAGATGTACATAGGGAGATGTTATAGATGTGGCATTAAAAAGTGTGTATATAATATGTATATAGAGATGTGTTATAGATGTGGCATTAAAAAGTGTGTATGTATTATGTATATAGAGAGATGGTATTGATGTGGAATTAAAAAGTGTACATATAATATTATGTATATAGAGAGATTATATTGATGTGGAATTAAAAAGTGTGCATATATTATGTATATAGAGAGATGATATTGACGTGGAATTAAAAAGTGGGCATATATTATGTATATAGAGAGATGATATTGACGTGGAATTAAAAAGTGGGCATATATTATGTATATAGAGAGATGATATTGATGTGGCATTAAAAAGTCTGTATGTATTATGGCATTAAAAGTTGTTTTAATGACGTTTCGCCCAATACTGCAGAAAAATGGTAGCATGTCTGCTGTATAATGCATTTGGATTACTACTACTGCTACTGCCTTCTCACTGCTACCTATTGCTTACCCTACTACTACACTCCTGATGTTTGTAAACGACAAACTATATTCTAAACATTCGATATGGACTTAGGATCTATGAATCCGTTATAATATAATGAAAAAAGTTAATTTTGAGAATGTATCATATTGTGTGTATGTATGATAGTTAATTTGTACTATAGCAGCATTTTCTTGTGGCATTTCTTCATGGATATATTTTAGGACCGAGTACAGAAGAAATTTCCGTAAAAGAAACAAAATGAAGAACTGTCGTTCTAGTTATTTTAAATAAAGTCCCAATGAAGTTAGAATCTAACAGGAGGTAGCTCGATTTTGACTTTTTAGTTTTATATTTCCTCACCTGGAGGTAACACAAAAACGTATCCATGATTCAATGTTTTTATGAAGTGAAGACATTTTGATAAGAAATGGAAGGTTACAAGAAGCAGGTTATAGAGTAGTGCGATTTTGCATTTTTTAAAAAATCAAATCTCTTTTGGCTCTAATTGCTTTTGTATAGGAAACGCCTGCCAATCAGTATACCACATAGTTTATTCGCGCCCTTTCACTGGACAAATTTGTGCGGCGCATAGTTTATTTGCGCTCTATCACTAGATGAATTAGTGTGGCACATAGTTTATTCGCGCCCTATCACTAGATTAATTGTCACATTACTATAAAATAAAGTATAATGAGATATATTTCTAGGCATTTTTTTAGATTGCTACTCCCCTCATAATATACACAGAGGAGAGTAACAATCTAAAGAAAGTGTATGGAATGTTCTTCTTTAGACTGTTACTTCCCTTATAAAAACAGAAGTGTGATTCCTTTGTCCCAAAGTACATTGGACTAAACATCGCTTTGTCTCAATAGATATTTAGTCTAAGCAACAATTTAAAGAAGTTTCGAATTACAAATATATGTTTTACCAAAAACTTATAATGTATTAAAAAAATCCATAAAAATAATGTATCCCACTGGGGAATGAAAGGTGGTTGTTTAGACGAACTTGTTTCGATTTTCAGTGAGATCACTTTTATTTGTACACGCTTTTGTTTATTATTCAACTTTCTTTGTTTTTTGTTTATTTGTTTGCCTCCAATTTTTTTTTTTTTTTTTTTTTTGCTTCCGAGCCTACCGAAGGTAACGGAAGCTATGTGATCGTTCTGAAGAACGAAATAATTTTAGGTATCCGATTTCAAAATTTCCAAGACAGAAATCCGTTTCAGACATCAGGGAACATTTTTGGTTCCGTGTCTGTCTGTCGGTCTGTCGGTCTGTCGGTCTGTCGGTCTGTCGGTCGGTCGGTCTGTCGGTCTGTCGTTCAATTTTTGCGAACCGCCATATCTTAAAAACTACACGTCCAATTTTAATGAAATTTGGATGGTAGGTCATAATTAGCCCATTGTTGGTCCCACATAAGTTTCAACCTTCAGAGCATATTTGTTTGTCATCCACATGCTCACAAACATACATTTATTTACAGCCATATCTTTAAGAGTAATCATCTGATATTTATGAAATTTTTATGGTCTGTCGAAAGTAACCTGCAGATTGCACCTGCCTAATTTCAACCTTCTGCGAACTTTAAATCGTGCTAAATTAATATGTCTTATATTATAAAGCCGCATGGCTAACTGACTCACTGACTGACATTAATGTTTACCCACTTCCACAAGAGCTAGAGACTTGTGGTTTGCGCCATTCGACGCGCAACGTCCATATTGTGGACCAAAATAACTATACAAATTTCACTTTTCCCCCTCCTTCCACCCTTAAAAAAATAAAAATGGGTGACTTGATTTTTAAGCTGGTTTGGGGGATTATTGCGGCTAAACGGTAAGTCGGATTAGAAAATTGATAGCACAAGTGGTGACTGTTTTAAAAGATCTACAACTTTAGTCCTATGAGTTTTTATCGTATCATCGTCGGTTGTACCCTAGATGGTGATAATTTTGTTATTTTTTGGTTTTATTTTTTTCCATTTTTGTCTTTGAATGACCATATTTTCTATAATAGTTGGCCGATTATATTTCTGATTGCGGCGAATGAATCTCACACTAATGCTCTTTAAAGTGAGTATATTTTATTTCATTAGTTCATCTTACTTTCTGAGAATATGAGAATAAACTTTTTCCCGTGCGCCGTGTCACGTGACCACTTTTTTTTGTTTTTAATATTGTGTCGAATATCATTTTAAAGGCCTTAATATGTACATTAAAGCTATTTTATTTGTTGATTTTTTAAAAATGTTGTACGTATACTTTTGTACCGATTTATAATTTTGTTGTAGGTTAAAGGGTTTAAATCCTTTTTTGATATTAGGTTTTTTATTTATATGTATTTATTAGTTAAATGAATGCCCCTTTGAATTGTTTGTTTTTTAAACATTTTACTTTGGTACCTCAGAGTATTTAAATATTTTATTGATTAACATAACTACACAATTTACAACAAGTGATAATGTTCTTATTGTTTACATGGAGGGAGCAACGTGAAGCAGAAGTAGTCCAGTGACTACACTTACTTGGCTTGAATATTATAAATTAATTGCAATACAAATTGATTAAATAATGATAAAGTAGATTAATATTATATGAAATAAGATTTGAAAATAGATAGTTATAATTATAATATTCAAATCAATAAATATTTTATAGGAGTTGATCTCTAGGCCACTGCCTCTTCAGACGTCTTGGAGGGTTACCTGGGATTTGCTGGGAAGATAGGCGTTGTACAAGAGGATTAGGATGATGAGATAAGGATTCATGGAATTTTCTGTATCGGGATACGGATAGATTTCGGACAAATGGAACATTGAGGTCTTCATGGAGAGTAAGGTTCGAGACAAAGTAAGGAGCATCGGTTATTATTCTGAGGATTTTTGATGGTAGGATTTGGAGACGACGGGAATTGGAGGGCTTGGTGCTGCCCCACACTTCCAAACCGTAGGTTCAAGTTGGCTTTAGGACTAAGTTATAGATGCGAAGCTAGTTACTTAGAGAAATCTTAGACCTACGATCCAGAAGACCGATCAGTAACTTGAATCGTCGTGTGATGTCAGTACGTTTTGTTTTGGTGTGTAGTTGCCATGTTAATCGTCGGTTTAAGGGTAAGGCCAAGGTATCGGACGGAGTTAGACTGAGGAATAGGAACATGATTATAGATGACTATGGGGGGACAGGTGCCATGACGAAAACCTCCAAACGACGAAATCCTACAAATCTTAAAAACAAAATTTAACCATCTTCCCGACTACCAAGAGAGCTGAAACTTGTACAGATTCTGTGTATTTCCCAACCCAAAGTAATCACTCATTAGTTTTACCTAATTACAAAACCTACAAAATGCGTATTAACAGGAGGTAGCTCGGTTCTCATGTTTTAAGTTTTATATAACCCCACCAGGAAATTAACAAAAAAAATTATTTCTTTTACTTTTTTTATATTAGATGTGTGCAGAGGCTTACATTAATATTAAACTATCTGAAGTTAACTTTTATAGGCAATCTAAATTTAAACAATGTCCCCCCTTGTATCTGAAACGGAGCATTTATTTTTACGAAATTTTTGAATGTACAGAAAATAGAAAGATTTCTTTAAAATGATAATTTCTTCCTTGAGTATACTACTTCAATGAATTATCTTCAAATATTTGTTTTAAAATAATATTCAATTGTATAGACATTCAAAAAAATATTCCTCTTGAATGTAGCTTTCATGTTTAAAAGTTTAGATTTAGAAGTGTTAATATTTGGATGGTTTTTCCCTGGCGATGAGTCACTTGCACTTCTTGGAGTTGTAAAAATAATACTGGATTGTAACACAAGATCTCCTCTTGGTTTTTATTCCCCACGAGAATTTAGCCCTGTTGCACAGAGCTTTTAACAAAACTATAAACAACTTTTATTTTATTTCTAACTTCTTTGCAAATGGCAACACTGAACATTTAAAAATCCTTGAATTTGTGGAGGGAAATGATGTGGGAATGATGTGTTTTTTTTCTCTCTTAAATAAACTTAAATCTCAGAGGTTTTTGTTTAGTTTTGGTGCAATGTTACATTTTAGTTCTTCTCAAGAAACCGTGATTAGTTCGTATCATGATCCTCCAAAAATGATCAGCGTTTTCAGTGAACTGTGATCGGTGCGCATCATGCGAACCACCAAAAAAGATCAGAGGCATTACTAGGGTTGTCAGTGAACTGTGATCATTGCGCATCGTGAACCTCCAAAAATGATCAGAGGCGTAGCCAGGGTTTTCAGCAAACTGTGATCGGTGCGCATCTTGCGAACCACCAAAAAAGATCAGAGGCATTGCTAGGGTTGTCAGTGAACTGTGATCATTGCGCATTGTGAACCTCCAAAAATGATCAGAGGCGTAGCCAGGGTTTTCAGCGAACTGTGATCGGTGCGCATCATGCGAACCTCAAAAAATGAGCAGATGCGTAGCCTAGGTTTCAGCGCTTTTCGCGCCTCCTCCATCGATATGAACCGAACCAACACCGATACAATTATCTCCCAATTCGCCGAATTCAATTTGGCGCCCCCAGAGATACTGCTCTCGGGGACAGCTGTTCCCCCTGAATATTACACTCTCTTTCATACCTTCAATCGGACATCATCCTTTTTGTAACGTAATAAGCCCACGCTTGCATCTCAGGGAGAATATGGAAAGGGTAGAAAATAGAAAGGTATTTGGAAGATATATTTCAGCTGTTGGTACAATAAAAGTTTTATTGCTTAGAGATATTCCCATACATTGAGTGCGATAGGTACACTAACTCTTCTAGGAAAGCGAGAGATTTTATAACTTCATATAGTCCGTGTTAGAGTACGGCCAGATATAATCAGTGCACGCTGATTCCGATTTAGATTGAAATTCCGAAAATAGGCATGTGTGGTGTTGACTTTAGGAAAGCAGGCGATGGTCCAAGGTGAAGGCAGATAAATACGCGCATTCCAGCAGTCCGTGTAAGCCCAAGATTCTTTTTTGTAGGGACTAGATCACGCTGGCATATACGCCCTCGGTGAATTTCAAATTTTATATTGTGCTCTTACAAACAAGGAGATTGCTGACCCGTTGGATCTAAATGAACTCGTAATCAAGTTTTCTTTTTAATTTAAATGTTGTTCTTCTGTTGACCTTGGTCCCTACTGAACAAGTTTCAAATGAACGAACCTAAAAGAAATGAAGTTGTTGGAAGAACTGACTGTGGCAAAATGTTGCCAAGGTTGAAAACGGAGGGAAGCATTTGAAAATGTTAGGCCAAAACGAAGCAACGAACTTGCAAAATACCCAATAATTTGATTTTAATAAGACTTTTTACTGTTGTATGTGTGCGTGAACCGACAATAAATCGGCAACTTTAAAATTTGGACTGTATGGAGGGTTGTAGGGCAAAGCTACAATAGGAAACATGAGGCATTGAGGAAGAATGGAAGGGCACTCACGTATAAGAGCCGACACAGGCATATCTCATGTATTACTCGAAATGGTCACGGTGCAAGCAGTCAGGGGGTTCCGAGGCCGAGGCAGCGGGCAACTTGGCAACTGACCACGGGCAACTGGGAAGGCGATGAACTCTTCATCAGTGGCGTGTAGGGGGCAGCACCGGGGGAGGGCTATGTAATTCGTAAGCCTCTTAACAGATCGCTGTTGAGACTAAACAACTCTTGTTAAAAATTGTTTTTTTGGTTCATGTTAATGAAATAATTCTTATTATATAGTGAATTATAAAAAACATAACATTTTTATTAACTTAAGCATGGTTTTCACGTTGGAAGAAAATTGTTCTAAGTATTCGATATTTCTTGTTATCCATAGGTAGGTTATATAATAACACATCGACTTTCCAAACCGAATATACATATTAAGATGATAGAATTATCGATATGTCTTCGTTGGTTCTATCTAAATAGCACTTGATCTTTTTTAGCATTTTGATCAGCTGATCCATTGTTGTTTTTTTTAACTTAACATATGTCCTTTAAATGCCACATTAGATAAAATCGTGTAGCCTAATGCTTTATTGGAGAGACTAGGAGTTCTCTGGCCTGTTACTAGAAATGTTGGATGGTTGTGTCTATTTATTTCTCTGGTACGTCTGGAGGCAAGTCAATGCCTATTTTTAGAATTTCTTGTATTTATATCGCTTGTAAAGTCTGGGTGATGTGTAAGAAATCGTCTTACGGTCTATCTCTGAAACTCCTAACCCAATTCTCTTTTTTCTTCTTTTTTCAAATATATATTTCTTGCTATAATGTCAATTAAAAATTTTACTTTTCTACAGCCGGGCACTCATGCTAAGTATTTTAAAATTAAACAAAAAGTAAATATTTTTATATTTATTTTATTAACAATTCTCAAAATAAGTTTAGTCACGTTAAAATTGAATAAAAGATAGTAATTATTTGAATTTCAATACTAAAATTAGATGGGAGAATCAGCTGGTAGCTGAGTCGTGTATTAAATAGTATTGACAACTGAATGTATGTAATGCATATGGATTAGTTTATCTACATTTAGAAATTATTATTTCTCTTTTAACTTGTTTGTTATACTGATGAAACACAATGACAACCGTTGTGGAGGTGTCATGACATGTGTGAATATGAAATAATAGATTTAGACATTGAACAAAAGTTAATAAATGGAATTGTGAATTTAGCACCAACCTTGTTTACTTGAGCTTTACTTAGGGCAACACTGGGGGGAATTATGAGAGTTCATGATTCCCTTATTTTTATCACTCCTAGTTTAACCTGACAGGGTGCAATGAGTAACTTTCCTCTCTGTAAACTAGGGTGAACAGTTCATGTTTTCTCCCATCTGGAGGTAAACTTAATTTGTTACCTCTCAGTTAATGTTAATATTTGTGGCTAATTTATTGTTTCAGAAGAATGGATGAGAATGAAGAAGATTCGAACGGCTGCGGCCTCTCTAGGAGTAGTTCTGTATCAGAAAGAGCTTCCATGTGGAACAAACTGGACCAAGAGTCCAGAGCAGCTGCTCAGGCATCCGCCGTAAGAAGAGTAACAAAAGGTAATCACAGCGTTCCTTTCTTATCCCTGTTTGAAGAATTGAGTTTTTCATCCAAGTCAAAGGGATAGAAGGGTAGAGGTATGGGTGGTATGGATAGGTGGAGTAATAAAAGGTAATCACAGCATTCCTTTCTTATCACTGTTTGAAGAATTGAGTTTTTCATCCAAGGTGAGGGGCTTAGAAGGGTAGAGAGATGGGTGCTGTGGATGGGGGGAGTAACAAAAGGTAATCACAGCGTTCCTTTCTTTTGAAGAATTGAGTTTTTCATCCAAGTTAAGGGGCTTAGAAGGGTAGAGAGATGGGTGCTGTGGATGGGGGGAGTAACAAAAGGTAATCACAGCGTTCCTTTCTTCTGAAGAATTGAGTTTTTCATCCAAGTCCCAAGTCAAAGAGCTTAGAAGGGTAGCTTAGGGAGGTAGCTATGAGGGATGGGTGATATGGATAGGTGGAGTAACAAAAGGTAATCACAGCTTTGCTTTCTTGTCACTGGTAGTATTGTCATGGGTGGTATGGATAAGTGATATCAATGGGGTTAATATTGGATGACTAAGTGATATGGATGGGGTTATTATTGGATGACTGAGTGATATGGATATGGATTAATATGGGATGGATAATATAAATAGGGTTAATATGGGATGGGTAGCATCTGGGTAGCTCAGCTGAAATGCTTGTGAGGAAAAAAATGTTTCTCTTTGATGATCCCATCAAGTGGCAGATCCCCCCTCCCCGTTCTGTATTAAGCAGCACTTGCATCATGTTTGCTCAATTGGCACCATCTACGTAGTCTCATGCCTTCAGATTCAAAAGGTTTAACTGTGAGTTGGACAGAAAGTTCTAATCTGTTTCCAGCAATTAACTCACTTGCTCCAGCGCAGCAGTTTTGGATGCCAAAGACGAAGGGCTTGGGGAAGATACGGTGTTAGTCCGCTCCATCAGCTGTACAAACCTTTGGCATACGCCAGATGGTCGCCACTTCTCATAAGAAGCTACTCATTAATATGTCGGAAGTGGTGGGTTGAGCGTCCGGGAAATGAACCCAGATCTGTGATCGAAGATCCATTTCAAGTTTTGACCACGCCCAATGCTATATAGCTGTTTTTGATAGGAGAACTAACTGCTCTCCCTTTTACAAGCTATCAATGACCCTGTTTCCATTAAGTTATCAGAAATTGATCTTGAAGCAATAAAGTTTACAGTTTAAAAAATCAATGAGACATATTTTTGTTTTCGGAAAGAACTTGGAAACTTGGCAATGTTCCATGTTGGCGAATACTTTCGCAAGACTGACAAACAAGACGTTCGCAACAAACAGGAAATTTGTTTGTTTCTTCGCCGTCTTTATTCCAAGTTATTAAACAAAAAAAAACAATTAAATTTAATGAAACCATTTTCTTTAATAACTTTTCCAATTTGAAAGCCTTTATTATTCGAAACAGGACAAACCCATTGTTGCATTGCCAATCACTGAAATTAGAAGGAACAAGTGAAATATGTATAAATAATTTAAACAGTAGAGTAGAATTTAATTTGAAAATATCTATTTCGTATTTCCGTAGAATTAAAATTAAATTTGCTTGTTTTTAAAACATGTCAGTCAGTGGCCTGTAGTCTGTGCAGTAGCATGGAGCCTTCAGTATGTGCTTTGAGTTGTGTCTTCTGACACTCAGATTGGCCAACCTAAATGAGGAAAAAAATAAAGCCACTAGGCGTGTGGGAGGGGTGGAGCCAGTGACATTTTTGTTTACCTAGTTGGCCGGACCTTCTAAAATTCAAAATCCTCACCACTCATTGGCTCCCCACCCCAATTTTCAGTTCACGTACTGTAACGCGCAAACTGTAGACTAATGGGCCGATTTCGATTAAATTTGACATACTTGTTCAAAAACAAATCATACCCCGAAAAAGAAATTCATTTTAGCTATATATTTTGGGGGCGCCACTTCCCGAAAACACAGAAAAAACGTGAAAAAAATCTATCTAGTTTTTGAGAAAATATCTATAAACGAGATTGGTGACAGGTCGGGTTCGATTCCCGCCTAGCTGAACTAATTTTTATGTTCAATTTCGAAACCCGAAGTAACTAACAAATAAACATTGGACAACTAACAAATAAACATTGGACAACTAACAAATAAACATTGGAACATTGGTAAACATTGGACCAAGTAATTATGTATACTCTTATATAAGAAATCCGAAACCTAGATTTCATCGGAATTATTAGTTTATGGTGTTTTTATGGCGATTTGAGTGGTTTTTAGCTGGATATCTGTCTACCTGCCTGTGTCACGCAAAACTCTTCCAGTTTTTAAGCTAAAGAGTTGGAGTTGAAACTAGGTACGAAAACCATTCCTTAAGTTTTCGTAGAACATATTTCTTTAAATATTGAACCGTATTATTGCACAAACTAATATAATACTTACATAAATATTCTATATTATGGTTAATTTAGAATATTTATTCTATTCCCGATTGCATTAAAGTAAACATGTTATGTTGTTTTTCTCTCTGGCGTTTATTTTAGTTTGTACGGCCTTCGATATAAGATAGAACTCGAATCTTGATTTCAAACAGCTGAGTCCATCTGTTTATAAGCTTTACTGTGACTTTGTTTTTGTTTAAGCTTCCAGACTAATATTTTCTCTTTTCTCTCAGCTACGTTTTTCTTAGATGTCTTCCTTTTCTCTTTCGTTCTTTTTCCGTTTGTTTTGATAGTTTTTTTTCGTTGTTTTTTTAAAGATTCGAAAATCCCGAACCTGACCCGGATTTTTCTGAAAATAGAAATATAGGTTGAGAATTATAGTTATGCTTCTTTTTTTTATTCTCAATGCATTTTACTTCTTTACTTTCTTTCCTTTATTTTATCTTTGTCATATTTTTAGAAAAAAAAAGAAGTCTTCTCTACACTTTATTCTTTGCCATTTTTATTATTTTCTTTGGATTATTTCCTGTAATAAAATAAAACTATATTTCTTTTTTATTTATTTATTGTTATTGGTTTTTAAATCCGTTTCAGATATCAGGGAACATTTTTGGTTCCGTGTCTGTCTATTGCTTTTAGTCCAGGAGATTGCACGCTATCTCCTGGACTAAAAGCAATAGACATTTTAGTAAATATTTGGAAGGTGTGATAGACATGAGTTGCAATACAAGGGGTGTGAAGATTTTTAATGCATTCAATTTAGGAAGTATGTTAGATTTACTGTAAAAACGTATATGTGAGAAAGGTAAATGACAGTGCATTACACATTGAGGAATGATAGATTTGTTATGCAAATCATATAGGGAGGGTAGATAGTTTTGTAGTCCAATATATATGGAAAGGGCTGATAGATTTGATAGTCAAAATAGTCCAGGAGATAGCGTGCAAAACAGTGTCTGTCTAACATCAAGCTAGAATTTTGTATACAAGTCAATCTTTTAGCGGTTTTTAAGAATATGTGGTCGGCTAAGTTCGTCTGCGGGACATAGCTTGGCAATAGGCCTTTGAAAAAAACAAACCGGTGGAGAGCGGCCATGTCTCACCATTTATGGTGGACAATGTGATTTTCATGATCCTGTGTGCAGAATTAGTTAGTAAACCAAAAATCAAGTCGATGTTATTTTCACACTTGATAGATTAGTTATTCAAATATTACTAAAAATCAACGTGGTCACCTGTCAAGGGACAAACTAACATCAACTTGATTTTTGGTCTACTAACTAATTCTGTACTCAGGATAATGAAAATCACATTGTCCACCATAATTGGTGAGACATGGCTGCTTTCCATCGGTTTGTTTTTTTCAAACGCCTATTGCCAAGCTATGTCCCGCAGACGAACTTAGCCGACCACATATTCTTAAAAGGCGCTAAAAGATTGACTTAAATACAAAATTCTAGCTTGATGTTAGTCAGACACTTTTTTGCACGCTATCTCCTGGATTATTTATTTTTGCGAACAAATATATCTTAAAAACTACTCGGTCGATTTTAATGAAATTTGGATTGTAGGTCATAATTAGCACATTGTTGGTCCCATATAAGTTGCAACCTTCACCTGCGCCCATATGTTTGTCTTCCACATGTACCCTAACATATACATTTATTTATACCAATATTGCCAAAAGTACACATCCGATTTTTTATGAAATTTGGATAGTTTTGTCGAAAGTAGCCCACAGATAGCCCCAGATTAATTTCAACCATCTGCATTCTTTAAATTTTGCTAAATTGATACTTTAATTTATGTAATAAATCAAAAATATTAGACTGATTAAAAAAGGCGGGAAAAATAAATAAATTTGACAATAATAGGTTGTAAAAGCATAAAATCATTAAAGTGAACGAAATAGGAGCGAGGAAGCTATGTGCCACACTAATTGGCAGACTATTTATTATATTTATATGACTTGAATAAACGGAGATATGCTTATGTATTTATTGATAGAAATTCAAAGTTTGTTGATTGTACATTATTAGTAAATTATTGAGGTATGTCTGGATGAGCAGGATGTTCGGACAAACGGTGTCTGGATTAGCGAGACTCTACTCTATTTATCCTTTATATAATCGAGTTGTGTCCTCACGAGTTACCTTGAAATGATTTGTTTTTGCAAAGCTAAGGCAACCATATTTTTATTCCAATAAAAATAAATGTTTGTTTTGATTTGTTGGTCTTTAAATAGATATAATAACTTATCTAAATCAATTTACTTAGTTTTAATTCTTTTTTAAGTGTAAAAGTATGTCCGTTGCTACGGGCCTTAGGACTCGTATACAGGAACGCACACTCTGACCAAAGCTTCTTTCAATGAAAAATAGTAAAGAACGTGTACTGGACTCTAACGCTGTTTTCCGATTTCAAAATGTGTTTAAGACAGAAGAACTTATTATTTCGGTTTTGTAAAAGAGCAAATAATACAATTTTTTACACGGCTCTACTATTGCGTCAGCAGTTTTAAGGACGACTGTCCACTAGAACCGTACTCATCCGACTAATTTAGTTATCGGACCGGATACGGCCGTAATTAGTCTAGCGTGTACAGCCGAGTAATTGTAATTTCTCGACACAGGGAATGGTGTACTAATGGTGCATGCACTATTGGTACACAGTCCACTGGAACTTACTCGGCCTAGTGCGGATAGATCTGATTGCAGTTGGATTGGTCGGACTAGTTCAGCCGAAAAATCTAAACACTTTATTGCTCTCCTCTCTTTTTTCAACAAGTTGGATGCAATTCGGCCGACCATTAGTCTTACGAGTATAGTTCCTGCGGACAACCATTCTAAATTCGCCATAGGCGGTATAAACTAGTGATGTGACTATTTATAATCTCTTTTGTGTCCAAAGGGGTAAAAAATAAAAAAGCTTCTTTATAAGGTAATATTTCGTCCCTTAATTTCGGAACATCTTCAAACCTTGAAAGTAGTATAAGTAGAATTAAATCATTATAAAGTTAATTCGTCAGAAAAAATTAAAAGGTGAGTCATTCGAGGTTGCCTGATTGACACCTAGTCACTGACTCATAGTGATGTGACGTATAAAGAACTCATGTGGACCAGGAAACATTATTCGAAAAAACTTTCATATTCTTAAATCTACCTAAAATGCTTTAAAAGATATGTTATAAGCATAAACTTTTTTTTCAACACCCTTATTTCGCCCATATTTGTTTTCAAAGTTTCAGCCATTTTTATTGTGATGGCACGAAAATTCTATTTTGATATTTAGATGGATATTTACTCATTTTTGAGATCCCCTGAGCCCAAAAAAATTGTTTTTAAAAAAATGTCTGTCTGAATTTGGTATACATGTTCAGAAAAATCATACCACGAGGCGTAATCGAGAAATGAATTTTAGCTCCAAATTTGAAACGCTACCCTTTTTTTGAGTTGTCTTAAAATAATTCTAGTACCGTGGTGCCGGTGTTTTTTTTTACTGTCTGGGAATTGAACATATCTATAGTCTCTTATCCAAGTTTTGCCCCCATTCGATTCTGTTTAACTTTACTCTGTCCAACGCGGATTTGAGACCCATTCATTACAATTAATCGTGTTTCTATATCGTGTTTCTGTATCGTGTTTCAGTTACTAGAGGTCGAGCTGCCAGAGGAGATGCAACCTCGAGATTCAACACTCAACCTGTTACAATGGGTGAAGTTGAGCAGGCCAGACGAAATAATCAACAACAGGAACTTGACTGTAAATACCTAAAATAACTTATTTTTAAAAAACCATTTATATAAACTAACAATTTAATTTATTTACCGTATTTGTTTGCCTGTTATGATATTTGATTTGTTTAAATATAATAAATAAATAAAAATAGAGGGGTCAGATAAGTCATGATCGTTAAGGCATTGGGCACTTCGGCCATCTATAAATCAAGATTGAGGTCCCAGACTCGATCCCCGCACCTAGGTACTTTGATTTACGTGGAAAACTATTGATGACAACCATATTTTTGGTAAATTGGTGTGTAAAGTGTAGATGATGGGTTTGTAGTGTAACAAAATGATTTGCATTTCAAAACATATTAAGAGAGATAATAGAAATTTGGTTTAGTAAATATTTGGAAGGTGTGATAGACATGAGTTGCAATACAAGGGGTGTGAAGATTTTTAATGCATTCAATTTAGGAAGTATGTTAGATTTACTGTAAAAACGTATATGTGAGAAAGGTAAATGACAGTGCATTACACATTGAGGAATGATAGATTTGTTATGCAAATCATATAGGGAGGGTAGATAGTTTTGTAGTCCAATATATATGGAAAGGGCTGATAGATTTGATAGTCAAAATAGTCCAGGAGATAGCGTGCAAAAAAGTGTCTGACTAACATCAAGCTAGAATTTTGTGTAAAGGTTATCTTTTGGTGCCTTTTAAGAATATGTGGTTGGCTAAGTTCGACTGCGGGACATAGGTTGGCAATACGCATTTGAAAAAAAAAAAAAAAAAAAAAAAAAAAAAAAAACCGGTGGAGAGCGGCCATGCCCTACCCTTTTTGGTGGACAGCGTGATTTTTATGATCCTGAGTACAAAATTAGTTAGTAGACCAAAAATCAAGTTGTTGGTAGTTTGTTACTTAGTAGGAGACCTCTTTGATTTGGAGTAATATTTGACTAACTAACCTATTAAGTGACGAACTATCATCCACTTGATTTTTTTACTACTAAATAGTTTTGTACTTAGGATCATGAAAATTACATTGTCCACCAAAAAGGACAGGGCATGGCCGCTTTCCACCGGTTTGTTTTTTTTCAAGTGCCTATTGCCAAGCTACGTCCCGTAGACGAACTTAGCCAACCACATATTCTTAAAAGGCACCAAAAGATTTACGTACACAAAATTCTAGCTTGATGTTAGTCCCACACTTCTTTGCATGCTATCTCCTGGACTAAAACATATGGGGAGGGTAGATGTAGATAGTTTATTAGTCCAATTCGGAAAGGAATGATAGATTAGTACAAAATATGTTGATGTTAGAGATAACTTTTCTGTGGAATACTCATTAGAAGGTGTAATAGATTTCTTGTACAAAACATATAGAAAGGGAAGATCGATTTTAGTTAAAAAGATATTACAAGAAGTGATAGATTTATAGTGTAATACATATTTAGAAATAATGATAGATTAGTTATGCAAAACATATTGGTTGAGAATAATATAGATTTTTAGTCCAATGCATGGTATAAAAAAGGAATGATAGATTTTTAGTCCAATGCATGGTATAAAAAAGGAATGATAGATTTTTAGTCCAATGCATGGTATAAAAAAGGAATGATAGATTTTTTTTTACAAAACATTTTGGTTTAGGAGATAGATTTTCTGTGCAATAATCCTTATAAGTTATTATAGATTTCTTGTGCAGAATATATTGAAAGGGAAGATAGATATTTAGTTTTAGTGCAAAATATATAGAATAAGGAAATACAGATAATACTGTGTAATACAAATAAGAAGAGGGAGATTGGGAGATAGATTGCAGTGCTATATTACCTATAGGGAGAGAAACTATATTTTTTCCGTGGTAGGCTGTGAAATAGTAACTTTAGAGCCTAAAAAACATAGCTAAAATCCATTTTTTCATTACGTGGACTTAAAAAATCTTTTCATTACTCCTAGCTGTAAAGAAAAAATCTTTTACGTCCTAGGAACTAAAAGATTTTTTATGTCCGGCGGGTAGTTGTCAAAACTTCCGTTAGTACCGCTGCAGTCTTTGTAGAAATGCTTCTAGTACGATTAAAATCCGCTAGATGTCAATGCGTTTTATTTATCTTTTCTTATAGTGTAACCTCTTTTAAAGGTTTCTTTTTTTAAGTCTTAAGTATGTACTAATATTTCTTATTATTATATATTGATTAGTGATTAATATTTAATGTTTTTTCATTGTCTGCTACCTCGGAAAAAATAGCATATGCTACGCGACTTTGAAGTGTTTTTTCTTTACCTTGGCAATATTTACTGTCTCGCTTCGCTCGACAGTAAATGTAATTGCCCCGGTAAAGAAAAAACTCACTTCACAGCCTAATAACATAATATACTATTTTTTTTATTATTTTAGTGCCTTGTAATCTTTTAGATAATAGAATAAAGTTTATTTTTTATTTTTTAAAACAATAGAATTTGCATTTTTTTCTACATATTGGCATGACAAGGGTTAATTTAATGTATGCAATTAAATTGGATTTCTACATAATTTAATATTTTTTTAAGAAGACATTTTATTTATATTTTTTATATTCACTTTTAATTTTTACTTTGTATTTAAAATGAGAATGTACTTGAATATAATTTAAGATAGCTAAGGGAACATAGGATTTGGACATTTTCTTTGAAGTTAATTTTTAAGTTTACTAGTACTAGTCTATAATAGATGTCTGTATTTTCGTTAATTGTGGGTCGATTAAGGGTAATTGATTATGGAATTTAACTAAGGTTAAACTTTAAATTTGGCTATATTTCACCTCTCTCCGGGGCATATTCATGCCTTATCTTAAGATGTTAGGGAACGTTTTTGACAAATTTTAAAAATGGAGAACAATTTATGGACTACATAGTGGTTCCGTCATAATTTCTTTAACTACATAAAAGTTAAAACATTAAAAACTAGGACGAAAACAAATAAAAATAAAAATTATCACAAAGCATCGTAAAGATTTTGACTGATCAAAAACTTTTACCACATTTAGTGTTAATTTTTATTTGATCTGTTTTCGTCCTAGTTTTTAATGTTTTAACTTTTATGTTGTTAACGAAATGTTGACGATGACATGACGGAACCACTAGGTGGTCAAAAAATTATTCTCCTTTTTTAAAAGTTATCAAAAACATTTCCCTAACGTCTTAAGATAAGGCGTTTATATGTCCCGGAAATTTAATGGTTCACCTTAGTTGAATTTCATAATTAATTACCCTTAACCCACCCACCCACAATTAACGAAGATTAGAAGAAGTGACAAATCAAACTAGATGTCTATATTGTTGATGAAGTACAATATTATATTATACTAATATTATTCATAATTAGCCTTAAATTATATTGACCCGCAAAGCAAACTTGTATTGCTGTACAAAGTATAACGACACCTTTGCAGTTGGCAGTTACAAATCTCAGTTAATCTGTTTTATTTCCTTCAAATATACAAAATTTATTGAATCATACGATCTAATTGTATATTACGATAGAGATCTATACGATCATTCGCACCAAGAATAGATGAAGTGGAGAAAAAAAAGAAGTGAGCTTATACGCTACTTTAGACGATCAACTATGTTGTCAACCATGTTGTCAATATGCCATGTTGAAGTCAATGTTTATGGTCTGTAGATAGTTTGGTGGTTGAAATTTTAATGGCACTTCTTTAGATTGTTACTCCCCTTATACAGTATAACATGGAAGTAACAATCTAAAGAAGGTGTACGGAATGTTCTTGTTTAGACTGTTACTCCCCTTATTAAAACAGAAAAGTGGTATTCCTTTGTCCCAAAGTACATTGGACTAAGTATCTCTTTGTCTTAATAGTTGTTTAATCAGAATTATTTATATTCTAAAAAAAGAACAGGAAAGTAACAATCTAAAGAAGTACCATTTTTATGTTGGTCCACAGATTGGATTAAAAATTCATATTTTACTATTTTGGTAGTATTCGTACTACGGAAAGATTAAATTTTCATTTAAATCAAATTATAATTATTATTAACTACGGGAAACAGACAGAGAAAAATACACTCCAGCGCCGGTATTTGAACCTTGGGCCTCTATATTTCCAGTATAGCGCTCTACCAACTAAGCTACGCAGGAGAATTATTTTCTCTGACGTTAATGATACCATGTCCCGAATTTAAGCTTTTAATTGTCCACAAGTCTTAGAAGTCAACATTAATGACATAAAACTAGACTGAGAAATAACGCTTATAATTATAAAGTACCCAATTAGTACCTGTACCTAGTACAATCAATTAGAAATTCATATTTTACGATTTTGGTAGTATTCAAACTACGGAAAGATTAAATTTTCATTTAAATCAAATTATAATTATTATTAACTACGGGAAACAGACAGAGAAAAATACACTCCAGGCTCGTGGTTCAAATCCCGGCGCTGGAGTGTATTTTTCTCTGTCTGTTTCCCGTAGTTAATAATAATTACAATTTGATTTAAATTGGATTAAAATAAAAGCTATAAAAAAACACATATGGAACGAGCCTCTTCTTTAAATATTTCACGATAATAACGAAGTATAACGATTTTTCACTCATTTTGAACCCAAGAACCTCCCCAATAAGAACTTGAACAAACTGCAGATTCGGTAGACAACATTGTAAAAAGTAATGTCTATTTTAAATGTTGTCGACTTAGAATATCTCGGTTGACGATCACGCGCATTCGATTAAAAAGATTTTAATTGATTTTTTTAATTTAGAAAAAAATAATAATGGAATAAACTTATTTTTAATCTTACAAGTACATTCTCGTTTTAAATCAAACTAATATTACCTCTGCATTTATGGGCACTTTATTCGCATGAAGAATTTTCATAAAATATCATAAAAAATGTTTACACTTATATTATTTTTAAAGTAATTTAATAGTTATGATTAAAACCATACTATCTTTTTGCATCTAATGGGATCTGTTTTGTATGTACACTTTTTTAAAAAGAAAAATGCATGTGTGGATTATAAATTTAATTTTAAATTTTCTAGCCCTACTTTTTAGTAAATATGCACATCATTTGGCATTTGATTGAGAATTGATTTTTTTTAAATAGATATTTACTTATTATTGGGTTGGCAATTAAAGTGTAAAAAAATCTTCTATGGAAACAAATAAGTACAATTTTTTTAAATTAATTTAATCCTGTTAATTTCATAATCACACTTTAAACTCACGTAACTTGACGAACAACATGTCGATCCTACGGCATCAATTTTTTAAATTATAAGGTGAGGGGTGAGCACGAACTACAACCTATGCACTATTCTATAATTAAAGGTGTTGATGAAGATGACGAGCCTTCTCGACTCAGTCTGGCCGAAAGAGTGCGTCTCTTCAGTTCTGGTGGATCTTCTGGTGAGATTAAAGCGCCACCTAAGGTCCAACTACCACCGGCCCCGAGGAAAAATCAACAAATCACCCATTCCGCCACTTCCTCCATAGGTCCATTAAATGTTTTTCTTCTTTTGAAGCTACTAATGTTTTTTGTATCCGCTTTTTTCGTTAGTTTGCTTGTGGCTACTAGTTTTTTATTTAAAGCTTTTAATGTATTTTTGTTTTAACTTGACTTTGCTATAATTGTATCTTTATCATATTTATTTTCATGTGTGTTTTACTAACTTTGTAATATAGTTTGACTAATATCATTTATAGCATTGCTTTCTTGAATTTTACACAGTGTTAAGTTACCCCATGATAACTATTACCACAGACTACTAAACCAGCAAGCATATATACATGGTAAGAAATAGAGTAATACAAAATAACCAAACACAAATTACTTAACCGATGTTTATCATTACTTACTCCGTCACATAACATACTCCGCACCATATTGTTTCAAAAGTTTTACTGTTAGGAAAGAGTACCCCCACTCCTTTCTTCCCGTCACAAAATGGCCGTGCATATGCGGCGTCCTTAACATCCGTAACGACGTAACGAACTTACTACACATAACTTCAACGATATTTCTTATTTAGGAAGATTTAATGTTGTTTTTATTGAAATTTTATAGCTTTCTTTTGTTATTTATTACTTTTGTACAGTATTTAATAAGGCTTTTTAGTTTTTATTTCTTGATTGTTGTTTATTATTTAATTATAATTTGATCTGCTTAATTTTCCAAGAGATAGCGTGCAATAAAGTGGCTGACTAACATAAAGCAAAAATTTATTGTATAATGTTAATCTTTTGGTGCTTTTTAAGAATATGTGGTCAGCTAAGTTCGTCTGCGAGACATGGCTTGCCCAAAGGCTGTTAAAATAAAAATACTAATTTTCTCCATTTCATAGAAAATCATTGAATCATGGATATGTTTTTGGGCATTGAATCCACATATCGACATTTCAATGTTTGTCCATGAAGTGGAGAAATAATTGAATCATGGACATGTTTTTGGGCATTGAATCCACGTATCGACATTTCAATGTTTGTCCATGAAGTGGAGAAAACATTGAATCATGGATATGTTTTTGTGCATTGTATCCAGATATCGACATTTCAATGTTTGTCCATGAAGTGGAGAAAACATTGAATCATGGATATGTTTTTGGGCATTGAATTCACATATCGACATTTCAATGTTGAATCATGGATATGTTTTTGTGCATTGAATTCACATATCGATATTTCAATGTTTGTCCATGAAGTGGAGAAAACCAGTATACATTTGTCTAATTGATATAGTAGATGCATCTTAAGGTGCGAAATTATCAAACATTATTCCATTTTGATTACCATTTGGTAGCTCTGATATCATATTATTTAAAGTTAAGAACTTATAAGAGTGAAATATAGTCCTACAATGAATACAAGTGAAAACCAATCTACCTCCTATTACATTCTAATTTCCTGGCATGATATTTAAAAGTGTCATATTTTTCATGTCGTCTTTTGCATGACGCAAATTTCTCCTGTATGTTATATGTTTTAGCTCTGGGGCAAAAAGTTATTCATGTTTACAAACAGACCGGTGGAGAGCGGCCATGTCCCAACGATTTCTAGCGAACAATGTGATTTCTTGATCCTGAGTACAAAATTAGTTAATTAACCAAAAATCAAGTTGATGTTAGTTTGTCACTTGATAGGTTAGTTATTCAAATTATTTCTTCAAATGAAAGTGATCTCATGGCAAGTGACAAACTAACATCAAGTTGATTTTTGATCTACTAACTAATTTTGTACTCAGGATCATAAAAATTACATTGTCCGTTTTTTTTTATCAGCCTATATGGTCAAGCTATGTCTCGCAGACGAACTTAGCCGACCACATAGTATTCTTAAAAGACACCAAAAGATTAACTTACACACAGAGTTCTTGCCTGATGTTAGTTACCTCCTAGACTATAAAATACGGTTTTATTTTTATTTTAATTGGTTCCTCTTGCGCAGGCGCACAGCCATACGTAGTTTTGTAACTGGAATTTATCTAATTATTTGTTTTATTGTTAGCTTCTTTATAAGTTGTCTTGTTTACATATTCATTTATTTTATTTTTGGCTTTTAGACTTAATTAGAAGTTTATTTGTTCCCTTGTTTTATTTTTTATTCGTTACTTTGTTTACTTGGAAGCCTGTTCTCTTGTTAGCTTGATGACTTGATTATCTGTTTACTTGTTTATACGTTTACATTTTATCTTGTTTGTTAACTTCTTTATTAGTTTACTTGTTAGCTTGATGACTTGTTTATCTGTACATGTTGTCTTGTGTATTAGTTTAGTTGTTATCTTGTTAACTTGTTTATTAGTTTTATTGTTATCTTGTTAACTTATTTATTAGTTTATTTGTTATCTTGCTAACTAGTTTATTAATTTACTTGTTGTCTTGTTAACTTGTTTCATCGTTTACTTTTTAATTCTTTTTCTTGCTTATTCGTTTACTTGTTATCTTATTTATTCGTTTACCTGTTGACTTGTTTATTAGTTTACTTGTAATCTTCTTATTTTTTTTCATAACTACTCGACGGGATCATTAGTTTGAAACATATCTATTAGCAGCCTTTACATTTGCGCGCTTTCCTGCAGGATAGAGCAACAAACGGGAAAGAGCGCCAGTGTAAAGGCTGCACTGGAGTGAGGGATTACGCGTGCACAGAGACGCACGCTTTACCGCGTGTAATCTCCTTAGTGTAAAGGCGACAGCGAGCTTTCCCACAGGCCTGCCTTGTTCTTTAAATTTACCCCCACTGTGCCCCCTAAAACAGTTCGTCTGACGAGCACTCCACGCTCCGAGCGCGGACATCACTTTTATAGCTACCAAATCTTTCCCACACGATTAATCGCACGGTTTTACTCGCGCGCAATCCTTCACGATTCAGGCCTGCAGGAAAGAACGTATGTGTAAAGGCCGCTTTTCTCTCCCGCTTTTTTCGTAGAATTTTAAGACTTCTACGAACACTATTAGACTATTTCTACATGATTAATGTTAAGAAATTCTAATTATAAATTATAACTAGTTTCGATTTCTCTTTTTTTAACTTAACGAGCTTTTGATTCGATGGCATGTTTAGAAACGCAACATTGATCTTCAAATCGTTAAAACGTTACCTCGCATATTTAATAACATTATGAGCAAGAATATAGTCAAAAAGAAATTGCATCACCACAAATATAAATTTATTTTTCTTTACTTAACTACACTCAATGTTACATTTTTTAATTTTACATATTAGCTGAAATTATTACACATACGTCAATCTCTCTCTTCCTTTCTTCTAGTTCCTCTCCCTCTCTCTCTCTTTCTATTTTCTTCCCTCTCTCTCTTTTTCAATTTTCTTCTCTCTCTCTCCCTCTCACTCTCTCTCTCTCTTTTCTTCTCTCTCTCTCTCTCTCTCTCTCTCTCTCTCTCTCTCTCTCTCTCTTACTCTCATTCTATCTCTCTATATCTTCCTTCTTTCATTATCTTTCTCTCTCTCTCTCTATCTCTCTCTCAATTTCATTCTATCTCTCTATATCTTCGTTTCTTTCATTCAATCTCTCTCTCTCTCATTTTATCTCTCTATATATTCCTTTCTTTCATTCAATCTCTCTCTCTCCTTTTTTCTCATTCTTACTCACATTAAATATCTTTATCTCCTCCTCTCTCTCATTCTATATCTCCCTTTCTTTCATTTAATCTCTCTCCCTCTCTCCTTTCTCATTCTTAGTGTCATTCAATCTCTCTACCTCCTCCTCTCTCTCATTCTATCTCTATATATTAGTTTCCTTCATTCAACCTCTCTCTCTCCGTCTTTCTCATTCGTACATCATTCAATCTCTCTATCTCCTCCTCTCTCTCATTCTATCTCTCTTTATATATCTTTCTTTCATTCAATCTCTCTCTTTCTCTCTCCCTCTTTCTCATTCGTACATCATTCAAAATCACTATCTCCTCCTCTCTCTCATTCTATCTCTCTTTCTCTAATTATTTCTCTCTCTATCTTAAAATAAATTATAATTTATGAGTCACATTATATACGATATGTCCAATTAAACGGTAAACATATACAAAAAATTTATTATTATTATTTTATTTTGTTCTCAGATAGTGTTTAAAAGCATGCCTCCACTTCTGTCTTTATCACAAGTAATTATATGTCTAAGCATGTTGTACCTGATAAGACATTTCAATGAGTTTCTCTTAGTCTCGTTTTTGTTTCCAATTAACCAACATCGATATTTATTTTTTCACTTGTATTCTAATTTTTGTTGTTTGGTGGGAATACATTGCTCAATTTTTCATTATATAATTCTTTATTTTTTAATTTCTTTCTTTTCGTTTGTCATTTTTATACATATTTTGATTTGAAGTTGGATTTAGTTAACAAATTACGAATTAGAATATTTATCTTTAGTTTTCCGATGAAATTTTGAAAAAATTAAAATTAATATTTTTAGTTTTAGTTTACGTTTTTATATTTTTATTTAATTTAAAGTTTCCTGTTTTTGAGTTTTAATTTAAATTTTTATTTTCAAAAGTTTAATTATATTTTTATTTATTTAAAAGTTTAAATGTTAAATTGTTAAAGTGATTTAATTTCTTAAAAATTTCAATTTTTAATTTAAATTCTCTATTTTGAATTCATATTAAAGTGAAAGATTTAAAGTTTTTCTTTCTAAATTTGGTTTATATTGAATAACATCGTTCAATTATACGGAATATGAACTAAATGTAATAAAAACTTTATTTAACTTTTTAACTTTTAAAGGGGATCCAAATTGATTACAATGAGTAATAATTTGGTGTTACATTTTATCTCTGACTGCTACTTGAAACGTTCGTATTCAGCTTTGTTATTGTTTATTCGTTTGTTTGTCTTTTTATCTGTTTGTTTTATTTATCTGTTGTCTTTTTTGTTGTTTTGTTTTATTTATAATTAAGTTGTTTCAATCGTTACTGTTTAAAGTTTATAGATGTTTTGTTTGGTATTTGTTGGAAGTTTTTTCGTTGATTTGTTAGTGCTCAAAGTAAAGTTAGTTGCTTTGTTTGGTTTTTTGTTCGTTGTTTTGTTATGGCTTAAAGTAAATTTAGTTGCTTTGTGTATATCTGATTTGTTATTGCTCAAACTATAGTTAGTTGCTTTGTTTGGTTTTTTGTTCGTTGTTTTGTTATGGCTTAAAGTAAATTTAGTTGCTTTGTGTATATCTGATTTGTTATTGCTCAAACTATAGTTAGTTGCTTTGTTTGGTTTTTTGTTCGTTGTTTTGTTATGGCTTAAAGTAAATTTAGTTGCTTTGTGTATATCTGATTTGTTATTGCTCAAACTATAGTTAGTTGCTTTGTTTGGTTTTTTGTTCGTTGTTTTGTTATGGCTTAAAGTAAATTTAGTTGCTTTATCAGATTTGTAATTGCTTAAAGTAAATTTAGTTGCTTTGTTTGGTATTTTTAGACTTTTTTTTCGTTGATCTGTTATTGTTTAAGTTTAAGCAATAACAGATCAACGATATTTTATCTTGTATAGTGTTTAGATGATGTAATATTTTGAAATGTACACTGAAAACAACTCATCTATTGTACAAACAAAGTAGCAATTCTTTAATAATTTATCCTGCAGTGTTAAGATGATGTAATATTTTGAAATGAACACTGAAAACAACTCATCTATTGTATAACTAAAGTAGCAATTCTTTAATCATTTATCCTGCTGAGTAAAGATGGTGTAATGTCTTTAAATGTACACTGAAAACAACTCATCTATTGTATAACTAAAGTAGCAATTCTTTAATCATTTATCCTGCTGAGTAAAGATCGTGTAATGTCTTTAAATGTACACTGAAAACAACTCATCTATTGTATAACTAAAGTAGCAATTCTTTAATCATTTATCCTGCTGAGTAAAGATGGTGTAATGTCTTTAAATGTACACTGAAAACAACTCATCTATTGTATAACTAAAGTAGCAATTCTTTAATCATTTATCCTGCTGAGTAAAGATCGTGTAATGTCTTTAAATGTACACTGAAAACAACTCATCTATTGTATAACTAAAGTAGCAATTCTTTAATCATTTATCCTGTAGTGTTAAGGTGATGCAATGTTTTGAAATGAACATTGAAAACTTAACTCATCTATTATACGAATACAACTAAAGAAGCAATTCTTTAATTATTTATACTGCACTGTAAAGATGATGTAATTCTACAACTGAAGTAGCTATTTTCTCTCATTCCTATCCTGTAGTGGATAGATGATGTAATGTATTGAAACGTACATAAAAACAACACATCTATTGTACTACTTAAATACATTAATTTTATCTTTTATCCTGTAGGGTCTAGATGATGTAATATATTGAAATGTATATTAAAAACTACTCATCTATTGGACTACTAAAATAGCATTTACTTTATATTTTATCTTATAGGGTCCAGATGATGTAATATATGAAATGCACATAAAAACAACTCATCTATTAGACTACTAAAATAGCATTTACTTTATATTTTATCTTGTAGGGTCCAGATGATGTAACATATGAAATGCACATAAAAACAACTCATCTATTGGACTACTAAAATAGCATTTACTTTATATTTTATCTTGTAGGGTCCAGATGATGTAATATATTGAAATGTACATAAAAACAACTCATCTATTGGACTACTAAAATAGCATTTACTTTATATTTTATCTTGTAGGGTAAAATGATGTAATATATTGAAATGTACATAAAAACAACTCATCTATTGGACTACTAAAATAGCATTTACTTTATATTTTATCTTGTAGGGTTCAGATGATGTAATATATTGAAATGTACATAAAAACAACTCATCTATTGGACTACTAAAATAGCATTTACTTTATATTTTATCTTGTAGGGTCCAGATGATGTAATTTATTGAAATGTACATTAAAAACAACTCATCTATTGGACTACTAAAATAGCATTTATTTTATCTTTTATCCTGTACTGTTTAGATATTGTATTCAAACTTTAATTAAAAACATCTTATCTATTGTAAAACTATAGTTAAAATAGAAATGCTTTCATATTTTATCCTGTTGCATTTAAATACAATGTTACTTAACGATATACGTTGTATAAATACAAAATACTGCATTTAAATGTACATTAGAAAACAACTCATCTATTGCACATAGTATTAAAGTAGTCATTTTTTTCCTATCTGATATTAATGATTACTATCTTGGGGTAAGTAGCTATTTCAGCATTTATGTGTCGATTACCTGCTAATTATAATATTTTTGCTTTCAAGGACTTTCGTTTTATTCAGTTGAAAGTATAAATAGTATATTTTTTTTTGGTTTTGAAGTTAATAGCGCTTATTATACGGTAAGTTTATGTTTAAAATTGTAGAAGCTTGCATGTTTAATGAGCTTATAAAAGGTGTTAAGTTTTTATATTATAATTATTTTCTAGTTATTGTAAAGGTATTTCAAGGTTTTTAATTTCTTAATGCCTTTTATTAATTGTAATTTATGTACACTTGATTGCATGATCTGGTTATAATTGCATTTTTGTCTTGATTACCTTTTTAAGAATTGTACTATTATCGTATTATTGGATAAAGAACCAATTTTCTTACCCTTTAAATTTGATATATTCATTACTCTTTTCAATCAAATTTAGTTTTGTTTTTCAATCAACGAAAATTTGATCTGTTTTATTCTAGTATCAAATCTAGTTATGTTTTCAATCAATAATTTTGAATTGAAAAGTTAAACTTAGTTTTGTTTTAAGTCAACGATAATTTGATGCATTCATCGAAGAATCAAATCTATTTTTGTTTTATAACAACCAAAATTTGATGCATTGATTGAAAAATTAAATTTAGTTATGTTTCCAATCAATCACAATTTGATGCATTCATCGAAGAATAAAATCTGGTTTTGTTTTCAATCAATCACTATTCGATGCATTCATTGAACAATATAATTTAGTTTTGTTTTCAATCAACCACAATTTGATGCATTCATCGAAGAGTAAAATCTGGTTTTGTTTTCAATCAATCACTATTCGATGCATTCATTGAACAATATAATTTAGTTTTGTTTTCAATCAACCACAATTTGATGCATTCATTGAATAATCAAATCTAGTTTTGTTTTCAATCAACCACAATTTTTGATTCATTCATTGAAGAATGAAATCTAGTTTTGTTTTCAATCAACCACAATTTGATGCATTCATTGAATAATCAAATCTAGTTTTGTTTTCAATCAACCACAATTTTTGATTCATTCATTGAAGAATGAAATCTAGTTTTGTTTTCAATCAACCACAATTTGATGCATTCATTGAATAATCAAATCTAGTTTTGTTTTCAATCAACCACAATTTGATGCATTCATTGAATAATCAAATCTAGTTTTGTTTGCAATCAACCACAATTTGATGCATTCATTGAATAATCAAATCTAGTTTTGTTTTCAATCAACCACAATTTTATGCATTCATTGAAGAATTAAATCTAGTTTTGTTTTCAATCAACCACAATTTGATGCATTCATTGAATAATCAAATATAGTTTTGTTTTCAATCAACTACAATTTGATGCATTCATTGAAAAATACAATTTAGTTTTGTTTTCAATCAACCACAATTTGATGCAATTATTGAATAATCAAATCTAGTTTTGTTTTTAATCAACCACAATTTGATGCATTCATTGAAAAATACAATTTAGTTTTGTTTTCAATCAACCACAATTTGATGCATTCATTGAATAATCAAATATAGTTTTGTTTTCAATCAACCACAATTTTTGATTCATTCATTGAAGAATGAAATCTAGTTTTGTTTTCAATCAACCACAATTTGATGCATTCATTGAATAATCAAATCTAGTTTTGTTTTCAATCAACCACAATTTGATGCATTCATTGAATAATCAAATCTAGTTTTGTTTGCAATCAACCACAATTTGATGCATTCATTGAATAATCAAATCTAGTTTTGTTTTCAATCAACCACAATTTTATGCATTCATTGAAGAATTAAATCTAGTTTTGTTTTCAATCAACCACAATTTGATGCATTCATTGAATAATCAAATATAGTTTTGTTTTCAATCAACTACAATTTGATGCATTCATTGAAAAATACAATTTAGTTTTGTTTTCAATCAACCACAATTTGATGCATTCATTGAATAATCAAATCTAGTTTTGTTTTCAATCAACCACAATTTGATGCATTCATTGAAAAATACAATTTAGTTTTGTTTTCAATCAACCACAATTTGATGCATTCATTGAATAATCAAATATAGTTTTGTTTTCAATCAACCACAATTTGATGCATTCATTGAATAATCAAATCTAGTTTTGTTTTCAATCAACGAAAATTTAAGTTATTTGTTGGTTGACCCTGAGGCAGGATGATCTCTAAATTTTGATTTTAATAAGAACAAAATGAATCTTAAATCTATAATGAAATAATTATTAAAGTCCTTTTTAACCTTCACCTAATTCATTCAATTCTAGTTTTGTTTCAAGCAATGACAATTTGATCCGTTTTTGATGAATGAAATCTATCTAATTTTTCAATCAACAATGATTGAAAACGAAACTTTAACCGAATCCAAGTTGATCTGTTATTTTTAAAGAATCAAATCCACCTGATTTCAATGAGCGTTGACAAATAATAAAATTTCAATAAAAAACTAATTGATCTTTTAAAAAATGATGCATTTTCTATATATTTTTTTTAAATCAACGAAGCATCCAAACAAAATTAATCTCAAATAAATCAGATGCAAATCTATTTCACAGAATTTAATCCATGTTTTTTCAACAACGTTAATAAAAACAAAAAAACCCCTCAAAAACAATTTGATCCGTCCTTTCAATGTCCTATCCGTCCTTCAATGATCTATTCTATAAATTTCGTTTTTAATCAACAAACCTCCAAACAAATTTAATCGAGATAAAAATCTATGTTGAAAAAGAAAATTTGTTTCACCTCTACCAAATTGTTATGACGACAGCTAATGCTGAACTATGTTTTGTTTGTCTTTCAGTGAGTGGTTTGCTGAAGAATATACGTGATAAGGCTACTGGTGGTCCTCCTAAGGACAGAACTCCAGTGAAGATGTCCAGACAATCATCAGGTTGGGATTCATCAGATGATGAAGGTGGTTCTACTGATTCCAGCGATACAGATTCAACTCCATCCATCTCGTCTTCGCCACCTCGTCAGAAAATTAACATGTGAGTTATTAAATCATTTTTATTTTTAATTCGTAAGACTAACATTATGTAGTTCTCAGTTCTCACTGTGAATATTATGCAGCCTGTTCAAAATCCAACACTCCTAATAGCCAGGGATTTAGTCGGATCCTATTCTTCTTTGCCATGTTCAGGCAGACCAAAAGGTTTCCCAGCATCTTCTGTTCGTGACAGATTGCAGGTTTGCTGTAGGAACATTTGAATTCCCATGGGCGTTCTTCCCTTTTCCTAAGCAACATTATGTAGTTCTCAGTTCTCACTGTGAATATTATGTAGCATGTTCCAAATCCAACACTCCTAATAGCCAGGGATTTAGTCGGATCCTATTCTTCTTTGCCATGTTCAGGCAGACCAAAAGGTTTCCCAGCATCTTCTGTTCGTGACAGATTGCAGGTTTGCTGTAGGAACATTTGAATTCCCATGGGCGTTCTTCCCTTTTCCTAAGCAACATTATGTAGTTCTCAGTTCTCACTGTGAATATTATGTAGCATGTTCCAAATCCAACACTCCTAATAGCCAGGGATTTAGTCGGATCCTATTCTTCTTTGCCATGTTCAGTCAGACCTAAAGGTTTCCCAGCATCTCCTGTTAGTGACAGAAATACAGGTTCGCTGTAGGGACATTTCCAATCCCATGGGCGTTCTTCCCTTTTCCTAATCAATATTTTGTAGCTCTCAGTTCTCACTGTGAATATTATGTAGCCTATTCAAAAGCCAACACTCCTAATAGCCAGGAGTTTCGGTAGCAGGAATGGTGAATTAAAAGAGTCTTTAAGATCCAATCTCAGCTCTGGACTACAAAATTACAATTTTCAGCAAAATGTCCCTGTTACTTCATTTAGTTAATCCAATAAGATAACCCTCATCAAATTCCTGAAGAATTTCAAATTTAGCTCGAATTTCAAATCAGAAATTTGTTGTACAGAGCTGAGATTGGTCTCATTCGACGCAGAATTCATTCTTTACAAGGTTAGCTTTAAGGTGTTTTATTTATGGTTAGAAGCGTAGTATTTGAGAATCTTAAGGATGAACGTCAAATAAATACGATTTTAAATGTTTTTTTTGCGAATATCTTGGTCAAAGTTTTCTTTTATGGCATCAAAATTCATATATGATCCTGAATTGGTATCAGTTTCATTCTGGGACACTCCCCACCCACTACCCCGCCCCCGCCCACCTATACCATCAACAACCCTGAAACAACAAGAGAAAATATTATTATTCAAAAGTAAAATATATTATGTATTTACATTATAAACAATCTTTTACAAAAAGTTTGTTCCAAACCCCCCTATTTGTTCCATCCTTTGGATCGTCTGGCGGATCGTTCGGGAATCGTTTAGGACAGGTCTAACATTATACTGTAGTAAAATCATGTCAGGTTGGAAAGGGTTGACTATTATAATTCAGACCGTATTAGAAACATTCAAGGAAACCTAACAGTTAGGGAACCTTCCTGTTGACACGTGTGGTCTGTGGTGATTGACATAACTGCGCATGTCATACAAACCAGTTCTTGGTATTGTCAGAGGATCGTTTGGACCGAACTGTAAAGTCTCGTCCAGACTGCCGAACCGAACAGA
Organism: Gerris lacustris; assembly: GCA_951217055.1. Lineage (NCBI taxonomy): Eukaryota > Metazoa > Arthropoda > Insecta > Hemiptera > Gerridae > Gerris > Gerris lacustris. Next base: position 32,300,024 of record OX578286.1, read on the forward strand.
GGAAACGAGCCGAGCATTGGTGTCTGCGCATGCCCAGTCTAAAGTGCGCCTGCGCTTCTCACTCTGGGCATGCGCAGAGACCAATGTTCGGCTCGTTTCCTCTGTTCGGTTCGGCAGTCTGGACAAGGCTTAAACGGTTCGCAAACGATCCCTGCGCGGGTTGGAACAGTTTGGAGGACGGTACGAAACACTGTCACAAGTCGGGTTGGAACGGCTTTTATACATTGCGCGCATGCCCATGACGACCCCGTGGACGCTACACTGGTTTGAACAAACATTCTGCATAATCTTGCTTGGCTTTAGAATATTGTATTAGGTTGAGAAGTGAACTATCTTATTGAATATTAGAAAGAAAAAAATAATTAAAAACTACAAATCTCTTGCGAAACACTGTAATTCTAACAATAAAAAAATCTTTAAAATAATTTATCTATAGAGACACGTGTAAAGCTAATATTTTTATATTCCTGATATAAAGTTTTATTTTTATTTTTTTTTCATTATCCTATATAAATTGTTTAGTATATTGTTCTTCATGAAAAATTCCATATTACAGTTATTATATAAGTTTATATACGTATATATATTAAAATATTTAAATTACCATATGGGCAATTTGCCCTGATTGCTTTGTTGTGTTGCTTCAATCTGTGCACATTATAAGTATTATAATAGCGTAAGTATGCTCTATCTCTCCTATGGTCTCCTTTTATTGATTTTTTTTTTTCTATTAGAAAATGGTACGCTATCATTATTCTATTAGCTTCCTGGTACTAAGCCTTACGTAACCCGCCTTGTTCACCCTCGACATTCAAGTAAAAGTGTATGTGTGTGTATTCTATTTCTTTATTTTACCATAGTTTCATACTTTTTTTTTTACATTTTTTTATTTTATTTTATTTATTTATTATAATTTATAAGTATTTAACCTTGAAAAGATCGTTTACGGTTATATTAAAACTTCGCCTTTTTATGAAGTTATTTAATAATTTGAATATATTACAAGTTTGATTGAGTAAATAAATACTGTTATTATGTATTTTATATATTATATAGAAATAGTAGCTCTTTAGTAACATCTGTGGGGTCCATCGGGATCGATTCCCGAGTTTAGCAATTAGTCACATGTTTGGTGGGGTTCAGTTCAATTAGTTCAGTGTTTGGTAAGGTTTTGGGGGCCCCCAGCAAACTTTTAGAGGGGCCCCCTGCAAACTTTTAGAGGGGCCCCCAGGAAACTTTTAGTTGGGCCCCAGGAAACTTTTAGAGGGGCCCCAGGAAACTTTTAGAGGGGCCCCCAGACAACTTTTAGAGGGGCCCCCAGACAACTTTTAGAGGGGCCCCCAGGAAACTTTTAGAGGGGCCCCCAGCAAACTTTTAGAGGGGCCCCCAGCAAACTTTTAGAGGGGCCCCTCTATTTCCCTTCCAAGGGCCCCCAGGATGGAGCAATAAAAATAAAACATTTTTCAATATAACAACGTATATGCTTAATAATCTGCTAAACCCTAAAAATGACTGTACTTCTTTTAGTCCAGGAGATAGCGTGCAAAAAAGTGTCTGACTAACATCAAGTTAGAATTTTGTATACAAGTCAATCTTTTAGCGCCTATTAAGAATATGCGGTCGGCTAAGTTCGTCTGCGGGACATAGCTTGACAATAGGCGTTTGAAAAAAAACAAACCGGTGGAGAGCGGCCATGTCTCACCAATTATGGTGGACAATGTGATTTTCATGATCCTGAGTACAGAATTAGTTAGTAGACCGAAAATCAAGTTGATGTTAGTTTGTCCCTTGACAGGTGACTACTTAGATTTTTAGTAATATTTAAATAACTAACCTATCAAGTGTGAAAAATACATCGACTTGATTTTTGGTCTACTAACTAATTCTGTACTCAGGATCATGAAAATCACATTGTCCACCATAATTGGTGAGACATGGCCGCTCTCCACCGGTTTGTTTTTTTCAAACGCCTATTGCCAAGCTATGTCCCGCAGACGAACTTAGCCGACCGCATATTCTTAATAGGCGCTAAAAGATTGACTTGTATACAAAATTCTAGCTTGATGTTAGTCAGACACTTTTTTGCACGCTATCTCCTGGACTATTTAGATTTTGACTCCCCTATGATTTTTTAGAATGTAAATGACTTTGACTAAATAACAATTAAGACAAAGGGATGTTTAGTCCAATGTACTTTGGGACAAAGGAATATCACACTTCTGTTTTTATAAGGGGAGTAACAGTCTAAAGAAGATCATTCCGACCACCTTCTTTAGATTGTTACTCCTACTCCCCTCTGTTTTATTTATAAGGGGAGTAACAATCATAAAGAAGTGCCGAAAGTACTTGGACACCAGTACTTCTCTGTAATTTTTTTTCTGTAAATAATAAATTATATTTTCTCTGTAATATTTAATTATGTTTGTTTAGTATATTGCATGTATACTTTTTGTAAACAATGTTTACAAAACATTCATTTGTATACAATCCAAAAATATATAAATATATGTATGTTTAATATTTTGATTTGATTTTTTCGTAATGAACTCATATCTAAAGGAAAAAAGATTAGGTTTGTTTTTGGTTGGTGTCCATGTCCATATATTATATTCATGGTTGGATAACTTTAATATATAGCTACTATGTTGTTTTATCTTTAATAATATACCTGTTACAAAAAGTAACATTATGATATTACAATTACAAATGGTCTTCATATGAAATTCCACGAGGATAATATTGCACAAATAAACCACAGGAGACACACACTGTGTAACCCCTTAGTGTCATAACTAATTAAACACAACAATAAACATTACTTATTATGTAATTTTTTTAAATTGATGTATTTTGTTACTGAATCGTTTTTATAGTTTCATAGGATTTAATATTTTTTATTTCGTTTTGTCTTATTAATTTCTTTATTACATTGCTTTAGATTAATGTTTCATTAATACATACATACATACATACACAGACACACACACACACATATATATATATATATATATATATATATATATATATATATATATATATATATATATATATATATATATATATATATATATGTATATAGTTATATTGTGACACAAACTCATTGTGACGTAAGCCCAAATATAAATACACATTTGATTAAAAGAAATATTAAAGAAGGGAATATTCCTTGATAAAATCTAAAAATAATTTGTCTCGATTTCGCCTTTTAGATTGATTTTTTTCTGAACATGGCTGTTTGCCAAATTTGATCAAAATCGGTTTATTAGTTTATGCTCTAAGATGACAACAGACAGCAGGCTACAGACTACAGAGATATTTATTTAACTCACTTTTTTGGACTTTTAACCCGTTTTAAGGACTCCTATGATATCCCTATATCCCTTAGTCTTAATAGTTATTTAGACATAGGAGCATTATTCAGAGTATTGTAATATATTCCTTAGTCTAATTTACTATTAAGACAAAGGGATATCAAGTCTAATGTACTTTAGGACAAAGGAATATCACACTAGTGTATATAAATGTGATAATATCCTTTAGTCTAATTAACTATTAAGACAAAGGAACATATACTGAGTAGTATATTATATTCCTTAGTCTAATTTACTATTAAGACAAAGGGATATTAAGTCTAATGTACTTTAGGACAAAGGAATATCACACTTGTGTATATAAATGTGATAATATCCCTTAGTCTAATTAACTATTAAGACAAAGGAACATATACAGAGTAGTATATTATATTCCTTAGTCTAATTTACTATTAAGACAAAGGGATATTAAGTCTAATGTACTTTAGAACATAGGAATATCACACTAGTGTATATAAATGTGATAATATCCCTTAGTCTAATTAACTATTAAGACAAAGGAACATATACAGAGTAGTATATTATATTCCTTAGTCTAATTTACTATTAAGACAAAGGGATATCAAGTCTAATGTACTTTAGGACAAAGGAATATCACACTTGTGTATATAAATGTGATAATATCCCTTAGTCTAATTAACTATTAAGACAAAGGAACATATACAGAGTAGTATATTATATTCCTTAGTCTAATTTACTATTAAGACAAAGGGATATTAAGTCTAATGTACTTTAGGACATAGGAATATCACACTTTTGTATTTAAATGTGATAATATCCCTTAGTCTAATTATCTATTATGACAAAGGTATAATTAATATTCGCTAAGAAAACTGTAGAAATCATTGTCCTACTGTTTTCCGAATTAGATTTAGGCTTACTCGTGATAAAACTAGATTTTAAAACAGCGTAATAAATCTGAAGTCTCAACGAATTGAGGAGACAAAACACTCAAGCCTTTGAGTCTTTTGTAGGGCCGACTATTGTTTAGAACCAAGGGGGGTTCTAAAGTAAAAAAGTGCCAAAAATTGTACATCTAAATCTTAAAGTTGATTTTTTTGCGCCATTGCAATACTTTATCTTTATATAAACAAAAGTATTTGCTGCTTATATAAAAAAGCAAAAATCCGTGATCACATAAAACCATCTCGTTTTTTTATTCATTACTTTAAAGAAAAACAAGCGAAAGAAACACATTTATCTGTTCTTGATTACTTTTAAACCAAGATTACGACCTTCATTGTAATAGAAGGTTGTAGCAGATAAAGAAGAAGTACCAAAACAAAAAACAAAGAGACCATAACAAATGGGCAAAGGTTAAAAGAACATTATTTCTTGCCCGTTTTTTCTCTTCCCCCTATTCCATTTGTAATTGAAGCTACATTGACCTGAAAACCTCAAGACCTAATTCTCGTTGTACTCGTATCTCTTCAAACGATATTAAGGAAAAAAAAAATAAAAAGATTTCTTATCAATCTTAACTTATTGCTTCTTCAGAGTTCCCCTTTAAAAGGTTCTTTATTTTCTTTGTATTCGTACAAAAAAAATTACATCTTCTGGAAATTGTATTGTCTTTGTTTTTTCTCCATTTAGCGGCATATCGTGAGAAAATTATAATCTCTTATCTCTTTCGTGGTTATTTCTGCTTTTAAATGTTCTTAACAATGTGTATGTAATGGAATAATTATAGATATATTTTCTTTTAATTGTATATTTTATATTTTTCCCCTTTCTTCCTTATTTTTACGTTCATTAGTTTAGTTGTTATTTTTAAACATTACTTTTAACCACTTCTTGTCTTACTTGTGAACTTCGGTTTCATATATATATATATATATATATATATATATATATATATATATATATATATATATATATATATATATATATATATATATATATACATATATATATATATATACATATATATATATATGTGTGTACTCGTATTTACTACTACGCTCCGCGATTAGATAGGCTCATGCTAGGTATTAGTGGCTATGTTTCCTATAATCAGATTGGCCTAGGAATTACTTGAAGTGTCTAAATAATTTTTTTTCTAAAGCCTAATATGAATAGAATCAAGATTATATTTTATATTATACATCATTCATTCCATTACTAAGAATATAATACTCTCAAAATCGTAGTTTGACTATTTATATGTGTATATATATATATGTATATATATATATATATATATATATATATATATATATATATATATATATATATATATATATATATATATATATACATACATATAAATAGTCAATCGAAACTAAGTAATATAGTAATAAAAAAACAATGCTAAAAAAGATATAATAAATGAGAAAATTAACGGAGTCAAAACCAATTAGACTGGGAAGTCATTGAACAATCATCAACTAGTGGTGCATTAATTTAATTACCAGTCTCTTCTCTCACTACCGCAGTTGCACCAGTAAATATCTTATAACTCTAGTTCTAGAAAAAATTAATAAAATAATAAATACTCGATTTAAAGAGCATTAGTGTGAGGTTTAAGGATCAGAAATTAAATCGGTCAACAATTGCTGACCCCATAAGAGCTCAAAGTGAATAATTTCAAGATAAAAAGAACTTTTTATATACTACGTTTTAAAATTTTCTGTTGAATCGTATGTAATGTTGATAATATAATTGTTATTGTTATATAATATTTAATGTAAGTGAAAAAAAAAAAATAGTTCCGAATTTATTTACTTCACATAAATGGCAACCATCTAGAGAGCTGATCTTAAACCTATAAAAGGACAAATCTTTGTACAACGGTCCTCCCCAACACCAAATCTAAAGCGCGCCATCGATATATTTGAAATAATATAATCGATATATTTGAAATAATATAAATAATATAATCGATATTTCCTGTTTTGCTGCGTCATTCAATGTTTAGGTATCTATCACAAATTTGAGACCCGTCAAAATGAAGATTGCGTAAATATGGGACATGGCAAAACAAAGAAAATAACTTGCGGATTTTTTCCGAACTAACTTTCCGTACAGCAAAATTTGCTGAAAACCAATTAAATTCTGCTGAAAGACGGCTAAAAGTATTAAAATAATGCATTGTCATCGTGTTCTGAGCTATGCTAAAAGTTTCAAATGTCTAGCTATTCGGGAAGTTAGTTAGAAATCGATTGCCAGATTTATACCGGACAAAAAAACAAACAAACAAGAAAGCAAGCTAATAAAAACGTAGTAAAAATAAAAATTAGCTCTATTTAAGGGAGAACCGATGGAGGTACGACAAAATACCGTAGGACCAAAGTTGTAGATATTTTAAAATCAGCTGATGCCACTGGTGCAATCTGCTTTTCGATACGACTTTTAGACGCAAAAAGTCTTTCAAAAAAACTTTAAAGTTGTCCATCTTTAATTTTTTAAGTGGGGTAAAAATATTTGTTTTTAACTTTTCGGATTTTACCAGTCGGTTAGGGCCAATTTCCTACCAAACGCATAAAACCGTGAGTCTCTAGGTGGTCTAGAGTCTAGAAGTGAAGTACCCAAACATTTTGTTTAGGAAGTTTGTGGGTTTTGGTTATGGTGGGTCAACCTAATTTTTTTAGGTTACTATTTTTATACATTTAGTTTTATAAAATTGTTAATAACTTTGGTTCTACTCAATAATTTTCGATGAAACCAAGCCTACAAAATGCGCAATATGTTTGCACATACTCTTGAAAAAAAAATCGATTTCGTTTCTTCAGTTTTGGGCCTATATAAAAGACTGGTGGCGACAGACACACATACATACTAGAAAAAAGTGAAGGCCGGATTCTGTTTTCGGAATATGAGAAATGTAAAAGTATCAATATCAAATACATATTAACAGTATTATTTATTCAATCAAACTTGCACTATATAGATATAGAATAAAATGTTAACTGCACTAATTGTTCTAGAGGTTTTGCGTTGTCGCGTCGCGTAAATATACTTTGAATTTTACATTAAGTCTATCTATGCTTAATATAATAGATGAAGTTCGTGATTTGAGTATTGATTGTTCTTCTCTTCAAATGCATTGATACCAGATCTATTACCAAGGTTAGTTTACACGTGAATAACCTTGAGTAAATCGCGTCATACAATTGCACTTATATATAGATATTAAATTTAAAAAATATTTTAAATAGAGATGTAGCAAAATAATTCACAGGTAGAAATACCTACCTAAATTAATTAATAAATATTGAAACATTCTTTGATTTCAATGTATATATATATATATATATATATATATATATATATATATATATATATATATATATATATATATATATATATATATATATTAAAACACTGAAAAAAACCCAGGGTTCGGTCACAAAACAAAAACCAACGCACACCACTCACAAGATACTTAAAAACCCGACGTTTCGGCTTTATTTAAAACCTTCTTCAGAGGATCTAAAACAGAAGAAATACAAAAGGTTTACAAAGAATGCAACTAAATATTAGAGAAAAGTTAACAGAAAAACTCTTATGGAAGCGCAAAGATTTTAACTTACATTAAGAAACGTTGAAGTGAGAATTAATATAATAAATAATGGAAAGAAAACATTAAAATTGACTAGATGAGTTTTTCTAGGGAAATCCTGCAAATCAAAATAAAATTGCTGATGTTATATCGTTTATTGGAGATATAAATAGCATAGTTGTCTTTATTCGAACTTATGACCTTCAGATTCGTTGCCGAATGCTCTACCACTGAGCTAGGCATGTAGTTGGCAATTTGCTCTAAAATGGGATTATTTGTAATAAATTATTATTATGTATTTGATTTTAATTTAAAATAGAAACATGTACACACGTCTTATCACCTCTAACCACCATTAACCACCTCTAACCTCCTCTAACCTCCTTCTAACCTCCTCTAACCACCTCTAACCTTCTTCTAACCTCCTCTAATCACCTCTAACCTCCTTCTAACCTCTTCTAACCACCTCTAACCACTTCTGAAACCTACTCTAACCATTTCTAACCAATCGGCTAAACTTTTCCACTTCTTTCTTATTACTATTTCATTTATTATTTGAGTTTGTCTTAATTAATCAAAAGCGCAGGTGAAAGAAAAGCGTATTATGTGTTAACATCCTGGTCTTGGATTTATTATGACCATTATATCTTTTTTTATTTTATTTCACGAACTATTTATTTACACTGGTGAGAAGTGGGTTGCGTGAACATTTCTCTGACAGGTTAGCAGATGTCAGATCTGTATATCCTGTCAGATCTGTATGTCCTGTCAGATCTTCATATCCTGTCATTAACTCCTCTACAATTGTATGTCCAGCTTCATTCTTTATAATTTGAACAATTGTTATGTAATTTAACCTACTTTTTTTGTAATTATTCTGCAAATAGAAGTTGTCTGGCAGTAAAACATTAAATAATTAAGATATTTTTATTTTTTTTCGACTGTATAATATTATGAATGTAGTTGTTTTTGTAACTGCTTCTAATATTTATTAGATTGTAAATCCTTAATTTATTAATTACAGTTTTTTTTAATCTATTTTTATTTATTTATCTGTTATAGGTAAGTGGTCTTTGCATCCTATTTCTTCTTTTTCGTAAGTGTTTTAATTTTTATATTATGTTAGCAATAACTAATATTTATGATATTTTAGCTCTAGCAGTGACCCAAGAATCATTAGCGAATTTTCAAAGAAAATTACGCTATTGCACTGGCTTCAAAATTTTTTTAATGCGAATTTTTGAAAAAATTTTTCCATGGAAATCCGTTTTAGACCATTCTGAATCGATTCCTAAAATTTAACACTTTTTTTTATGTATGTATGTATATATGTGTCACTCCAGACGATATCTCTCTCCCCTTAGGATGCACTTAAAAATTTCAAACAAATTTTAAAATGTCAATAATATCAAAAGAAAGGATGAGTTCGTTGGCCAGAATTTTTGGAGTTCATTTAGGGGTCAAATTTTTACAATTTAGAGTCACAAATAGCATAAAAACGTGTTTTTTCCATTTTACCCCCCTTTTATATGAAAATATGATAAAAGGGTACATAACAACAATTACTCTACTCTTAAAGAGCTTTCCAACGACATGCATCTTTAAGGGTAAATACTATTTTGACTTAAGTACCCCGTACCCCTGTGTGCCTTTTTTTTTCTTTTTTTTTCACCAATGCAAATTCTAAACCAAAATTTTCCTATATTATCATAAGCCAATAATACGCACATTTCTTTGAAAATTCGCTCATTAAGTCATGGTGCATGACTGGCATTTTTTCTCTAATTTTATCTCCATTGTCTTATGGAGTCTTTATCGTGTGTTTATTCTTCCTCCTTCGGCATTTTTATAAAATACACTTTTTACGTTCTCATAAACCTAGTATGTAATAGAGAGAAAGTATTGCTTTAGCGACAAAAATTTGATTTTGAGATTTTGATGGATTTATACGTTTTAAGGTCCCCTGAGTCTAAAAAAAAGTGTGTCTGTAGTCTGTGCGGACGTGTAGAGCTTAAACTACTGAAACGATTTTCGATGTATTTTGACATTATATGCTTAAAACAATAAATAAATCATACCCCGAGGTGAAATCGCCAAATAAAATTGGGTGCCACTTCCATGCCACACCTAGAAGAAAGAAAGAAAGAAAAAAAAAACTGAAAAAAGTGAGAAATTTCAAGATAAAAAGAACTTTTTATATACTACGTTTTTAAATTTTCTGTTGAATCGTATGTAATGTTGATATTTACTTCACATAAATGACAACCATCTAGAGAGCTGATCTTAAACCTATAAAAGGACAAATCTTTGTACAACGGATCTCCCCAACACCAAATCTAAAGCGTGTCATCTGTCATCGATATATTTGAAATAATATAATCAATAAATAATATAATCGATATTTCCTGTTTTGCAGTCATTCATTGTTTATCTATCAAAAATTTGAGACCCGTCAAAATGAAGATTGCGTAAATATGGGACATGGAAAAACAAATAAAATAACTTGGGGATTTTTTCGAACTAACTTTCAGTACAGCAAAATTTGATGAAAACCAATTAAATTCTGCTGAAAGATGGCTAAAAGTATTAAAATAATGCATTGTCATCGTGTTCTGAGCTATGCTAAAAGTTTCAAATGTCTAGCTATTCGGGAAGTTAGTTAGAAATCGATTGCCATATTTGCACCGGACAAACAAACAAACAAGAAAGCAAGCTAATAAAAACGTAGTAAAAAATGAAATAAAATCCGTCAGTCTGTCTTCTGCGTATACGTGTGGAGCCTAAACTAATGGGCCGATTTTGACGAAATTTGGCAAATGTGTTCAGAAAACCATACCGCGCGGCGAATCGAGCTCAGAATTTCAGCTCCAATTTTGGGGCGCTACCCCCAAAAACTCTGTAAAAACGTGAAAAAAAAATTCTCGAAAACCATTCTGACGATTTTGATTAAAAAATTCTAATGTAGTTCATTTAAAAACGAATTTATCCATTTATTTTGTTTTTAACTAACTATGTTTATAATATACAAGAAACATATATAGAGATAACAAACTGTAAACAGTCATTTGTTGAACTATTGAAATACTAATGGGTGATTTAATGGTGATTGTGCTGGTGAGCTAATTCAACTTATTTTAATGTCCCCCCCCCCCCCCTCCTGCACATTGGGCTGATTTGCTAATCCAAAGGTTGTCGGGGGCTTTAAGTTTAATTTGAGTGGTTTGAATTATAAGTTTAAACGTGATCTTATACAATTGTATTTCTCTGTTGGGGAGAATTATTTGAAGCATGTTGTTGCATACGTTAGTAGGATTAATATATATATATATATATATATATATATATATATATATATATATATATATATATATATATATATATATATATATATATATTCACAATTAAAACTCCCTAAAGAGGACAAAGTAATCAAACCGGCCTGTTTTAACATACTCGCTTATAAAATGTCGCCTACTAACACTAGAAGAATGGTGTAAAGAATAAGTGTGAAATAAAATACTAAAACATTTAGTTATATTAGATGATCTAATGTTTGCAGAATATTGATATTTATATGGGACCATATTTGGACAAATTCCCATATACTGTATACATTTCATTAACATCGGTGGAGTAGTAAAAATATATGTGTTAATAGGAAACTAAGTGTGTGTGTATGTGTGACAGGAAGCAATCTGTGTAGAATATTGATGACCATCTATGGGCTAACTAACCTTAAGCTAATCCATAAAATAAAAATACATTTTTTAATGATTATGTATAGATAAAATTTATTATCGTTGCCGAAATTCGAGAAATAAAAGCCCAATTAATTAGATAAAATACATGAATTAAATAAAAATAACTCAAAAATAAAACTGAATAACTGAGTGGGAAAACAGAATAAAAAATTTGTCCGTGACAATTCAGACAGACTTTCTCTTATACAAGTTCATAATTACTTAGCCCAGCGTTTTTCATTTATTAGTTTTGTATGTACATTTAATTATTATTGAACATTCCATAAAAATGCATCGAAGAAATAACTTCTTCTCTGCGGGGTATCGAACCCGGTCTCTCTCCCGTGTTTAAAGCTATTTTCTAAGGAATTAGATTTTTCCCGGGAAACCGGCTTATATCGTTAGATTTGTATTTAAATGGACTACATTTTAAAAAATGTAAATCAAAATCGTCGGAACCGTTTTCGAGAAATATTTTGTAAAAAGTTTTTGGCGGTAGCGCCCCCAAACTTAGACCTAAATTAATTTCTTGATTTTACCTCGGGGTATGATTTTTCTGAACATGAATGCCAAATTTCGCCAAAAATGCCAAATTTTTTAAAAACACCTTTTTTTGGCCTCAGGGGACCTCAAAACGTGTAAATCCATCAAAATCTCAAAATCGAATTTTCGCGCCATCACAATACTTTCTCTTTATATGAGAAAGTGAAAAGAGCGGGAATTGTAATAATAAAAAATAAAATTAATAACAAAGTAGGAATAAAAAGATCGGTCCGAGACAACTCGGACAAACTTTCTCGTATACAAGTTCATAATTACTTAGCCAATGTTTTCCATTTATTAGTTTAAATTATATCAAAATTTACCATAAAAATTACTTCTCCAGGGCGGGGAATCGAACCCGGGATCTCTCCGTCCCCGTTTTATAAGCTATTTTCTCAGGAACTAGATTTTTCCCGGGAAAACTGCTTATATCGTTGGATCCGTATTTAAATGTACCACATTTTAGAATTTTTTAATCAAAATCGTCGGAACCGTTTTCGTGAAATTTTTTTTTTCACGTATAAGTTCGTTGGACAGCGTGATCCGTCCAAGAGTTCGCGCGCAATGCTCGCGTAAACGTGAGCTTTAAATTTTAAATTGGAATTTCAGGACGGGAAAAATTCTATCATCACCTATTCGATGAGACGAACATTTTTTTCGTCTCACATTTTTCGTCTCAACATTTTTTAGTGTATAGGTTTGTTTAGGAAGTAAAGCTTTGTACCGAATACCCCCACTCTACCTCACACTATCCTCTTCCACATATCTTCAACTATGACATTCATCATGATTAATAAATTTCAATATTCAGTATTTTATTGCAATACGCTCGCTTCAATGATAGAGCCACGCGATGCCTAGTATTATTATTATAAATGTATCACTTCATTACTCAAATACTACTTGAGTATGAGTAGTTTTATTAAAATCGTTACGTTAGAACGTAAGATATCGGTAAAAAGGTTGTTTTCTCTATTTTAAACGTTTAGGTCCGCTTTAATAGTTTTAGCGATCTTTATTAATTCATAGCAGTGTCGTTGTTGGTTTTACTAAAAAATGTTTGAAAACAATGTTCGTCTCATCGAATAGGTGATGATAGAATTTTTTCCCGTCCTGAAATTCCAATTTTAAATTTGAAGCTCACATTTACGCGAGCATTGCGCGCGAACTCTTGGACGGATCACGCTTTCCAACGAACTTAGCCTGAATATTAGTAAAAGGAAGATGTATACCAAATTTCAACAAAATCGGTCAACTTTTACTCAAGTTATCGTCGGACACGTAAACGTTACACACAGACAGACAGACAGACAGACAGCCAGACAGACAGACAAGATGCATATTTCGTTGAATGTAAGAAGCTCGCTTACGCTCGCTTCAATTATTTCTCGAAAACGGTTCCGACGATTTTTATTTTAAAAAATTCTAAAATGTAGTCCATTTAAATACGAATCTAACAGTATAAGCCGTTTTCCCGGGAAAAATCTAGTTCCTGAGAAGATAGCTTTAAAAGCGGACGAAGAGAGGCCGGGTTCAATTCCCCGTCGAGGAGGTATTTTTATGATACATTTTAATGAAATGTTTTATAATAATTAAATTTATCTACGAAAACTACTTAATTAACGGAAAACGCACTGGGCTAAGTAACTATGAACAAGAAATAATATGAGAAAGTTTGTCTGAATTGTCACGAACCGATTTTTTTTGGAATGAAATCAATAATTCTATCTTGAAAGTAAAGTTATAGCGTAAGTTAAGTAGTAACAGCTGTTGAAACTTTTACATCACCCTGCCGCACCCTCTTAAGATGTCTTTATACGCTGACGCTAAAAGTGTTAAGAAGAAAATCAATCGTACTTAGCATTATGTGTTTATATTGTGCTGACGCGTTAACACCTCGGTTGACATCTTACGTACTTACCATGTGAACGTGTCAGTTAAGTACCTTAATACTTGAACGCACCATTTTCCCTGCTCTGCATTGTTAAAAACAAAAGAGTGACGCGGGTCGACAAAATGAGACAAAAAATCGACTCTTTTTACTTTCTCATATAAAGAGAAAGTATTGTGGTACTTTGATTTGATTGATACTGATTTTGATTGTTTTACACGTTTTTAGGTCCCCTTAGTCCAAAAAAGTGGGTTTTGTTTGTCTGTGCAGACGACTGGAGCCTAAACTACTGGGCAGATTTCGACGAAATTTGGCATATATGTTCAGAAAAATCATACCCCGAGGCGATTTTGAGAATTTTAGCTCCAAATTTGGGGGCCCTTCCACCTAAAAACTCTTTGAAAAAATATTCCTCGAAAACAGTTCCGACGATTTTGATGGAAAAATTCTAAAAATGCAGTACATTTAAATACAAATCTAAAGTTATAATTCCCGGGAAAAATCTAGTTCCTGAGATAATAGCTTTAAACGCGGACGGAGAGAGCCCGGGTTCGATTCCCCGCCGAGGAGAAGTCATTTTTATGATAAATTTTGATGAAATGTTCAATAATAATTAAATGTACCTTCGAAAACTAATAAATAGAAAACACTGGGCTAAGTAATTATGAACTCGTATAAGAGAAAGTTTGTCTTAGTCGTCTCGGACCGATTTTTTAAGCTTTTTAGTCGATTTTGAAAAGTAAATAAAACTCTAACCTCCTCTAATGACCTCTAACCACCTCTTGTGTCCTTTAACCAACTCTATTGACCTCTCCAACTTTGAAAATGACCTCTAATTAACAAAATCAGACCGGATTTTAATATTCAATACTTTAATGAAATAACAATGACCATGTTATGTAATTATTAAGTTGGCTGAACTGAATATAGTCGCTTTCATATACAGAAGTGGGATATTTCTTCGTCTCAAATTACGTTGGACTTAATATCCCTTTGTCTTAATTGTTATTTTGACCAAGGAATGTAATCTATTCTGCATAGAAATCAAAACAGCATCCTCTCCAAACAGTATTATATTCTTCAGTTTTGCCAACGTTTTATTTCTACTAATAAGAATAAGAATCATCCGTCGAATCTCGTTAGTAACGGCCATTGGCCCATGTAAGCATACGACCAGATCGTGCACTAATTCTAATTCAGATTCCGAAAACATACTTAAAAATAATATTTTTACTTTTTTCTTTTTTATTATTAACTGATAAGAAAGTGCTTTTTAAGTTATTAGGTATTATATTTTTTGTTGAATGTTAGCATGAAGATGAACTAGACAAACTTTTTTTGAGATAAAGTTTCTAATATTTAAGAATAGAGTATAGCACATGTATTAAGTAGGTAATTTATCTTCGCTATTACCTTTCTTGCTTCTTGAGAGGTATTTGTCTTCTAAATCTTCGCATTTACCTTATTTTTGGTTTATTTGTCCTCTTTATATAGCTTATATTTACATACTTGTTTAGACTTATATACATATATATTTATATGTATCTGTTCAGAACTTTTGGTTGTTAAATATAGACTTTAGGGGCTATTTATTACTTCTTATCTCTTAGGGTATCCTTGGTGTAAAAGTCAAACTAATGAGAGAGGGTGTTTCTTAGAGGTTTTTCACCCTCCATTTGTCGTCTGGGGTTAGATGAGGGTTGTGATGCAAGATGGTGTAGGGTAGAGTGGAGGTATAGGGTGGAACAGATCTTGCACTTTTATCTCCCCCCACTCCTTTTCTTGACTTTCCCCTCAGTTGCCTGCATTTGACAGATGTTTGTTTAAACTGTTTTATATCCCTCCTTTCTTTTAGTTTCCTCCTTGTGGTTAAACGTTTGATTATCTCCTTTTTTTTAAAAAAATAAAATAAAAATTGAAAGGGGGAGCGACAGTTTTGAGAAGTTTTAATTTTAGAAATTCAAGAACCATGAATATTCTTTGCAGTAGAGGAAATGTTTTCTATAACCAAACTTATTGTGTTTTAAAACAGTCAATTATTTGATTTAACTCGACACATATGAGTTCATACAAGGCTTTATATCAAAATTTATGTAAAAATAAATCAGGAACTTTTATTTTCATCTCTTGTTTCTTTCAATTCTAGTACTAAGCATATTGATCTACATTCTCAAATAATTCAAAGCTTCTTCTTTACCTTAAGATTAAAAAGTTGTTTTTGAAATCTTCAGTCTATTATCTATCTATTGCATTTGATTGGATAATCCACCATTATTTGTTTAAATTCTAAATATATAATGGTTTTATTAAATTTCAGATTAGTTACGGACCATGTTTACTCACTTTTCTCTGATAATTTTATTAATGTAATTCAATTCTTCGGCCGAAAGCTATTTTAGTAAAAATCTTATTCAATTAATGGCCATTTTAACTTACAAGTTTTTTTTTAGCTCACCTGACGCCCTGTTTGTTAAATAGAAATAAGAGATAATCCCCTCCACACACATTTATAAATATGACTTGAGCATTTCTTTGTGCTTATTCCTAATAGCGCAAAGTTGTTTATTGTTGTCTCCTTTATCAGTGGTTATCTTTTACGTTTATCAATCATTTACTTTAAAATTATTTCGCCAAGTTACACGTTAAACTCGAAATGTCGCTTTTTGATGATGAAATTACGCGAAGAGCATGCTTCCGCCAATGCTTCGCCACCTCAGCGTGAATTACACCATTTGTTTACTTGTATATAAGTGATTCGAAAACGTACTACCTTGGTTTTGTAGCCTTCCCCTCATTGTCTTGATTGAACACAACATTGTTTGCAGATTTTTAAGTGTATTTTTGTCGCTCCAAATCTCTAGCACTTTATCCTACAGTGCTACAGTGGCTTTCCCTATTACATGATAAGAAATTTCCAAACTCTATAACTGTAGAAACATAACCTTAAACTGTATCCTTTAAAAGAAAGTAACCTTAAGGCTATCTTGTTCTTATCAATCACTCTCCCTACACCCTATGTTTATAACCTTCTTCGAAAACAATATAACCTTCTGCACACCCTTAACCTTCTCCCCTCTCTACCCTGTAACCATTTACCCCGAAATAATGTTCCTCTTCATCCCCCTCCCTAAATTCTCTTACAAGCCATTATCACTTGTTATCACAGTAACAATATCAGTGTAACATGTCACTCCATATACTCCACCCCTCTTTACTTTCTTATCGCTGTTATCAAAACGCTACCATGTTTTACCAACAATGGCTCCTACTCCTGGTTTGTTTCTAGCCGTTGGCGTTGTAGAGGGCATTTCTCCCCTACTCCTGCTCCTTATCACAATTCTTTCCGGTTGGTAAATTAAATTTCTCATTTCACTTTGTTCTTTTTTTTTCTTTTACCCTTAAAATGCCTGACGTAGACAGGTTTAGAATGATTTTTTACTTCTCTCTTAAGCAAATTATTTTTGACAAACTGCTACATCCCCTCAACCCTTAACCCCGAAAATTCGCAAGAATAGCAAACAAAATTCTGCAATTTTTAAAACTATTTCTATGAGTTATGATCAGTGAGTCTTATTCTCTTACCTTACCTTGAAACATACGATCCAACAATATAAAATCTAAGATCAATTTTTGGACTTTGATATTTCATTTCTTGTTTTTGATTTATTGCTTCTTAACTGACTAAAGGTAACGGAAGCATTGTTATCGTTCTGAAGAAAGAAATGGTTTTGACTCCGAATTCATAATGTCCTTCATAAGGTTGGATTGACTGTACTCTAATGTAGGGTGAAGACAACTCCTTCTCACACATTACCCTAATAATCCCATGCACCTTTCTTCCTCAACCAGAAGATAATTCCTCTTTTGCAGATATTGCCTAAATGCCACTTTTCCTACCGCTCTTCCACTCACTACCTTTATAATCCCATGCACCTTTCTTCCTCAACCAGAAGATAATTCCTCTTTTGCAGAAATTGCCTAAATGCCACTTTTCCTACCGCTCTTCCACTCACTACCTTTATAATCCCATGTACCTTTCTTCCTCAACCAGAAGATAATTCCTCTTTTGCAGATATTGCCTAAATGCCACTTTTCCTACCGCTCTTCCACTCACTACCTTTATAATCCCATGCACCTTTCTTCCTCAACCAGAAGATAATTCCTCTTTTGCAGAAATTGCCTAAATGCCACTTTTCCTACCGCTCTTCCACTCACTACCTTTATAATCCCATGTACCTTTCTTCCTCAACCAGAAGATAATTCCTCTTTTGCAGATATTGCCTAAATGCCACTTTTCCTACCGCTCTTCCACTCACTACCTTTATAATCCTATGTACCTTTCTTCCTCAACCAGAAAATAATTCCTCTTTTGCAGATATTGCCTAAATGCCACTTTTCCCATCGCTCTTCCACTCACTACCCTAATAATCCTATATACCTTTCTTCCTCAACCAGAAGATAATTCCTCGTTTGCTGATATATCCTAAATACCTCTTCTTCCACACACTACCCTAATAACCCCATGCACCTTTCTTCCTCAACAAAAAGATTATTCCTGTTTTGCAGATATATCCTAAACAGGGCCGTCCCTAGGGGTATAGGCGCCCGGGTCAAAGGCATCTTCGGCGCCCCCCCCCCCTTATTGCCAAATTCACCTAGTAGTTAAGAAGGGGGCCTGGCGGCGCCCCCTAGACGTGGCGCCCGGGTCAGCTTGACCCGGTTGACCCCCCCTAGGGACGGCCCTGATCCTAAATACCACTCTTCCCACCGCTCTTTCCACCACTCATCCTACCACTCTTCCCAACACTCTTCCTACCACTATTCCCACTTGTAAAATCATACAAACCAAGCTTAAATAATTGTAACAATCTGTTGTCTTAACCGGTTTCTAATTTATGTATTTTATTTAATGGTTTATGGCAATCCACTGATTATATTTGAACTTATTTATGCTTACTTGATTACCTTCATTACTACTTATAAATATTTATGAGTACCACACACTGACCAAACCTTCTTTAGCTGGATCGACAGCATTAACATTTTGCGTTGTGCGGCCTGTGTGAGTTGAAGTTGGTGAACCAGTGTGGCAGTGTAGATACTCTGACACAGTTTTATTGAGTATTAGTGGTATTTTTTTTTTTTTTTGCCGTAAATATTTTCGTCGCACAATTCAACACACAACGCATTTTTTTATTGGAGTGGACTCATCTTTTTAAATCTAGGTTTAGTCCAGGACTAAAAAGTTCTTTTCTCTTACTTCAAAAAGTGGAGGTAGGAGGAAAACAATTCTTTTTAAACATATTTTATTTAAACAAAATATATATGTATATATATGTATATGGATATATATATATATTCTTTGTTTTTATTATTCCTATTTCTTACTTTCTCTGGTATCCTTCTATATTATTTGATCCTTCTACTAAAGTAAAAAGTAATTTTAAGAATATCAGTTAAAAGACATTTGATATTATAATGTCAATAGTTTTCTTTTGTTCTCATAGAGATAGATCTTATTAATATATATGAGTATATGTTTGCATATATATATATATATATATATATATATATATATATATATATATATATATATATATATATATATATATATATATATATATATGTATATGTATATATAAACATTTTAAGTGGGTGTGTAATTGTTTAGAAGTAGTTGCACAAATAGAGTTCTGTACTCTCACTAGCTACATGTTTAGATTTATCATATTGAGAAAACAATTGCTCCATACATTAAAATAAATAATTCATACATTAAATACAGTGTCAATATCCTCTTACTCAAGACTTGTAACATGATTCCCCCCTTGTTAAATGTTACATTGTTACAGAAATGCATAATTTATACTGTTTAACAAAACTCCGAGACCGAATCAACATACTTTTTACTTTATTTAATAAATTATTTATTAGTTTAATCGTGCTTATTTACTTGTTATCTTCTTCGCAAGTTATCACGTTCACTTGTATTCTTTTTAGCTTCTTTATTAATTATTTTGTTTACATATTAATTTTTGGTTTTAATTTTTGGTTGTTTACTTGTTCCTTAGTTTTCTTGTTGCTTTGTTAGCATACTGACTCGTTCCTTAGTTTACTTGTTGTTTTGTTGTATTGTTTCTTGTTGTTTTGTTCTACTGCTATCATGTTGACTTGTTTACTTGTTCCTTAGTTTTATTGTTGCTTTGTTAGCATGTTGACTTGTTTACTTGTTCCTTAGTTTTCTTGTTGCTTTGTTAGCATACTGACTTGTTTACTCGTTCCTTAGTTTACTTGTTGATTTGTTGTATTGTTTCTTGTTGTTTTGTTTTACTGCTATCATGTTGACTTGTTTACTTGTTCCTTAGTTTTCTTGTTGCTTTGTTAGCATACTGACTCGTTTACTCGTTCCTTAGTTTACTTGTTGATTTGTTGTATTGTTTCTTGTTGTTTTGTTTTACTGCTACCATGTTCCATGTTGACTTGTTTACTTGTTCCTTAATTTTACTTCCGAGCTTACCGAAGGTAACGGAAGCTATGTGATCGTTCTGAAGAACGGACATTTTTTAGGTCTCCGATTTTAAAAGTTCCAAGACAGAAATCCGTTTTAGACATTAGGAAACATTTTTGGTTCCGTGTCTGTCTGTCGGTCTGTCTCAATTTTTACGAACTAACATATCATAAAATCTACTCATCTGATAATATTGAAAATTCCAATTTTACATTTGAAGCTTACGTTTAATCGAGTGTAGCGCGCGAACGCTTGGGCGGATATCGTTGTCCTACGAACTCGTCCTGGGCATTGGTATACCAAATTTCAACCAAATTGGTCATCTTTTACTTAAGTCATCGTCATCGGTTGATTTTATGACGGTTCGTTTTGTGAAAGTCGTTTTTTCGGATTCACTCCCGGCCTCCTGACGCTGTAAGGAACTTCGTTCCTAAACACGTGATTTTTTTTCTCGATAATCTAGTGCTTGAGATAATAGCTATATAAAAGCTGACGGTGAGATGCTAGGTTCGAATACCCATCGAGGAGGAGTTATTTTTATAGTATATTATTGATAAAATAATCAGTTATTAATTATTAAATGTGACTTCGTAACAATTAGAAAATGGAAAATACTGGACCAAGTTATTATGTACTTTTATATAAAATAGTTTATTAGGATTTTTATATGTATTTATATTGATTACCATATATATATAAGACTAGTCGGATCGGTGTGCGTTGCGCACCTTATCCGTCTAGAAGTTGGCGCTGTGTGTAAATAATGATTAAAACCATAATTAATATATCTTTATTGTTACATAATTTCGTATTTTAGTAAATGTAGGTTATCTTATTTCTTTATGCATTTTCAATTATTCTATTTTATTCATCATTCAATTTTCAATTTTAGTTACAATAAGTCTATGTAACAAATTTAAGATCTTTAAATCCACTGGAAGCTAAGATAATAGTATTTGATTAAATCCAAGATGGCGGCCACATGTTTAAGTGAAAGTACCTTTAATTTTCTTCTTTAGCTACCATAGGTCTATGCACCAAATTTCAGATCCCTAGGTCCACTGGAAGCTGAGATAATAGAGAGTTATTAAATCCAAGATGGTGGTTGTAATTCAATATGGCGACCATATGTTGTAGTGAAAGTACCTTTCATTTTCTTCTTTAGCTACCACAAGTCTATGTACCAAATTTTAGATCTTTAGGTCCACTGGATGCTGAGATAATAGAATGTGAATAAATCCAAGATGGCGGCTATAATTCAATATGGCGAACATATATCGAAATCAAAATGGCCGCACTTTTCTATTTATGGTACACTCCATCTATGAACCAAATTTCAAATCTCTATGTCAATGGGAAGTAGGAGAATTTTTGATCAGTCAGTCACTGTCATTCTTAGTTTTATATATATATAGATAATACCTATTAAAAAATGTATAACTTATTCACTTTATTTTTATGATTCAAAGAAACTGCTATTTTTACTTAATATAAAACTACCTTTTATATCAAAGCATAGAAGGTTATATTATTATATATTTTTTTATTTATTCAAGTAGCATCTGTTATAGAGTTATCTGGTATTACCCCATAATGCAGTCAAGTATGTATTTGTATTTTTGCCTATCTATATAATGCGTTGTTGAAAAAAAAAGGTATATGTATGTAATATTGAAAGGTTAGTATAGTATCGAAGGCTTTTGGACCCCTCTCTATTGGGTTTTAGAAGGTAGTAAGGTAGATTGTCAGGTTCCCAGTTCCCACTAGAGCGCAGTGTGTCCATTGCCCCCACCTTTTACCACAAGACCCCCAGGCCCATAGTCATAACAGAAACCGTTTTTCAGTTACACCCAAGACTCGGTTCGAGTCGGTTCACGTTCGTTTTACTCCAACAGTACGATCTATTTCTCTCTTAACTCCCTATCCCCCTCGCTACCGTATCGACGTAAGAAACAACGTTCAAAAAGAAACGAATTAAAAACGTGCTTTATCTCTTTTTCAATACAAGTTATTAAAAAAAAAGGAATAAAAGCTTTAAATTTCCATTTAACAAGAAAAAATAATCAAGTGGATTTATCATTAAAAACTATTTATTATTTTCAAGTGCTTGCAGAAGTTTTTTCTTTTTCAAAATTATTTTTTTCCGAACTTTGAATTAAGTTTATTGTTTTTTTCGGACAATTCTATATTTTGGAGAAACAAAAAGTGATTTTGGTTTACCAGGAAGAAATTAAACGTTCATCATTGATAGGATCAAAATAAATTGTAAATATGATTTTTACGTATTTTTATTTATTATTTTTTAAATTCTTTACATAGTTTTAATCATTTGCCCAGAAATGAGGTGAACTAACATAAAATGTTTACTTACTTTTTTTTAAAAAAGCCATTGCATTTTGGTTACGATATTATTTTATTTATTTTGTATAGGAGCTGTATTATGTATTAAATTATACGTATTTATTTTGTTAAGAGCAGTTATTAATTATTGTAAATAAGTATTTATTTTGGCAGGAGTAGTGTAATTTATTAAAATACGTATTTATTTTTATTTTGCTGTAGAAGTATTAATTGTTGCAAATATACGTATTTATGTTGTTAGGAGTAGTGTTATTTATTAAAGTATACGTATTAATTTGATAAGCAACAGTATTATTTATTGTAAATATATATTTATTTTGTTAGGAATAGAATTATGTATTGTAAATACGTATTTATTTGGTTAGGAGCAGTATTACTTATCATAAATACGAGTTTATTTATTTTTTTTGTTCAGTGTTATTTATTGAATTACGTATTGATTTGACAAGAAACAGTATTATTTACTGTAAATACATATTTATTTGGTTATTGAGATTGGGTAGAAACTATTTATTTTGTATAAACAGCTACATTTTTCAGCTTTTTTCCTTGGCTTTTCAATAGAATTAGAACTTACTTAAATAGATATAACTTAAAACGTGTTTAAAAAAATAAAACCTAAAACATGTTTAAAAGAATGAAACGTAAAATATGTTAAAAGAATAAAACTTAAAACATGTTTAAAAGAATGAAAGCTAAAACATGTTTGAAAGAATGAAACTTAAAATATGTTTAAAAGAATGAAACGTAAAATATGTTTAAAAGAATGAAAGCTAAAACATGTTTGAAAGAATGAAACGTAAAATATGTTTAAAAGAATGAAACGTAAACATGTTTAAAAGAATGAAAGCTAAAACATGTTTAAAAGAATGAAACGTAAAATATGTTTAAAAGAATGAAAACTAAAACATGTTTAAAAGAATGAAACTTGAAACATGTTTATAAGAATGAAACTTAAAACATGATTCAAAAAATAAAACATAAAGCCATTAAACCCAAAGCATGTTTAAAAGAATGAAACGTAAAACATGTTTAATAGAATAAAACTTAAAACATGATTAACAAAATAAAACCTAAAACATGTTTAAAAGAATGAAACTTAAAACATGTTTAAAAGAATGAAACTTAAAACATGATTCAAAAAATAAAACATAAAGCCATTAAACCCAAAGCATGTTTTAAAGAATGAAACGAAAAACATGTTTAATAGAATAAAACTTAAAACATGATAAACAAAATAAAACCTAAAGCTTGTTTAAAAGAATGAAACTTAAAACATGTTTAAAAGAATGAAAATAACATGCTTCAAAAATTAAAACATAAAACATGCTTAATAAAATAAAACTTTAAGCATGTTTAATAAAATTAGACCTAATACATGGTTAAAAGAATGATACTTAAACAGGTGTAAAGGAATGAAACTAATATATATGTAAAAATGAAACTAATAGTATGTGAAAGGAATATATATGTATATATAATTCAATAATAACTGTATAACTGGACTGTACACATCATGTCCGTTATTGGATATAGAAATTGTACCTGTTCCTAATTTTCAAGTTTTTAATTCGATACTTTAAATCAAGAAATGGTCAATAATGATAATAAAAATAAACCTGAACTTACCTTTTTCTTCGAAAATACAAGATACGTATCGAAACCAAAAAAAAAAAAATAAATAAATAAAAATAAAAAACAACAAAACTGGTTCTCAAAAATTATAGAGGGCAGTATTTCTAAAGTTGTTCAGTTTTGTTTATCCCCCGACTGTTTTTAATTCCTATTTCATCTGGCTTTTAAAATCCATTTAAACAACGGTATTTTTATTATTTTATATATATATATATATATATATATATATATATATATATATATATATATATATATATATATATATATATATGTATTAATTATAAAATATAAATTTACATATAGACCTTGATTTATTGAATCGTTTGTAATAAACAGTATTTTTCAAACTAACGAATGGGTTTTTAGAAAGTGAAGTTGGGTGTTAAGATTATAACAAAAAAGAAAAAAATAATAATGAGATAATTTTTTTTTTATTATTTAAATATTATAATTATAAAAAAAAAAAAAAAAAAAAAAAAAAAATACTAATAATGGCCGTAATTAAAATATATTATTTAAATAAGTTAAGTACTGTTATATGTTAATTTTATGTCCTAGATATTTTTGCTTCCGAGTTTACCTAAGGTAACTTAAGCATTGTGACCGTTCTAAAGAACGATATGTTTCTTATAATATCTCAGAAATCAAAAATCCCAAGAGAGAAATCCGTTTAAGACATCAAAGAATATTTTTTGTCACGTATCTACCTGTCTCTGTCGTTTAACATTTCTGCGAACCAAGATATCTTAGATACTTCTTTAGATTGTTACTCCCCTGTGATTTTTTCGAATATAAATTAATTTGACTAAATAACTATTAAAGACAAAGGGATATTTAGTCCAATGTACTTTAGGACAAAGGTATATCACACTTCTGTTTTTATAAGGGGTGTGGTAGTCTAAAGAAGAACATTGTGTGCACCTTCTTTAGATTGTTACTCCCCTCTGTTTTTTATAAGGGGAGTAACAATCTAAAGAAGTGCCATATCTTAAAATCTACTCGTCCGATTTTAATGAAATTTCGATGATAATTCACAATTATCCCATTGTTAGTCTTTTTCTGTGAATTTTAACAACCATCTGTGCCAAAAAGTTCGTGGTTTTGACTGAGATTTTGTGGAAATCAAACATAATGAAGGGTTTGCATCACTTGTTAAAAGAAATATTAACACGGTACCTACTATTATAAAATATAAAATATAAGTTTATTTGTCGACCACAATATTTAAATTTAATTCTAAATCAGACCGGTTTCAGCCTCTAAAATACTAAAATATAACAGATATATAGAGTATGACGGCTATCTTCAGTGCCTTATATTTATAGACTCAGTCAGAATATTTATACAACCAGTCAGTGAAAAAGCAGAATTTCATTTCTGCTCAGTGAAAAGCAGAAATGCTTTTATGTTTCCGAATTCGAAATTTCCTTGATAGAAATCCGTTCTAGACATCAAGGAACATTTTTGGTCTTGTGTCCTTCTCTGTCTTTATACATTTTTGTTCCCATTTTTATTTAAACCGTTTGCACTCTTGCAAACGGTTGCAATATTTAATTGAAGCGAGCGTAAGCGAGCTTCTTACATTCAACGAAATATGCATCTTGTCTGTCTGTCTGTCTGTCTGTCAGTAATGTTTACGCGTGTGACGATAACTTGAGTAAAAGTAGACCGATTTAGTTGAAATTTGGTATACATGTTCCTCTTACTAATACTCAGTTAATAACTAAGTTCCTAAGCTAATACTAAGTTCGTTGGGCAGCGTGATCCGTCCAAGAGTTCGCGCGCAACGCTCGCGTAAACGAGAGGTACAAAAATTAAATTGGAATTTTTTCCAGATTAAATTGGAAAAGATTCTATCATCATCTATTCGATGAGACGAACATTTTTTTCAAATAACATTTTATACTAAAACCAACAGCGACGCCGCAATGAATTAATAAAGATCGCTAAAACTATTTAAGTGGACCTAATCGTTTATAATAGAGAAAACAACCTTTTTACCGATATCTTACGTTCTAACGTAACGATTTTAATAAAACTTCATATACACCATCTAATGCACAATTGAAACAGGCATGCAAAATTTCAACTTGATACAAGCAGAAGTCTTTGCGTAGTGAAGAGATACATTTATAATAATTGTTTAAAAGCTACCGCGGGTGGTTAAGATTGTTATAGTCGTATAGTGTATAGGTTTGTTTAGAATGTAAAGCTTTGTACCGAGTACCCCCACTCTTCCCCACACTACCCTCTTCCACTTATCTTGAACTATGACATTCATCGTGATTAATAAATTTCAATATTCAGTATTTCATTGCAATACGCTCGCTTCAATGATAGAGCCACGCGATGCCTAGTAAAATTAATGTCAGCCCACTTGGTATCGAAACAAGTCCTTTTTTTAAATAAACACCTATATGTTATCCGATTTTAATGATATTTGGATGGTTTGTCGAAAGTAGCCAAACATATGGTTCCTTAATGATTTCAACTGTTTCGACTCATTTAATAATGAACAAAAATAAATTTGACTCCACTTGGAATCGAAACAGGACCAAATAATTCCCAATGTGAGTAAGCACTGTGTTAAAAGACTAATTGCAGACTATTTTAAAAAGGTATTTTGAAACCAAAAGAGTATTTTTTTAAATAAATATGCCTGTAATCGAATTTAAATTTACATTAAGGGGCGCCGCCTCCTAAAAAAAAACTCAAGACTGTTCAAATTTTTTTTTTTTTTTTTTTTTTTTTTTTTTTTTTTTAAATCTAAAATGTAGTCCATTTGTTCCTGAGAAATAGCTTAAAATGTTGACAATGAGTTCGATTCCCCAATGGGAAGGAGTAATTTACATAATAAATCTTGATAAAAATATAATTACCCGGCGTCATGAGTGTCGAGATTTTTAAGTGCTTACTCGAGTGTGAGCATTTCTTTCTTATTAATATTTTTAATTTATTTATCAATAAGGAAATCTGACACACAATAATTAATTTTCCGTAAAGTTCATATCAATATGTATTTCAATAAAAAATAAATCATTTTAATTAATATTTTTTTAATATAAAAAAACATTATGCATATTATGTAAGGTAAACATTTTTGGTCTCGTGTCTGTCGGTCTGTGTGTCCGCGAATTATAAAACGTGTGACGACAACTTGAGTAAATGTCGACCGATTTTGATGAAATTTGGTAGAAATGTTTATTTTACCAATGCCCAGGACGAGTTCGTTGAACAACGTTATTCATCCAAGCGTTCACGAGCAACGCTCGCGTAAACGTGAACTTCAAATTTAAAATTGGAATTTTTAGGTCGGGAAAGAAATCTTACTTCATCTACCTATTCAATGAGGCAAACATTTTTTCAATTACAATTTTTTAGTAAAACAGACACCGACACCGCTATGAAGTGTTAAAGATCGCTAAAGCTATTAATAGTTTTTTACACAATAAACAATATAACAATAAAGTAATGTAACAATAATTTTAATGTTAATGCAACAATAAAGTATATGATAGGATGCGAGGAAGCTATCTGCCACACTAATTGGCAGTCTATTTACTTTTATATTTCTCTATTATTTTATTTTTTATACATATTTTTCTAGTATTCTAGTATGAAACTCTGATTGGAAATAGTTTTTATAATTATTAATAATAGATTGGGTTACGCTTTCATATCGATTTAGTTGTGGATTTCCCTGTGATGGGATAAAGGTGTGGATCCGGGTGCCTCGATCCATAACTACCGAGGCTGGTTCGATCCATATAATAGCCACGCTCCTTATCACCTCCTAGTCAATGGGAAACCTGCCTTATTGTAAAGATCTTTTAAACTCTCTGTGTATCTAATAGTCTAAAGCAAGATCGGTAGATCACAACCTCGGTTTCACTTATGTGCCTTTTTACGTAAACACATTGGAGTATCCTTTTTGAACATTATTTTTTTAATAAAAAAAATAATACGTATAATATAAATAATATAATATGTCCCCGAAAAAAGAAAAAATAAATTAAAGAATGGCACAAGGATACGGAAGTTTCATGTATATATATATATATATATATATATATATATATATATATATATATATATATATATATATATATATATATATATATAAAATATTTGTATATATATACTTCTTCTACTGCATCCTTTGCCTTGTTTGACAACACTGGGATAGCCAGTGTATAACCATTCGTATTATTAATGTGTTGTGTTTGTTTACATTATTTATTTATTGACTGCAAGGATCTTATAAAATAGGGATGGAGCACTGAGTATTCGTCATGGGGGAAAAAAATGTTGCAAAGAACTTGCTAAAATATCTACATAAAATACTGCGCATGCTCAGAACTTTTTAGTGGAACGAATTCCTTCCCGACTGTTATCCATTGTTTATTTTGAATGAGAGGTTACAATCTATCATTTTTTTTAATCACGTTTTTAATTAAATATTTTTCTAGTTTAAAGGGTTTTTTTAATATTAATTTACAGTTTGACTTTAATATAATATATTAATAAAATGTATTTATTAGAATAGTTTTTAATAATCGAATAATTAATATGTATTAATTTGATTAATATTAATATTAATTAATTTGGAAACGGGTTATTTCTATTGCGGAATAAGATTTTATTCTACGAAATTGTCACAGTTTACCTTTTCAAAAAATGTATAGTGAATATAAAAAAATTTAAATACATACAATGTTAAAAAAAATATCGTAAAGATTATACATATTTATAAAGTTGTAAATATGAAACGCGAGTGGAAGAAAATTAATTTTAAAAATAACATAACCTGATCGAATTCTTCACATTCTTCTTCATGTTGTATAGTTATAACCATAAGGGAAGGTAATCTATCCCACTACATTTTTCAAGTTCTTGGCGACACTTTTTTCGCTTAGTGCTCCATCCCTATTTTATAAGATCCTCGATTGACGATCAGTGTTTCAATTTGTCATATTATCTGTTTTACTTAGCGTTGGAATTTACGTGTAATTTAATACTTTTGCTGAACAAAATCACTTAAACGATCCTAGTGTTATATGTACATGCACAGTCGGATCGCCATACAATGAAATTTTCTGCATTGAAATTTTGTTTTTTAGAATTTATTTTTAGAAAACTTTTGAGTGATCTTGTAAGAGAAAGATCCCTTAACATGTTCTTCCATTGCAGAAACATTTTATCTACGTCTTTATACTTACACCCTTTTGATCATTTTTTAAAATCTTTACTTGTTTCGTTTAAATTATGAATCCCAACTTTTTTTTACACTGAGCTCAGAGCGATTTCATATTTACCGGATACTTCTTTGTTCTTCATTCCTTTTTTCTAGGTCTTTGAATAGAAAATAGAATTATTTTTTTCTGAAAGTGATGATTGATTTTTTTGACATTTGTAAAGAGTGAGTAAATTTTGCTGTAAAAAGTTAAGAGCTTTATAAACGTCCGAAATTAATTCTAAACAGAGACTAAGAGATTTCTTTATGTACTATGCAAAGATGATTCCGATTCCACTTAAACTAATGAAGGTAGAATACGCAAAATTATTTGAGTGGTAGAGCAAGAAACTCCTAAAAATGGTTTTAAGGAAATGAAGAAATACAAAGAAAACACAATTAATTCACTGAAAGTCAGTCGGTCTGATCTTTTGACTTATTTGTATGAATTTTGTTCGTTGTAGAAAAATTATTTTGGTTCTATAGAATCACTTTTATTTGGCAAATTCGACATAAAAGATATTCGTATATAGAGATTTTCGTTGTAAGGAGATCCAACTGTAGTTTACATTTGTGCGACGCCCATATTTAAAAACTTCTTGACTATTTGATTCCTTATTGTATTTATAAGTCGAGATATACAATAAACGCCTCCCCCCCCCCCTCCCCCAACTACCTTACATTGGCTATTCCTAAAATTTTGAAATAATTCACGATAATACCTTATAGTAACCTATGAAAATTTCCGGAAAAAATGTAATTTATCTTTTCGTTATTACCTATAAAAATCATTGTGTACATCCCGGGGGATCGAATCAGGAACCCCTTCCTCTAGTAACACGTGGAAATATTTTAATTTTCTGCTGTTAACTAGAAATATGCAAAATGTGCCGTCTGCTGGGCCATAGAAAAAATAAGAATAGCAATTTGATCTGATTAACTGGGAAATCCAATATGGCGGATATTAATGTCTCGCGATTGTTTTAATTTTTTTTTTTTTTAATTTTTAATGGGGTATCAAATGAAAGGTATTAAAGAGTAGATTACAAAAATATATAACACTTGTGTTAATTATTTAATTTTCCACGCCATTTTGTCAAAAAGCATCAGCATTTTAGTGTGCCCCCCCCCCCCCCTTATTCTAATTAATTTCATGTTCACAATACCAACGAAACATTTTTTATGTGAGACTTCACTCACAACTATTTTATTATTTGTCTACGTTTTATTAAGTAAACTACGTTTAACTTTATATTTAGTTTTATTTATGTTAGTAAGTTTTAACGTTTAGTATTTTGCTCGTAGGTACTGATGATGATTTTATAAATGCTGAAAGTTTTTTTGATGTATAAACAAGTATTATTTTATGTAAAGAGACACTTTCTTTGTATTTATTTGTAAATATGTACATGTTTTACAAACAAAAAAAACAGGAAATCCATATGGAAACATGACTTTTTTTTAACATTGAAATAAAAAAATAAAAAATTCGCGGAATCTTTTCATTGAATATCCACTAAATATGAAGGGGACAAAAACTGAATGCAATACGAATAATGGTGAAAAATGAATATTCATGAGTTTTATTTTATTTCCAAAAGCTATTTATTGAGTACAAAAAAAAGTAGTTGGAGGGAATGTAGATGAGAACGGGAATAAAAAGCGTGAGGTAGGTATTTCAAATATAACTCGATAGACTTTGACGTCATAAAATTCAAGTTTTGTTATATAAGTGACAGGTGAAAAGGTTGACAGGTTTGACAGGTTGGCACTCTCAACTTGACAGTGTGTAGGCTAGGCTTGTATAAAGATGAAAACAAACAGATGGTTCTTCTACATAATAAATTGTCAGATGTTCTTTGTAAACAAGGTCTGTTGTCTGTTACTGACAGATTTGGAGCGGTTTTTATATTTTGGTTTTTTGGGTGGTTTGACATAAAAAGAAGATTTTAAAATTAATTAATTTTATGTCATTTTTATTCCGCTATTGATATAATATGTTTTAAAGGGAGGTCGATATTAAAGTTGGATATTAAGTAATTATTTAAAAAGATTTTGTAGATTAACGATCTTTAAAAGTTTTGAGATTGCATTGCCTGCATTTTTCTATGGGGAAGCCAATGCAAAAGCTCTGTGATTTACGTGTTTGCTATTGCTTATAAATAATTGTATTAAGCCGAGGTTGGCACCTAATGAACGAGTATCATAATTCAAGGACGAACAATGAATGAGCACGATCAAACACGAATTAGCACTTACGAACGGAAATAGCACGATCTAATAAAATCGAGTCATAACTCAACAATGTTTTAGTATTCTCTGACTCGCCGATTTTAGTTCTTTTAAAATTCACTTTTCTTTTCGTATTCTTTAAGCATTTGCAAATTTCTCTTGCTGTGGATTTGGCATTAATTTAAAGTTCCTTAATAGGATCCTTTAAGTTCCTTAAATAGGACACGTCAACACGCTGTGTACAGTGTACAGTTCTAGCTTAACGCTCTAGGGATGGATTTCTATTTATTTAAAGTTACATCATTTAAAGAAGACACGTCAAACAATATTTTGTGTTTTAGCTGTACTATCTAGGTATGGCTTGACATTAATTTAAAGTTACATCATTTAATGAACACACGTCAAACAACATTTTGTGTTTTAGGTGTACTATCTAGGTATGGCTTGACATTAATTTAAAGTTACATCATTTAAAGAAGACACGAATTATCTAGGCATGGATTGCCATTAATTATAAGTGCTAAATTTTTAAGTAGACACGTCAACACACATTTTGTGATGTAGCTGAATTAGCTAAGTGTGGCTTGACATTAATTTCAAGTTCTTAATTTAATGTAGACATGACGACGCACATTTTTTATACTTCTATTGTCATTAATTCTTCACATTTTGTGTTATAGCTGATTTATCTAGGTATGGATTAACTTTAATTTAAAGAAGACACACTGAATTGTATACAATCATAATTCGGTCATTTTGATTTCCGGAAAAACGACGTGATTGTATTTTAATGTCCTTTTTTCCTCAATAATAATAATTTAATTAAAGGATTTTTTTTCTCTCTTATCTTAATTTAAGTACATAATATTGTTTGATAACAGATTTAGCATGAAATTTTACATGATAAAAAGTTTGATAACTGGAAGAATACAAGAAGTGATAACAACCGTCGTCATATCAAATGTGAAAGTCCTAATCATATTTTGAGGTGGGGTTTAATAATTAAAAGCTTTTTTTTCTTTGTATTTTTTTTTTCTTTTCTTTTTTTTATAATTTTTTATACGTTATGAGGAAATGTAGTGCGGAGCCAGATAACAAATATGTAGGTGTAAAATAACGAGGATATGATGGCACAATGAAATATGATAACCGTATCTGAGTAATTTTACTGCATCATTTGTTAACATATGTATTTAAAATGTGTGCGTATTATACACATATACATACGTACGTAAATACACACTCATATATATACATATATATATATATATATATATATATATATATATATATATATATATATATATATATATATATATATATATATATATATACTCTGAAAAAGATAAAGAGAACATTACGGAAACATGATTGAGTGCTAAGCAAACAAAAACGCATTATGTTCTTGAAAATTTAAAAATATATATGTATATATGTATAAAATAAAACAATTTTTAAACAAAAAAAATTAAAGAAAAATGCTTTTTTTATCATGCTGATTTATAGCTATTATTTCGTTCTCAATGCGGGGCGGTAAAAAAAAATATCTTTCCGATATAAATTGTACTAAACTGTATTATTTATGAGTAGGTATATAATAACTTTTTGCTGTGATTTTTTATTTATAAAGTTGTTTGGTGTTTTCGTGGCTACTTTTAATTATAGTTGAACAATTTTATTAGAATTTGCCATAAAAGTAACACCTTTCTGGCGAGGAAATGAACCTGACCTCTTATTGTTCGCGTTTAGAGATATTTTCTGAGGAACCAGATTTGTCCCGGAAAGACGACATAATGATTAGAATCCTATTTAAGTGGACTAATTAAAAAAAAAAAAAAAAAAAATCGTCGAAACCGTTTACGAGGAATCATTTTTTTAGTGTTCTGTGGAGTAGCCTTTCCAAATTTAAAGCTAAAATTCAATTCAATATTTCGCTTCTAGGTAAGTTGTTTCTGAAAATGTATACCAAATTTCATCACAATCGGCCCCGTAGTTTAGGCTTCATGCGTCTGCCCAGATTACTTAGAAAGATATATTTTTTACTAACCACTTTTTTGGACTCAGGTGACTTTAAAACGTGTAAAATATCAATATCCCTAAAGCTAATATTCGTGCCATAAATAGTATATTATGTTACTAGGCTGTGAAGTGAGTTTTTTCTTTACCGCGGCAATTACATTTACTGTCGAGCGAAGCGAGACAGTAAATATTGCCAAGGTAAACAAAAAACACTTCACAGTCGCGTAGCATATGCTATTTTTCCGAGGTAGCAGACAATGAAAAAACATTAAATATTAATCACTAATCAATATATAATTATAACAAATATTAGTACATACTTAAGACTTAAAAAAAGAAACCTTAAAAAGAGGTTACACTATAAGAAATGATAAATAAAACGCATTGACATCTAGCGGATTTTTATCGTACTAGAAGCATTTCTACAAAGACTGCAGCACTACTAACGGAAGTTTTGACAACTACCCGCCGGAAAATAAAAATCTTTTAGTTCCTAGGACGTAAAAGATTTTTTCTTTACAGCTAGGAGTAATGAAAAGATTTTTTAAGTCCACGTAATGAAAAAATGGATTTTAGCTATGTTTTTTAGGCTCTAAAGTTACTATTTCACAGCCTACCACGGAAAAAAAATACTTTTTCTCTCTATATATAGATATACCTCTACGCATATTATATAGAGGTTAACTATGCGAAAGGAAACGTAAACATTAAAGGTAAAGACTTCAAAACTGTTCTGAAAAGTATATAATAATTATTTTGGTTCCTTCTGTCTGGCCAAGTTTTCTAACCAAAGTCCGAGCGTAGAAGCTAGAGGCTAATTGATATACTAATTATTTTCAATTTATGAGTGCTTACATCTATGAAGGAATTAAAAGGCTATTTTTTTGCGATGTTTTGATTCCTTAGGGTAATTTTCTAGCTTCAAACACTCCTTGAAGTTCGCCGAACAATTTAATATCTTTCTCTTGATCTTTTACGTTAAGTAAAAGAAAAGTTATTAGCAATGTAATTCTGTGCTTTTGCACTCTGCAATAAGGCATGCACTATCACAAATTGTGTAGAACAAAAGTTATATAATTTCTAACCGTTCAACTTCAGTCTAGCTTAATACACTTCTTGAAGTTGGCTGAACAATTTAGTATCTGTCTTGTTCTTTTACGTTAACTAGAACTGAAGTTGTATGATTTATAAACGTTCAACCCATTTCTTGCTTAAAATACTCCTTGATGATGTTGGCTGAATAATTTGGTATCTGTCTTGTTGCTTTAAGTTAAGTACAACAAAAGTTACATAATTTCTAACCGTTCAGCCTATATCTAGCTTAAAACATTCCTTGAAGTTGGCTGAACAATTTAGTATCTGTCTTGTTCTTTTACGTTAACTAGAACTGAAGTTGTATAATTTATAATCGTTCAACCCATTTCTTGCTTAAAATACTCCTTGATGATGTTGGCTGACTAATTTAGTATCTGTCTTGTTGCTTTAAGTTAAGTACAACAAAAGTTACATAATTTCTAACCGTTCAGCCTATATCTAGCTTAAAACATTCCTTGAAGTTGGCTGAACAATTTAGTATCTGTCTTGTTCTTTTACGTTAACTAGAACTGAAGTTGTATAATTTATAATCGTTCAACCCATTTCTTGCTTAAAATACTCCTTGATGATGTTGGCTGACTAATTTAGTATCTGTCTTGTTGCTTTAAGTTAAGTACAACAAAAGTTACATAATTTCTAACCTTCAGCCTATTTCTAGCTTAAAACATTCCTTGAAGTTGGCTGAACAATTTAGTACCTGTCTTGTTCTTTTACGTTAACTAGAACTGAAGTTGTATAATTTATAAACGTTCAACCTATTTCTTGCTTAAAATACTCTTTGATGTTGGCTGAATAATTTAGTATCTGTATTGTTCTTTTACGTTAACTTGAACAGAATTTATATGATTTCTCACCCTTCAACCCAATTCTAGCTTAAAATACTCTTTGAAGTTGGCTGAACAATTTTGTATGTGTCTTGTTGTTTTACGTTAAACAGATCCAGAAAAAACAAACACACAAAGAAAGATTGATGAGAAAAACTTAATAGTAATTTTTTAAAGTCGTACGAAAAATCAGGAAACATTATGTTCTTTATCAGTAGTCAGTGAGCTTAAATATATCCATGGGATATAGTTAAGAATATAAACTAGTTAAAAAAGCGTTGTATAATAATAGATAAAAAGAAACAAACACGCAATAAAATTAACACCCAAAGGAAAGATATATGTGAAATAGCATTATAAGTACATAGTCTGTTTTTGAAGTCGCATAAAAAAGCAGCAATCTTTATTTTTTCCGGTTTTCATTACACAGTATCATTAAAAAAAATGTATAAATAATCACTCTTAATGTTCACTGCAGTATTCAGAGGAAATTACGCAGTTAAAAAAGAAAACTTCAGTAAATAAAAAAAATCACGACGCCGTTGTTTCACCTCAACATTTTTCCCCGATCGATCGATTTAGAAAATTGAAGAAGGGGTGGGGAGAGAGCGGGGAGAACATGTCATGCAACATGCAAAGGAAAATCCTTTAACCATTGAATTATTAAACTGACATGAAATCAAAACGGGGAAAGTTAGAAACATGAAAATATAGAGTGGAAAACCAATGTTATACAAAACAATGCGTTAAATTTAGCAATTTTTGTTTAATTATTGATCATTTGAAAAATTAGTTGGTTTGAGAGGTTAATGTACGCGGAAAACGCAAGAAAATAAAGTGAAATTTAAATGAAGCTATCTATGGTTTGCTAATGTTGTTAACATAATATTCAATATTCATCGAAATCGGACTAGAGGTATATTTAAATTATCGCGAAACATAAGTAACTTTTTTAAACATGGATGAAAGCGTTGGTAAGTTGAATGAATCACAAGAAAAAACATTGAATCATAGATTATGTTTTTGTGCATTGAATCCACATATCGATGTTTCAATGTTTTTCCATGAAGTGGAGAAAACCAGTATACATTTATCTGATTGATATAGTAGATGGATCTTAAGCTGTGAAATTATCAAACATTAATCCATTTTGATTACCAATTGGACCGCTAGGAGCTCTGATATCATTTTATATCAAATGTAGAACTTCTTTTGACGAAATATAGTACTTCAATTAACGAATAAAAGTGAATACCCAATCGGCACTTCTTTAGATTGTTACTCCTCTTACAAAAAAAGAGAGGGGAGTAACAATCTAAAGAAGGTGTACTGAATGTTCTTCTTTAGACTGTTACTCCTCTTATAAAAACAGAAGTGTGATATTCCTTTGCGTCCCAAAGTACATTTGACTAAACATCCCTTTGTCTTAACAGATATTTAGTCAGTCATTTATATTATAAAACAACATAGGGGAGTAACAATCTAAAGAAGTACCAACCAATCTACCTCCTAAGATATTCTAACATCCTGGCACGATATTTAAGAGGGTCACACTTTGCATGTCGTTTCTTGAAAGTACAGTCCGCCTACCGTCAAAATATTGTAATATAAATGAAAACCTATTGACCTCCTGTGAAATCCTAACTTTCTGGTAGGATATTTAAAAACGTCACATTTCTCATGTCGTTTTTTGCGTGACGGAATTTCTTAGAGCTAAAACATAATCATGTTAAAAAGTTGCATACAACTTTTTATATATTTGCACAAGCATTTGGAACCAACTGAGAATGGGAGATTTTCAATCAGGTTTTGATCGCACGAGGTTTTATAATTCGATGCCAATGCCTTTTTAATTATATTGTTACCAACAAACTTCAAAATGTTGAGGTATGAGGAATGGTAGGTACGTGGTTTTATTGCTTACTTGATCGATATGGGTCTTGGGAAAAATTATGGGGAATAGAATGATGGAAAGACACAAGACCGAAAATATTGCTTCGTTGATCTCTTAATATCATTTCGGTTGAAGAATTTTGAATTTGAAGAGAGCAATCTTGCTGCTAAATGATTACATTTCTTCCGTTATCTTCGTTAAGCACGGAAGCAAAAAAAAGCAAATTAAAAGAAGAGAAGGCAGTATTTTACTTCAGCTATTATATTCCTTACAAGCGTAAAAAGAAAACAACATCCAAACCAGTTTCTAATTATACAGATATAACACATCATTTAACCGCAGTAAATGCACTTTGAAAAATTGAAAAAGGCATTAGGCATTCACTAGTGCGGGAAAACTAGCGTTATCTAAGTGAGTTTTTTTGTTAGGAGTAACAAACTCCGCAGAACTTAAAACAGCCGAAAGGAACAAATGAGTTTGGGTCACGCTACGATGCAAATCAGCTTCGGACAAAACGTTTATTGAAAATGAAAGAATACACCAGGACAGAAGTGGTAGGGATAAAAAAAAGAGGTCATTCATGCGCTGAATAAAGCCAAAAAACAATTGGGAGTACGTCAAGTTTTTTGACTCGATGCACGATACTTGGAGAAAGGTGGACGTGAAACACATACGTAATAAGTTTCTTTTTTGTAAAATTAGGATTTGCATTTGAAGTTTTATTTTCATTGTAAGCAAAATGCGTATTGTAGTCAACGTACGACTTAAACACTTAAAGTTAAATGAACCTTTCACTATAGTGGTTGAGTGGAGAGTGAATATTTTACAAATTATGTTTTTAAATGCGGCCATACACTTTACGGTTTACCTGACATGTAAAACTGCAGGTAAACGTAAACCGGAGTGTATGTGCTATCAAGTTATGATATAGCTACGCAGTTATGATAGCACACACTCTGCTGTTTACCTGTCAGGTATGCCGTAACATGTAAGGCATACCTGACAGGCAATCCTTTACAGATAATCTGGAGTGTATGTGCTATCAAGTTATGACGTAACTGCACAGTTATGCCAGCATATACTCTGCTGTTTACCTGTCAGGTATGCCGTAACATGTAAGGCATACCTGACAGGCAATCCTTTACAGATAATCTGGAGTGTATGTGCTATCAAGTTATGACGTAACTGCACAGTTATGCCAGCATATACTCTGCTGTTTACCTGTCAAGTATGCCGTAACATGTAAGGCATACCTGACAGGTAATCCTTTACAGATAATCTGGAGTCTATGTGCTATCAAGTTATGACGTAAGTGCACAATTATGCTAGCATATACTCTGCTGTTTACCTGTAAATCCTGAAATTCAGTCAAACTCTCCATTCATTTATCGTAAATCGTAAACGTAATCGTAATTATTGCAATTCATTATTATTGCGAATAGAAACTGCCATCTCATGTGTTAAATTCAAACTGGTTTCAACTACTTGATTTGACTATTAAAACGATGATTTGACTATTAAAACGATGATTTGACTATTAAAACGATGATTTTACTATTAAAACGATGATTTTACTATTAAAACGATGATTTTACTATTAAAACGATAATTTGACTATTAAAACGATGATTTTAATATTAATGCGATGATTTGACTATTAAAACGATGATTTGACTATTAATACGATGATTTGACTATTAATACGATGGTTTGACTATTAAGACCACCTTATATCAGTTCACGGATGGAAAAATTAGTTTATTATCTAAAATTACGATATTTTTGTAAAGTTTCGACCACTTTAATTGGTTATCAGTTCACCGATATAACTAAAACTTAATTTCTCGTCAACAATCTGTCCTAAAACCACAATATTTTCTTACAAAGTGATGTCGACCACTTTAGTTGGTTATCATTGGTGGACTGATGACCAATTAAGTGGTTAAAACAAGTTCATTAATATTAAACATCAGCTATTGTTGTTTTAATCTACGAATTTATGTGTACATTTTGATTACTTTGAAGTGCTTTAAATAATCTATGATGTAACAAAAATATGATCACTTATAAAACCATATGTGGTCTTAAAATGATTTTCTTTTCGAGGTCATAACAGTGAAAGCTTCTTGACAAATGACAGATCTGTCTCAATGTCTTTCTATTATTTGATTAGTGTCAAGATATTTTGTCGTACTATGTTAGTGAGTCAACCTTGTTGATTTCGACTTGAGATTATTATAATATACTCACAGTGTCAGCATGTTGAAAAATGATAACGTGATGAACACCTGTTTAGTATTTACCATTAGTCATATTAATAATGCCTACAGCCTTCAACTTATAACCACATCTAACACCCTTTAAGCATCCCTAACCACCTCTAACCATATTTATCTTTCTCTAAACACTTAAAATCCTCTCTAACCATCTTTAAACACCACTAACTATCTCTAACAACCACTTATCATATCTCATACCCTCTCTAACCATTTCTATCTAACTTAACACTTTAATAATATTTAACTACTTATCATCTTATAGCCCATCCTAACATCTCTATAATATGGTAACACTCCTAACATCTCTATAATATGGTAACACTTATTACCATCTCTATCTATATCTAAACACTTTTAATCATCTTTAACCACCTATTATCATCTCATAGCCCCTCTATTTCTATCTATCTCTAAACATTTTTAATCATCTTTAACCACCTATTATCATCTCATAGCCCCTCTATTTCTATCTATCTCTAAACACTTTTAATCATCTTTAACCACATATTAACATATCGTAGCTTCTCTATTTCTATCTATCTCTAAACACTTTTAATCATCTTTAACCACCTATTATCATCTCATAGCCCCTCTATTTCTATCTATCTCTAAACACTTTTAATCATCTTTAACCACCTATTATCATCTCATAGCCCCTCTATTTCTATCTATCTCTAAACACTTTTAATAATCTTTAACCACCTATTATCATCTCATAGCCCCTCTATTTCTATCTATGTATCTCTAAAAACGTTTTATCATCAATGACCATCTATCGTATTATCATATCGTAGCCCCTTTACCCATCTCTATCTATCTCTAAAGATTTTTAATCATCTTTAACCACCTATTATTATTATCATCTCATAGGCCCTTTAACCATCTCTATCTTTGTCGAAAGACTTCTACTTATTTCTGACCCCCTCTTACCATCTCGTAACCCCTCTAACCATTTCTATCTTTCTTTAAACACTTTTAATCATCTCTAACCACCTATTATCATTTCATAGCCCTTCTATTTCGATCTATCTCTAAACTCTTTTAATAATCTCTAACCACCTCTTATCATATCGTAGCCCCTCTAATTATTTCTATCTATCTCTGAACACTTTTATTATCTCATAGCCCCTTTAACCATCTCTATCTTTCTCTAAAGACTTTTACTTACCTCTAACCACCTATTATCATCTCGTAGCCCCTCTAATCATCTCTATCTATCTCTGAACACTTTTAAAAATATCTAACCACTTGTTATCATCTTGTAGCCCCTCTAACCATCTCTTATTCCTTCTTACCACTAGTACGTTGGGTACACCAAAAAAAGCTGCACTTTTTGATTGGAATATGCCACTTTTTGTGGTCATAGTTGATGGCCAGAGGTAACTTTTCAGATAGGGAGCCACTTCAAAATCCGTGTAGAACACCAAAATGGCGGCCATTAAAGATGGCGGTCATTTGCCGCACTAAATGTTTCTGTATATCATCTCCTAGTGGTCCGATTTCGAATTTCTTTTCTTTGTTTCAAAGGTCTTTTAAAGAAGAAACTTTATTGTCCTTATACATTTATCTCTACTCCTTAAAGGTTCAGCACAATTTTCAAAAAATCAATATCAATTTCAATTTTTTGGAATTCTAAAAATCGTTTTTTTGTGAATATCTCATTAAAGGTCACATTTACAGAAAAATCATATGATATTAAACTTGTAGCTTGAAAAATTACCTACAAAAAAGATAGTATCTTTCTTATTGATAGGAGTAACCAGTTTAGAGATATCTCGATTCACAGAGTTTAACGAACAGATTGCACTCCTAATATATCTGTATAAAGGGTGTGGTAAAAGTTCGGCAACGGCTAATTATCTCCGTTAATGTTCAAGACGTATAACTGCGGTTTGTTGTAATCTTCATCATGCATAAAAAACTTATTTTTGTGGGTACCCATTTTCCCGCCATTTTGGTTGCCGCCATATTGGATTCAACTTTAAAATTGCAAATTGGAACCCCTATACTGTGATACATATTTGAAAAGGTCTTGAAAAAAGAAAACATTTGCCACAAACCAGAGCTTTTTATCTTTCACCGTTTCAAAATGGCGGCCAGTTGAAATTACAAAATTGATATTGTT
Organism: Gerris lacustris; assembly: GCA_951217055.1. Taxonomy (NCBI): domain Eukaryota; kingdom Metazoa; phylum Arthropoda; class Insecta; order Hemiptera; family Gerridae; genus Gerris; species Gerris lacustris. The sequence goes on from OX578286.1 coordinate 32,342,275, forward strand.
GACATTATAATGAAGGTTTAAGACAGGTGTGAACTGACAGTATATAATATTTTCCATCACTGAGCAAAATAACCATCAAATGTATGTTTTTATTGACTCTGGCAGCAGTGAGTGCTTAAGCAAGGCATCTGTGGCACTAAGGCTGCAAAATTGTATTGAATTTAAGTCGGAGATTGAAATTCTGGGATTTGGGGATGAGGGAAGAACTAGGACGCTGGGTACAGTTGCCCTAGATATCACAATAGATGGATTTTTAGTTAGGGAGATCAAAGCCTATGTTGTACCAGATTCTTGCCAGTCCTACGATTTAATTGTTGGTCGTACTTGGACCGAGTCACCTGGTGTTAGTTTTATAAAGACAAATGGTAAACTTAAGATTAGACATGCTGAAGAGTTTCCTGTCTGTACGATGGATATTAGCGATAAGCTCACAGAAAATCTGGAGGTAGTAAGGGATATGAATGTTCCCGCTGGAACGACTTGCATAGTAGATGTTAAAGTTAATTGCCATCACATACAGGTGCCTGCAAGAAATGAAGGAAAAGAAGACAAACTTTTAAAATCAGGTACTATATTGGTTAATTAAAATTAAACGTGGAGGCGAGCAAAGGGATCAGCAATTGAGGCTTAGAGTCAAGGAAAGCAATTCTGGAGGAAGAAGTGATAACCGGCCCCGTAAACCCAATGCAGAAGTTGGAACTGATGGAAATATTAAATAATTACAGGGAGTGTTTCTCCAAAGAGAAATGAAGGTATAGTGGAGGATACTGAATCATCATTTGCCAGTCCAGTGTTGTTAGTGATAAAGAAGACTGGAGGGTCGAGGGCTTGTAGTTGATTTCCGTAAGTTAAAAAGCATCACAGTACGACAGCCGTATCCACTACTGCAAATAGATGACCTACTTGAAAAACTATCCGGTTCAACCTTGTTCGCTGTCTTATTTACAGGTGCATTATCCAAAGAGGCTAGGGAGAAGACGGCATTTAGGCATCACCCCTGATGACACAGGCCAATTCACAAGGATGGTTTTGGACTTACTAATGCCTCTATGAATTTGCTAGGCTGATAAATATGGCTCTTGGAACTTTGAGAAATAAAGTAGTACTCTGCTATTTTGATGACCTCATTATTACTGCTACATCTTGAAATGAAATGCTGGAAAAGTTGGAGAAAGTCTTGCAGGCGTTGTCTTCGGCAAACTTAACGTTAAAGCTGAAAAAGTGCGTCTTTGGGACCAATAAGATTGAGTACATAGGGTTTGTAGTATCAAAGGCTGGGATGCAACCAGGTCAGCGGAAAGCCGAAGCAATTGCAGATTTTGCCCCACCTAAATATTAAAATTCGATGTTTTTATAAGTCCGCCAAAACAGATTCAAGGAATGTATCTTCCTTGTTTTTTTTGTAGTAATTTGTCTGTTGTGTTGTAAAGATGTGCTCTGTGAAATAAAACCATATAATAACTTAAATATTGTCTTATATTTAATAATACTACCAAGAGGATATGATGCCCAGTAAGTTAAATATCGTTAAAGTGTGCCAGTTGAATTTAATTAATAAAATAAGTGAAAAGTTCATGTTTTTTGTTTGTTAAAATTGCACGTGTTTTTTCTTGTTGTACATTGAACGGTTTCTGAAAACAAAATGGCTGAAAAAAGAAAACATTTGCCGCAAACCAGAGCTTTTTATCTTTTGCCGTTTCAACATGGCGGCCAGTTGAAATTACAAAATTGACATTTTCAATTCTTGCTGCTAAAATAAGGCTTTAATAGAAAAAAAATAATAGTAAAATTATCCTATTTCAACTCAAAATTTAAAGTTGGTTTCAAAAAATATTTTAATTACATTTTAGGTTGCGAAAGTAAAATTACTATGTCTGTGTACTATAGCTACCAAATAAAATTAAAACTTTGGAAAAAATAGCGTTGATATATTATTTTTTACCCTCAGTAAGACAAACTTACTTTTGCATTTTCCGCTTATATCTTTACTTTAGCCGTAATTAAACGTCGACAGTGTCAATTTTGATTTTGTAATTTCAACTGGCCGCCATTTTGAAACGGTGAAAGATAAAAAGCTCTGGTTTGTGGCAAATGTTTTCTTTTTTCAAGACCTTTTCAATTATGTATCACAGTATAGGGGTTCCAATTTGCAATTTTAAAGTTGAATCCAATATGGCGGCAACCAAAATGGCGGGAAAATGGGTACCCACAAAAATAAGTTTTTTATGCATGATGAAGACTACAACAAACCGCAGTTATACGTCTTGAACATTAACGGAGATAATTAGCCGTTGCCGAACTTTTACCACACCCTTTATACAGACATATTAGGAGTGCAATCTGTTCGTTAAACTCTGTGAATCGAGATATCTCTAAACTGGTTACTCCTATCAATAAGAAAGATACTATCTTTTTTGTAGGTAATTTTTCAAGCTACAAGTTTAATATCATATGATTTTTCTGTAAATGTGACCTTTAATGAGATATTCACAAAAAACCGATTTTGAGAATTCCAAAAAATTGAAAATGATATTGATTTTTTGAAAATTGTGCTGAACCTTTAAGGAGTAGAGATAAATGTATAAGGACAATAAAGTTTCTTCTTTAAAAGACCTTTGAAACAAAGAAAAGAAATTCGAAATCGGACCACTAGGAGATGATATACAGAAACATTTAGTGCGGCAAATGACCGCCATCTTTAATGGCCGCCATTTTGGTGTTCTACACGGATTTTGAAGTGGCTCCCTATCTGAAAAGTTACCTCTGGGCATTTACTATGACCACAGAAAGTGGCATATTCCAATCAAAAAGTGCAGCTTTTTGGCTTATTTAGCCATGTACCCGACATACTACACCTCCAACTATCTCCAACCCCTTTTAATAATCTGTTAAGAATAGGTAATAAAGATCAGATCAGTTAAATAATGTATAAAAATTAAAATTCTCACATTCGCACTAAAAGGTTAAACGTCCTTCTTCGTGTGTTAGGGATGTACCACAACAAGTTTTAAACCTGATGATGCATCATCATTGAATCATCAGGCACATGTTACCAAATCATCTTAAGTTAGTAAAGTACCTGCTTTCGACTCGAATTATCGTTATTAGTTATTAAGTAACCCTGTTCCAAATAATTATTATAGTTAGTAAAGTTCCTGCTACTGAATCGTCATTAGTTAAGTAAATGTTCTCGAATTATTATAGTAAATAAAGTATCTTCTCCTGAATCATCATTATCTAGTAAATAATGATGTTTCATTAAACTTTAAAATTATTAGATTATAGGGATCCTCATTCAATTTGTAACGTTGCATTATATTTTTATTACATGTACCTCTTCTTTTTTAATTTATAGTAAAGAAGATTTGAATTGATCCACTCGCATTTTTGTTATAATTAATTAATGCTAGAATTTATTACAAATAATTGCTTCCAAGCTTACCGAAGGTAACGGAAGCATTGTGTTCACTTTTGAGAACGATAAACTTTTATGCCTCCGATTTTAAAAATTCCAAGACAGAAATCCGTTTCAGACATCAGGGAACATTTTTGGTCTCGTGTCTGTCTGTCTGTCGGTCTGTGTGTCCGCGAATTATGAAACGTGCGACGATAACTTGAGTAAATGTCGACCGATTTTGATGAAATTTGGTAAACATGTTCATTTTGCCAATGCCCAGGACGAGTTCGTTGGACAACTTTATCCGTCCAAGTGTTCACGAGCAACGCTCGCGTAAACGTGAACTTCAAATTTAAAATTGGAATTTTAGGTCGGGAAAAAAATCTAACTTCATCTATTCAATGAGGCAAACATTTTTTACAAATACAATTTTTTAGTAAAACCAACAGCGACAACGCTATAGTGTTAAAGATCGCTAAAACTATTAATAGTGTTTACACAATAAACAATATAACAATAATTTGAATGTTAATATAACAATAATTTGAATGTTAATATAACAATAAAGTACATGATAGGATGCGAGGAAGCTATGTGCCACACTAATTGGCAGTCTATTTTTATTAATTATTAATTAATATTGAAATTTGATTTCTGTTGCAGGTGAGTGTTTCTGATGTATATTTCTTTCGAGTAGATAATTTTTTATTCCTTTTCTCTCTGGATTGGTGTGGTAAATATGCTCTTTTTTTACTTTCTCATACATATACATATATTTGCCGGATTCCCACGCTTCGCTACGGACTATGTTAACGTTAATTTGATGAGGTTATAAACTAACGTTTAAAATTTTCTCCATGTAAATCCGTTTTAGACCATTCTGAATCGATTCCTATAAAATTTAACACTTTTTTATGTATGTATATATGTATTACAAATATATATATGTGTCACTCCAGACGATATCTCCTCTTATTTTAAAATGTCAATAATATCAAAAGAATGGATGAGTTCGTTGGCCAGAATTTTTGGAGTTTATTTAGGGGTCAAATTTTGACAATTTAGGGTCAAAATTAGCATACCCCCTCTTATATGAAAATATGACATCAATTACTTTACTCTTAAAGAGCTTTCCAACGACATGCATCTTGAAATGTAAATACTATTTTGACTTTTGTACCCCGTTTTTTTTTTTTTCACCCATCCAAATCCTAAACCAAAATTTTCCTATATTATTATAAGCTAATAATATAGAATAGAATATAGAATATAATTTTATTTGTGTAAAGCATATTACAAGCTTTGAACAAATTGAGTTTTTTTGTGCAATAATAAAATGTTAATTTCGGCAACATCTACAAACATTGTAGGTACATGTAGTTAAAGGAAAAAAAAAGCAATAAATAAATATAATGATAATAATAAAAGTCTAAGTAATGCAATAATTCCTTCTTAAAAATGAAAACAAATAAAGTAAAATAAAATAAAAATCTGTGTTTACATTTATGCAGTAACAAGATGGAATCATGATAGTATGCACTCATTTCAAACAATAATAATAAAGTTATACATCGAAATAATACTGAACCGCTTATCTCAAATCTCATCCAAATAAAAATATTACCAACTGCAAAATGATTAAATTTAAATTATAAAATTGAATAGCCTCTTGCTATAATATTGTACTACTGATAATAGGAATACCACTTCAATTTGCAATTAAAACAAAAGTATAAGTTTTACTTTAAATCAAATTACAAAGTTAAATTAGAGTAAAGTAAAGTAAAATTGAATCTTTCCGTAGTATGAATACTACCAAAAACTTAAAAAATTTGAATTTCAAAACTATAAGCATTTAAAATGAAAATAACTTAAATTGATTATTGTTATGCAATTAAAGAATAAACTTGATTCTTCTAGTAAAATATATATAATAATAATAATATTAAATATTTTTCCTTCTTCTTTACATTACAATAAGTAGGGACCATATGAGTTTAATTCATTAAAGGGTTATTCATTTAGAAGAAATGACCTTAATTTTAGGACATTACAGACAAAGTAGTAAACATTTTTTGTGTACGATTTATCATAAGGGCTGATAATGGAGGCTGTATTCGATAAATTATTGAATGCCTTGTCAGTAAGGTGGAGGGGGAGGAATTGTTCTCTTTGGCTTGCGTACATGGGACATCTGAACAAAAGGTGAGCTAGATCTTCTACTTCATTTAAATTGCAAAGAGTGCACATTTCATTTGTCTTGATCCTATAAATTGTACCTTTGTGGGTTATTTTAATATTGTTGAAGCCTGAAGTACGAATTTGTGCAAGAACTTTTTGCATGTTAAAAGGAAGGTTATGATGAAGGTAGTTAATACGGTGGTTTTGCGAACAGTGAAGAGTGTTATATAAACTGCTAAAAGACGACTCTTGGATTCTTTTTAAGTCCTCCGCTTGTAATTTTGTTTGATAAATATTTATTATTTCGTTAACAGTACTCTTACATATTTCGTACTGGAGTAGGCTATTGACGTCCGAATCCAAGAATTTCAGTAGATCTCTGACCTGTGAGAACCAATTAAATTTTTGCTTATTAGAAGGGACGGAATCTAGGAATTTTAATCTCGAGAAGCAAGTTTTGAGGATAGAGTTGTTCTCTAAAGCCTGTAGACGATTAAAAAAATGAAGTGTGTGTTTTAAAACTGTAACAGAAATATGACAAAGATTAAATTCGGAGCGGATGATGTAGTGAGGAACATTTTTTAGGAGGGAAAAGTACTTTTTGAAGAAGTAGCTCTGAGCAGCTTCCAACTCCGCAAGGTAACGCAATGACCAGACGGGCGCGCCGTAGGTGAGAGTAGAGACAACACATGCTGAATGTGTTTTTAGAGCTGCATCGAAAGAGGTATTTTTACTTCGAGCTAAGGTTTCACGTAAAGCTCCCGCTGCAGCACGGCAACGACTAATTGCTTGTTTAGAAGCTGTCTCGAATACTCCGGTCTTTGAAAAGTAAACCCCTAAATAATTGAACTTATTTACAACTTCTATTTCATGTCCCTCGTAGTAGATATTATCTGCTTTCTTAAGTCTACCTTTGCTGAATTTAAGAGCCTTTGTTTTCTCGAGATTTACTTCCAAACAATTGACTTCGCAGTATTCGGATAGAAAGTTTAGTGCTTTGTTAGTTTCGATCACGGAGTCAGCTAATATAGTGAGATCATCGGCAAACAAAAGTAGAGCGACGTTCTTGGACCCGTCGATGCTAACTCCTTTAGCTCCTCGACTAATGAAATAGGTTTCGATGTCTGCTATATACAAGTTAAAAAGCAGAGGTGATAGGGTTTCTCCCTGTAATAGGCCTCTTGAAATTTGAATAGAACCAGAAATTTCACTATTATATTTGATGTTAGTGTGAGCACATTTATACAAGTTAGATATTATATTTAAAATTTTATTGGTGATCCCTAATTGCCTAAGTTTTTTAAATAAAGTTACATGGACAATTCTGTCAAAAGCCTTGCGGAAGTCTATAAAAGTAGCTATAATTTTCCTTTTGGGTAATCGGAGATGGTTTTGAACTACAGAGTTTAGGATAAAGATGTTGTCTATACAGCCTTTGCCCTTCCTAAATCCTGACTGTATTTCAGGAATGATTTTATGGTTATCTGACCATTTGATTAGTCGTTGGTTAATGATAGAAGAAAACAATTTAGCAAGGCAATTGACCAACGAGATTCCTCTATAATTATTGGGGTCCTCTTTGTCACCTTTCTTATAAAGAAGCGTTGTTATAACTTTTGACCATTCTGAGGGTATTTCCTCGGAGTCCATAATTTTATTAAATAAGGAGGTTACATATAAGATCCAATTATCTGGTAAATATTTAAAAAATTCGTAGCTAATGCCGTCTGAGCCAGGCGATGAATTTAATTTTGAATTGTTTATAGCTTCCATTACTTCTTCTTTCGTTATTGGGTCATCTAGTGTAGGATCTCTATATAACATTATTGGTATGTCGTGTAACGTAGGACTTGCCTCTATTCGTGGATCTTTGAGCAGATTTTCATAGAATTTTTGCCACTTTTCAATGCCTATATTTAAAGATCCTACGAAGGACTTTTTTCTAAATTGACGTAATGTTTTCCAAAATGTGGAAGAGTTCCTTACGTTACTTAGCGACTCAACTATGTACATATTATAGCTTTTCTTTTTGGTTCTTATAAGCTTTCTATAAAGAACTGCTTCAGAGTGACATTCCGCTATAGCAGGTTGTGTAAAGTTATGTTTTTTACATTCTCTTAAACTCCTGCGAAGATTTTTTTTTGCATTTGAACACTCTTTGTCAAACCACGGTTGTTTTGGTAGCTTAGAAGAGAAAAAGGAATGTTTTTCTGAAGTGATCTTTTGCATGCCTAGTTGGATAGAATAAGTGGAAATTGTATTAATAATATTTTCATAAAGTTGATTTATCGATAACGCCGAGTTAAATGCTACTGATGGAGATAATTGCATTAGCCCGATGTAACTATCTTTGTTACTATCACACCAGGTTATTTTTTTAATTTTGTTTAAGTTAATATTTGTTCGTGGGATAGGTGGGTTAGGTTCTGATACAATATTTAGCGACAGGTTTACAGGCAAGTGATTGATAAGCGTAACATTAGTGGTAATTTTAAGGTCTTTCACTTTAGATATACTGCTGATTTTGCACCAAACAAGATCTATCAAGCTTCCTCCCGAATGTGATAAATATGTTAAGTTGCCAGGCCTATCTGACAGACTTCGGCCATTAATTAGAACAAAGTTATTTAATTCCATTAGTTCAACTAATTGGTTCCCTCGTTTATCAATTTTACTATCTATAGTGGACCTAAATCTATTCAATAAGGAGTCATTTTCATCAACTGGTAATTCATAATTAAGATCTCCGACCCTAGCGTTGAAATCCCCACCGATAACGAACACCTTATAAGCTAATAATACGTAGCTTTCTTTGAAAATTCGCTCATTAAGTCATGGTGCATGACTGGACTTTTATAAGGGGAATTACAGTCTAAAGAAGAGCATTTCGTACACCTTCTTTAAATTGTTACTCCCTTCTGTGTTTTTATAAGGGGAGTAACAATCTAAAGAAGTGCCTTAGTTTCTTCAGAATCTTCGTCGTTAATTTTACTCTAGTATATGCTTACGTATTCATATAGATAGAAAAGAGAAAAACAAAACCGGCAATATTATTTAAAAGGTAACTAGGGTACGTACAGAGTTGCGTATTTACTGCCCCAGTTATTTTGGCGCATACACGCCGTTTCGATCTCGCTTTTTTTGGCCTGCAGTTTTTCTTTCAACACATGGAAATGAACTACCTGTTCCAAAGTTGTGTTCATCTCACCCGACCGTATCGCATCTCGCATCGCATAAAATTAACTCAAGGTCTTACGCTTCATTAAATTGCATATGTATTATATATATATATATATATATATATATATATATATATATATATATATATATATATTTTTTTTTTTTTTTTTTTTTTTTTTTTTAATATAACACAATCGAATAAAACATAGCTTAAGTAAGGCATTATATTTTTTTTTAAATATAATTATTACGAAACTATTTATAGATATAGAATCAAATGAATAATGTTATGATCTATAATTTTATAATGATACCTGTCTTGTTATAGTTGAATTATGTTGATAATATTAATTATTGATTCATATTGGGTAATCATAGATGAACTATAGTTTGACCTGTTTGATATGGTTATAGATTTTTGTTTTTTTAATCAACATTCCATTGATTAGATAACGTTGTAAAGGAATAGTTTATTAATAGATTATCTATTCTAATAATGTTATATAATGGCTTTCTATTGTAATAACTATATATGTAAGATATATTGAGATATTTTTCTGGGATGTTCAATTTTTTTTTAAAAACTTAAATAATTAGCGTAAACTACCTTTATTGTGAACATTTATGCACCTGTTGCTTTTTTAACGATATCGAAAAATATTATTTAGAAAAGGGCGTGAGTATTAAATTTTAGTTAATTTTTTTAAAGTATTAAATTTTTTTATTAATTAATTTTCTTTATTAATAAAATTTAGTTTATTTTCTGAATTATTAAATTTAAGTTTATTTTCTAAATGATTAAGTTTTAGTTTAGTTTCTGGATGATTAAATTTTAGTTAATTTTCTGGATTTATTTTTTAATTTTTAGTTTATTTTCTGAATTAAAATTTTCTAATTTTTTTAAATAATAAATTTTAGTTTATTCAATGAATTAAATTAAATTAAAGACATTTTTAGATTTTATTTTTTAGTTTATTTTTAGAAAATTAATTTAAAAAATTTCAAGATAAAAAGAACTTTTTATATACTGCGTTTTTAAATTTTCTGTTGAATCGTATGAAATGTTGATAATATAATTGTTATTGTTATATAATATATAATGTTAGTGAAGAAAAAATAGTTCCGAATTTATTTACTTCACATAAATGACAACCATCTAGAGAGCTGATCTTAAACCTATAAAAGGATAAATCTTTGTACAACGGATCTCCCCAACACCAAATCTAAAGCGTGCCATATATATATTTTAAATAATATAATAGATAAATAATATAATCGATATTTCCCGTTTTGCTGTCATTCAATGTTTACCTATCACAAATTTGAGACCCGTCAAAATGAAGATTGCGTAAATATTGGACATGGCAAAACAAATAAAATAACTTGCGGATTTTTTCCGAACTAACTTTCCGTACAGCAAAATGTGCTGAAAACTAATTAAATTCTGCTGAAAGATGGCTAAAAGTGTTAAAATAATGCATTGTCATCATGTTCTGAGCTATGCTAAAAGTTTCAAATGTCTAGCTATTCGGGAAGTTAGTTAGAAATCGATTGCCAGATTTGTACCGGACAAAAAAACAAACAAACAAGAAAGCAAGCTAATAAAAACGTAGTAATAAATATTAATGTTTTTTTTTCCACTTCTGAACCACATTACTAAATAATATGTTTCGATACCGTTAACAATAACTTAAGTAAAACGTTGCTTACTCTTAATATTTTTTTTTAGGCTTTCTAACAAAAAATTGAACACTGCTAAAAAATATGAAGAAAAATAATACAATTTTTAGTGGTTAAAAAACAAGCAGGACTCAGGCCCGTTTTATACGTTCACTGCGCCCTGGGCACCCGTCACGATGCGCTACCTTAGACCCCTACCTTGTAAAGGGAAGTTTGTTTTCATACTATCGCGCACTAGGGGCAACCACTCACATTGCCCCCAGGCCACCCAATTTCACAACTTCAAATTTGAGTGTATATTTTTGAGAGCATATTTGGATTCTACGGTGAAAAATAATAAAATTTTGCTCTAAACATTTATTCTTTCTCCAATATTTTGCCCTCTATATGAGGGCAAAGATAGCAAAATAACCCTTCCGAAAATAGTAAAACAGTAACACTTATATCGTTATTAAATCTAAACGGTTTGGAATAAATTAATGGAACTTGGGGAATCTGTACCATGTAAAGGGAAGTGTGTATTCATCCACTCGCGTACTATATAGGGGCAACCACCCATTTTGCCCCCGGGAGCTGAAATCTACCATTTTTATACTTTTGCCCCATATAGGGGGCAAAAATATTGGAGATAGAAAAAATGTTTCGAGCAAAATTTTATTATTTTTCACCGTAGAATCAAAATATTCTCTCAAAAATATGCACTCCATTTGAAATTTTGAAGTTGGGCAGCCTGAGGGCAATGTGGGTGGTTGCCCCTAGTGCACGATAGCATAAAATCAAACTTCTCTTTACATGGTAGGGATCCCCTAAGTTTCTATAATTTATCTCAAACCGTTCAAAAGTTAAGAGGGGATGGGGAAGACTTTTGGACCACCCTGTATATATGTATATAGTAGCTATATATATATATCAATATACATAACTTGCCCATTCAGAGTACCTCAAGGGTGGCTAATATATTAGACACAGACCTATAAAGGGTTACATATTCCCATTTATATTTTTGTCTTTTAGCCGTGTACTGTGCTGGTACACGGCACCAGATATGGTACTCCCCCCCCCCAAACCTTTTAAGTTGCGCCCCAAACCTCTTGCGCCCCTGGGCACGTGCCCATCGTGCCCCTATAGTTAAATCGGCCCTGGCAGGACTTTTTATCGACATCCCAAAAATAAATAAAATATTATGTAATAATACATGAACAAACAAATAAATAAATATCGTATGGATCGATACCTGAAAGAAACTGGCTCAAAAGAAACCAGCTTCTGTCTCAGTTAAAAATAAATATCTAATTTCAATAAATAATATATATCATTATATTCAATGTAAATATCTAAATTCCTATCCTAATACATTTTTTTATGTAACAAAAGTATTTCGCTCAAGTGTCGTATTTCAGCAAAACCAAATCTGTAATATCACGATTTCACTTAGGTGATAATATTTCGTCTTTTTTTTAAATATTGTAAAGATTGAAATTTAATCTTTTTTACAATATGAATTATACCTGACACCTTTTTAAAGTATGCACAAATAAAAAGTTTCTTTTGATGTTACGTCATTATAAAATTATAAATACGTGTGTAACATGAATTTCTGCACTTTAGAATCTTTTTTGCATCCGAGCTTTTCGAAGTTAAAGGAAGGTATGTGATCGTTCTGAAGAACGATCACATCAATGTATGTGTCCGATTTCAAAAATTCCAAGACAGAAATCCGTTTCAGACATGAGGGATCATTTTTAGTTCCGTGCCTATTTGTCGCTTAATTTTTCCGAACCAACATATCTTGAAAACTGCACGACCGATTTCAATGAAATTTATAGGTGGTAGGTCATAATTAGCCCATTGTTGATTCCCTTTAAGTTACAACATTGTGCACCCATTTGTTTCTCTTACACATGCGCACAAACATACATTTATTTACTCCTATATCTTCTAAATTAATAATATTTTTTTTATGAAATTCGGATGGTTTGTCAAAAGTAGCCCGCAGATAGCACCGAATTAATTTTAACCGTCTTCTTTCTTTAAATTTTGCTTAATTGTTACTTTAATTCATGTAAAATAGACTGCCAGTTGGTGTGGCACATAGCTTCCTCGCATCCTATCAAGTACTTTACTAATTTTATGCTTTTACAAGCCATTATTGTCTAATTTATTTGATTCTTTACCCCGTTTTTTTGTTGTTTTCCCTTGTTTTTTCGCTGTTGCACAAAAGTTACATTTTTAGTTATCACCTTGTTAAAACAAATAATATTTAACAAAAAAAGAATGTATACACAACATTATATGATAATAATAAAGTTACTTCTTTTTTCGTTTAATGAACAAAAAAAGGATAATATTTTGTTGCCACACCTGCGTCTCTATACCTCCTAACAAATTTAAAAAAATAACAGTGTTGCCATTTTAGTTTTTTCTATTTTAATTTTTGTTTCTGTTAGCACACCTGCGTCACTACATTTCTTGGAAAAGTAACTACAGTGTTACCATTTTTTTAGTTGTTTTTTTTTGTCTATTTTCATTTTTAAAGAGCAATTTTCTTTTTGCATTTTTCTATTATGAAAATATTTTCGCATTCAATTTTTTTTCTCTCTTTTAAAAAACAAACCTGAAGGAAAAAACAATTTTTTCCCTTTTTGTTTAAAAAATACTGCATTTCTATGATAAATGTAAGTGTGCAAATTTTTCCCTTGGGGTAATTACTGCTTGAGATTTTTATATATATATATATATATATATATATATATATATATATATATATATATATATATATATATATATATATATTATATATATATATATATATATATATATATATATACACACATATACTTTATACATGCATAAAAAACTTAAAAACACTAGTTCATTTATGTAATATAATAGATCATCTAGGGTTTTAAATTAAATTTTGAATATATGCAAAATATATGTATACATTACTGTATTTACAGTACATATATTATATTTGCTAAAATGAACGAAACAAAGATTCTTTACATTCCATACAATTTTATTTTTGTACATAAATCTACACTTTAAAAAAAAAAAAAAAAAAAATCCTTTATTATTTTTTTTTATATCTTTTTAATAAAGTGTCTTCAAGTGTATTTAATAATAATATTTTTTTTATTAAGAAAGGAGAAATTTCATTTCTCTTCCATGTATAATATTTTCTTCTTTTTTCCCCCCCACTTTTATCCCTCAAACTTGAAAATTATATTTATTTTATAATTATAATTAGATAAAATACATTTTTTGCTTTCGACCATACCGAAGGTAACGGAAGCTATATGACCGTTCTAAAGAACGAATATAATTTATGTCTCCGATTTTACAAAATTCCAAGAAAGAAATCGGATTTAGACAATAGGGACAATTTCAGGTTCCGTGTCTGTTTGTCAATCTATTAGTCTGTCTGTCAGCCTATTAGTCTGTCTGTCAGTCTATTAATCTGTCTGTCAGTCTATTAGTCTGTCTGTCAGTCTATTAGTCTGTCTGTCAGTCTATTAGTCTGTCTGTCAGTCTATTAGTCTGTCTGTCAGCCTATTAGTCTGTCTGTCACACAATTTTTGCGAACCAACATTATCTTAAAAACTTAACACATCCGATTTAAATGAAATTTTTGCGCGCATTTGTCCACACAAACAACATTTATTTACACATATCTCTTCAAAAGTACTTATTTGATTTTTATGAAATTTGGATGGTTCGTCCAAAGTAGACCGCAGATAGCACCAGCGTCAGCGCTCTTTAACTTTTGCTTAATTGATATTTTAATTCATGTTAAAGTCAAAAAAATTTTGACAAATTTAAAAAAAGGTGGAAATCAATTATATATATTAATCAATATTGGCTTGTAAAAGCATAAAATCAATAAAGTACGTGATAGGATGCGAGGAAGCTATGTGCCACACCAATTGAAAGTCTATTTTTATATATCTTCCTATTAAGAGTTTGTGAATTATTTTTTTAATACATAAATTAATCAATACTTATTCTTATATAATAAAAAAAATAAAAAAAAAAATATACTTATATATTCTTATATGAAAGAAAAAAAAAGGATAAATTTATAATTCCCTAATTTCTTACATTAAATTATTAAGTTAGAGTTCTATAAATAAATGTTTTTAAAAAGAACTTTAATTAAGTCCAATTCCATTTTAAAAGTTCAAGGATTCACTTTTTTTAGTCTCTCCTGCCCGCCCCCTTGTTATCATTTAGTCTACAACTGATAACTTATCGATTTCAAATTACCAGAAAAAAATTATTTCGAGCTCAGCAATCCCATAATAGTGGTTTGATTGAGAAAACCCAACACTCCAAGTTAATTATTCAATTCAATCATTTATAGAAACCGAAACGAGAGTACGAAAAAATCGGTCCGAGACAACGCTCAGACAAACTTTCTCATATACGAGGTCATAATTATTTGGCCCAGTGTTTTCCATTTATTATGTTTTCGTATGTTTAATTATTATTGAACATTTCATCAAAATTTATCATAAAAATAACATCTCCTGGGCGGGGAATCGAACCCAGGCTCTCTCCGTCCGCGTTTTAAGCTTTTTTCTCAGGAACTAGATTTTTCCCGGGAAAACGGCTTATATCGTTGGATCCGTATTTAAATGGACTACATTTTAGAATTTTTTAATCAGAATCGTCGGAACCGTTTTCGAAAAATATTTTTTTTTCACGTTTTTTCAGGGTTTTTGGGGGGTAGCGCCCCCAAATTTGGAGCTAAACTTCATTTCTCGATTTCGCCTCGGGGTATGATTTTTCTGAACATGTATGCCAAATTTCGTCAAAATCGGCCCAGTAGTTTAGGCTCCAGGCGTCTGCACAGACAGACGACAGACGACGGACAGACATTTTTTAAAAACCACTTTTTTGGACTCAGGGGACCTCAAAACGAGTAAATCCATCAAAATATCAAAATCGAATTTTCGCGCCATCACAATACTTTCTCTTTATATGAGAATGTAAAAAATTCAGTTTCAGAGAAAAATAAAAGAGTTTTTAGAATTGTGGTTTTATTTGAATTTTTAATTAAGCATAAATGATTTAGGCAAATACACCCAGTATAGTTAATTAAAATCATGTTTTCGATGAATTAAGAATTGATAATATTGTAGAAGAAAAAATCGGTCCGACGCAACTCAGACAAACTTTCTCATATATAAGTTCATAATTAGTTAGCCCAGTGTTTTCCATTTATTATTATTTCGTGTTTTCTAAGGTATATTTAATTGAAGCGAGCGTAAGCTTCTTACATTCTACGAAATATGCATCTTGTCTGTATGTCTGTGTGAAACGTTTACGTGTCCGACGATAACTTGAGTAAAAGTTGACAGATTTAGTTGAAATTTGGTATACATCTTCCTTTTACTAATGCTCAGGCTAAGTTCGTTGGACAGCGTGATCCGTCCAAGAGTTCGCTCGCAATGCTCGCGTAAACGTGAGCTTCAATTTTAAAATTGGAATATCAGGACGGGAAAAAATTCTATCATCACCTATCCGATGAGACGAACATTCTTTTCAAATAACATATTTTAGTAAAAACAACGACACCGCTATGAATTAATAAATATCGCTAAAACTATTAAAGCGGACCTAAACGTTTAAAATAGAGAAAACGACGTTTTTACCGATATCTTACGTTCTAACGTAACGATTTTAATAAAACTTCATATACATCGTCTAAAGTACAATTGAAACAGGCATGTAAAGAAGAAGTCTTTGCGTAGTGAAGTGATACATTTATAATACATGTTTAAAAGCAATTGCGGGTGGTTAAGATTCTATAGTCGCGTAGTGTATAGGTTTGTTTGGGAAGTAATGCTTTGTACCGAGTACCCCCACTCTACCCCACACTGCCCTCATCCACTTATCTTCAACAACTATGACATTTCTTATGATTAATAAATTTCAATATTCAGTATTTTATTGCAATACGCTCGCTTCAATGATAGAGCCACGCGATGCCTAGTTATTATTGAACATTTTATCAAAATTTATCATAAAAATAACTTCTCCTCTGCGGGGAGTCAACCCCGACCTATCTCTCCGTCCGCGTTTAAAGCTATTTTCTCCGGAAACTAGATTTTTCCCGGGAAAACGAGAAAAATCAACACAGGGTTATATCGTTAGATTCATATTTAAATGAACTACCTACATTTTATACTTTTTTAATCATAATCGTCGGAACATTTTTCGAGAATTAATTTTTTTCAGAGTTTTTGGGGGTAGCGGCCCCACAAGTTTGGGGCTAAAATTCATTTCTCAATTTCGCCTCGGGGTATGATTTATTTCTGAATATAAATGCCAAATTTCGTCAAAATCAGCCCAGTAAGTTTATGCTCCGAGTGTCTGCACAGACGGCATACAGACATTTTTAAGGACCACTTTTAGGACTCAAGGGACCTCGAAACGTATAAATCTATCAAAAACACTAACGTATAAATCCATCAAAAACACTAACGTATAAATCCATCAAAAACACTAACGTATAAATCTATCTATCAAACACACTAACGTATAAATCTATCAAAAACACTAACGTATAAATCCATCAAAAACACTAACGTATAAATCTATCAAAAACATTAACGTATAAATCTATCAAAAACACTAACGTATAAATATATCAAACACACTAACGTATAAATCTATCAAAAACACTAACGTATAAATCCATCAAAAACACTAACGTATAAATCTATCAAAAACACTAACGTATAAATCTATCAAAAACACTAACGTATAAATCTATCAAAAACACTAACGTATAAATCGCAAAAATTCTTCCATTGTAAAACTAACCACAATATTCAAGTTTATATTAAAACACTTCCTCGCAAAAATTCTTCCATTGTAAAACTAACCACAATATCTAAGTTTATATTAAAACACTTCTCGCAAAAATACTTCCATTGTAAAACTAACCACAATATCTAAGTTTATATTAAAACACTTCTCGCAAAAAGTAACAACATTAGACAAATTTAAATTATAAAACTTCCAGCACCCAATATAACTTATTTTTGATTTATTTACATAAGCAATTTTCTCAGTTAAAAGTGTTACTCTATTCTCGGAAAAATAACAATTCGTGTCGCGTAAAACTATGATTAAGTGCACGAGGGCCTATGTTGGCCGGAAAATAGTTTGTAAGTTCGTGCCTTGCACATATACATTTCTCTGTACCTCTATTTCTGTGTTTTAACTTTTTTACTCGTTTAATGGGTTTTTAATATATTTTTTCTTTTTCTTTCACACATTAACTTGATTCGATAAAAAAAAGAGAAAGAACTACATTACTTTCTTCGATAAACACAGCAATGCAGTAAAGAACGAAAAATTAAAGCAAAGGAAAAACAAACCTGCCTCAAAAATAAACAGTTTTTTGTTTATTTTAATTTATTTTTTATTTTTGTTGATAAAACAAACACAAGGTTTGATGTAAAAAAAGAAAAATAAATATATATATATATATATATATATATATATATATATATATATATATATATATATATATATAAACTTTATAGGTACTTTAAAGTAAAGAGAAAATGTTGGTTTTACTCAACGATTTACAAAAGATATAAGTTCTAAACGAGGCGTAGTCACGACGTGGACTGATATTGTTTAAGACAGACTCAGTTTTATTTTAAACTCGCGTGACATCTGCGTGATATCCGAGTTCTAGACATGTCGTGACGCCGCGTTTAAAGTCAATTTATTCTTCTTGTTTGAAAATCGTTAGTAAGTTGTCTTTAAGTCTGTTTCAAGATTAGAAAATAAAATAAAATACCCTATAATCTAAATAAAGTAATAATTTATACATTGTTTTTAATGTTAGTATTGATATTGTATTGTTGTTGATACTAACATCATTATCATTTTTGTGGAATTTAGATTTAGTATCAAACTAACATGCATTATTGGTATTTTTCACGTTTTGAGCCCTGCTGAACACATTTGTTTTGGGCAAAAAAAACAGTTACAAATAAATGATGTATTTTAGACTGGATTTGGATTATATGACTAATAATAAGTACTTTTTGTATTTTGAATTTTTTGCCTAAATCCATTAATTTAGTTGAAAAAAGGAACTTAAAGTTTCAATTTTAGTAGGTTCAGTGCTCTTCAGACGCCAAACTAATGTCAGAGAGAAAAAGTTCCAAGAGTAAAAAAAAAAATCTGTCAAAATGGTTTTGATTATTTGCCATTATTTGATTATGTAAGTATCAATTTAGAAAATTTTAAAGAGCACAGACGGTTGAAATTAATCTTAGGCTCTCTGTGGGCTACTTTTGACTAACCATCTCAATTTCATAAAAAAACAGTTAAGTACGTTTGATGATTATAGGTGTAAATAAATGTATGTTTGTGTGCATGTGGAAGAGAAATAAATGAGCTTAGAAGATTGAAACTTATATGGGATCAACAATGGGCTAACTAGGCATCGCGTGGCTCTATCATTGGAGCGAGCGTATTGCAATAAAATACTGAAAATTGAAATTTGTTAATCATGATGAATGTCAAAGTTGAAGATAAGTGGAAGAGGGTAGTGTGAGGTAGAGTAGGGGTACTCGGTACAAAGCTTTACTTCCTAAACAAACCTACACACAAAACGACTATAAGAATCTTAACCACCCGGAATAGCTTTTAAACTAATATTATAAATGTATCCCTTCATTACTCAAATACTACTGCTTGTATCAAGTTAAAATTTTACATACTTGTTTCAATTGTACTTTAGACTTAGACGTACATGAAGTTTTATTAAAATCGTTACGTTAGAACGTAAGATATCGGTAAAAAGGTTGTTTTCTCTATTTTAAACGTTTAGGTCCGCTTTAATAGTTTTAGCGATATTTATTAATTCATAGCAGTGTCGTTGTTGGTTTTACTAAAAAATGTTATCTAAAAAAAATGTTCGTCTCATCGAATAGGTGATGATAGAATTTTTTCCCGTCCTGAAATTCCAATTTTAAATTTGAAGCTCACGTTTACGCGAGCATTGCGCGCGAACTCTTGGACGGATCACGCTGTCCAACGAACTTAGCCTGAGTATTAGTAAAATAAAGATGTATACTAAATTTCAACTAAATCGGTCAATTTTTACTCAAGTTATCGTCGGACACGTAAACGTTACAGACAGACAGACAAGATGCATAGTTTGTTGAATGTAAGAAGCTCGCTTCAATTATGACCTACCATCTAAACTTCATTAAAATCGGACGATTAGTTTTTATAATGTATTGGTTCGCAAAAATTGATCGACAGACCGACAGTCGTAGACAGACAGAAACGAAACCAAAATTGTTCCCTGATGTTTGAAACGGATTTCTGTCTTGAAATTCGAGACATACAAATTTTTCGTCCTCCAGAACGATCAGATAGCTTGCGTTACCTTCGGTAAGCTCTGAAAGCTAAAATATTTCCAAGAGTAAACAACCTTTATTGATTGTTGGCGGTATCGTAAAAAGATATTACATATTTAGAATATGGTTCATAATTGTAAAACAAAGCGTAAATATTTTATTTGTGGTATATTTTCTGAAATATTAAAGAAACAAAATTTGTTTTTTTATAGTCTATCGTGGGATAAATAAACTCGAGAAAAAGCATTTCAAAGTTTAGGGCACCATTAAGTTATATATTTTTTTATAAAGAGTCAATAACACGCAAATTGTTCTAAATCATGAAACATGGTGTGGAAATAATACGATTTCACTTCCTGGTTACTTAAATATACATTTATAAAGATGATATTCGTGATAGAAAAAGTTTACAATCGTTAAAATCAAAGCAGTGTTTTTAGTCAGGGGTTATTCCACTAAAGTATGTAAGTATATATATATATATATATATATATATATATATATATATATATATATATATATATATATATATATATATGTATATATATATATATATATATATATATATATATATATATATATATATATATATATATATATATATATATATATACGTATATATAAAGTAAGTAAATACGTATTTCTTAAAGTTAAATCTATGAATACAGTTTATTCAAATTTGATTTGGTGATCGTCAATCAATTTTAACTTTTCAAAAACTTTATATAATGTTGGTGATATTTTTTCTTTAAAGTAATACTAAGCGAAGTTGGTTAAAACGCGGTCTAGATATAAACATTTGAAAGTAAACCGTGTCTTAATGACAATTAAAAAAAAAGAGTCAATTTATCAACACCTCCCTCGCCAAAAATAAAAATGAAAAAGAGAAACGGGAAACGGGAAAGGACACCGGAGATGAGAAACTGGAAAGGTAGCAAGTAAGCGAAGGTTTCTAGGGGGAAATGACCTATCGACCGATTTAGACCAATCGAGCTCTGTTAAGTGAAATGCTATAAAGGGCCTACCTCAGGTGTGTCCAGTAGTAATTAGTAATATTCATACCTTTTAAAGGGCCGGTAGGAAAAAACGAGGATCCTTATACATTCCTGGTAAAATGAACACGTGTATCAAATTTCAAGTTGGCATTTTTTCCCGTCCTTTCACATTTTATTTCCAATTGTACATTTGAAGTTTACGTTTACGCAGGGCCGGCCCGAGGGCCGTGCAAGCCGTGCAACCGCACAGGGCGCTGGATTGGCAGGGGCGCCAATGTGGCAAAAAGCAAAAAAAATTGCCCTTAGTTTTTTAATAGAACTAAAAAAAAACAACATCATAACTCAAACATTATTGAATAAAAGAATTCGTCAATATTCACAACAGGGCTTATTAGAATAAATGAAAATAATGAATTATTTATACTTTTTATAACTCAATTAGATAGATAGACTAATATTAGATTAGTAAGAACTGTTTAAGACGGAACCACTAAGTCATTTTGTTGTTTTCTAGTTTGAAATAAAACTAATAAAAAAGTAAATAAATAAATCGGAGGGGTGTGTGGTAAGAGAGATAAGAGGGATGAATATGCAGATCTATACATGAGAGAGAATAGAAGTTAATAAATAAGTGAGGAGGAAAGAGTGCAGTAGGACTTCTACTAGATAGAGAGTGATAGAAATACTTTGTCTAAAGATAGTAAGGACGCCTGGATTTGTTATCTACTTAAGATAAGCATCAGGCCAGATAAGATTAAATCAAACCCTTTTAAAATCTTTTTAATTTTTGTTCAGTTTTATTTAACTAGGCCCTCCCTGCTTTTTAGTGTCATACATCTTATCATATTACGCAGAAAGTGAACCTCCGAAGTGGACCTTTTTCCCCTTTCCTCATCCAAAATCTCGGAAAAGTGCTATATAGTTTTGAAATCTTCTCTTTAATACCTTTCATTTGATATCCCACTCAAAATTTAAAAAAAAATGTTCACTGGACTATCCGCCATTTTGGATTTGAACGGCTTTAGATTTTGAGTTCGCTATATTTTTCCTGTATGCGCGTCAAAAAAAAAAAATTGAATACGGCGAAAGTTTCATGTTCTTATCTCCTTTGATTCAAAAGTTATTGGAACCGTACAGAGTGACAGACAGACCGACAGACATTGTTAACCATGAAATGTTGTCTGAACGAATTCTATTTAATCCCCTCGGTAGAGATTAGTAATAGTACAGGAAAGAAAACTAACCCTCTCTTTTTACAATGTGAGTTTAGGTACGGTGATTGGTCCGGGATGGTTGTTGGGGGAGGGGGGCGCCAAAATGGCAACTTGCACGGGTGAAAATTAGCCCTCGGGCCGGCCCTGCGTTTACGCGAACGCTTGGGAGCGGATAACGTTGTCCAACGAACTCGTCCTGGGCATTGATAAAATGAACATGTGTACCGAATTTCAACTAAATCGGTTATCATTTACTCAAGTTATCGTCATCGGTTGATTTCGTGACGGTGGATTTTGTGACGGTGGTTTTTTTTCAGATTCACTCCCGGGCACCGGACACTGTAACGTGCCATAAGGAACTTCGTTCCAAAAAGAACAACTGTTCAATTAAACAGGTAATTGGCACTCTGTTTTATTTAGCCGATCCTTTATTTTTTGAACCGTTCAATCAAAGATAAGTAAATTCTACCAAAACTTTCACAAGAAACATCTAACATATACTTTTAAACTTATTGAAGGACCATAAATGATCATTTATCTTATTAAATTTTGTCCATCATCTCAATTTTTATAAAATGTTTCCACCTCATGGATGTATCAAACAATCAAACTACATCTTCTCTCTTTTTTTAAAAAAACTTTATGTGTATTTAATCTTGACACATATAACTTAATTAAAGTGTAATTATATCTTCATTTATTGTGTTTAATTGCTTGTCCATCAATTCTTTCCATTATTAATCAATCTACCATTATATTGTCCACTAGATCTTATTACAGAACACGTGTCTCTTTCATATCTTGGTTTCCAATTATGATCTTATCACTTCTTCTTTTTTTTATATCAACCAATTATCCGTATTATTATCAAAATTGATAATTAACTTCTTCGTCTGTTTTCATACTATGGTGGACACTATATAGAAATTGTTTTCAACTAAAGGTAATTTTATTGTCGCTTCGAGATCGAATTATTACCCTATTAGAAGGTAGTATACGAAGGGTTTTTATTGTAAATTAAGTTATAATTTTCAGTCTTCTGTCTGCAAAAATCTTAAATAGCATGCATTATCTATTCATTGCTTTATTTTCTAAAGCAGGTAATTAATTAGGTTTAATTTTTACTGGTCTTATATTACTTTGCTTTGTAAGTTTCATCGCACATTTCCGTTTCCCTAATTTTGAACCACTTATCGTCATTCAATCTTCCCCAAATTTTGCACATAGATACAAATAAGGTGAAGAATACAGAAACCAAAAAAAAAAAAAAAAAAAAAAAGGCGTCAAATTTATTTGCTTTTTAAGTTTCATCGCGCACCTATTACCCCAATTTTGAACCACTTATAGTCATTTAATCTTCCCCAAATTTTGCACATAGATACAACTAAGGTGAAGAATACAGAAACCAAAAAAAAAAAAAGTTGAAAATAAGACCAGTTTTGAAAAATTGCATTTTTTATATTAATTATTTAGATATTCTTTTTGGCAGAATAATCTTATTAATTGGTAGAATTACGTTTTGTAAATTAATAGTTAATTAAGTAAAACATGTAGATATTATTATAAGCAAAGACCTTCATTAGGGGTAGAGTATAGTGACAAAACCCTGACTTTAAAAAGTTGTTCAACTTAGGCGACAACAAGGTGGCGCTTCCAAGCGGCAAAACATACTAAGTTATTGTATTGGTATTGATTGCTAAATTGTTTGTGTAAACTGTGATAGCTTATCACTGTTATCACCGCTATCAATTGTTTTTGTTTGACAATTGTATTTTTCATCTTTTTATCTTATATACAAAATAGATTTATGATCATTTGTGTTTTTTTAGCGAATTTCCATTGGAAAAAATTCGCTAATAGAGCCACTGGCATGGCGGGAGTTTGAGCCGGGATTGTGGCCAAAATACGTTTCATGGGTCCCTGATCAAAATAAAACTTGCACCGAAAAATCAAGCTCGTTGAGATGAGGATCCCCTAAAAAAATGGGATCTTTATGACGTCATTAACCCCTCCTAATGAGTCACCAAAGATTTAAAATAATCCTGCCGCGGGTTCCCGCTGCCAAGCGAATTTCCATTGGAAATTTGTAGTTCAATGTTGTGCAGATTAAACCTCTTTCAAACTACTGCTATGATGTTTAACTAAGCATTATTATAAAAACCCTAATCTAACTAAAATATTTCTTATAAATTTTCTTAACATAAAACAATCACACAATTGTAGTAGTTATGAAGGAATTTTAAACTGCACAACATTGAACTACAAATTTCCAATGGAAATTCGCTCGGCTTGCGGAAACCCACGGTAGGATTTTTTTAGTAATTACAAGCTTTTATTTAACTTGCAATGTATGTATGTATGTATGTTCGGGTCAAATCTTGCTACTGAATTTTAAATCAGGTATTCTCATACGATTGAATTGAAATTTTGCATACACGTTTAGTTTGGATGACAAAGCATGGTTAGCTAAGCGACGTCATTCTAAATCCAATATGGCGGACAGCACAAGATGACGGACTAGTTATTTTTTAAGCTTGCCCATGATCTTGATATGGGTATCAAATGAAAGGGTTTGCTGAAAAGAATACGAGTAAAAGCTTGTTTCTAAAAATGGGTTTTAAATAAAATTATCCTATATCTTATAAATGGTCTATAATAGATTAAATATTATATATATATATATATATATATATATATATATATATATATATATATATATATATATATATATATAATCTGTATTTTTCACCTTTTATCACAAATTTTGGACACTGTTATATTCACTACTTGATTTTAGCACCACATGTTGTGACCAATGTTTCAGCCACTGTTTTATTCTTTGAGCTTTTCTCTCACTAGTTGCTTTTAGCACCTCCTTCTGTCACCAATGTTTAAGCCACTGTTTTATTCACTACACATTTCTCTCACTACTTGCTTTTAGCACCTCCTTCTGTCACCAATGTTTAAGCCACTGTTTTATTCTTTGAGCTTTTCTCTCACTACTTGCTTTTAGCACCTCCTTCTGTCACCAATGTTTAAGCCACTGTTTTATTCTTTGAGCTTTTCTCTCACTAGTTGCTTTTAGCACCTCCTTCTGTCACCAATGTTTAAGCCACTGTTTTATTCTTTGAGCTTTTCTCTCACTACTTGCTTTTAGCACCTCCTTCTGTCACCAATGTTTAAGCCACTGTTTTATTCTTTGAGCTTTTCTCTCACTAGTTGCTTTTAGCACCTCCTTCTGTCACCAATGTTTAAGCCACTGTTTTATTCTTTGAGCTTTTCTCTCACTACTTGCTTTTAGCACCTCCTTCTGTCACCAATGTTTAAGCCACTGTTTTATTCTTTGAGCTTTTCTCTCACTACTTGCTTTTAGCACCTCCTTCTGTCACCAATGTTTAAGCCACTGTTTTATTCACTACACACTTCTCTCACTATTTTCTTTTAGACTCAACTGCTTTCACCAATATTTGAGCTGCTGTTTTATTCACTGCACTGATCTCTTACTACCTGCTTTTAGCACCACCTTCTGTCACCAATGTGTGAGCCACTGTTTTATTCACTACACATTTCTCTCACTATTTTCTTTTAGACTGAACTGCTGTCACCAATATTTGAGCTGCTGTTTTATTCACTGCGCTGATCTCTTACTACTTGCTTTTAGCACCACCTTCTGTCACCAATGTTTGAGTCACTGTTTTATTCACTACACATTTCTCTCACTATTTTCTTTTAGACTCAACTGCTGTCACCAATATTTGAGCTGCTGTTTTATTCACTGCGCTGATATCTTACTACTTGCTTTTAGCACCACCTTCTGTCACCAATGTTTGAGTCACTGTTTTATTCACTACACATTTCTCTCACTATTTTCTTTTAGACTCAACTGCTGTCACCAATATTTGAGCTGCTGTTTTATTCACTGCGCTGATCTCTTACTACTTGCTTTTAGCACCACCTTCTGTCACCAATGTGTGAGCCACTGTTTTATTCACTACACATTTCTCTCACTATTTTCTTTTAGACTCAACTGCTGTCACCAATATTTGAGCTGCTGTTTTATTCACTGCGCTGATCTCTTACTACTTGCTTTTAGCACCACCTTCTGTCACCAATGTTTGAGTCACTGTTTTATTCACTACACATTTCTCTCACTATTTTCTTTTAGACTCAACTGCTGTCACCAATATTTGAGCTGCTGTTTTATTCACTGCGCTGATCTCTTACTACTTGCTTTTAGCACCACCTTCTGTCACCAATGTTTGAGTCACTGTTTTATTCACTACACATTTCTCTCACTATTTTCTTTCAGACTCAACTGCTGTCACCAATATTTGAGCTGCTGTTTTATTCACTGCGCTGATCTCTTACTACCTGCTTTTAGCACCACCTTCTGTCACCAATGTGTGAGCCACTGTTTTATTCACTACACATTTCTCTCACTATTTTCTTTTAGACTCAACTGCTGTCACCAATATTTGAGCTGCTGTTTTATTCACTGCGCTGATCTCTTACTACTTGCTTTTAGCACCACCTGCTGTTACCAATGTTTGAGTTGAGCCACTGTTTTATTCACTACACATTTCTCTCACTATTTTCTTTTAGACTCAACTGCTGTCACCAATATTTGAGCTACTGTTTTATTCACTGCGCTTGTCTCTTACTTCTTGCTTTTAGCACCACCTGCTGTTACCAATGTTTGAGTTGAGCCACTGTTTTATTCCCTACTTGCTTTTAGCACTACTTTCTGCCTCTAAGGTTTGAGCCACTTTTTTAATCACTATGCTACACCCTTCTAAGATTTTCGATTTTAAAGATAGATAATAAAATCAATTTATCCAAGGTTTATATTATAATACAGATTTTACGTAAACCCAATGTACAAACAGCATAGTATTTTGTTAAACAATTCTTGTAAGTGCGTGAGAAGAGGTTTTCGGGTTTTAATCCCCGGATTATCATGGTGCTTTAAGTACAAACGTAAACAGTCCTTATCACTTTTGTAATTTCCGTAACCGGAAGAGGAATTTCCCGTTTTACTGGGGAAAGATTTACAACTCTACTTCATTCTTATCGTGGGAAATGATATAGAGAAGAGAAATAGACCTCTTAAGAAACTTGAAGGTCTAAACTGATGGAGGATCTAACTCAGATAGGTCCAACCTAGTTTTGGTAATGGGGTCGTTTAAACCCCTTTAGATTGGGGTGGGGTTATAGAAGGGAAAAGACCCTTCGACTACCTTCACTAATGAGTTTCAAATTGAAGATTTGGACGCCCTTTCTTACTGGTGGTGAACATATGCCCCTTTTTCACCATTTCCTCTCCCACCTGTTCACTGATTGAATCTATGGCCTTTTCAGACTCGTTCAGCCTCTACGATGAACCAATTTCGATTAAATTTGCTGTATTCATTCAGAAAAAGTAATTTTCTTAAGTAGTATATATAATTAATTGGCATTGAAGTACGTTTTAATAATGCACCACTTTAATTATTATTATAGCTTTAACATTTCGGTAAGTTCGGAAGCAAAATTCGTTATATCGAGATTTCGTCGTATAGATGTTAGTTATGAGTATGAGGATGTCCGACTGTATTATTATTTATTATTTAGCAAACAAACATTGTTCGTCTTCCTAATGTACCTTATGTATATCCCATTAGTTAAAATTTCCTTAAATATTTAAATATCTGCACTACTTAATTCTGTATATTTCGGATCTTATATTTGTTTACCGCACTCTTTTCAGATTTATTTTAGTTTCTTTTCAAGGTAAAAATGTTTCTTGTTCTCTAGTCCCATCATTAAGGGAGCTTTTCTTTTTGGGTGAAATCTTTAAGACTTAGCACCCTCGTGGGAAATCAAAACGAACCACAAAAAGGGCTTTACCCGTCCTACGTTTTAAATCAACTATGTTGGGGGGGGGGGGGGGGGTGAATGTAAAAAAATATATTTATAGAAATAAAGGAGAGATTTTCTTTAAGTTGAAATCTAGGTTACGGCATTGTCCATTTGTTTGTTCTTTTTACTTTCTCATATAAAGAGAAAGTATTGTGATGGCGCAAAAATTCAATTTTGAGATTTTTATGAATTTACACGTTTTAAGGTCCCCTGAGTCCAAAAAATGTCTGTCTGTCTGTCGTCTGTGCAGACGCCTGGAGCCTAAACTACTGGGCCGATTTTGACGAAATTTGGCATACATGTTCAGAAAAATCATACCCCGAGGCGAAATCGAGAAATGAATTTTAGCTCTAAATTTGGGGGCGCTACCCCCAAAAAACTCTGAAAAATAAAAAATTTCTCGAAAACGGTTCCGACGATTTTGATTAAAAAAATTCTAAAATGTAGTCCATTTGAATACGAATCCAACGATATAAGTTTTCCCGGGAAAAATCTAGTTCCTGAGAAATTAGCTTAAAACGCGGACGGAGTGAGCCCAGGTTCGATTCCCCGCCCAGGAGAAGTTATTTTTACGATAAATTTCGATGAAATGTTCAATAATATTTAAATGTACATTTGAAAACTAATAAATGGAAAACACTGGGCTAAGTAATTATAAACTCGTATGTGAGAAAGTTTGTCTGAGTTGTCTCGGACCCATTTTTTTTTACTCTTCAAGTTAGGAATAGATTGATTGTGATTTTTTTGTACTCTTCAAGTTAGGAATAGATTGATTGTGATTTTTTTTTACTCTTCAAGTTAGGAATAGATTGATTGTGATTTTTTTTTACTCTTCAAGTTAGGAATAGATTGATTGTGATTTTTTTGTACTCTTCAAGTCAGGAATAGATTGATTGTGATTTTTTTGTACTCTTCAAGTTAGGAATAGATTGATTGTGATTTTTTTGTACTCTTCAAGTCAGGAATAGATTGATTGTGATTTTTTTGTACTCTTCAAGTTAGGAATAGATTGATTGTGATTTTTTTGTACTCTTCAAGTTAGGAATAGATTGATTGTGATTTTTTTGTACTCTTCAAGTTAGGAATAGATTGATTGTGATTTTTTTGTACTCTTCAAGTTAGGAATAGATTGATTGTGATTTTTTTGTACTCTTCAAGTTAGGAATAGATTGATTGTGATTTTTTTGTACTCTTCAAGTTAGGAATAGATTGATTGTGATTTTTTTGTACTCTTCAAGTTAGGAATAGATTGATTGTGATTTTTTTGTACCCAAACTACTTTTTTTAGATGCTACAAAATTTTGCTTTCGATCTTGCCGATGATAACGGAAGCTATGTGATCTTTCTGAAGAACGAATATCTTTTATGTGTCCGATTTAAAAAATGCCAAGACAAAAATCCGTTTCAGATATCAGGGAACATATTTGGTTCCGTGTCTGTCTGTCTGTCGCTGAACTTTTGCTAATCAACATATCTTAAAAACTACTCTCCTAATTATAATGAAATTTAGATGTTAGGTCATAATTAGCCCATTATTGGTCCCATAGAGGTTTCTCTTCAACATGCGCACATACATACATTTATTTTCATATCTATCTATCTTCAAAAGTATACTCATCTGGTTTTTATGAAATGTGGATGGTTCGTTGAAAGTAGCCCACACAACGTTATATTTATGTCATAAAGTCATAACCATTGTTACAGATTTAAACAGAAAAGTTAAAAAAATGAATTAGATAATATAATGGGTCATAAAAGTAAAACATCATTAAAGTACGTGATAAGATTCGAGGAAGCTATGTGCCACACTAAATGGCAGACTATTTTTATACATATACTTATAATATATATAGATGATTTACTCAAAAGAACTATCTATTTTGAGTTTTGAATTGTTTTTCTAAGTTCTTTTTTTTTTCTCTAGATAACTTATTATTATATATTATTTATTCGGTTCACTTCATAAGATTTTTCTCTATTGCATTATCTCTTAGTAACTTTTAAATTACCATACTATATGTATGCACTTCTTCTTTGTACATGGTGCAGTAGCCACGACGAACGTCCTCCTTGGCATACTAAATACACACACTCACTATATACCTTCATTAGAGTGTAAAACCATAATTCACACTCTAAATATGATGAGTACTGCGCTGATAGCTAAATATTCTTTTAGTCTAATTATTATTAATAAAAAAATCAAAACATGTTTTTATCATTACTAGTATCTCGAACACTTTTTATGTGATAAATATCTTCTCTGATTTTATTTTAGATAATGATAATTTTTAATTAGCCTGTTTTCAGCCAGAACTTTTTTTTTCTGTGAGTCTCTTTCCATCAACATCGTTTCGCTAATTTTTTCCTCTTGTTGCCACAAACGTTTGGATGTGGGCAAACACGAGCTATCGCTTTTTTGTTCGTGTTTGCCGATGTTTCAGGTAAAGGTAAAGACGAGAACACTGCCGAACATTCATTTGCCCATTCGCGAATATTTGGTCGCTTGTTAAAAGAAAGTGTCAAATTAATCACAATCGTTCTCGAACATGTGCGAATTTGTTGGAGATTGAAGTGTGCACTAGTACTAGGAACACTTGCGAACAGAACAGCTTTAGAGAGCTCGTTTCCTCTGTTCGGTTTGGCAGTATGGACGAAGCCTTAAGCCTCGACCAGACTGCCGAACCGAACAGAGGAAACGAGCCGAGCTCAGGTCTCTGCGCATGTCTAGTCTGAGATGCGCAGGTGCACTTTAGACTAGGCATGCGCATGCGCAAGTGACCAATGCTCGACTCGTTTCCTCTGTTCGGTTCGGCAGTCTGGACTAGGGTTGGGACATCGATAGGTAAACATCGATGTTTTCGATACATCGTCATCGAAAGAACAAACATCAATGATAGCCAAAACATCGAAAGAAAACATCGATGTTTTCGATACATCGACATCGGTCCACACCAACCCCGACGAGCAAAAAAAAAAGTCACCGGTTCAAAAAAATCCCTCGCTCCAGTTCCCGATATTCGTTGTCGCCGTTTTTTGGGGTCCTATACATCGATCTTTTCGATGTTTCGGGAAAACATCGATGTTGTCCGATACATCGAAAGATCAACATCGATGCTTTTAAGTCCGATACATCGATGTTTTTGATACATCGACACCGTTGTCCCAACCCTAGTCTGGACGAGGCTTTAGTCGACAGAGTGCAGAAAGAATGCCTGACAAAAGTGACAGCAGTAATGAATACTGAGTGTGGAGGCCTTTAAATATATTTTAGTATTTTTAAGTTTCAAATTTTCTCATCAGTTGGTATTGAAGTTGGTTGTCGTTAAAAACTGGATAAAAATCAAATTAATCAGAGATATTCTATTAGTCTAAAGAAATATTCTATTTGTTGTAAAATTCTTATATAATCAATTCTCATTCTTGTTCTCATAGTCTGTGTTAATACATATAGAGTCAGGAGATAGCATGCAAAATGTGTCTGACTAACTTCAAGCTAGAATTTTGTATATAAGTTAATCTTTTGGTGCCTTTTGAATATGTGGTCGGCTAACTTCATCTGCGGGATATAATTAAGCAATAGGATTTTGAAAAAAAACAAACCGATGCAGAGCGGCCATGTCCCGCCCATTTTGGTGGACAATGTGATTTTCATGATCTCGAGAAAAAAATTAGTTAGTAAATTGGAAATTAAGTTGATGTTATTTTTTCACTTGATAGGTTAGTTATTCAAATTTTACTCCAAATGTAAGTGGTCACCTATCAAGTGACAAACTAATATCAACTTGATTTTTGATCTACTAAAACTAATTTTAAACTCAGAATCTGAATCATGAAAATCACATTGTCCAACAAAATGGGTGGGACATGGCCGCTCTCCACCTGTTTGTTATTTTCAAATCGCTGTACCTAACCTATGTCTGACGAACTTAGCCGACTAAACATATTCTTAAAAGGCACCAAAAGATAAATTTATTCGCAAAATTCTAGCTTCATGTTAGTCAGACACTTTTTTACACTATCTCTTGGACCAATAGTTAATTATCTTAGTTACTGATTATTTGCACACTGACATATTTAAAAATCGGGCCATAATAGTAAATTACGCGTCGAGTGCGGAAAGTAGCATTTTGCATGCGAGTGTGGAGTTTGCACCCGAGCGACAGCGACGGTAGTAAAATCAGACGAGCAATGCAAAATGCCGTTTTCGCACGAGTTGCGTACCGTATTTTATCTACGATTGTTAGATTTAAATAATAAATACAGAAAAAAAATAAACTTGCTGTATGTAAGTTCGTATCTCTTTCTTGATAAAGATGGCATTAATTCATTAGTTGTATTTTTTTTGCCGAATTAATTATTTCTGGAGGAGTATTATTCTCCACATTTTCGTCAGTTACTTGATTCACTCATTTTTTTTTTTTTTTTTTTACTAAACACTCGATATAAACAGTTACTTTTATAAAAGAACAGCAAATTAGTATTGTTAAATGAAAACAAACTCGCTAATCGTGCGTAAAGCTGAAGAATTCCTCTTCTTTACCGCCCTAGGGTGGTAAAGAAGAGGAATTCTTCAGAACTATGAGACGCGCATGCGCAATGAATACAAGTACGTAAAGAATCACTTTCTACGCATCTAAACAGTGATACAATGTTTATATTTCGTAGCAATCGTAGATAAAACAAATTTGTAAACAATAATTGTAAACATTCTACCTTCTTGTTACTGACAAAACGTTTAACATTCTACTTGTTACTGACAATTTTTGTAGGTCCCATTTACCAACAAAAACTGACCAAAAAACGAATCAAAATGTAATTTAGACAAAACACATAATTAAACTAAAAGAAGAGAAAGTTAATTATAAAAGATCATTAAAGATGTTTACCTTTATTAAGAATTAAGAAATGCTATTAAGATAGTGTTATCAGCTGATCTGCTTATACAACTCAAAAACAACCAAACCTGGTCATTAATAACTAGTTCCTTTTCGTGTTTTCCTACCGAATTATTAGAATGGCTACACTGATAAGTTCATTGGTCTTTATTAATTAATATTTACTTTAGCATTTAAAATTTAATAGGATTGATTAATTGATTGTCTTCTTCGATATGTTTTTAGTTTTTAGATTGTATTATCTCTGAAAAGGACTATTAATTTTTCGATTATGTTTGTCTGTCTGTTTGTCACAACCTTCATAACTACTAACCGCTCAAAAAGTAAGAATATGAGAACTTTGCTTTACTGTACACCAGTAAGACAGGGAGGGGTTAGAAGACAAGGACCTTACCCCATTAAGGCGGAAATACACATGCCTGTAGCTTGAACAAAAACATGCCAGCTACTTGCACAAGGATATGTTAAATGTCATGCCTTTAGCTGGCAAGCAAGCAGATAAAAACTTCATAAAAATCCTTGTTATGCCAGTTACTGGCAAATACCCTCTTTTGGCATGCAAGCTACTTTCCCAATTTGATGGCATGTGTATCTCCGCCTATAAGGAGACATGAGTCATGTGTCTCTTTGACACATGACAATATTAGTTTTTAATAATAATGTAATAGATCACTTCAGTGAAGAGACTGGAGACAAGACCTTTCCCACTGGGGAGACATGAGTCCCTTGTCTCTTTGGTGTGAAAGCAATATTTGTTTTTAATAATAATGTAATAGATCAGTTCAGTGAAGAGACAGGAGACAAGACCTTTCCCACTGGGGAGACATGAGTCCCTTGTCTCTTTGGTGTGAAAGCAATATTTGTTTTTAATAATAATGTAATAGATCAGTTCAGTGAAGAGACAGGAGACAAGACCTTTACCATTGGGGTGACATGAGTCTATACTCTTTGATGTAAAAACAATATTAGTTTTTAATAATAATGCTATGTAATAATTCAGTGAAGAGACACTTTTCCTATCTTTTATCACCTGTCTTCTGTTCTCTGTCTTTTCGGCGGGAAAGCCGTCTAATATTCAATTTACGTTTTTAATTCTAAACTTTTACAGTTATAAAAAAGTAAAAAACATTTATAGATATACGAGTACACGTGGACTCAACAGGAGTGCAGGAAGTAGCAGGTGGGAATGTAGGTGAAGTAGGTCATCGCAGTAATGTTTAATTGAGTAGTTTTGTCCAAGGATGTTCCGGAAAAACAGTTTTCCCAAAGACTCATTATCTTAAGTGCTGAAGCTCATTAAGCAATGACTGTGTTTCCCTTCTCATATGGAAATGATTATGTTAAGTGCCACACACTTAAGTTACACTCGTTAACTTAAAGATGTCCAGAGAAACCATTAGGTATTAGGAAGAGAGAAGAAAGAACGTCGGATGTTAGAAGATATTGATTAAGGAAAGAAAAATGATGGTAATGATAAGAATTAATTAAATGTACAACGAAAGAATTAAGGCATTCCTTTTAGAACTCTAGTAAAGACAAGAATAGTCTAAGTTCTATTCCCAAAAAGGTGAATTATATTTCAATTTATATTATATATGTGATGTGTCATTATAAAGTTCAAAGTTTTAAGTTGATGATTGTGTCTCAGTAAAATAATGCAAATTACGATTACGACATTTCGCCTACTTTTCTAGAGGCATCTTCCGAGTTGTCCAGTCCGCTCTGATAAACGAAGATCACATTGCAATTTTCATGAACGCAACATGCTCAATACATACCCTTTGATGATGTCTGTATGGCGAAACGGTGATTAAGTGATCTAGGTAACATGCTTAATACACACTTCCTGATGTCTCTAACATTGATGGCGAAACAGTGATTAAGTGATCTAGGTAACATGCTTAATACACACTTCCTGATGTCTCTAACATTGAAGGCGAAACGGTGATTAAGTGATCTAGGTAACATGCTTAATACACACTTCCTGATGTCTCTAACATTGATGGCGAAACGGTGATTAAGTGATCTAGGTAACATGCTTAATACACACTTCCTGATGTCTCTAACATTGATGGCGAAACGGTGATTGTGATCTAGGTAACATGCTTAATACACACTTCCTGATGTCTCTAACATTGATGGCGAAACGGTGATTAAGTGATCTAGGTAACATGCTTAATACACACTTCCTGATGTCTCTAACATTGATGGCGAAACGGTGATTGTGATCTAGGTAACATGCTTAATACACACTTCCTGGTGTCTCTAACATTGAAGGTGAAAGTTGATTTACTCTTGAAATCAACTTGATCAATCAACATCTCAATGCACACACCCTGATGATGTCTCTAACATTGAAGGCGAAACGTTGATTTACTCTTGAAATCAACTTGATCAATCAACATCTCAATGCACACACTCTGATGATGTCTCTAACATTGAACACGAAACGTTGATTTACTCATCAAATCAACCTGATCAATCAACATCTCAATGCACACACTCTGATGATGTCTCTAACATTGAACACGAAACGTTGATTTACTCATCAAATCAACCTGATCAATCAACATCTCAATGCACACACCCTGATGATGTCTCTAACATTGAAGGCGAAACGTTGATTTACTCTTGAAATCAACTTGATCAATCAACATCTTAATGCACACACCCTGATGATGTCTCTAACATTGAAGACGAAACATTGATTTACTCATCAAATCAACCTGATCAATCAACATCTCAATGCACACACCCTGATGATGTCTCTAACATTGAAGGCGAAACGTTGATTTACTCTTGAAATCAACTTGATCAATCAACATCTTAATGCACACACTCTGATGATGTCTCTAACATTGAAGACGAAACATTGATTTACTCATCAAATCAACCTGATCAATCAACATCTCAATGCACACACCCTGATGATGTCTAATATTGAAGGCGAACCGCGGTGATTTACTCATCACAGCGTCATGCACAATGCACTCCCCCGATGATGTTTCTAACATTGAAGTATTGAAGAGGAAACTGACATAGTCATCACAGATATCCTAAAACTTGATCATACCATTAATTATTCTTCAATTAATCCCTTAATTTTCTAATTATTCTTTATCTTTTTGGGCTTTAGGGATTAGATAGATCCCTAGAGCCCAAGAAGAAAAAGAATTCATCATACCTACAACCATCAAAATATTCTTAATATTGATTTGTTAACAAGCATTTTATTCTGTCCATGAAATATTTTTATAACAAGTCAATTCGTTAATAATATACATGTCTTTCATTCGATAGTTATCCATATAAATTTATATATCTATATTATTATGGGTTATGGTTGTGGTTGGCTTCGCTCGGCTGGAGCGAATAATATATCTCCGCCAGCTTTATCTATAGAACCGAAGAATTTACTAATATAGTTCTCCCATCTATCCGCATCAACATTTATCTTACTATACTTACCTCACTTTACTACTACACATACTTTACTGCTATACATAATAATCATCAGTGGCCTAACAGCCCGTGCGAAGGGCTTAAACTAGCCGAAGGGCTTATATACAAAGGGTCAGTGTGACATTCAATGGATAGATGGTTCTCTAAATTTGGGGGGGAGGAGTGGGGGCTTTTATACAAAAAAAAAAAAAAACTCTGAAAAACGTGAAATAAATTAATTCTCAAAAAAATCCGACGAATTTAATTTAAAAATACTTCTAAAATGTAGTTCATTAACTTGTAAATAGTTCCTGAGGAAATAGCTATAAGCGCCAAGCGAGAGGACGAATTTAATTCCTCTTCGGATAGGAGTTTTTTTATTGTAAATTTTGATAAAATGTTTAATAATAATAATGTTTAACTAAGAAAACTCGAAACTGTTTGTCTGTAAAATACAGTCTTTGCAGATGCGTGGAGCTTGAACTATTGAATAGTTTTTTATGAAATTTGACACAATACATAATATTATCTGTTCAGAAAAATCATACTTTAAGGAAAAATGGAGTGATGAATTATGGCTCTAAATTTAGTAGCGCTGACTCCATAAGCTTTGATAAATTGTGAATAAAAATTGATTTATCAAAACACGGTTCCAACGTTGTTGGTTGTGAGAAATTCTAAAAATCAAATTTAATCCATTTTAATAAATATTTTACCATATTAGTTGCTTTTCCGAGAAAAGTCTTTGTTGAATTTTGTTTCTCTGATATTGAATAAAATTATATTTGACACTGTTGGAAATCAAAACTGGAAAAGTCAACAAAAATTATAAATTAATAATTAATTATAAATAAGATATTATGGAATTACAATTCAGGGTCACTATGTGTGTGTGTGTGTGTGAGTGTGTAATATTTTGTTTGAATTTATCAGATATATTGTTTATATTTTTTATTTTATATGAATCTTCGTTTACAATTATAAGTTTTATGAAATAATTCGTTTTACAGCAGGTAAATATATGGGCAAATTAGTAAAAAAAAACAGCAAATGGAGGAAATAATTTATAAAATTTTGAAACTTTGTGAAAACACTTTTAAGGGGTGCAGTAGTAAGAAACAGTAAAGTTCCCCCCTTTTGAGGGGGCGCGTCCCCCCCTCCCCCTCCTTAAAGCCCACATTTACTTATTTTTCACTTTTTACCGAAAAAGGGTTTGTTTTTTTAAGAGAAGTGTTATTACCAAAATATTCCTCACATAATTCTGCACAAAAAATGTCCTATGCATGTTTGAAGTGAGACTTACCGTTTTCGAGTTATTGTATAGTTGGAAAGAGATAAAACGTATTTTTGCGAACCAAGATATCTCAAAAAAGACACTTCCGATTTTAATGAAATTGGGATGGTAGGTTATACTTAGCCCATTGTTGATCCCATAAAGTTTCAACCTTCTGCGCCCATTATGTTATCCTCCATTTTGCGCTCTTTACATTTTCTAAATTGGTCCCCTTTCTGTCTGTCTGTTGTGAATTAAAGTATTAAATTATCAAAATGTAAAGAGCGCAGACGGTTGAAATTAATTTAGGAATATCTGCGGAGTACTTTCGACAAACCATCAAAATTTCATAATAATCAGTTGAGTACTTTTGAAGATGTAGGTCTAAATAAATGTATGTTTGTGCGCATGTAGAGGATAAAATAGTGGGCGCAGAAGGTTGAAACTTATATGGGATCAACAATGGGCTAAGTATAACCTATCATCCCAATTTCATTAAAATCGGAAGTGTCTTTTTTGAGATATCTTGGTTCGCAAAAATACGTTTTATCTCTTTCCAACTACAATAACTCGAAAACGGTATGTCTCACTTCAAACATGCATAGGACATTTTTTGTCAGAATTATGTGAGGAATAATTTTGGTAATAACACTTCTCTTCAAAAAATAAACCCTTTTTCGGTAAAAAGTGAAAAATAAGTAAATCTTGGACTTTAAGGAGGGGGGAGGGGGGGACGCGCCCCCTCAAAAGGGGGAACTTTACTGTTTCTTACTACTACACCCCTTAAAAGTGTTTTCACAAAGTTTCAAAACTTTATAAATTATTTCCCCTATTATTCCTTATTTGCAAATATTAATAATTGAATGTAAATTATATAATATGTTAATGTAATTGTTCTTTTGCAATAAATGGTTTATTATTATTATTATTATTATTATTATTATTCCTTATTTTCCTGGACTATTAAGAGGGTGTTTGAGGAACGATTGTAATAATTGAAAACGTTACGTTCGTTAATCGGACCTATTGTTTATAATTATTTTATGTGAATTTTCGATAACAGTAAAAAGTTTTAAGAGATAATTCTTTTAACTTCTAAGTAAATATAAGTTCTTTGATAAATATTTTTATCATACGGACCGATTGTGCTACATATATATATATATTTGTTTTAGAACTCAAGTAGATTAAAATATACATATTATATTTAAATGACAGTAAATAAAATGCATGTGTATAATGTACAAATATTTAAAACAGTGGTTTTAAAAATGAGCTCAAGGCCGATATAGATAACATTACAGATATCCAAATGTAATTTAAACAGACTATAGCGAGATTCTGCGGTCCTTGCGTTAGTTGTAGTTTAGATATAACATAGTTTTTTCAAACAAAAAAAAAAAAAAAAAAAAAAAATAGATATATATATTTATTTGATATTTACATGGATATCAAATGTAACTCTTCTATATTCTCAACTATTCAAAAAATACGTGTGGTGTCGCGGGACACCCGGTAGGAACGAAGTTTTTTCATTAAATATAAATTATAAAATCACATTGCTAAGTACGTACACATTGCTAACTACTTATACATGGCGGAGTTAGAAAAGAGACATTAAAAGTAACGAACTGTTTGTACCTTGTTAAAGAAACCTGTTGTAGCAGAGTTAAAGAAAAATTAAAAGAAAATCATTATTTGTATAATTAAAGCAAGCGTCTTACTATAAATATATATTTAATATAAGAAAAAAGTTGATCATGATGAGTTTATAGTGAAAGAGTATGTTTGTTAAAGGAGTTTGGATTGAAATAGGACTGTTTTCTACCTACCCGGCCAATTAATTTAAAATATTATAAAATATATATCTTCCCTACTCTACAGCTTCTGCTTGTATCAGGGTGAAATTTTACATGATTATATTTTATTTATTTACAAAACAAAGTGACATTTTTGACATATATAACAAAAATAATCAAAACAAGTCTAGTAACAGGCTTCCTTAATAACATTTTTTCCCGTCTTTTGAAGCTTACGTTTACGCGAGCTTTGCGCGTAAACGCTTGGGCGGATAACGTTTTCCGACGAACTCAGCCTGGGCATTGGTAAAATGAACATGTGTACCAAATTGCATCTAACTCGGTGAGCTTTTACTCAAGTTATCGTCATCTGTAGATTTCGTGACGGATTTTGCGTGACAGTGATTTTGTGACGGTGATTTTGGTCGTTTTTTTCGGATTCACTCCCGGGCTCCAGAACGTGCCATAAGGAACTTCGTTCCAAAAACATTGATCACACCCAAAAACAACAACAATTTCTTATCTAGATTTTTAAATTTTGAAACAGAGAATAGATTATTTAAATAGCTCTTATTCCATTATCTATGAGTAAACATTCAAAATCAACAAGAGAAGATGTAACGCTAAATAAACGAAAAGATAACACTCGAACTGAATAGATGTACATGGAAATTGATGTAACATTGAATAAATACATTACAGAACGCTCGTTTCATGTTTATATTATCTATTGTACATAGAGTTGTATAAACTATAAAGCCTTTGGTTGGTTTAAGCTATCTATGGGATGCTAAGCAATATAGTTTATTTAGTTCGTATGTGTTTTTAATTTATCATTGTACCACGGCTTTTTCTAATTTGTATAGGGCTGTTGAATGATCTACAATAAAACAATAAACCATATTTATGTATAATAATAATAATAATAATAATAATATTTATTTCCACCAAACTAAAATACATATATAAAACAAAAATATAAATAAAATAATTGGTGAGGGCTCTTAGTAGGTGTGGTTTTTACCTAGAGAGAGGACCCTGTTTCTACATATCTAATATGGTAAATCAATATAATTACTTTAAACATATATTATACATCAATGATTTTTTTTTTTAAATGTAGAGCTTATAAATATATAAATGAATGTTCTGTAGCTTAGAAATAGCAAATGTATATGTGTATAACTTACTAGATTCCACACGTGTTTCGCTATACTTACTGTGTTTTCTTGCTTCCGAGTCTCGAGTTTATCGAAGGTAACGGAAGCTATGTGATAGCTTTGAAGAACGAAAAATGTTTTATCTCTCCGATTTCAAAAATTCCAAGACAAAAATCTGACGACACTGTCAGAAAAAAAAATCCGTCATCAGAGAACATTTTTTGGTTCCGTGTCTGACTGTCGGTCTGTCTTTCTATCGCTCAATTTTTGCGAAACAACATATATCTTAAAAACTACATGTCCGATTTTAATTAAATTTGTATGGTAGTTCATAATTAGCCCATTGTTGGTCCCATATCAATTTCAACTTTCTGCGCTCTTTAAACTTTGCTAAATTGATACTTTAATTCAGGTGAAAAATCCTGGTGATTTAAAAAACAGAAGAATTAAATAAATTTGAAAATAATAGGTTGTAAAAGGATAAAATCATGAAAGTATACGCGAGGAAGCTATGTGCCACAATAGTTCCGAACATTTTTTTTTTTTTTAGAATTTACATAGTATGCTGGTACTTCTTTAGATTGTTACTCCCCTTTGTTTTTTTTAGAATATAAATGATTTTGACTAAATAACTATTAAGACAAAGGGATGTTTAGTCTAATGTACTTTGGGACAAAGGAATATCACACTTCTGTTTTTATAAGGGAAGTAACAGTCTTAAAGAAGAACATTCCGTACACCTTCTTTAGATTGTTACTCCCCTCTGTTTTTTTTCCTATAAAGTGAGTAACAATCTAAAGAAGTGCCAGTATACTTATATAATCGGGTAATGGATTCCAATTCTACTGAGATTGTAAAGTATAAAATGAAAATGAGTATAGTAATTTCTAAGAAACTATAAGGCACCTTTGAACAGAAAAACTTATTACACCTCATCTCACCACAATTCGCTCTTATACTAAAAAAAAAAAAAAAAAAATACAAATACAAAATACAAAATAAAATAAGAAAGTGCTGAATTAAAGGATCTGTTTTTTGTTTACTCTTTATACAGAAGAAAAATATCCTTATTACATTATACTATGAGGGTGTAAGCATTGCGACATTTCATCAGGTTGGTGAAACTCGATGCTGTGTTAAGGTCGCAGTACGACCTTGCTCATATCGCCTTACAACTCGCCACCATGTTACCTTCAAGCTAACAGATATCTCCTGTCATTACACCTTCTTATAAAACCGTGTCGTATCCTATTCGTTCATCTTTCCTTTACATGTCCAATCTCTTGATTCTGAAGATTACGTAATAAGTTGCGCCTTTGAAGTTTACTTTTATAGCATTCTTTTAGTGTAGAAGATATGGGACGATGTATGATATCGTCTCTCGGATGGTAAAAGGGAGTATATTGTCGGTATCGGAATGTTAAAAGGGCATTTTAAGGTTGTTTGAGCTAGTCCTATTCAACTAGTAGTGGTGGAGGATGTACCACTGTTAAGGAGACGGTGCTGTTCTATTTCATTCACATCAAAAAGTGGAACTAATGGGGTAGAAATTCAACTGCTTTTTTATCGACTTGTCTCCAAATCTACCTTCTTGGTCCATAGTATTCTGATAGTCGTGTGGTAGGCGCTGCGGTCTGTAAACCAGGAGGAAACAAGCTCTAGATCAGTGTTTTTTACGAGTACATACTTTTTTCCCTGATATTACGAGGGTCGCTACTGTCTATTCTAAAATGTAGAGGTTTGCCAAGACTACTGTAGCGAACAGATGAAATGAGCAAAGCATTGGCATCTGCGCATGCCCAATCTAAAGTGTGCATGCGCATCTTAGACTGGGCATGCGCAGAAACCAATGCTTGGCTTGTTCCCTCTGTTCGGTTCGGTAGTCTGGACGAGGCTTAAGATGGTGGTTCTCTTCCACTCTAACCTTAACAATGCTCATACAAGAGAGAATTTGACTATCTTCTCTAATCATTTTCTCTAGTTTTAGCTAATAGCTAGAGGTCGACCAAGAAGTCATGGAAATGAGAGGAGTGCGCTAGTGTCGCCATGTACAGTCAGTTTTTGATATAATAGACCACGGTCAAAAAACACAGTGTTGTTCTTCTGTTATTAATAATTTTATTTTTGATAACTTCTATATTTTTTGCAACAGGCAACACTGTACCTGATAAGAAATCACTAATAATATACGATAATATCTTTATATTATTATTCATAATAATATTCTTTAAATCTAAATCGATATTCTTTTTCCTTAATCTATTTTTTTTCCTCCACTTTATTTCTGAGTTTGATTTGGATTTAGAACAGTTGTGACTATAGTCGTGCTGTATAAAAACAAACAAAACAGGAAACCTAACAGATTGGAAACCTTCCTGTTGTTATTCGTGAGATTTGACATAACTGGGCATGTCATACAAACTAGGAATGGTTATTATCTTAGCACCCGACTGTACTGACTTCGGCACTACTCGGAAGTTCCGATTTTAAACGAAGTTAAGCTTTCCGTTTCTCCCGTGTTCATGACTTCTTGGTCGACCTCTAGTAGAAAATATAATTTAATAATAATGACAGAAACTGAATTCGAACTCGGGTCTACCAGTTGGGAGTCGAATGCTCTATCCCCCTTCCTTCATATCAAATAAGTATTAAATAGTTATTGTATTGATAATAAAGTGATTCGATTAACATAACGTTACGAGTATAATCTTTTCCCTAAAGATGGCTGCAGGAAGCTATGTGCCGCTCACTAATTTCAACTTTTTTTTTTAAATTTTTCTTCTCTTACTATTTTATATTATGTATTATCTATTTTATAATTATTTAACTAATTATAATGATTGTTATTTTCTGTTACAGGTAAGTGTCTCACGCTCTTTAACCTGAGTCTATAACTGGCGTTTCTTAAGGTAAAAACTTGCTTGAAATTTTAAATT
Organism: Gerris lacustris; assembly: GCA_951217055.1. NCBI lineage: Eukaryota > Metazoa > Arthropoda > Insecta > Hemiptera > Gerridae > Gerris > Gerris lacustris. The sequence continues at coordinate 32,385,725 of OX578286.1, forward strand.
TTGATTAATTCATTTAAACATTTGTTGTCCTGTTTGAAATCTTAGAGTTATTTTGAAGTAGTTGGCTTTTGACTCTTTAACTTTTTTTTTTATCCTTTTCGACAACTTTTCCATATACTTTTCAACAACTTTTCCATATACTTTTCAACAACTTTTCCTTTTCCTTATACTTTTAATGTCTTTTATAAATCCTTTCGAACAAAATCATTTTCAACAACTTCTTATACATTTCTATCTCGTTTCCTATATACTTTTCTTAACCTTCAGTTTTTATAATATAATTATAAAACTTTTGTAGCTGAAGTCGCGTAGAAATAGATATAAATTCGTCTAAAATGCATATCATAGAATGGCAATAAGTTTTAAAATTGAATTCGAGTAATAGTTAGAAATGGGCTATCTGTCAAGAAAGCAGCTCTGTGTTGACAGACATTGGCTTTCTGTCGCAATGCAGATCTACGTTATCAGAAATGGGCTTATGTCGGGAATTGAGCTCTCTGTTTACAGGAATTGGCTATCGGTCAGAAATGCAGCTCTCTGTTGGCAGAAATGGGCTAGGTATCTGTCGTCAATGTAGCTCACATTTCTATCAACAGAGAGCTGCGCTTCTGACAGAAAGCCCATTTCTGTCAACAACTTTGTTCCTGACAGAAAGCCCAATTGATAGACTACTTTCGTCAGCAAACAGCTGCACTTCCGACAGGTTTGACAGAAATTGGCTGCCTTTCAGGAATGCAGCTTTGTTTTGACAGTAAATGGCTATCTGTTAAGAATGCGGCTTCTTATTGTCAGAAAAGTTGCCTTCTTTTATAATAGTTAGGTTCTTTTGACGGAAAACCTCTGTTTTGGTTGACATCGCGTCAAAATTTACTCTACAATTAAGCCATAGAATAACAAAAATGTTAAGAGTTGAAATAGTTTCGTGTAGAAATAGTTTCATTATAACGAATGTTTCTAGCGCGATGTTAAGAGCTCTTAACTTTTTCCCTCATCGCCTTAGCATATCCATCTTAACAATTGCGTACTTGTGGAAAATTAGAATTTAGCTTTTTTTTACTACCTTTGATCTTTTCGCTTCTTCCCTCGAGTAAATTCTTGACTTGTAATATATTTTCCGTTGCGGAATGGTGAAAAATAAGAATGCAGAGTGATGTTTTGAGTACTTGAAGGGTTTTTGTAGAATTTCCACGTGGCCTGAGGGAAAATACTACCTGAGGTAGGATTCTTTAAGAGGCAAGTGGAAAGGGTGTTTCAAGAGGTAACATTCTCTTGAAAACCCCTCTTTCCCCAATGTTACCAAAGCAAGGGACATGAAGAGGGAAGTAGTAGCTTACTTCAATATTTACAAGAGGTTTTCTCTTGTAAAGTATCTTCCTTGAAGCTTACAACTTGTTCGTTGCAACTCTCTTGCTTAAAGTATTTTCTAGCATTTTATTTTTTTTCTTATAAGTTGTTTTTACTCTAACTTTTTATTTTTTTAAGTCTTATAATATTACTTTTTTTTCTTTTTTACTTTCTTATATTTATGTAATATGATATAGAAATCGAAACAGATACATGTAAACAATAACATGTTTATGTTTATTTCACATATCAACTTTTGATCGTCAACATCATTCGTCATCGGTTTATGATCGTCAACTTAGTTTGTCATCAATATTGTGGATCGTTAACATTTTTACTACGTTTTTTTTAGCTTGCTTTCTTGTTTGTTTGTTTGTTTGTCCGGTACAAATCTGGCAATCGATTTCTAACTAACTTCCCGAATAGCTAGTCATTTAAAACTTTTAGCATAGCTCAGAACACGATGACAATGCATTATTTTAATACTTTTAGCCATCTTTCAGCAGAATTTAATTGGATTTCAGCAAATTTTGCCTTATGGAAAGTTAGTTCGGAAAAAATCCGCGTTGTTTTATTTGTTTTGCCATATCCCATATTTACAATCTTCATTTTGACGGGTTTCAAATTTGTTATTTTTTATTTAGAGGTAAACATTGAATGACAGCAAAACAGGAAATATATCGATTATATTATTTATCGATTATATTATTTATATTATTTCAAATATATCGATGGCACGGTTTAGATTTGGTGTTGGGGAGATCCGTTGTACAAAGATTTGTCCTTTTATAGGTTTAAGATCAGCTCTCTAGATGGTTGTCATTTATGTGAAGTAAATAAATTCGGAACTATTTTTTTTTTTTTCACTAACATTATATATTATATAACAATAACAATTATATTATCAACATTACATACAATTCAACAGAAAATTGAAAAACGTAGTACATATATAAAAAGTTCTTTTTATCTTGAAATTTATTTTTTCTTTTATCCTACGCTAGCTTGGGGCATTCGGCTATTTGAGCTCTAGCTGTCCAATACAAGTAGGATACGTGATGTTTCGGAGATATTTTTTTTCTTCTTGTCATATATTTAGATTATCTCGAATCTCGAGCATCGCTGAGAGAGACGCATTCCAGTAGATGCTCGAACGTTATTACTGATGTTCTGCCGTTGCAGAAAGGACACAGTGGATCATCATCAACAACTATTCCTATTTTATTTTAATGGTTCTTGAGATAGTCATGTCCAGTTTTAACTCTGAAGCAAGCAACTCCTATTTTCTGTGGAAGATCTGATGGGATTCTTCCATTTAGTGTGGTTAAGCATTCATAACTTTTGTTTTTTAAGTTATTTTTGTAGACTTGGGCCTGCTGGATCGTTATCATCATTTCTCATCAAATTTTGGATTTTCATCATATTATGTCATCAAATTTATATCTTCAACATCATTGATCATCACATTTTGGATCTTCATCATATTTTGTCATCAAATTTATATCTTAAACATCATTGATCAATCAAATTTTGGATTTTCATCATATTTTGTCATCAAATTTATATCTTAAACATCATTGATCATCAAATTTTGGATCTTCATCATATTTTGTCATCAAATTTATATCTTCAACATCATTGATCATCACATTTTGGATCTTCATCATATTTTGTCATCAAATTTATATCTTAAACATCAGTGATCAATCAAATTTTGGATCTTCATCATATTTTGTCATCAAATTTATATCTTCAACATCATTGATCATCAAATTTTGGATCGTCAAAATAATTTGTCATTAACTTTTAGTGTCTCATTAACAACTGTTAACAGTTCTCCAACAATCTTTTGATTCCCTTGTAAGACCTTCTGTATGCTAATTTGTACGTAAGAGTACAATAAGAGTAGTAATAAGTAATAAGATACGGTGGTTCGCAAAAATGTAACACCGGAAGACAGAAAAAAGACCAAAATGGTTCTCTGCTGTTTGAAACTCATATATCTGTCTTTTGTAAAATGTTAAATTAAAGTCATAAAATTTGTCACTGTCAAGTTTAAAGCTAAAATTATTTTCTCTATTTCATCTTTTTTTCTGAATATGGACCCATTAGTTTAAGCTTAGAGATTCTTTCTGCTTCGATTACGCCACGGGGTATGATTTTTCTGAACCTGTATGCCAAATTTCATCGAAATCGGCCCAGTAGTTTCAAGCGTCAGCACAGACGATATTTATTTATTTAAAAAAAAACACTATTTTGGACTCAGAGAACCTCAAAACGTATAAATCCATCAAAATCATATATATATATATAAGTTAACTGACTAAATACTGCTGCGTCTACCAGACCGGAGTCAGCATTAATCTCAACTATAAAAGAGAGTATAGAACGGTCGCCGATCAGTCTTAGTTATACCTTATTACATGTAAGTATTTATTGTCACTGCTAGGCTCCAACCTCGTGTTGTTAAACTTAATTGTGTTGTAATTATTTAATAAAAGTTTTTTAAAAAACCTCTTTACAAATATTTAATTATAACTGGCGCAGTCGGTAGGACAGCTAGCGGCAAATATAAAATTTAAAATTTAAAGTAAGTCCGTTTCGTTTTAACGTTTAACTAGCTGAACCTGAAAACAAGTGCTACTCCAACGGATTAACTTCCAGAGATCTTCAAGCTGCAATTCAGATGATACTGGTCACCGTTTTGTGAGTACACATTACTAATTCTTTTGTGGGATCACATCTTCCTCATAAGAAAAATAACTTATTTTATTTAGAGCAAATAAATAAAATTTAACCTAATTTAAGTAAATCAAGAATTATACAAAATAATTTAAAATAAAATAATCTAATTAAATAAAAAATTAATTAAAACTAATCAGTAACTTAATAAAATATTATTTAATTTTATTTAGAGCAAATAAATAAAATCAAATTTAATTTTGGAAAAGTAAATTATTATTATACAATTATATTAAATAAAATAATTTAATTAAATAAATTAAATAATTAAAAATGGCCAACCAACTTAAGAAAGAATATCTTGAAATGGTGCCAGAGTTTAGCGGAGAACCTTCAGTTCTCCCGAGATTTATTGAAATCTCGGAAAAACTAGTAAGTAAATTCTATAACACCGCAGACCCTAGTGATTTCCAAAACGAATTTTTGATGTATGGCATAATGTCCAGAATCAAAGGACCTGCTGCCGAGATAATTCACACGTCAAAAATAACCACATGGGCTGATTTAAAAGCAGCCTTGCTTAACAGTTATAGCGATAGACGGGACGGTTACACCTTAGCTATTGAAATGACCGGACTCCGTCAAAGTCCATCCGAAAGTCCCTTTGAGTATTTTAACAAAATACAGAAATTACTTAACATTCAAATCCCTTACTGGCGAAATAACATCAATGTAATAGAAGCCGAAGTAATCTGTGAATTCTCTAGAAAACTCGCCTTAAGAGTATTCTTAAAAGGACTTAGAGAGCCTATAGGTAGTCTAATGAGGACTAAAAACCCTCTGGACCTCAATAGCGCCCTCAATATGCTAACCAACGATTTCCAATTTCAAATTGAAAGTCAGGAAAGAAAACATTTAGACTCGAGATCTAACACAAATAAACCAACCACTAATTTCCCTGACAAGAAACCAACGTACCCCAGTCAATTCAGGTCCCCCTTGTTAAGAAAACCAAATTTCCAACCTCATCAGCAAACAACGCTTGCTCCAAACAGTAACCCAACTAGACCCAATCATATCACTAACACAAGCTATAAATATAATCCAACACCGATGTCAATTTCCACCAACAATACCACACCCAAGACGAACTACAGGACACATAATAATAACATGTTCAACTTAGAAGACCTAGAAACTGACCTCAACACCGACAATTCAACTGACAATACTGATAGTCCTGACACCGAGAATACTGACTTACAAAACGAATACTACTCTGATGAAACAACAAATCATTTTTTAGGGGACCAAGCCTCGGAAAACATGAACTAATGAGCTTATCTGATACATATAGTGCACTACCCTATATCGTAACAACACAAACCAAACTAAAAATATTGATTGATACGGGTAGTTCAAAATCGTTTATTATTCCGAAAATAGCAAAACAACACTTCGCGGATTCAATAAAAAGAGATCCTTGCCATATAGCTTCAGCCCACGGCAGTTCAGTGCAAGAACATAGCACTATTATTCCCAGTTCAAGTATCATATCCAACATTCAAAATATAAACCTCAAATTCCACCTCTTTAAATTCCACAAATATTTTGATGGATTATTGGGTCTTGACAATTTAAAAGTATTACAGGCAAAAATAGATTTAACCAACAACTGTCTAATCACTCCAAATAACAAAATACCTATCTTCTATAGAAATACGAATAACAAAGATGGTACACAAGAAGAGAAACAAACAAAATTAAAATCTAATCATCTCGTAATAACAACATCGCATAAGAAAGAACCAGAATTGTCCACGGACAACACAACAATTATACCCCCTCAAACAGAACAAATAATAAAGATCCAAATAAGAAACATTAAGAACGGAAAAGCGTGTATCCCCAATACCACACTAGAATCTTTAGAAATTCCAGAAGGTATTGTAAATGTGATAAATCACCATGCTTATTGTGTCGTAAGAAATCAAACTGACCACCCACAAATCTTACCAAAATTAAAACCTTTTAACCTAACAGATTTTTCCCGCATTGAAATCAATCTTACAGAAGAAGATGATAACTGTCTTAGAAACCTAGTTAGAGATAATATTAACCCTACTCCAGACACACAAGCTGGACCTTCAAGAGACCCAGATGACATTGAATCTCTAGTTGTTCACATTGATAATGACCAAGAAGATCCTGTCGGTAGCGATGACCAGACAGTACATTCAAACGCAGAGGGAAACACAATACTCAATATACCTATACTAGAAGCACCTGTAAACCATGGCCAAAATCAAATATTTATATCTTTAGTAAAACACAGTCCCGCAGAGGTAAAAATTATACATTTATTTAACAACAAACAAAGAATGATTGTACAAATCTCCCAAAATCAATTTGAACAAGACATTGTCCAATTTCTCAAAAACTATACAATACCCAAAGTAAAATATTGCCTGTACTTCGAGGACGATATTTATGAAAAATTTAGTGTCACCGTAATGAAGCATTTTCAACAAACACAACTCAAGCTGACAAAGTACACTCAAAAACTTATAGACGTAACTGATGAAGATAGCATTTTAGAAATAATAGAGAATTACCACCTAGGAAAAACCAATCATAGAGGACTAGATGAGACCGAAACGCGAATCAAACGGATTTATTATTGGCCGAATCAACGAAAATCAATACAAACTTATATCAATAAATGTGAACCCTGTCAAATTTCCAAATATGACAGACACCCATTAAGATTAGAATATAATATTACTCCAACAGCCACTCGCCCATTCGAAATCATCCACATAGATACCGTAACATTAGAAAAAAATAAATTCCTGACAATAATTGACTCCTTCTCCAAATATGCTCAAGTCTATAAGCTTGAAGCAGCGCAAGGCATAGATGTAGTCAATAAACTGATAAGATTCTTTTCTCATCATAACGTACCTAAACAAATTATAGCAGATAATGGATTAGAAATAAGCAACAGTCTTGTAAAAGAACTGCTTAGCCTTCACAAGGTCAATCTACACTTTATCAGTTCCCAACATCCAGAATCAAATGGGATAGCAGAAAGATTCCATTCCACTTTAATAGAACATATAAGATTACTTAACAATAGAGAAGAATTCAGTACAGAACCCATAGAGATAAAAGTTAATTATGCATTGCTAGCATATAACAGTTCATTAAACTCAACCTTGAAACTCTCACCGTTCGACATAGTATCAGGGCATATAGACACTACGTCACCCCTTGACATAGACTTAGAAAACCAGCTGACCAATGACTACATATCAAGACACAGAGACAAAACTAAACTACTTTACAATAAAATAAACGAAACACTCGCCAATACTAAACAAAAAGTTATAAACAAAGCTAACGAAACCCGAGAGAAACTTCCGCCTATACCTAATACAGTATTTGTTGCAAATAAACAAAAACAACAAAAAACGAATAACAAATACAAACCCGAATCAATTACTGCTATTAAACCGAACCTTAAAACGGCCACCATTAAACCCCAGCATTATAACACCAGACAAAAAATTCATCTCTCAAACGTTAAAAGACCACGAAAAGAAACTTATAGATTTGATAATGTTACAGATCAATCCTGTCAATCGGACAAGGGACAGAACTCAAAGACTTGACCCACAACCTAGGAATCCTCCCTATCAACCTAGGAAAAGCACGACTACAGACAACTCGACATACTCTAGTTCACTACTATCAACTGAAACCTCTGTACCTTCAACTCAACAATTTAGACTCTCATTATATAAAGATAATTGACCAACTTAATGTGCTGAAGAAAAATTCCAGTGAAATAAATAATTACTGTAAATTAATAAATTATACGCGTACTTTAATTAGGAATAAGATTAGTAATATAGATCTCTCGACATCCTCAAAACGGATGAGAAGAGGAATAATTAATGGATTAGGTAGTATAGTTAAAATAATTTCGGGTAATCTAGATTCTAACGACGGGGAAAGATATGATAAAATTATAAAACACATCCAAACTGATGAGCAAAATCTTGCTAACCAAATAGCCAATCAGTTTTCCCTTAGCAGTGAAATAATAAAAGAATACAACAACAGTTTAAAAGATATTCAATATAATACTTACGAAATAAAGTCTAAGCTAGTTGAATTAGGGAATAATGTAAAGAAAGAAGTTAGTTATATAGAAATTCTATCCACAAAAGAATTACTAAATCAAATAGAAATAACATACAATAGTATCCTCAACATTTTTCAAGATCTAGAAAACGCTATCACCTTCTGTAAACTAAAAACCCTTCACCCGAGTATAATAACTCCCAAAGAACTATATAAAGAATTAGAAAAAATATCCAGTCACCATTTGCCTGGAGAATTACCTTTTAAAATTAAATTTGAAAATATATTGGATTTCGAATCAATTATAAAAGTTAGTTGCAACATAAACCATAACCAAATAACCTTTTTTCTTGAGATCCCTTTAAATTCAAAAACAGAATATGAACTCTATCACTTAGTATCAATCCCAACTAAACATAAATCAAATTATGTCACTATCATTCCCAAATCAAAATATCTTTTAAAATCAGAGAAAGATGTGGTCCAGCCATTGAATGGTATGTGTGGAAAGCAGAATGTGTACCATTGTACACCTGAGTTACTATCGACTCAAGAAGCAACTTGTGAGAAGGAAATAATTCTTAAAGAAAGATCCAACTCATGCCAGTATGTAAACCTCGAGATCCAAAACAACAGTATTCAATATATTTACGACATAAATCAATTCTTAGCAGTGTTCGTGAAACCAGATGAAATTCAAATTAAAAATGAGAAAAACATTGAAACCAAACTACTCCAAGGTATTTTTCTCATCCAACAGGATGACAACCAAATATTCTACAAAGATATTCAACTGACCTACAGAACTAAATCTTATGGTCAGCCTCACATTTTACCAGAAATATTCCTACAACTTACGTCACACCAAGAACCCAATATTACCATAAACTTAAAATCATTAAATTCTAAGGATCTAATTCTTACACCGTGGCATCCCATATCTACAGGCCAACACACCTTTACTTATCACATCCCCAGCATATGGACTGGCCTCCTGTACCTCATCCTTCTAGGTATAGTCCTCCTCCTGATACGACACAGGAGAAGATTCATCAATCTTCTAGACGCAAACCAACCAACACCAGGACCAAGGAAAAATCTTCACCCTTCGACCATTGATCTTCCAGGGGAAGCTTCATTCTAAGGATGGAGGAGTTAACTGACTAAATACTGCTGCGTCTACCAGACCGGAGTCAGCATTAATCTCAACTATAAAAGAGAGTATAGAACGGTCGCCGATCAGTCTTAGTTATACCTTATTACATGTAAGTATTTATTGTCACTGCTAGGCTCCAACCTCGTGTTGTTAAACTTAATTGTGTTGTAATTATTTAATAAAAGTTTTTTAAAAAACCTCTTTACAAATATTTAATTATAACTTATATATATATATATATATATATATATATATATATATATATATATATATATATATATATATTAACACGCGCGTGCGCGCGCACAAACACACACACACATACATACTACGTATATGAGAAAGTAAAAAAGAAGGTTGGATTAAAAAAAAACTCAAAAACAAAAAACAGCTTTAGTACTACATGCATTTAATAATAATTTACCATATACAAGAAGCGTTTATGCTTTAAAAATAAGAACATATCTGTAAATCATAGATGCATATCCTATTTTTCCTGTCTTTTCTCATTCGTCTATTTCTTAGTAAACTTTTAAAAGGGCTCTTGGACTAAATGTTCTTCTATTTATAAAAGGACACGAAGTAGATGAAGTCTAGAAATGCTCTATTTTATGAAAGGGAGGCTAAAGAAATTTCCTCGTGCCCTTATTCATTCATGTTAAAATAGGGAGAAACCCCCCTCCTTTTACTTTTTTCCCTTGACTGAATAGAATCCTTCACTCCTTGTCAAGTATGTTACCCCAACCTTTCTGACAGCCCCTTTGCCCTTTTTTACTACTTCTTACACAAAAAACACCAACTTTCATTTACTCCATGATAGTGGTGGAGAAAGAAATCCATATATAAACGTTTTTTTTTTCTCTTACTCAGAGTACCGTTGGGTAGTTTGTATAGGTATTTTTATTTTTGAAAAAAAAGTGAAATTCCAAGAGCAGTAGTTTTCTTTTCTTTTTGTAGTGTTGAGCTATTAACCTTCCCATTTTTAAAAAGCAATTATTTTCTTCTTTTTTATTTTATTTTTTTAATTGCTTGGTTTTATACTCACACATACATCTATATATGTCAAGAGTGATTTATGTTTATGCTTCAAGAATGCGAATTCATAAAATTTGAGGGTATAAATGAAGTAAAACTATAGATGTATGCTATAAGCTATATATAAACAATATTAATGATATAAGCTATAATCAAAATCTTAGCTATAATTTGTAAACAAGATCTAAGCTATAAACAATATTAATGATATAAGCTGTAAACAAAATCTAAGCTATATGCTGTAAACAAGATCTAAGCTATAAGCTGTAAACAAGATCTAAACTATAAGCTGTAAACAAGATCTAAGCTATAAGCTTTAACCAATATATAAGCTATAAGCTGTAACCAAGATATAAGCTGTAAACAAGATCTAAGCTATAAGTTACAAACAAGATCTAAGCTGTAAACAAGATCTAAGCTATAAGTTACAAACAAGATCTAAGCTATAAGTTACAAACAAGATCTAAGCTATAAGTTACAAACAAGATCTAAGCTGTAAGCTGTAAACAAGATCTAAGCTATAAGCTGTAAGCTGTAAACAAGAACTAAGGTCTAAGCTATAAACAAAATATAAGCATAGTAAAAAAAAAAAGTAGGTTATAGTTAAACAATGAGCTAATTATGACCTGCCATCCAAATTTCAATAAAATCCGATGAGTAGGTTTTAAGATATATTGGTACGCAAAAACTGTGTGACAGACCGACAGACAGACAGACACGGAACCAAAAATGTTCCCTGATGTCTGAAACGAATTTCTGTCTGGAATTTTTGAAATCGAAGACCTAAAATTTTTTCGTTCATTAGAACGATCACATAGCTTCCGTTACCTTCAGTAAGCTTGTTTTTCTTTTTAATAATAATCAACTGACAAAAAATAAATTCTATAAAATGATTTAATCATTAACTAGATTAATTTTAACTATTATTTAATCACTATTGGATATAATATAACTATTATATAATATAATCAATCTTTCAAAGCTAGACGTAGACCTATTTTTAATCTTAGTAATAATAGTAATAAACAACAATGGAATAATAGATATGATTTAATCATTAATTTACAAATATAATATGTAATATACCTGATAATAGAATATTAGGTAAAAAAAACTGTAATAATCAGGTTTGCCAAACCATAAAAGGTAAAAAAATAACTAAAAAACAGTATGTATAATAAACTTCCCTAAACAAAGATCTTCTATCTACATTTTTTTTTTTTTTTATTTCTCACACATAATAATAATTATTAGGTCTTGAATTAAACTGGGTTAAATAATTATCTCGTCTTGTTAGTTTTTTTCTTCATTTACGCAGTGATGTAACTTATCATTTCATATCTAGGTTGTTATGGCAACAGTGCGTACCTGAGGATTCTTGTATTCCTGTCTCTGCCGTTGAGTTTAGACGTGTAGTATTTGGTATAACTCCTCATATAAGGTCTACCATTAAGATTTGGTATATATGTTCTGGAAAAAAAATCTCTAAATTTCAGGGCGCTATATGCCCCAAAACTCTCGTTCTAAAAATTGATTCCGGAGTTTTTGATGAATAAATCTCTATTTTATTACGAATCTATTCCATGTACGTACTCCTTCCGAAAAAAACTATAGTTTCCGAGGTGTTAATGGAAATAAATTTGATTTAGATGAAATTCAAAAACTAAATATAAACAATCACATTTTAAATGGTATTAAATCCGATATTATTTGTCCCCCTATTTGTATCGTCCCGCGGATCTTTCGGGAATCGTTTAGGATAGGTTTTATACTCATGAACTAACATTGTACTGTAATAAAATCATATCAGGTTGGAACGGGTTTAGGACTATAATTCATACCATACTAAAAACATTCAAGGAAACCTAACAGTTAGGGAACCTTCCTGTTGACATTTGTGACAATAGACATAACTGCGCATGTCATACAAACCAGTACATGGTATTGTCAGAGGATCGTTTGGACGGTACAGTAAACTGTTCGCAAACGATCCCAACGTGGGTTGGAACAGTTTGGAGGACGGTATGAAACACTGTCACAAGTCGGGTTAGAACGGCTTTTATTCATAGCGCATGCTCATGACGATCCCACGGACGGTACACACTTGGTCGGAACTTTGAAACAAACCTTATGAATAGGGCTCGAATCGATATGCTCGATAAAATCTCCAGATATGCTCGATAGATATGCTCGAAAACCCCATTATATGCTCGATAGATATGCTAGAAAAAACCCATAATATGCTATTAAATATGCAGAATATGTTTGAAAAACGCCGTTTAAAACTATAGAGAGGACAGGGAAACGAGAAAATCTACAACTTATCGGTCATGGACACCTTAGCGTGGCCCGCTCTTAGACGTCCGTTTTAGAGGCTTTTTCGGGGGCGTGTATCTTTTTTCCTATTCACTTAAAAAAACAAAACAAAAAAACTATTTTTTCCCTTTACGCAAGGCCTACAAAAAAGGTCCTTTGCGTCGGACCGCTGCGGTCGACCGTATTCGAGTTATGCGGAAAAAACTGTTTCTTTTCCCCCGAAAAACCGTTTTTTTTCGCATAACTCGAATACGGTCGACCGCAGCGGTCCGACGCAAAGGACCTTTTTTGTAGGCCTTGCCTAAAGGGAAAACATTTTTTTAAAGTGAATAGGAAAAAAGATACACGCCCCCGAAAAAGCCTCTAAAACGGACGTCTAAGAGTGGGCCACGCTAAGGTGTCCATGACCATGAGAAGTTTTATGTAAAAGTTACAGTTTAAAAGTTTATTTACAAAACGTTCAGTATTAGTCGAGTCAATGATGTAGATTGGTATTGGTCTGTACATCAAGATTTTTGTTATATTTTCACTTTTAAGTGATTTTCTCAAAGCGGCCAATAAAATCTTTCGAAAATACTTAACTTATGCTGCATCTTGTGCAGAGTAGTTTGGAAAATCGTCTGACATTGCTGACCTCAGAAATGAAGCTCATGCAGGCTTTTATGAAAGTCAAGCATGACATCACGTTTTTCTCTGAGATTTCGTGGTGGTCAGGGCCCGAATGAGGGCGAGGGGAGAATTTGAATAGAAACAAAGTATTTAGATGAAAAACCACAAGAATATGCACTTATATGCTTTTCTGAAAACAGCCGTTTTATGCATTTATATGCTCGATAAATTTAAATTCAGTTGGTCCTAGAGAGGTGAAAATACCATCAAAAGGCTTCGTTCAATGAGTGCTATTCAGGAAAAGTTCATATTTGGTTGAGTTGGTCCGAATGCGAATTCTTTATTCTCGTCTGTATAGGAAATACATACACAATATTCTCAATTGTGGATGGGGAAAAACGTACGTATATTTTGGGTGAAAATTATGTTACTATGTATTATTAAGTAATTATTGAATAATTAACTGTATAAAAAGAACCCTAATTAGCATACCTAAAGATCCCGTGTAATTTTTGGATTAATTGTATTGTTTTTAATTAAAAATAAAAAAAACCGCCTGAGAAATACACAAGGCTTCATAACATGAATACATTTTCTTACTTTCGGTCAAGGCTTCCCATTGTCAATCTTATCATTATATATATATATATTTGTTCCTCTTTTGGAAGAAGGATTTGTTTGTAAACATCACGTACAATCTTGATGTTTATATTGCCTGTAGTAAAATAAGATGTAAACAAACATGTGTCACAACTCATTCATTCGAATTTCCACAGATAATTTGTGGAACTGATTTATACAAATCAGGTTCTCATTCACTAATCAGTACTGATTATCCCTATCATATCATCATTGTTTCGTCTACTTTTAAATAAAACGATTAAAACTAAAAGAGTATTCAAATTAATCAGTTCATTGACCTACATAATTACCATTTTTTTAATTAATTAAAGCGTTTCTTCCACATGGGCACTCATTTAATTTAATATTGGATACAAATAAATGTTCTATTTCCAATATTTTTTTCTATTCCCTTCAGGGATAGAAAAAATCGTGAAAATGATAACGGAAGCTATGCGATCGTTCGTTGAACGAAAATTTGTTGTCTCCGATTTCAAAAATCCTAAGACAGAAATCCGTTTCAGATCATTTTTGGTTCCGTGTCCGTCTATCGCTCAAGTTTTGTTATTTTATATTTTTTAGGTCTTCTTCAAAAGTACTCATCTGATCTTTGTGAAATTTGGATGGTTTTTCGAAAGTAGCCCGTAGATAGCCCCAGATTAATTTCAGCCGCCTGGGCACTTTAAATGTTGCTAAATTGATACTCTATTTCATGTAAAAAAAATCAACAAAATTGAGACAGATTTAAATAGACTGCCAATTGGTGTGGCACATAGCTTCCTCGCATCCTATCCACGTACTTTATTGATTTCACGCTTTTACAAGCCATTATTGTATAATTGGTCTAATTGTTTCCCCCTTTTTTTTTTAATCTGTAAAAATTGTTTTCATTTTACTACGTTTTTATTAGCTTGCATTCTTGTTTGTTTGTTTGTTTGTTTGTTTGTCCGGTACAAATCTGGCAATCGATTTCTAACTAACTTCCCGAATAGCTAGACATGTGAAACTTTTAGCATAGCTCAGAACACGATGACAATGCATTATTTTAATACTTTCAGCTATCTTTCAGCAGAATTTAATTAGGTTTCAGCAAATTTTTCTGTGCGGAAAGTTAGTTCGGAAAAAATCCGCAAGTTATTTTATTTGTTTTGCCATATCCAATATTTACGCAATCTTCATTTTGACGGGTCTCAAATTTGTGATAGATAAACATTGAATGACAGCAAAACAGGAAATATCGATTATATTATTTCAAATATATCGATGTCATGCTTTAGATTTGGGGTTGGGGAGAACCGTTGTACAAAGATTTATCCTTTTATAGGTTTAAGATCAGGTCTCTGGATGGTTGTCAGTTATGTGAAGTAAATAAATTCGGAACTATTTTTTTATCAACATTACATACGATTCAACAGAAAATTTAAAAACATAGTATATAAAAAGTTCTTTTTATCTTGAAATTATTTTACATGAATTGAAGTATCAATTTAGCAAAAGTTAAAGAGTGCAGATGGTTCAAATTAATCTGGGCTATTTGCGGGTTACTTTTGACACACTATAAAATTTTAAATTCGTAAGTACGTAAATTGAAGTTCATTCAAATCAGATAAGTACTTTTGAAGCTATAGGTGTAAATAAATGTATGTTTGTGCGCATGTGGAAGAGAAACAAATATGCGCAGAAGGATGAAACTTATATGGGACCAACAATGGGCTAATTATGGCCTACCACCCAAATTTCATTAAAATTGATCGTGTAGTTTTTAAGATATGTTGGTTCGCAAAAATTGAACGACAGACCGACAGACAGACATGGAACCAAAAATGTTCACTGATATCTGAAACGGATTTCTGTCTTGGAATTTTTGAAATCGGAGACCTAAAATGGTTTCGTTCTTCAGAAAGATCACATAGCTTCCGTTACCTTCGGTAAGCTCGGAAGCAAAAATGATGGGGAAGGGGAAATTAAATAAATTTGACAATAATAGGCCGTAAGCCGTATAAGCATACAATCATTAAATTATACGAATTAGGACGTGAGGAAGCTATGTGCCACACTAATTGGCAGACTATCTTTTATCTTATCTATAACTTTATGTACTTAGAAATTCAAATTTTTAAGTGTTTGGTAGTTTTCATACTACGCAAAGATTAAATTTTACTTTAAATCAAATTACAATTATCAATGACTACGGGAGACATACAGAGAAAAATAGACCCCCGCACCGGGACTCGAACCACGGTTCCTCCTATTAATCCGTTACAGGTGCTCTTGCCACTGAGCTATACGGGAGAATGATCTTTCTCTGTCGTTACCGATACAAATTCCCCCAATCCAAGCGTTCAATCTTATTCTACAAATCTAGAGAGCCAAATATTCACGGCAACAGAATTAGACTGAGAATTAACGCTTATAATTGTAAATTACTCAATTAGTACCTGTACCTAGTACAATCTATTAGAATTTTTGGTAGTTCATACTACGGAAAGATTAAATTTTACTTTAAATCAAATTACTATTATCAATAACTACGGGAGACATACAGGCAAGACCACCTGTCACGGATTAATAGGAGGACCCGTGGTTCGAGTCCCGGTGCGGGGGTCTATTTTTCTCTGTATGTCTCCCGTATTTATTGATAATTGTAATTTGATTTAAAGTAAAATTTATGTACTTAGTTTATCTATGGTTTCGTTCTGTTCTGTTTTTAGTAACGGTACTTCTAGGATTTAGGTCCATCGATTTCTTATAGGATCGTATTTTTCTAAGCACTTGAACATTTACCTAAACTATTGTTTTATCCGAATAGGTTAGGGATCATTATTTTATATTATTTTTATTTGTATCTCTCTTGTTACAATTTGGTTCTTTTTTATAGGTCTTTTAAAGAGGTCTAGTACTAAACATTTTTATAAATGGTTTCTAGACCTCCAAGATAGTTTCCTGTTTGATTTCCATGAGATATTGAAGGATATAGTTTGTTTTTTAAAGTGGATTCTTATTTGGTATTATGAAGGGTTCTGTTATCGTGTACACTAGATCTTTAAATAGATACTAAGGGACTCCACCCTTTAGAACATCTTTCATTGTGCCCTTTGAATGAGACAGTGTTACAATCCGTGCTTTTTGTTTCTTATTTCTTAGCTCTATTTTTGGTAAGATCTATATTAAGACTGATGTAAAAGACCCTTTTAAACTATTGATAAAAAACATTGAAGGACTAAAAGACAAAAATATAAACAACATTCATTTTAAAATGTCGTCTTGTAATGTAAAATGTATACATATTAGGATTTTTAAATCTATAATTAGTTTTTTTTTAAATCTTCTTCTTAGTGGAATTTATTTTGAGGGGCTAGGGTCTTTACTATTATAATAGTGTAATAGTGACGGAGGCAGAGAGTCCCATCAGTATTATTACTTCTAGTGATGGATGACATAGTGTTAGCGTGTCCGCTGCTAGCATCAGCTGTATTGTATGGTTATTACTTTTTTGGTGATGTGTGACATAGTGTCAGCGTGTCCGCTCCCATCAGCTGTACTATATGGTTATTACTTTTGTAGTGATGTGTGACATAGTGTCAGCGTGTCCTCTCCCATCAGCTGCACTATATGGTTATTAATTTTGTAGTGATGTGTGACATAGTGTCAGTGTCCGCTCCCATCAGCTGTACTATATGGTTATTAATTTTGTAGTGATGGGTGACATAGTGTCAGCGTGTCTGCTCCCATCAGCTTTATTGTATGGTTATTACTTTTGTAGTGATGGGTGACATAGTGTCAGCGTGTCCACTCCCATCAGCTTTATTGTATGGTTATTACTTTTGTAGTGATAGGTGACATAGTGTCAGCGTGTCCACGCCCATCAGCTTTATTGTATGGTACCCCTTACACATGTCTTTCAATATCCTGATGTAATTACTATTTTCCTTTCACGCATGTTTCTGTTCTAATTTTGTCTGACATGTTGATAACTTCTACATTTTCTTTACAACAACTACACTGCGCATGTCTTTCATATTACTAAAGTAATTAAATTGTGCATGTCTTTTAACTATTCCAATAATTATATTGCGCATGTCTTCAGTTCAATTTGTTTTTAATTCACATGCGCGTGAATCTACATTCTAGGATGCATTTATAACAGGAACAGGTGGTAAACTACAAAGCTGGTTATAGTAGGTGATAAATTGATTGCTTCTACAATGTCGTTACGAAATAAATAAGAACATTCAAGACAAGGACAGTGTCGAAATGATCCGAACAATTCATCATTGTTATAAAAACCTTCGACAAATGCATTAAACACTTTAATAGTTCTAGAAGATAAAGAGGAATATCAAATCAGGCTTTTATATATATGTTGACTTCCTTTAAAAGATTTTTTTTTTTTTTTCCCCAAGGCGTTCACTCCTTTTTCGGTGTTGAAATAGAAAAGTTGTTACTTAATTACAGTTTGAACAAGTTCAACTTAGTTTCAAAAGGGATTTTGTGAAAACTTACTCAATATTGAATTAAAATCATGAGAATATTGATCAAGTTATTAAAAAAAAAAACACAATAGCTAATGTCGATTAGTAAAGTAAAGCGACGCAGGTTCGATTCCAAGCTGTGAAAGTTAATATTTATATGTCTTTCTCTTTTCACCTTTGATACAGGTCCTTTAATTAGGACAGATTTTAATGGTATTGCGGTGATTAAGTTTGCTTATTGTTGAAATCCATTAGCTACAACCTAAGCTCTACATATGAGCATAGTTCCATAGGGATGCACTATCATAGATCGAATCGTTTTCCTTTGTTCCTTTTCAATAGCTTGTTTCTTTTTGTGGGTTCCGAAATGAATGATTTACTAGTTGTTTTTTTTGTGGTGGTGAACAGGCCCGGTGACAGGATTCTCGGGCCCCTGGGCAAATGAGAGGTCCGGGCCCTCTACCCCCCCCCCCCTCCCCCCCCCCCCCTAACTACACACATCTGTAGGGGAGGGATGGAAAGTGATAGGGGGAAAGTTTAGGTAATAAAAATAAATCAGTAGATTTTAGTTTATTATAGTTTTCATCATTGATCGGGTCTGCTGCATCACGCAGATCTATCGGGCTTGAGCCCCCCCCCCCCCCCCCCCCCCCGTCAAATTTGAAGGGGCTATAAAATTACAAATAGAATAAAAATTAGTACATGGGTTTATGTCTAAAACTGCTTAAAATGCTGTTTTTGAACGTTCATTTTCCAAAATTTCCCATTTTTGGGGGGGGGGGGTAGAGAGAGGGTAGGTTGTAGTCTGGCACCTTAATTTCTAGAAATCGAACACTAATAAAGAGTATGTACCCCTCCCCCCTTAGTGGAAGTGCCGAGCCACCCCCGTCAAAAATGAATTCCTACGCCCCTGGCTATAGATATATTTGGGAAAAGGAAATCCAACTTTTGCCTTCCTCAGTCCATTCAAAAATTGTAGAGGTTCTTATGGTGTCTCCCAAGTTGGTCTTGTACATTGAAAAGTGCTTGATCTCATTAAAAATGTCAGTCAAAGTCTTCTTTGTACGTTTAAAAAAAAGTTAAACACTGCTCTTTAATTTCATTGCCATGTTCAATATCAGTATGTCCAAAGACATTGGAAGGAGTCACTAACTTTTTGGGAAAATTTAAATCTTTGACTTAGACTTCCGATAATGGAATCTAGGAGCTTATATAATACACCAATTCTGAAATGCCCCTCCACGTGTTTTACGTTGGGATCATTTCTTGATAAGGTTTCACAATTTCTAGTTTTGTATAAATAAATGTATGTTTGTATGCGCATGTGGACGAGAAAGAAATGAGCGCAGAAGATTGAAACTTATATCGGGCCAACATTAAGCTTAATTTTATGACCTACCATCTAAATTTCATTAAAATCTGACGAGTAGTTCGTAGGTATGTTGGTTCGCAAAAATTGAGTGATAGGCAGACAGAGACAGAACAAAAAATTGTTCCTGATATCTGAAACGGATTTCTGCTTCAAATTTTTGAAATCGGAGAAATAATAATTAAAACGAGGACATATTTTCCGAGCTTACTGAAGGTATTTCGAATTTAAATGGACTCTGTTTTAGAATTCTCGGAACCATTATCGAGAATTAATTCTTTTTAGAGCATTTTGTTTGGGGGGGGAGGAATTATTCTAATAATTTTATTAAAATAATTCCCCCACAGAGTTTTTATTATATAACATTTTTCACACTCCCGGGCCCCCTGAAAGCCCGGGCCCCTGGGCAATTGACCCACTTGCCCCCCCTTGTCGTCGCCCCTGGTGGTGAACTATTGTAGACTCCACATATGAGCATAGTTCATCTATCGTGATGAACTATCGTAGATTGAATGTAAAAGTTATTATTTTATAATAATATCTATTCTTGTTCCTTTTTCAATCGCTTGTTTCTTGTTATGGGTTCCACATATGAGCATAGAGCAATAGAGCATAGTTCCGTTGTGATGAAGGATCGTAGATTCAATGTAAAGTCAGTGGCGTAGGAACGGGGGGGGGGTTATCGGGCGTGAGCCGCCCCCCCCCCCCCCCCCCCTCACAGATTTGTAGGGGCTATAAAATTACAAATAAAATAAAAATTAGTACATGGGTTTATGTCTAAAACTGCTTAAAATGCTGTTTTTGACCCCCGTCAAAAATTAATTCCTACGCCACTGTGTAAAGTTATCTTGCAATATTAGTTTTTGTTCCTTTCAGTCACTTGTCGATTATGTTTTGGGTTCTAATGTATAAGGAAGACTAGGTTTATTTTAGTGATGAATTATTGCAGATTAAACGTTAAGTTATTATACAATATATATTTTTTTGACCTTCTTCTTGTTATAAAAACTTCTTAGTCTTCCGACCAAGAAGTTTTTAGGTAATAAGCTATTGTAGATTGAACACAAAATTATTCTAAAATGTCTTTTCTTGTTTCTTCTTCAATCACGTGTTTGTGGTTTTGGTTCCGATTTAGAAGGAAGAACAGTTTAATTTTGGTGATAAACTTTTGTAGATTAAACATATAGTTATCCTACAAATCTGTTCTTGTTTCTTTTTCAATCGCTTGGTTGCTATTTTGAGATCCATCATATTCGATGTAGAAGGAACTCAAGATTGTTTTTTAGTGATTAACTATTGTAGATTGAACGTAAAGTTATTCTACAATATTATGTTCTTGATCTTTCCAGTCGCTAATTTGTTGTTTTGGTTCCGATGTAGAAGGAAGATTAGGTTTATTTTTGGTGGTGAACTATTGTTGATTGAACACAAAATTATTCTATAATATCTATAGATATTATTATTATATATATATTATCCTATAATATTCTTGTTTCCTTTTCAATCGCTTGTTTATTGTTTTGGTTCCGATTTAGAAGGAAGAACATTTTGGGTTTTGGTGATGAACTACTGTAGATTTAACGTAAAGTTATCCTACAATATCTGCTCTTGTTTCTTTTCTATCACCTGTTTCTTGTTTTGGTTCCGATTTAGCAGGAAGAACAGTTTGGGTTTTGGTGATAAACTATTGTAGATTTAACGTAAAGTTATCCTACAATATCTGCTCTTGTTTCTTGATTTGGTTCCGATTTAGAAGGAAGAACAGTTTGGTTTTTGGTGATAAACTATTGTAGATTTAACGTAAAGTTATCCTACAATATCTGCTCTTGTTTCTTGATTTGGTTCCGATTTAGAAGGAAGAACAGTTTGGTTTTTGGTGATGAACTACTGTAGATTTAACGTAAAGTTATCCTACAATATCTGCTCTTGTTTCTTGATTTGGTTCCGATTTAGAAGGAAGAACAGTTTGGTTTTTGGTGATAAACTATTGTAGATTTAACGTAAAGTTATCCTACAATATCTGCTCTTGTTTCTTGTTTTGGTTCCGATTTAGAAGGAAGAACAGTTTGGTTTTTGGTGACAAACTATTGTAGATTTAACGTAAAGTTATCCTACAATATCTGCTCTTGTTTCTTTTCTATCACCTGTTTCTTGTTTTGGTTCCGATGTATAAGAAATAACAAGTTATTTTTTAGGTTTAGTATGAAAAGAAACCTTACATAACGACTCTTCTGTATGTCTGTCTGTTGGCATGGCTTAATTCATAAACTACTCTAGCTGGGAGCATGAAATTGGGCACACAGGTGCATCTCGGCATTTGTGACAACTGTACACTTTTTGGAGTTACCACACTGAATATTTCCAAAATGGCGGCCAATATGGCTGGCGACTAAAAAGAAGTTTTTATTCAAAATGACATGTTATATATAACTTTAAAAGTCTTGACGTGTAGAAAAAAGAATATGCATCTATTAAAATTTCACACTAAATAATTTTAACGTAATCGTACAGAAACCGGCGATTATCGCCTCATGTACTTATGTGAAGCGCGCTACTTGTTTCTATTAATCGCTTGGTTGTTATTTTAGGTTTCATCATATCCGATGTAGAAGGAATTCAAGATTGTTTTTTTGGTGATGAACTATTATAGATTGGACGTGAAGTTGTCCTACTATATCTGTTCTTATTTCTTTTTCAATCGCTTGGTTGTTGTTTGGGGTTCCATCATATCCGATGTAGAAGGAACACTAGATTGTTTGTTGTTTTTTTGGCGGTTGAAGAACAAGCCTGAGTAGACAGTAGATGGTTTTCTAACGGGTCCTGCCTGATTGTCTTCCGTCTACAATCTTCCAGCTTAAATACGAGACGCTCTGAGTTCCTAGCTCCAGGCTGTTTATCCTTTCCTAGTCTTACTTCTACTAGAATCGTAAATTTTCCCCTTTATCCTTTTAAGACTTAATCACATACCTTTATACAGGTAAATAAACGAAAAGTAATCTCCTTTCTTTGAAAACAAACCTTGTTTGTCCTGCAGGTATGCAGGTAGTTTTAATCTTTAAAACCGTTAACTACTTCACCCTTCTCATGCTAATCAGTAATCTTATATTTGTTTTTTTTATTTCTGCTTACTTTTTTTTAAACAAATTTGTTTAACTTAATCTAAAATATGTGTAGTGTGTACGATTGAGTACTGAAGAGGGATTACTTTTTAATGTGTTTTTCTTTATTAAAAATAAAAATAATTCTTTGTGGAAACTTCTTACTGTAAAAAATACTGTTATTCCAGGAAAAAATTGTTGACAAATTTTTGTAGGGATAATGTTTTAATGGTTTTTTTTTTTTTTTGGATTTATCCCCCCCCCCAAAAAAAAAGAGGGGAATATTAGGGAGCCTGACTTAAAAATATTTTATTAAGTTATTTGATTAATAGGATCATTTTGAATCCTATTTCTAGGGTCATATAAATAGAACGTGGACCTTTAAAAATATAAATCTTCAACACTCTACCCCCCTTACCGTTATTATTTAGGACTGGATTTAAAGGCTTAATATAGAACCCGGGAAATTGAGGAGGGAGAAATGGACGTGGTAAATATAAAATTCAGCGTGAAGACGAGGGAAATTGTGTTAAATTCTGCGGAAAAATACCACTTCACTCGGAATTTTCCTTCCAACGTTTTTCAATTTGCGCGGTCTTAAAAGATGATAAGAACATCCACTTTCCATCTCGAGAGCGGACAATTTTCCACACGAATGTCATGTGATAAGGAAAATATTATATTTGATTTAGCTTTTACTTATATTCGTCCAAGCTCAGAGAAAATTACGAATTTCATTTTTTTTTTTTCGTGTTTATTACACGCAGCTTTCTTGAAGATTACATGAGTGCGTCCATATTATTGGAACGAAGTTTCTTATGGCACGTTTCAGCGTCTGGAGCCCGGGAGTGAATCCGAAAAAATCGACCGTCACAAAATTTACCGCCACAAAACCGACCGACAGGAAGTCGACCGCTGACGATAATTTGAATAAAATTGGACCGATTTTGTAGGTATTTATGTTCATTTTACCAATACCCAGGACGAGTTCGTTGGACAGGGTTATCTGCCCAAGCGTTCGCGCGCAACTATCGTGTAAACGTAAGCTTCAAATATAAAATTGAAATTTTAGGACGGGAAAAATTCTAACTACATCTATTCAATGAGACAAATAACTTTTCTAAATATTTTTTTTTAGTAAAACCAACACCGACACTACTATGAAGTGAAAGTGGACCTAAACCTTTAAAATAGAGATAACTACGATTTTACTGATATTTTACGTTCTAACGTAACGATTTTAATAAAACTCCACGTCGGTCGTCTAAAGTACAATTGAAACAGGCATGTAAAATTTCAACCTGATATGAGCAGAAGTTTTTCTTGCCTCTATGTCTTGCCTCTTATACAGTGTGGTTTATGCCTCTATAGTCCACACTGTATAAGACTCACAGCACTGTATGACTACACCTCTCTATGACCCTTATTGTGGTCTATGCCTCTATAGACCACTCAGTATATGCCCCACAGCACTGTATGACTACATCTCTCTATGACCCTTATTGTGGTCTATGCCTCTATAGTCCACTGTATAAGACCCACAGCACTGTATGACTACACCTCTCTATGACCCTTATTGTGGTCTATGCCTCTATAGACCACACAGTATATGCCCCACAGCACTGTATGACTATACCTCTCTATGGCCCTTATTGTGGTCTATGCCTCTATAGACCACACTGTATAAGACTCACAGCACTGTATGACTATACCTCTCTATGACCCTCATTGTGGTCTATTCCTCTATAGACCACACAGTATATGCCCCACAGCACTGTATGACTATACCTCTCTATGACCCTCATTGTGGTCTATGCCTCTATAGACCACACTGTATAAGACCCACAGCACTGTATGACTAAACCTCTCTATGACCCTCATCTATGTTTATAGACCATATTGTACTAGACCTACTCACTGTATGGCTACACCTTTCTATGACCCTCCTTGTGGTCTATAAGTCTCTATAGACCACATTGTATATAACCCACTCACTATATGACCACGCACCTCTAATATTCTATGTGACCACATTGTGGTATATATATATATGATTTGGGGCTAATCTGTTCCAGGTTTTAAAAAAAGAAACATGTACTCTGCATACACTGAATCCTAAACAACTCTCTTTCAACACTTCAACTCCTCGAATTACACCCAACACCAACTTGATTTACCCCCACTCTAAACCTGTGACGGAGTTCGTGACAGTTTGATTCCATCCCCTCCCAATCAAGCGTAAATAATTTGTCTACATCTCTATTCTACACTCTACACATCTTGTCTTTAGATTTGTTTCAATCTTAGATACCTTAATATGATTCATTATGCAATTTTTTTTAATGGTTTTATTATTTCACGAAAACATGATTCAATACTTAATATTACAATTTCTTTTTTTTCTGTTCACTTTTATTTCCCTTCTCAATGATTTTTTTTTTTTTTTTCGTTTTTAATTCGCTCGTGTTTGGAAATAGATTAGTTTACAGTCGAAGTTGAAGTTGCTGGTAAAATGGATAGATTTTTAGAAGTAACTGTAAGATAGATAGATTATCTTTCTTTCTAGGTTGGTTCTTAATCCGAATTGTTTTGTTCTTTTTTTTACTTCTTTCTCTAGTTGTGTCTAATCTTTTATAGGATGGATTTCGAAAAAGAACCAAAAACATTATTGGGTAGGTGGATTTTGAGAGACTCAATATCTGGGGATATCTGGGGTTTTATTTTTTATTTCTTTTTTGAGAATGGTAAGTCGTGACTGTACACTGATTATCGAGATAGTAATATCAAAAAGCTTTCGGCCTTTAGATAAGGAAATGATTATTATGGATTTCGATGGAGTAAGGTAGAGAAATGAGGGTTACAATCCTTTCCATTATCTCGTCGTGTAGCATGTAGAATAATAAGAAAAAAATGCTTGTTTAAGAGAAGTCAGAATGTGGTGACAGTTCACCTTTAAGAACACCTTGAACAGCGGTAATTTCTAAATTTTACTGTACAAGGATCAAATAAAAGTGTGTCCAAGAATTGAGTGTACGTAGAGCTGTAAATGACAAAAAAAAATTGCTTGCATATGAGTCTGCAAGACAGTGAGACATTTTCATGTAACGTTTTTTGGTAACGCTTTTTGATTTTGTATGCCAAAGTAAAGACAAGAAAATGTCAAAAAAATTCGAGAGTGCAGATTATTGCGTTTGTAAATTAGGAATTTAATTGAACATATGTAGTGCACGAAGAAAAAAAGTACTTTTTTTCTTTTCCAGTTTATTAAGAAGTAATCTTTTAGCTTCTTCACCCATATTTTTATAATAAATGCAAAAAATTATAGTTTAACAAAAATAAAAAATAAAGTAAAAAAAAAATTTGATGTATGTAAGTTTATTATGAATAAAATTCTAAGGGTTATGGCGTTTGTCCGATGCAAATCGGAGCAGTAGAACAGAAGTTGTAGTTGGGGGGGGGGGGGGGGGCGCCGCTGGGGCTCGCGAGCGACTTCTGGAGTGAAAGCGAGAAGCGAAGAGAGTGAGACGTGGTAGGTAGCCGATCGGGAGGGCAGGGGTGGGTAGGCCGTACCAAACGCGTTATAGGAGAAACTATACCGACAGAGCGGGCTAACGCGATTGAACACCTCCTATATCTTCCTAACTCCCTGTTCCTATATCTTCCCTACTCGTGTAACGTTAATTTTTGGTAACGCTTTTCGAGGTTATGTATGTGCCATTGCCATGACATGAAAATGTCAAAAATCCTGCTTGGGTGTTGAAAGTGAAACTTATTTTTCGACAAAACTACAATAATTTTATAACGGTTGAAGATATCAAATTCAAAATTGAAGTAGTTATATTGTTGAAGGTGAGAATTCCGTACTCGGTACTATTGTGGACCTAGTTCCTAGATGGCGCTTGCTACGTACTTCGTGATGACCCAAATCTTCCACTTTTTTTTACCCTTTAAAGCTGGGAAGTTTTTGACATTATACAAGAGAATAGTCATTATTTCCTCGTAGAAAACATACTCTTGGTCAATATCAATATCTCAAGCCGTTTACGAAATATACGTATTGAAAGTAATAATAACAATAAAAAATTCAAAAATAGAACGCAATTTTATTCAAAATACTTATTTATTTATTTTTATTTTTAAAATACACTTTAACAGGTGTTGAAATTGTTCACAGTTTACCTCAATACACTTTTTTAGGCTCTTTTATTAAGTGGCGTCTCATATTCGGGAAGCTATTTTCAGCGTCTTTAATAATATTGGTCGCTTATTGAATTTTTTGTGTATTCAGGTAAACGGTGGACACTTTCTACACCTGTTAAAAAATATGTATTATTTGTAGATTACCTTTTTTACTTAATTTTTCTTCTATTTCTTTTTTTGATTCGTAATAAAATAAAACTGCTACTTCGTTTTTACTTTATTTTTATTTTTTTGTTTTTAATTTAATTTTTTTTTTTTTTTTTTTTTTTTTTTTTTTTAGGTGAGTACCTTATACGTTGTTACCTGATTTAAGATATTTTGAGTATGGCAGTTTGGGTGAGTTCTGAACTTATTTTTTTGTATAAATTATTTGGCACTTCTTTAGATTGTTACTCCCCTTATAAAAAAAACAACCAGAGGGGAGTAACATTCTAAAGAAAATGTACGGAATGATCTTCTTCAGACTGTTACTTCCCTTATAAAAACAGAAGTATGATATTCCTTTGTCCCAAAGTACATTGCACTAAACATCCTTTTGTCTTAATAGTTATTTATTCTGTCATTCATATTCTAAAAAAAAAAAAAACATAGGGGAGTAACAATCTACAAAAGTAACCATTATTTACTATGCAGGGGGAGAAAAATGTTCCCTGATACCTAATAGTTATTTATGCACCTAGGGAGTAAAGTAAGCCATTATTCCCTGAGCTAAAAAAGTTGGTTCTTGAGGCGAAGCCGAAGGAACCATGGTCCCTAAATCCCGAGGCGAAGCAGAGGGAATTTGACTCTTTAATTCCCGAGGCGCAGCCGAGGGAATAACTTTAATTTGCTCCCGAGGCGCAGCCGAGGGAGATAATTGTCGCGAGGGGAATAATGGCACTTTACTCACGAGGTACATACAATATTTTATCTCCAGTAGGAAGAAAATACACATTTTCGTCCATAGCACTGTTTTTATTTATTATTTTAATAAATAACAATAATTATTAGAACTTTTAATAGCAGATTTAAGAGATTCTATATTAAAAACAAATAAGAATTGGAATTAAACTCAAATAGAAGGTTATTTAGATGCAGGTTATAATGTTGTAAACAAAAATAAACATGGTCAAAAAAGCGCAGTGCCACCAACCTGATTTCAACAACTTCATTAAATTAGCCATACATTTTTTACTATTTATAAAATAATTAAGTTGCAATCTTTACTTTTTTGCCCTACTTTACTTTTTCGCCCAACTTTTACTTTTTCTCCCTACTTTTTGAGTTCAGGGATGAAAAGACCTGTTTTAGTCCCTCTGAACTAATTCAAAATCATAACTTTTTTTCCCTACTGGAGATAAAACTCATTTCTATGAATGAATGAATGAAGTTATCTTTGGTAAGCTCGAAAGCAAAATAAAAATTGTCGACAGCTTAGATTTCTATTAAGACAACATTGCTGCTTCTAAAATGGTTCTTGTCTTTCTTTTCTTTGGCTATCTTCTTTGGCTGTCCAAAAAAAAATTGTTTATATAATAGGTTATGAGCCTCTCCGAATATTCCTAGACTTTATCTTGATTGAAGTTCAATAATGGTTTTATTGTTACGCTTTGTTAACATTGTTCTATGTTCTCACAATCTAAAAAGTACCTTCTAAAGATTGTTTTTAGTCCCTGTTTTTTTTTTTTTTTTTTTTTTTTTTTTTTTATAATATTTTAGGTTTTTTAAGCTTTAATTTTCGGCTTATATTGCAATACTTTCTCTTTACAACTTATACTACTTATATAAGAAAGTAAAAATTAATTTATAATTATTATATTTAAAATAACCTACCGATTAGTGTGTAGCACATAGCTTACCTAATGATTTTGCTTCCGAGCTTACCGAAGGTAGCGCAAAATATGTATCGTTCTGATTCTGA
Organism: Gerris lacustris; assembly: GCA_951217055.1. NCBI lineage: Eukaryota > Metazoa > Arthropoda > Insecta > Hemiptera > Gerridae > Gerris > Gerris lacustris. Next base: position 32,414,676 of record OX578286.1, read on the forward strand.
TGAACAAAAATATTTTGTCTCCGATTTTAAAAATTCAGTACAGACAGAAATCGGTTTCAGACATCAGGGAACATTTTTGATTCCGTGTCTGTCCGTTGGTCTGTCTGTCCGTCTGTCCGTCTGTCGGTCTGTCTGTCGTTCAATTTTTGCGAACCAACATATCTTAAAAACTACACGTTCGATTTTAATGAAATTTGGATGATAGGTCACAATTAGCTCATTGTTGATCCCATATAAGTTTCAACCTTCTGCGCTCATTTGTTTCTCCTCCACTTGCGCAAAATCATACATTTATTTACACCTATATCTTCAATAGTACATATCTGATTTGTATGAAATTTGGATAGTTTATCGAAAGTAGACCTCAGATAGCACCAGATTAAATTTTAAATGTCTTTGTCCACGCTCTTTAACTTCTGCTTAATCGATACTTTAATTAAAGTTAAAAAATCAAAACAAATTTTGACTTATTAATAAAAATGAAGGGAACAAAAATAAATAAATGAGACAATAATGGCCTGTAAAAGCATAAAATCAATAAAGTACGAGATAGAATGCGAGGAAGCTATGTGCCACACTAATTGGCAGTCTATTTTTTAAATTTTACTGCCGCACTCTTAATCAATAATGTATTGATTTGTCGGATAATACAAACGATTTTGTAAACATATTACCTGATTATTGTGGTATCATTGAAAATACATAATCTGTGTAAGTTACAACTTTCTAGGTAGTTGTGGAAGTGGGTTAAATTTAGATATGTTTTCTCCTTGACGCAACATTGTAAGCTAATAAAAAGCGAATAGAAATTACACACTTAGTAGTTAAGCATGGGAATATAGATTGTATTATTTATTAGTCCAAAAAAATAAGGAATAATAGGGGAAATAATTTATAAAGTTTTGAAACTTTGTAAAAACACTTTTAAGGGGTGTAGTAGTAAGACATAGTAAAGTTCCCACCTCTTGAGGGGGCGCGTCCCCCCCCTCCCCCCTCCTTAAAGTCCAAAATTTACTTATTTTTCACTTTTTACGCCAAACGGTTTATTTTTTAAAGAGAACTGTTATTACCAAAATTATTCCTCACATAATTCTGCACAAAAAGGTCCTATGCATGTTTGAAGTGGGACATACCGTTTTCGAGATATTGTAGTTGGATGGAGATAAAACGTATTTTTGCGAAACCAAGATATCTAAAAAACAGCACATCCGATTTTAATGAAATTTGATTTTGATGAAATTTGACGATTTTTGTCGAAAGTAGTCCGCAGATATCCCCAAATTAATTTCAACCATCTGCGCTCTTTACATGTTGATAAATTTATACTTTAATTCATAACAGACAGACAAAATATTGATCAACAGACAGACAGAAAGGGAACCAATTTAGAAAATGTAAAGAGCGCAGACGGTTGAAATTAATGTATAGCCTCACATTAATTTCAACCGTCTGCGGGCTACTTTCGACAAACCATCCAAATTTCATAATTCTCAGTTGAGTACTTATGAAGATATGGGTCTAAATAAATGTATGTTTGTGCGCATGTGGAGGATAAAATAATGGGCGCATAAGGTTGAAACTTATAGGGGATCAACAATGGGCTAAGTATAACCTACCATCCAAATTTCATTAAAATAGGACATGTCATTTTTTGTGCAGAATTATGTGAGGAATAATTTTGGTAATAACAGTTCTCTTTTAAAAAAACTGTTTGGCGTAAATTGTGAAAAATAAGTAAATTTTGGACTTTAAGGAGGGGGAGGGGGGGGGGGGGACGCGCCCCCTCAAGAGGGGGGAACTTTACTGTTTCTTACTACTACACCCCTTAAAAGTGTTTTCACAAAGTTTCAAAACTTTATAAACTATTTCCTCCATTTGCTGTTTTTTTTTACTAATTTGCCTGGACTATATATATTAGATGACAGAATAAATAAACTCAATTTTATTGCGAAGCCAATTCAACAATCTAATTATTTTTCACGAAATCAATCCCTATAAAAATATCAAGTTAAATTAAAAAAAGAAGAAAAATACAAGAAAATACTTCTACGGTTTTTTTTTCTCTGTTTTTCTTTCTTTTCGTTGTTTATTTTTATTTTATTTTTCTAACTCAAGCTTTTAAATTATAACAACTACAGAGAGGTATCAGGTTTAATTCATTTTACTAAAATCTTCTCAAATTACTCTATGTTTAAAATACAATGTCTTTATTTTCTCCTCCGTTTTAAACGACATTTAAGCTGAAGAAACACGTTAACAATATACTTTGTTTCTTTTTTTTTTTATAAAAACCAGCGAAATTCGATAATAAGATAAACGCTGGAACTGATTAAGGGAAGCCGTATGTGTTTACCTTTTTCCTTTATACTTGTTTTTTTTTTTTCTTTTCTTTTTTTTAAAGCTTGTTGGTTTTTTTTTTGTTTTTTCGTCTTCCTTTTATGTTTCTATGTTAGTTTATGTTATATTTTTTTTGTTTCGTTAAAAAAAATAGTATTAAAATATGTATGGCTTCTCATCCTTTTTAGTTTTTATTTTTAATTTATTCATTAATTTTTTGTTGTTATTTTAAAAAACAAACAATGTTGGTTGTAATAAGACTCATTTTTAAATAGAATAAAAAAAAATAAAATAAAATAATAATAAAGAAGAGGTAGCTTCACTTTAATCAACAAAGTTAGATAATCACAACAAAATAAAATTGGTCTGAAAATGTTATATAATATTATGTTATAATAAAAATATGCATAATATGTAAAATCCTTTAAGAAAGATGCGAGATTTCAAGTATTTGAGAGTAGTAGAATAGGTGAAGTCTCATTTAAAAATGGTTTCATTGGTATTATGATCATGAAATTAGTTAGAATAAGGGGGAGGGCGAGGAGCACGTTATATGTTGATGCTTTACGACAAAATGGCGTGGAAAATCAAACAATTTACACAATTGTTTAATATTTTAGTAATCTACTCTTTAATACCTTTCATTTGATACCAAATTTAAAATACAAAAAATCTCGTGACATGAATTATCCCTCATTTTGAATTTGAGTCAATCATTTTGAGTTTTCTATATTCTTTCTGTGTGCGTGTCAAAACGATCTTTAATACTGCAAAGTATTATGTTTCTATCTCTTTTGATTTAAGAGTTATTGGAGCAGTACAGAGTGACAGACTGACAGTCAGAAACGAAACTACAAGGGTCTTTTTATAGTTTTACTAACGAAACCCTAAAAAAAGGTTAAAAGAACCTTAAGTGCATTCTCTTTGTGCATATCATCATGATTAACTCAGTTCCAGATGACTATTATCATGATCAACTTAGTTCCAGATGACTATCATCATGATAAAGTCAGTTGCAGATGACTATCATCATGATCAACTCAGTTGCAGATGACTATCATCATAAATCAGTTGCAGATGACTATCATCATGATCAACTCTGTTGCAGATGACTATCATCATAAATCAGTTGAAGATGACTATCATCATGATCAACTCTGTTGCAGATGACTATCATGAGCAACTCAGTTGCAGATGACTATCATCATAAATCAGTTGCAGATGACTATCATCATGATCAACTCTGTTGCAGATGACTATCATGAGCAGCTCAGTTGTAGATGATTATCATGATGATCAACTCAGTTGAAGATGGCTATCATCATGATCAACTCTTGTAGATGACTATCATCATGAGCAACCCTAAGAATGATCCCTATAATTATAATCGGATTTATAAAATCTCTGATGCGGTTTCCCCGCAATATCTTGGTTTATTCGTTAGTGAATTCTTAATGGAGAATGGACTATCCTTAGAATATTTCCAGCAATCTATTAATTAATGTCGTGAACGTGAACATGGGTTCGATTCCACGCCCTTAGGCACTTAAATTTACTTACGTGGTTCACTATTGCTCACGCTGTATTCGCTTCCTTGGTACATAAGCGTGTGAAGTGGCTGAACTCCATAAGGGGTTTGTAAACAAGGGCCTGAATAAATTGCCGAATTGCTAAGTTCTAACAAGTGGTTCTCCCTTCTATTGCTAGAACTAACCGTGACCTGCAGGTCAGAGACTTGGATCATAATGAGAACATGCAGTCGAGGACATACTAAGGATTTGGGAGAGAAAGATCCTGAGAAAAGGAATATGGATAATACATCGAAGGTGTCTGGAGAATAAGGAATAAGTTGAAACTACAGCAACTCTACAATGACCCTGAGATCGTGGCAGATACTATGAATGGAAAGTATAGAAGATTGAGGGTCATGTTGGTAGAATGCCTGATCAAAGAGGTGCAAAGAAAGTATTTATTGGACGCCTTGGTGAAAGAAGAAAGGCAAAGGAAGACAACGCCATACATGGATAGTTAATGTAGAGGATGATGACATGGGAGCGTTAGGCGTAAGGTGATGGCGAACACAGGTCAAGGACAGATAGCAGTGAAATAACTTGGACGGCGGCCAAGGCCCTATACGGGCGATAAGTTTAATACTGAATTTTATTCCTAAAGTAACAAACAGGTGGTTGTTTACATTATATGGGTCGAGTTCGATTCCCATTGGGATTACATTTTTTTTCTCAATATCTCGTAAAAAAGGTCCCCTATGTTTTTTACTTTCTCATACAGAGAGAAAGTATTGTGATGGCGCAAAATTTCCGTTGTGAGATTTTTTATGGATTTACACGTTTTGAGGACCCCTGAGTTCAAAAAAGTGGTTTTTAAAAAATGTCTGTCTGTACAGATGCCTGGAGCCTAAACTACTGGGCCGATTTTGACGAAATTTGGCATACATAGTCAGAAAATTCATACCCCGAGGTGAAATCGAGAAATGAATTTTAGCTCCAAATTTGGGGGCACTACCCCCCAAAAACTCTAAAAACAAACGTGAAAAAAATTATTTTCTCGAAAACACGGTTCCCCACGATTTTTATTAACAAATTATAAAATGTAGTAATTTTAATACGAATCTAAAGATACAAGCCGTTTTCCTGAGAAAAAAGCACGCGGAAGGATAGAGGCCGTGTTCGATTCCCCACCGAGATGAAGTTATTTTTATGATATATTTTGATAAAATGATCAATAATAATTAAATGTACCAACGAAAACTAATAAATGGAAAACATTTGGTCAAGTAATTATGAACTCGTAAATGAGAAAGTTTGTCTGAGTTGTCTCTGACCGATTTTTAAGAATATAAATGACTAACTAAATAACTATTAAGACAAAGAGATATTTAGTCCAATGTACTTTGAGACAAAGGAATATCACTCTTTTGTTTTTATAAGGGAGTAACAGTCTAAAGAAGAACATTCCGTACACCTTCTTTAGATTGTTACTCCCCTCTGTTTTTTTTTTATAAGGGGAGTAACAATCTAAAGAAGTGCCGTACAATTATATTTTTCCCGGGTTGTATAACAATATTTTCTCTCCATATTAACTATACGCATATGTGATGAGATAAGTGAGGTTTAGGGAGTGTCATCAGTGATAAGAAAATTCACTAATGATCGGATCACGTGACGTCATTAAGAACAAGAAACAAACTTCTTTTGCACTGAAAAAAAAAAACCATAATGTCTTTATAATTGATGCTATGATAGGAACAATAACAGTACAACCTTGCACGAGTTCTGCTGAAAAGCGATAGAAAATAGACGCCGGCGTCGTTCGAAGCTTTCCATATTTTCAAAAGTTTGTAAACAGTAAAAAAGTGAAAACTAGGCGGTTGTAATAAGGCGGTTTTAAGAGTCCTTTCGAATCATTATTAGTCCTAATTACCTTTTTGATTTTTGATTTGCTTTTACACACACAAAAAAACTTTTCATTGAGGATTAAAAAGATTATTACCTGTGTTATTGTTCTTATTTGACGCATGTACAAAAAGAAGATAGCGCCGTAATTGAAACAATTGATCAATTAAGGTGGATGAAACGAAGTAAAAGTAATTACAATCCTTCAAATGTCTTCATATCTTATTTAATTGTCTCATAGTAAGTACTTAAACTGTATACTATCTCCTATTTCTCATTCATTAATAAGCCAATTTCTATGAGAATCATACTAGTAAGCTATAATTGGTGCTAATATAAGTATAAGCACAACAGAAATAAAATTACAGAAGGTGGCATACTCGGCTAAATTTGATAAAAAAAAAAAACAAAACATAGGGCTAAAGCACCTTTTTACACAGTTTGTGCAGTTTTATCCCAACTTAGGGTCTTTTATAAATTAAAATATATAGACTGCCAATTGGTGTGGCACATAGCTTTTCTCACATCTTATCACGTACTTTATTAATTTTATACCTTTACAAGTCATTAATGTCTAATTGGTTTAATTCTTTTCCCCGTTTGATTTGATTATTTACATGACTTAAAGTATTAATTTAGCAAAAGTTAAGAGAGCAAACGGTTGAAATTATTCTGGGCTATCTGCGGGTGACTTTCGATAAACTATAAAAGTTTCATACAAATCAGATAAATACTTTTGAAGCTATCGGTGTAAACAAATGCATGTTGGTGTGGATTATTTGGGACCAACAAGTATATGACCTACCATACGAATTTCATTATAATTGGCGTGTAGTTTTTAAGATATGTTAGTTCGCGAAAATTGAGCGACAGACCGACAGACAGACACGGAACCAAAGACTCTCCAATTAGTGTGGCACATAGATTCCTCGCGACCTATTCCGTTAAATTTAATGATTTTTATGCTTTTAAAACCTATTATTATCCAATTGATTTAATTTCCACCCCGTTTTTTAATTAAAGTATCAATTTAGCAAAATTTAAGGAGCGCAGACGGTTGAAATTAATCTGGGGATATCTGCGGGTTACTTTCGAAAAACCATCAAAATTTCATAAAAATCAAATGAGTACTTTTGAAGATATAGGTGAAAATAAATGTATGTTTGTGCGCATGTGGAAGAGAAATAAATGGGCGCATAAGGTTGAAAGTTACAACGGAACGGGAACAACTACGGGCTAATTATAACCTACCATATAAATTTGAAATAAAATCGGACGAGTCGTTTTTAAGGGATGTTGGTGCGCAAAAATTGAGTGGCAGACCGACAGACAGACGCGGAACCAAACATTTTTTCTGATGTCTGAAACGGATATTTCTGTCTTGAAATTTTTGAAATCGTAGACCTAATACTTTTTCCTTCTTCTGAACAATCATATAGCTTCCCGTTACCTTTTGTAAGCACGGAAGCAAAATCAAAACAATTTTGACAGTTTTAAAATTGGGGGAAAATTAAAATAAATTTGACAATAATAGGTTATAACTGTATGAAATAATTTAAGTATACAAAATACAACGCGAGGGAGCTATGTGCCACACTAATTGGCAGAGTAATTTTAAAATTTGCGTGCTCTTAACTTGTTTTTTTTTTTAGATAAAATATTTTTTTGTTTTTTTAGTCAAGCTATTTAAAATTAATTATAATGTCTTATTTCATTTTTAAACGGCCTTATTAAAAGACAGGAGAGTCTATAAAATATGAACCATTTAAAATTTAAAAGTACTAAAAAGTTTAAAAGACTATTTTGTAAGGAATCATTTTATTCGTGAAAACGTTAAAAACCCAAGTTATACGGTTTTCCGTTATCCAAGAATTACTTACTTTTTCCTAGAATCTATTACAGAACAACCTTTTTCCCCCCAGAAAAAAACCTTTTTGAGAATTCTAAGCCTTTTAGACTCAAGGTAAAGGAAGATGGGGGAAGATACTAAACAAGGTTTTAAATTTATAAAAGGGAAAAACGTCTCAGAATTTTTCTTTTGCTTTAACTTTATTCTTATTTCCAAAAGGACGGGTCCAATCACATTTAGGGAACTCAAGTAGGGAAAACACCAGAACAACTTGGAAATCTAAAATTTATGGAAAACGTGGAAGAGATGAGTCTCTTTTTTTTTAAAATGAAATCCATTTGACACTGACTCTTATCGTAAGCAAATTCAATTAAGAATGATCTCTGTAAATGGGTTTAAAATGTCAGGATTCGCCAAAATCTCATACGCCGTTTCCTCTGGAAGATTTAGTTCTAAATAGGCTTGGCTTGGTCCGGTCCTGGTCCCGTTCTAAATTCTTGGTCCGGTTCTATAGTCTTGGTCCGGTCCTGGTCCTGTTCTATATATTCTTGGTCCGGTTTTATAGTCTTGGTCCGGTTCTATAGTCTTTGTCCGGTCCTGGTCCCGTTCTATATATTCTTGGTCCGGTTTTATAGTCTTGGTCCGGTTCTATAGTCTTTGTCCGGTCCTGGTCCCGTTCTATATATTCTTGGTCCGGTTTTATAGTCTTGGTCCGGTTCTATAGTCTTTGTCCGGTCCTGGTCCCGTTCTATATATTCTTGGTCCGGTTTTATAGTCTTGGTCCGGTTCTATAGTCTTTGTCCGGTCCTGGTCCCGTTCTATATATTCTTGGTCCGGTTTTATAGTCTTGGTCCGGTTCTATAGTCTTTGTCCGGTCCTGGTCCCGTTCTATATATTCTTGGTCCGGTTTTATAGTCTTGGTCCGGTTCTATAGTCTTTGTCCGGTCCTAGTCCCGTTCTATATATTCTTGGTCCGGTTTTATAGTCTTGGTCCGGTTCTATAGTCTTTGTCCGGTCCTGGTCCCGTTCTATATTCTTGGTCCGGTTTTATAGTCTTGGTCCGGTTCTATAGTCTTTGTCCGGTCCTGGTCCCGTTCTATATTCTTGGTCCGGTTTTATAGTCTTGGTCCGGTTCTATAGTCTTTGTCCGGTCCTGGTCCCGTTCTATATTCTTGGTCCGGTTTTATAGTCTTGGTCCGGTTCTATAGTCTTTGTGTGGTTCTGTATTCTTGCGGTCTGGTCCTGGTCCTGTTCTATAGTATGGGTCCGGTCTTGGTCCCGTTCTATATTCTTGGTCCGGTTCTGTATTCTTGCGGTCCGGTCCTGGCCCGATTCTATAGTCTTGGTCTGGTCCTGGTCCTGTTCTATAGTATGGGTCCGGTTCTATAGTCTTTGTCCGGTCCTGGTTCCGTTCTATATTCTTGGTGCGGTTCTTTATTCTTGCGGTCCTGTCCTGATCCGATTCTATAGTCTTGGTCTGGTCCTGATCCGGATCTATATAGTCTTGTTCCGGTCCTGGTCCGGTTCTATAGTCTTTGTTTGGTCCTGGTCCCGTTCTATATTCTTGGTCCGGTTCTGTATTCTTGCGGTCTGGTCCTGGTCCGATTCTATAGTCTTGGTCTGGTCCTGATCCGGATCTATAGTCCTGGCCCAGTTCAATCCTACTCCTCAACATTTTATAGATATCAATATATGTAGGAAATCGCAAAAGCTTTACTTCTATCTCACACCAAACAACAACAAATTTATAACCTATCTTTGTTTATAACCTTTTTGTTCGACCGTTGTCTTCAACCGGTCCCGTTCGGAAACAAGATTGTTTCAACCGGTGACCCGGTGACCTGTTAGTGATTCCAAAAGCACCCTTAATTGATTTGATTGACAATGTTACTGGGGTAGTTTTTTTTTATTTTTCGCTATATACAGTGTGTTCCCGGATAGACGCATGAATAAATGAAAAAGACTAAAGACTAAAATTATTTGAATTGAAATTTCATCTTCTGGGGTTCAGCCCTTCTTAAATGAAAATTAATTTATGTCATAATTTTAGTTTCGAAAAATCAAGTATGCCTAAGAAAATTTACAAACATGTTATTTTTAAAAATATGGAATAGAAAAATACAAAATTTCAAAGTAGGTGGAGGGTATTAACATATTCAGTTTTTCTTTTGAACTAACATTTTGTCGTATCTCCTAGAGAAAAAGCACTTTACTAGTGAGAAAAATAACGTTTCTTGTAAATTTCCAACACATACTTGATTTTTCGAAACTAAAATTATGACATAAATTAGTTTTCATTCAAGCAGGGCTTAACCCCAGAAGATGAAATTTTAATTCTAACATTTTTTTTTTGTACATTTTACCTATTTATGCGTTGATCCGGGGACACACTGTATTATGTATGACAACAGTACATGAATTATAAATGGTTAAAATCCTTCATTGTTATATGGACGCCCTTAGAAATACTATGCTAAATGCTTTCTTCATACCAAAAGACAACTTTGTGCGTAGACTGGTTCATTTGATAGAAGTTTTTGTTTGACTATTTTACCAATAGGAAATGAGGTTGAAATGGAGAGTGAAGAAGGAAGGTTTTATAACAGTTGAAAGTTTTCGGTTAGATTTGTGATTCTTCGTTTAGAAGGTTTTTTGACTTGCGGTTTACTATCGGAGTGCAGAGATGTATCTTTCCAACCAATCCCACTCTCTCCCGCTCTTCTTAATATCTATGCTAATTCCCTCCTTTCATTTTTGTATTTATTCCGTTTCTCGTATTCGAAACCTCTTCGTCAAATCTGACCAACTTTTCTTTTATAGCATCATTCTATTTTTATACGAGTTTTTATTTGTGCTTCCGAACTTACTTACCGAAGGTTAAGAAAGTTATGTGATTGTTCTATAGTACGAACATTTTGTAAGTCTACATTTTCAAAAAGTCCAAGACAAAAATCTGTTTTAGAATTTAGGGAACATTTTTGGTTCCGTGTCTGTCTGTCGGTCTTTCTGTTGTTCAATGTTTTATATTTTATATATATATATATATATATATATATATATATATATATATATATATATATATATATATATATATATATATATATATATACATACACACACAATGTTTCACATCATCTAAGAACAAAAAAAAAAAAAAATAAAAAATAGACTGCCAATTAGTGTGGCACATAGCTTCCTCGCATCCTATCATGTACTTTATTGTTATATTAACATTAAAATTATTGTTATATTACTTATTGTTTATTGTGTAAAAACTATTAATAGTTTTAGCGATCTTTAACACTTCATAGCGGTGTCGCTGTTGGTTTTACTAAAAAATTGTATTTGAAAAGAATGTTTGTCTCATTGAATAGATGATGTTAGATTTTTTCCCGACCTAAAATTCCAATTTTAAATTTGACGTTCACGTTTGCGCGAGCGTTGCTCGTGAACGCTTGAACGGATAACGTTGTCCAACGAACTCGTCCTGGGCATTGGTAAAATGAACATGTCTACCAAAGTTCATCAAAATCAGTCGACATTTACTCAAGTTATCGTCGCACGTCTCATAATTCGCGGACACACTGACCGACAGACAGACACGAGACCAAAAATGTTCCCTGATGTCTGAAACGGATTTCTGTCTTGGAATTTTTAAAATCGGAGACATAAAAGTTTTTCCTTCTCAAAAGTGAACACAATGATTCCGTTACCTTCGGTAAGCTCGGAAGCAATAATTAAATAAAATTATAATGGTTAATCGACAGTGTTACCGGAGAAAAGTAGATTATAATATTGATAGATACTATTATAAACCGTGAGTTTATATTACAGTGAAAATAATTATTATAGACCTACAAATCCTTCTATAATATTTTCGTATAATAAGTGTCCTCTGCAAAGTGAGTTATTTAAAACAAAAAAGTGTTCTTTTTCTTATAGAAGAAATAAAATAAAGAACATTTAAATATTTTCCAGTCTAAATGATAAAATAAAAGACAAACGCTAACGTCATTTTGGCAAACATTCCCTAGCTTAAAACCCCCCAAGGGTAGAGGAAGTACCGGAATACAAAATTTTGCCAATTTTACCCTTGAACGCCCTTATAAAAAAAAATACTGGAAGGAAAAGGTTTTCAGATGTAATTAACCTTATATATATATATATATATATATATATATATATATATATATATATATATATATATATATATATATATATATATATATATATATATGCAGGGTGTCCCATTTCAAGTGGATCAAAGGGATATAACTTTTAAACTCTGGGAATGATTCAGAAAAAAGTTACTGGTATAAGTTGTAGTACTTTAGGCTTAGTTTAATGAAACAAAAATTGATTCCGCCCTTCGAAGGGTCAATATGGCCCTATGAAGAATGTGGTTACTTCTTGACCCTAAATTTTATTTTATTTTTCTGTATATTTCACTAAAAAACCACGAAAAAGAAATGTTTAATACATTTTAAGCAAAAATAGACTTCAAAGTTGACTACTTTAGTATGCGATATTTAAGAAAAAAATTTTTTTTGGAAGCTTTGTTTCCAAAAAAATAGATTAATATAATCTATTAAGCAGATTATGAGTTAAGAAATAAAATATAAAAACGTTTTGTTTTAAAAAAAAAAAAAAACATTGCAAGTTTTTATATTAATTACATTTTTCCATAAAAACTAAATAATTAAAAAAATATATTTGTTTGTAGATTTTCGGATGTTTTTAATTAACTTGCATTGCTATTCAGAAATACTTCATTAGTTAAAGTTTCAGCTTTTTATGCAGCCGGAAAGTGAGTTTAAAATTAATTTCAGAATGTGTAACTCACAAAGAAGTGATGGTAAATGAAAGCGTTTAATATTTATTGGAGCTATAGTACATGGAACTATATTACATAGAACTACGCTGCTCCATAGAGAGAAGCGGGTAATTGAATATATACGTACATAATTGCTATTCTGCATGGGATGGCTCCCCACTTCCCTGTATTTAAATAACGCAGGTTAAAGGTCTACCAGTACAAAACCTGAGATAGGAAATATTTTTTGGGCTGAAGGTCAGAAGAAATGTCCGTCACACACAAAACGACATGAAAAATGTGACGCACTTAAATATAGTATAAAGGAAGCTAGGGTATATCAGGAGGTAGATTGGTTTTTACTTTAGTATTCTATTTTGCCGCCAGGGAACACAAATCTATGATTCAATGTTTTTTTCCATGAAGTGCGGAGAAATGTTTAGGCACTTCTTTAGATTGTTACTCCCCTTAAAAATAAACAGAGGGGAGTAACAATCTAATGAAGGCGTCCGGAATGTTCTTCTTTAGACTGTTACTCCCCTTATAAAAACAGAAGTGTGATATTCCTTTGTCCAAAATTACATTGGACTAAACATTCCTTTGTCTTACTTAGTATTTAGTCAATGTCATTTATATTCTAAAACATTACTTTTTCTACCATAATTGAGGAAAAGTAAAAACATAGGAGAGTCTAAAGAAGTACCAAATCATTCTTATGAACTACCATTGTTTAGATGAGGAAGGTTACATGATTCAGTGTGATTTTGTGTTTACTTTCTCATATAAAAGAAAGTATTGTGATAGCGCGATAAATTAGATTTTGAGATTTCGATGGATTTACACGTTTTGAGGTCCCCTGAGTCCAAAAAAGTGGTTCTGTGCAGACGCCTGGAGCCTAAACTACTGGGCTGATTTTGACGAAATTTGGCATACCTACATGTTCAGAAGAATCATACTCTGAGGCGAAATGGAGAAATGAAATTTAGCTCCTAATTCGGGGGCGCTACCCTCCACGAACTCTGAAGAAAAGTGACAAAAGAGTTATTACTCGAAAACGGATTCGACGATTTTGATTAAAAAATTCTAAAATGCAGTTCATTTATGTACGATTCTATCGATATAAGCCGATATTGATAAGAATAAATCTGATTTTGTTGAAAATAGAAAAAAATGTAAACAACCACCTATTGAACGCTTTTTATATTTTGTCTTCCGAGCTTACCGAAGGTAACGGAAGCTATGTGTTCAGTCTGAAGAACGCAATATTTTTTGGTCTCCGATTTCAAAAATTCCAAGACAGAAATCCGTTTCAGACATCAGGGAACATTTTTGGTTCCGTGTCTGTCTGTCGGTCCGTCGGTCTGTCGTTCAATTTTTGCGAACCAACATATCTTGTAAATTACACGTCCGCATTTAATGAAATTTGTATGGTAGGCCATGATTAGCTCATTGTTGGTCCCATATAAGTTTCAACCTTCTGCGATCATTTGTTTCTCTTCAAAATGCGCACAAACATTAATCTATTTACACCTATAGCTTCAAAAGTACTTATCTGATTTGTATAAAACTTTTATAGTTTATCGAAAGTAGCCCGCAGATAGCCCCAGATTAATTTGAACCGTCTGCGCTCTTTAACTTTTGCTAAATTGATACTTTAATCCAAACAATTTTGACAGATTAAATAAAACGGGGGAAACAATTAATCAAATTAGACAATAATGGCTTTCAAATGTTTAAAATAAATAAAGTACATGATAGGATGCAAGGAAGCCAATTGGCAGTCTATTTTATGAGATGTCTCTGACCGATTTTTACTTCCATGAAAATGGAAGTATAGTGATACCCTCCAAAACGTGATTCCCTGCGTAGGGTGAAGTTTGTTGCTAGTTTAATAAATAATTTATACTGCGGATATATAAAGTATGAATTGAACAAAATACTGCAATGTCAAATAGGAAACTTGTTTTATTAAAACTTTACCGTAGGGATAAAGTATTGAAGTTCATTTAAAAGGGGAGACTTTGATATCCTTTTATATAGCTCAAAGTTGAAAATGTTTTGACCTTTTTAAAAACATGCATTACCTTTGTTAAATGTCAGGTTAAATAGAGTCGCTGAGATTATCTACGTTGTGTCCATATTAACTTCACATTATCATCTCTAAAATATCAAACTTCTTTTGTGTAATTTTATAAGCACGTGCTTTATCTAATGCGCAACTTTTTATATTTTATGAATGGAAAGGCATTAGTGATAATCTGACCTTTTTTTTGTTTGTTGTCTGAATTCACGGCACTTCTTTAGATCGTTAATCCCCTTATAAAAAATAAGAGGGGAGTAACAATCGAAAGAAGGTGTAAGGAATATTCTTCTTCAGAGTGTTACTCCCCCTGTAAAAAAAAAACAGATGTGTAATATTCCTTTGTCCTAAAGTACACTGGACTAAACATCCCTTTGTCTTAATATAGTTGTTCAGTCAAAGTCATTTATATTCTAAAAATGAACAGGGGGTAACAATCTAAAGAAGTAACGAATTTACAACCCTTGTTTTTAAAAGTCGTTTTCTTTTGTTCATTGTTTAATTTTTATTCTCTTCAATAGACAGAATTATTTATTGTTTTAGATCTATTTTTCGTTTTTCTTTTTGTAGAATTCGTCTAAGATGTTCATTGGAAAGGGACATTATAAATAATTACAAGATAAAATGAACTTTTTATATACTACGTTTTTAAATTTTCTGTCATAAATCATAAATTTGAAACCCCGTCAAAATGAAGATCGTAAATATGGGATATGTCAAAACAAATAAAATAACTTTTTAAATTTTCTGTCATAAATAATAAATTTGAAACCCGTCAAAATGAAGATTGTAAATATGGGATATGGCAAAACAAACAAAATAACTTGCGGATTTTTTCCGAACTAACTTTCCATACAGCAAAATTTGCTGTGAACGAATTAAATTCTGCTGAAATATGGCTAAAAGTATTAAAATAATGCATTGTCATCGTGTTCTGAGCTATCCTAAAAGTTTCAAATGTCTAGCTACTCGGGAAGTTTAGTTAAAAATCTATTGCAAGATTTATACTGGACAAAGAAAGAAACAAACAAACAAACAAGAAAGCAAGCTAATAAAAACGTAGTAAAATAAGCTTTTAGAATAGAACAACATCTGATTCCCTTGAATACGCTTCTGATGCTGAGTGCAAAACTTCGGAACGTATACACTCTTTCAATCATTGGGTACCACTGAAGCTCCTAGAACATCATTTTTCATCACTTCATCGTTCCAATCTCAATTGCAATCATTGGGTACCACTGAAGCTCCTAGAACATCATTTTTCATCACTTCATCGTTCCAATCTCAATTGCAATCATTGGGTACCACTGAAGCTCCTAGAACATCATTTTTCATCCCTTCTTTAGACTTTAGCAATTCTTATAACCTACACTCAATTCCAATCATTTAGTGCCACTGCTGCACCTAGAACATTATCATTCTTTATCACTTTATCAATTCAGAGTGTATGCGAAACTCGGAACCTACATTCAATTCCAATAATTTAGTACCACTGCAGCACCTAGAACATTACCATTCTTTATCACTTTATCAATTAAGAGTGTATGTGAAACTCGGAACCTACATTCAATTCCAATAATTTAGTACCACTGCAGCACCTAGAACATTACCATTCTTTATCACTTTATCAATTAAGAGTGTATGTGAAACTTCGGAACCTACATTCAATTCCAATAATTTAGTACCACTGCAGCACCTAGAACATTACCATTCTTTATCACTTTATCAATTCAGAGTGTATGCGAAACTTCGGAACCTACATTCAATTCCAATCATTTAGTACCACTGCAGCACCTAGAACATTACCATTCTTTATCACTTTATCAATTAAGAGTGTATGCGAAACTTCGGAACCTACATTCAATTCCAATCATTTAGTACCACTGCAGCACCTAGAACATTATCATTCTTTATCACTTTATCAATTCAGAGTGTATGCGAAACTCGGAACCTACATTCAATTCCAATAATTTAGTACCACTGCAGCACCTAGAACATTATCATTCTTTATCACTTTATCAATTCAGAGTGTATGCGAAACTCGGAACCTACATTCAATTCCAATAATTTAGTACCACTGCAGCACCTAGAACATTATCATTCTTTATCACTTAATCAATTCAGAGTGTATGCGAAACTCGGAACCTACATTCAATTCCAATAATTTAGTACCACTGCAGCACCTAGAACATTATCATTCTTTATCACTTTATCAATTCAGAGTGTATGCGAAACTCGGAACCTACATTCAATTCCAATAATTTAGTACCACTGCAGCACCTAGAACATTATCATTCTTTATCACTTAATCAATTCAGAGTGTATGCGAAACTCGGAACCTACATTCAATTCCAATAATTTAGTACCACTGCAGCACCTAGAACATTATCATTCTTTATCACTTAATCAATTCAGAGTGTATGCGAAACTCGAAACCTACATTCAATTCCAATAATTTAGTACCACTGCAGCACCTAGAACATTACCATTCTTTATCACTTTATCAATTCAGAGTGTATGCGAAACTCGGAACCTACATTCAATTCCAATAATTTAGTACCACTGCAGCACCTAGAACATTATCATTCTTTATCACTTAATCAATTCAGAGTGTATGCGAAACTTTGAAACCTACTCACAATTAATCATTTAGTACCACTGCAGCACCTAGAACATTATCATTCTTTATCACTTTATCAATTAAGAGTGTATGCGAAACTTCGGAACCTACATTCAATTCCAATTATTTAGTACCACTGCAGCACCTAGAACATTACTATTCTTTATCATTTTATCAATTCATAGTTTATGCGAAACTTCGGATCCTCCACTCAATTCCAATTATTTAGTACTACTGCAGCACCTAGAACATTATTATTCTTTATCACTTTATCAATTCAGAGTGTATGCGAAACTTCGGAACCTACACTCTTTCAATCATAGGGTCACATAATTTTTTTTTACAATTCATCATTCTTGTTAGATTTATTGAAGTGAAACCTTATTTATTACATGATATCTTTTTCTCTGAAGTTATTTTATTCTTCTCAGACCGTTTTTCTTTTATCTCTTAACTCTTGCAGTTTTTCCTTTGTCCGAAATAGCATCATGTAGTTGTTTTTCTTTTTATAATCGCGTTTATTTTTTTTTGTCTTTTTATGAAACCCTCGGTGTTGTGATTCGTCAGGACTGCAGGTCACGTATTATCTGGCGGTGTTTTTCCTTCATTCCTGCTTCCAAGGATGTTAAAACGTCTTGAGCTGTGTCGTATACAGAGGGCGAGGGTGAGGGTATATCTTGAAGAAGCTAGCGTCTCCACTTATTGTCACGTACAGGCAATCCCTTTCCAAGACACTAGACTCAGTAAAAAAAGAAATATATCTTCTTACGTCTGATATTATTATAAAGAATGTATGTCAACAAATATTATATATGTCTTTGAACTTTCAAAAAGGAAGAGAGGGTTTATGGTATATAGTTCTAAAATTTAACGGTAGTTCTTTCTTAAGATGGATACGATAATTGTATAGTGCTTTTCATAAGTCATAAGAAGTTGCTTTAAGATCGAATAGATAATGGTTTGATACTACTTAACAATATAATACAATCATAGGAAGTTGCTTTAAGGAAGAAAGGATTCATTGAGTTTGATAGTGCTAACAATCTACTAAAATCACAGGGAGTTGCTTTGGGGAAGAAAAGATTCAATGGGTTTGACAGTGCTTAACAATCTACTAAATCATAGGGAGTTGCTTTGAGGAAGAAAAGTTTCAATGGGTTTGATAGTGCTTAACAATCTACTAAAATCATATGTAGTTGCTTTGAGGAAGAAAGGATTCAATGGGTTTAATAGTGCTTAACAATCTACTAAATCATAGGGAGTTGCTTTGAGGAAGAAAGGATTCAATGGGTTTGATAGTGCTTAACAATCTACTAAAATCATAGGTAGTTGCTTTGAGGAAGAAAAGATTCAATGGGTTTGATAGTGCTTAACAATCTACTAAAATCATAGGAAGTTGCTTTGAGGAAGAAAAGATTCAATGGGTTTGATAGTGCTTAACAATCTACTAAAATCATAGGAAGTTGCTTTGGGGAAGAAAGGATTCAATGGGTTTAATAGTGCTTAACAATCTACTAAAATCATATGTAGTTGCTTTGGGGAAGAAAAGATTCAATGGGTTTGATAGTGCTTAACAATCTACTAAAATCATATGTAGTTGCTTTGGGGAAGAAAAGATTCAATGGGTTTGATAGTGCTTAACAATCTACTAAAATCATAGGAAGTTGCTTTATGGATAAAAGGATTCAATGGGTTTGATAGTGCTTAACAATCTACTAAAATCATAGGAAGTTGCTTTGAGGAAGAAAAGATTCAATGGGTTTGATAGTGCTTAACAATCTACTAAAATCATAGGTAGTTGCTTTGAGGAAGAAAAGATTCAATGGGTTTGATAGTGCTTAACAATCTACTAAAATCATATGTAGTTGCTTTGGGGAAGAAAAGATTCAATGGGTTTGATAGTGCTTAACAATCTACTAAAATCATATGTAGTTGCTTTGGGGAAGAAAAGATTCAATGGGTTTGATAGTGCTTAACAATCTACTAAAATCATAGGAAGTTGCTTTATGGATAAAAGGATTCAATGGGTTTGATAGTGCTTAACAATCTACTAAAATCATAGGAAGTTGCTTTAAGGAAGAAAGGATTCATTGAGTTTGATAGTGCTTAACAATCTACTAAAATCATAGGTAGTTGCTTTGAGGAAGAAAAGATTCAATGGGTTTGATAGTGCTTAACAATCTACTAAAATCATAGGAAGTTGCTTTGGGGAAGAAAGGATTCAATGGGTTTAATAGTGCTTAACAATCTACTATAATCATATGTAGTTGCTTTGGGGAAGAAAAGATTCAATGGGTTTAATAGTGCTTAACAATCTACTATAATCATATGTAGTTGCTTTGGGGAAGAAAAGATTCAATGGGTTTGATAGTGCTTAACAATCTACTAAAATCATAGGAAGTTGCTTTGAGGAAGAAAAGATTCAATGGGTTTGATAGTGCTTAACAATCTACTAAAATCATAGGAAGTTGCTTTGAGGAAGAAAGGTTTTAATGGGTTTAAAAGTGCTTAATAATCTACTACAATTATATGGAGTTGCTTTGAGGAAGAAAGGATTCAACGGCTTTGATAGTGAAGTGAGTTTGGAGAATATTCGATCTATCGATCAATATGGATACGATGAATTTACATTGCTTTATCTCCAATAGGGAGGAAAAGTAACTTTTCAGGGCCAGTTTATAGGTAATAATGTTGGTATTTTCATCCCCGTTCTTAAAAACGGGGAAATAATGTGAAATCAGAGAAATATTGTAAAAACGGGATTATAATCCACGTTCGCCAACCTAATTATTTTGTAAATAGTAGAGAATGAATGGCAAATGTAGTGAATTGATTGAAATCAGGTTGGCAACACTGCTTTAAAACTCCCAGCTGTATTTCGAGTCATTCTACGATGCTTTGTTTAGCTTTCGTTGAACTTTTTTGTATTACTTTAAAAGTGATTATTAATTGTTTTGAATAATTTATATTGTTTTATTTTTGTATTTAATTCGTTGAATAAAGAAATACAAATGTTTTCTTTATTGATTAAATCTTATACTGCGCTTTTTCTGGAGATAAAATGTTGTATGTACTTCGAGAATAATGCATTATTATTCCCTTGTTATAATTATCTCCCGAGGCGCAGTCGAGATTAATCCCTCGGCTTCGCCTCAGGATTTAGTTGCCTTGATTCCTTCGGCTTTACCTCAGGAATCAACTCAGTCACGCGGGAAATAATATCTTACATTATTCTCTAGGTGCATAAATAACTAGTTCACTTAAGGATTAACCAAAACCATAGGGATAGTCTAATGATTCAAAACGCATGCGCAACACTCTCTCGTGCATGATAAACTGGTGAAGGAGTTGTTTTTTCACATTCATATTTGCCGTTCAATTTTTTAATTTTACGTCAAATTTTAAAATATCTTAACTCTAAACTCTCTAATTAGTGCTCGAAAACTGTTCTTGTTAATATCATTTCTAGTTTGTTACTAAAATGAATAAGTTTTCCTTTTTAAAGTTTAATTCCGTAACAATTGTTTTAGTTTAAGTTAAGTTTCAGGTTCATTTGTGTAACCGTAGCGCCTAATCTAATAAACCTTTAGCCTTCCCTACTTCAGGAACGCCTTCCCTGAAAAGCTTTCCCTTTTCCCTTCGTTTTCGAAGGTTTATAACATTGTACTTTCCCTCAAGGTCCCCGTCTTTACTCATTCTATCTCCTTTTTCCCTTTTGTTCGATGGAAATCTTTAAGTGCTTTCCTTATGGGTAGCCTATATAATCCTATTAGAACACCAAACTTCTGGGGGGTCTAAAATGCTGAAGAACAATGGATTTACATTTTCCCAATATAGGTATTTAAGAGGGATTTTCACAAGTAGAATTTAGCAGTATTTGTATTGATATTAATCTTATTTTAATTAACAGCTTCTTTAATTTATTAGTTGGTTTGTAATCAAAATTAATACTAATAAATATTTACATAACAATTAATTCAACATACGTTAAACCCTCTCTTTAACGAATCTTGTTTCCTCTATTATAATTAAATGATTCGTTTTGTTTATATTTAAGTATCGTCCAGACTGCCGAACCGAACAGAGGAAACGAGCCGAGCATTGGTCTCTGCGCATGCCCAGTCTGAGATGCGCAGGCGCACTTTAGACTGGGCATGCGCAGAGGTTTGGCAGTCTGGACAAGGCTTTAATAGTATTGTCTATGAACAATGTTCATGAGGACCTTAATGGTTCTACATTCTGATTCTTTTTGTTTATATTGAAAGGGTTTTTATTATTATTATTACTGGTCTTATATTACTTTGCTTTGTAAGTTTCATCGCACCTTTCCGTTACCCCGATTTTGAACCACTTCCCGTGATTCAATCTTCCCCAAATTTTGCACATAGATACAACTAAGGTGAACAATACAGAAACCAAAATAATAATAATAAAAAAAAAAAGCGTCAAATTTATTTGCTTTTCAAGTTTCATCGCACACCTATTACCCCAATTTTGAACCACTTTCCGTCATCCAATCTTCCCCAAATTTTGCACATAGATACAACTAAGGTGAAGAATGCAGAAAAAAAAAAAAAAAAAATTGAAAATAAGACCAGTTTTGAAAAGTGGCATTTTTATATTAATTATTTTCTCTTAACTGCAGTATACAATACAGGTTGATTCATGTTTAATGTAGAAAATAGTCTGCCAATTAGTGTGGCACATAGCTTCCTCGCGTCCTATTTCGTATACATTAGTGATTTTATGCTTTTACAACCTATTTTTGTCAAATTTATTAAATCTGTCGAAATTGTTTTGATTTTGCTTCCGAGTTTACCGAAGGTAACGGAAGCTATGTGATCGTTCTGAATAACAAAATTTTGTATGTCTCCGATTTTTAAAAAATCCAAGACAGAAATCCAATTCAGACATGAGGGAACATTTTTGGTTCCGTGCCTGTCTGTCGGTCTGTCGCTCAATTTTTGTGAACCAACATATCTTAAAAACTACTCGTCTGATTTCAATGAAATTTGATTGGTAGGTCAGAATAAGCCCATTATTGGTCCCATATAAGTTAAACCTTCTCATTCATTTTTTTCTCTTCTACCTTTGCCATTCATTAAATTCAAAAGCTTGTTCCTAACTAACTTACTTCCTTACCTAATTTTCTTATCGTAAGGTAAGGGATTAAGTAGTTTGCGCCAAGCACTTACCACCATTATTGGTTCTCTTTTATCCTCTAATATCGCAATTTCATTATTAGACCACCTTTGCCATTTATTAAAGTCCAACGCTTGTCCCCTACCGGAAATCACTCTCTGAACTCCGATAATTTTCTCAACATCCCATTTTTAAGTCATAACCGACGGTAACTGTTATTGAAGTTGCCGAACTAAAATTATTTTAAAACGTTTTAAACGAGTGTTAATTATTGAATTAATTACAAACGATCGTAGTGTGAGAACTTTAAAGAATTCGTGGGATAATCAATCTTCAGTAATCCCGCATTTAAACGAATTACAGAGTTCGTTATTACAGCAACGAACGGTTTTTTTTATAACAATCTAAAACCAGGTTCTATCGAAAAATCCATAGAGTTCATTTGTTTATTAAAAATTAAGTATTCCTAACACTTCTTATTTTCTTATGCTTCCGAACTTACGGAAGGTAACGGAAGCTATGTGATGGTTCTGAAGAACGAAATATCATTCCAAGACAAAAATACGTTTGATTTTTTACTACGTTTTTATTAGCTTGCTTTCTTGTTTGTTTGTTTGTTTATTTGTCCGGTACAAATCTGGCAATCGATTTCTAACTAACTTCCCGAATAGCTAGATTTGAACACATTTGAAACTTTTAGCATAGCTCAGAACACGATGACAATGCATTATTTTAATACTTTTAGCCATCTTTCAGCAGAATTTAATTGGTTTTCAGCAAATTTTGCTGTACGGAAAGTTAGTTCGGAAAAAATCCGCAAGTTATTTTATTTGATTTGCCATGTCCCATATTTACGCAATCTTCATTTTGACGGGTCTCAAATTTGTGATAGATAAACATTGAATGACAGCAAAACAGGAAATATCGATTATATTATTTATATTATTTCAAATATATCGATGGCACGGTTTAGATTTGGTGTTAGGGAGATCCGTTGTACAAAGATTTGTCCTTTTATAGGTTTAAGATCAGCTCTCTAGATGGTAGTCATTTATGTGAAGTAAATACATTCGGAACCATTTTTTTTTTTCACTAACATTATATATCATATAACAATAACAATTATATTATCAACATTACATACGATTTAACAGAAAATTTAAAAACGTAGTATATAAAAAGTTCTTTTTATCTTGAAATTATATTTAGATTTTACTTTTGCATAATAATTCATGTTCTAAAAATTATTGATATTAAGGGTTGAAGAATGGGGAATTTTTTTGGCTAAGTTTAGTATATTGGCAACAGTGATTCCTTTAAAATCAAATCAGCTGATCGAATGAAAACAAAAACAGCTGATTTTTGTTTTTTAAAGTAAATTTAGATTTAAGTTTACGATGTAAGATGAGAATTGCAAATAAAAGAAAATTTGGTGTGCAGATTGGTAACAATGGAATTATTATATCAGCTGAACAAATAGTAGAAGAAGTGGATTTTATTTTTTGATAAAAATAACTTAGTTTAGATGTGAGTTCAAAATTCCATAAGATGAAAATCGAAAGTGAAAGGGAATTTGTTTTTGCTAGGGGGTGTAGATTGGTAACAATGGAATTATTATATCAGCTGATCACATTGGGGAAAAGACAGTTAAGATTAGATCAACGGTAAACAACTAGTTCTGTAAAGTGCTTCATGGTTCACATTTTTCTGGTATGTTTTATTTTTATCGATCTTTTTATCATTATTTTTTGATATATTACTCTGTTACAAATAATTTAACAGTTCATTAAATGAACAGCTATGTCTGTATTTTACTAAAGTATCTGTGTGACTCTTTCTCTAACCTAATCGCACTTACTTAGAGAATAAAAACTAACAACAAATTTGTTTATCAGACTATCAATGAGTTCGGGAATTAATCAAGATAGTGAATCAAACTAACAACGAGTTAGTGAATTAAACTAACAACAAGTTAGTGAATTAAACTGTTGTTGTTACTGAATCAAACTAACAAAGCGTTAGTAAATCAAACTAACAACGAGTTAGTGAATCAAACTAACAACAAGTTAGTGAATCAAACTAACAGCAAGTTAGTGAATCAAACTAACAGCAAGTTAGTGAATCAAACTAACAACAAGTTAGTGAATCAAACTAACAACAAGTTAGTGAATCAAACTAACAACAAATACAAGTTAGTGAATCAAACTAACAACAAATACAAGTTAGTGAATTAAACTGTTGTTGTTACTGAATCAAACTAACAAAGCGTTAGTAAATCAAACTAACAAAGCGTTAGTAAATCAAACTAACAAAGCGTTAGTAAATCAAACTAACAACGAGTTAGTAAATAAACTAACAACAAGTTAGTGAATCAAACTAACAGCAAGTTAGTGAATCAAACTAACAACAAGTTAGTGAATCAAACTAACAACAAATACAAGTTAGTGAATCAAACTAACAACAAATACAAGTTAGTGAATCAAACTAACAACAATTTAGTGAATCAAACTAACAACTAGTTAGTGAATCAAACTAACAACAAGTTAGTGAATCAAACTAACAACAAGTTAGTGAATCAAACTAACAACTAGTTAGTGAATCAAACTAACAGCAAGTTAGTGAATCAAACTAACAACAATTTAGTGAAATAAACTAACAAGTTAGTGAATCAAACTAACAACAAGTTAGTGAATCAAACTAACAACAATTTAGTGAAATAAACTAACAAGTTAGTGAATCAAACTAACAACAAATACAAGTTAGTTAATCAAACTAACAACAAGTTAGTGAATCAAACTAACAACAAATACAAGTTAGTTAATCAAACTAACAACAAGTTAGTGAGTCAAACTGTTGTTGTTACTGAATCAAACTAACAAAGCGTTAGTAAATCAAACTAACAACGAGTTAGTGAATAAACTAACAACAAATACAAGTCAGATAATTAAACTAGCAACAAGTTAGTGAATCAAACTAATAACAATTTAGTGAATCAAACTAACAACAATTTAGTGAATAAACTAACAATAAGTTAGTGAATTAAACAAATAGCGGGTTAGAGAATCATACTGGCAAGACTGCAAACAAAAAGCAGCTGATTGAATCCAACTAACATCGAAATATTGAATGAAACTGAGATCGAGTTAGTCAATCAAAAAACAAATAAGTGAATTAAACTAACAACGGGTTAGTACCTATAGCCATTTTAAGAGTAAAATAACCTTACTAAACATCTCACATCTTCTTTGTTTACTTACCTTTAACCATTTTAAAAGTAAAATCACATCACTAAACACAAGATCTAAGACCTCCTATGTTTTACTTACCTTTAGCTATTAACATCACTAAACACAAGATCTAAGACCTCCTATGTTTTACTTACCTTTAGCTATTAACATCACTAAACACAAGATCTAAGACCTCCTATGTTTTACTTACCTTTAGCTATTAACATCACTAAACACAAGATCTAAGACCTCCTATGTTTTACTTACCTTTAGCTATTAACATCACTAAACACAAGATCTAAGACCTCCTATGTTTTACTTACCTTTAGCTATTAACATCACTAAACACAAGATCTAAGACCTCCTATGTTTTACTTACGTTTAGCTATTAACATCACTAAACACAAGATCTAAGAACTACTATGTTTTACTTACCTTTAGCTATTAACATCACTAAACACAAGATCAAAGACCTCCTATGTTTTACTTACCTTTAGCTATTAACATCACTAAACACAAGATCTAAGACCTCCTATGTTTTACTTACCTTTAGCTATTAACATCACTAAACACAAGATCTAAGACCTCCTATGTTTTACTTACCTTTAGCTATTAACATCACTAAACACAAGATCTAAGACCTCCTATGTTTTACTTACCTTCAGCTATTAACATCACTAAACACAAGATCTAAGGCCTCCTATGTTTTACTTACCTTTAGCTATTAACATCACTAAACACAAGATCTAAGACCTCCTATGTTTTACTTACCTTTAGCTATTAACATCACTAAACACAAGATCTAAGACCTCCTATGTTTTACTTACCTTTAGCTATTAACATCACTAAACACAAGATCAAAGACCTCCTATGTTTTACTTACCTTTAGCTATTAACATCACTAAACACAAGATCTAAGACCTCCTATGTTTTACTTACCTTTAGCTATTAACATCACTAAACACAAGATCAAAGACCTCCTATGTTTTACTTACCTTTAGCTATTAACATCACTAAACACAAGATCTAAGACCTCCTACGTTTTACTTACCTTTAGCTATTAACATCACTAAACACAAGATCTAAGGCCTCCTATGATTTACTTACCTTTAGCTATTAACATCACTAAACACAAGATCTAAGACCTCCTACGTTTTAATTACCTTTAGCTATTATCATCACTAAACACAAGATCTAAGACCTCCTACGTTTTACTTACCTTTAGCTATTAACATCACTAAACACAAGATCTAAGACCTCCTACGTTTTACTTACCTTTAGCTATTAACATCACTAAACACAAGATCTAAGACCTCCTACGTTTTACTTACCTTTAGCTATTAACATCACTAAACACAAGATCAAAGACCTCCTATGTTTTACTTACCTTTGGCTATTAACATCACTAAACACAAGATCTAAGACCTCCTATGTTTTACTTACCTTTAGCTATTAACATCACTAAACACAAGATCTAAGACCTCCTACGTTTTACTTACCTTTAGCTATTAACATCACTAAACACAAGATCAAAGACCTCCTATGTTTAACTTACCTTTGGCTATTAACATCACTAAACACAAGATCTAAGACCTCCTACGTTTTACTTACCTTTAGCTATTAACATCACTAAACACAAGATCTAAGACCTCCTACGTTTTACTTACCTTTAGCTATTAACATCACTAAACACAAGATCTAAGACCTCCTACGTTTTACTTACCTTTAGCTATTAACATCACTAAACACAAGATCTAAGGCCTCCTATGTTTTACTTACCTTTAGCTATTAACATCACTAAACACAAGATCTAAGACCTCCTACGTTTTACTTACCTTTAGCTATTAACATCACTAAACACAAGATCTAAGACCTCCTACGTTTTACTTACCTTTAGCTATTAACATCACTAAACACAAGATCTAAGACCTCCTACGTTTTACTTACCTTTAGCTATTAACATCACTAAACACAAGATCTAAGACCTCCTATGTTTTACTTACCTTTAGCTATTAACATCACTAAACACAAGATCTAAGAACTCCTATGTTTTACTTACGTTTAGCTATTAACATCACTAAACACAAGATCTAAGACCTCCTATGTTTTACTTACCTTTGGCTATTTCAAAAGTAAAATAACATCATTAAACATAAGATCTAAGATCTACTATGTTTATATAACTTACCTAGAGCTACTTTAAGAGTAAAATGACATCACTAAACATAAGATTTACTATGTTTTACATACCTTTAGCTATTAACATCACTAAAACAAAACACAGGATCTAAGATCTATGTACTATGTTTTACAAACCTTTAGCTATTTTAAGAATAAAATAACATCGCACTAAACACAAGATCTAAGATCTACTATGTTTTCCTTTTCCTTTAGCCATTTTAGTAAAATATAACATCACTAAACTCAAGGTCACTTAATTCTACTTTCTCTACAACTTTAAACATAATTTTTTTCTAGCGTCATTTGTTCAACTTGACTGTCCTTTTAAACCGATGCATCAAGGTCAGACAAAAAAAAGAGAGAAAAAAGTTAGTCACGTAATTGAATTCAATTGATTCTAAACGAGTCTAATTTACATATCTTTGGCTTCATTTTTCTTTTTTTTTAATTGGTCGACAGTTTTTCCCCCTTTCTCCTCTTAGTCCCGCATTCTATTTTGAACTTTGAACTCATCCCTAGTTTTTAGTTTGCTTTATTAAATGGTTTATAATTGATGGTGTCAGCATTTAAAATACCTCTTCGGTAATACGGGTAAAATAGTATATACGCTATTTATTAAAACGTTATTATAAAACGTTATTTTATACACTACAGGAAATAATTTGAAAAATATTTCACGAACCTAAGAATAAGGGAGAAGAAATATTACTCTCTACTATCAAATTTATAAACTATTATATATCTCAATGCGTCTTTAAGTAACTATATTATACAAAGCTACTTATAGTCCAGGAGATAGCGTGCAAAAAAGTGTCTGACTAACATCAAGCTAGAATTTTGTATACAAGTCTTTTAGTGCCTTTAATCTTTAAGAGGGGTCCACTTATGATTTGGAGTAATATTTGAATAACTATCTTATCAAGGGACAAACTTACATTAACTTGATTTTCGGTCTACTAATTAATTTTGTACTCAGGATCATGAAAATCACACTCTCCACCATAATTGGCGCAGGACATGGCCGCTCTCCACCGGTTTATTTTTTTTTAAATGCCTATTGTCAAGCTATGTCCCGCAGACGAACTTAGTCAACCATATATTCTTAAAAGGCACTAAAAGATTAACTTGTATACAAAATTCTAGCTTGATGTTAGTCAGACAATTTTTAGCAGGCTATCTCCTGGACTATTATTTAGGTAGATTTCATTACTTTTTTTCTAAGAAAAAATGTAGAAACATTTATTATTAAGTAAGTTACTTTTATAATTCTTATCTATTGTAGTTCTTTAGGTAGGTAACATTTAGGCTACATGTTTTAGCTAGTAGTTATTAGGTAGATTTCGTTTTGACTATTCTTCTTAACTTGTAGTTCTGTGGAAAGTTTTGTTTAGTAAACAATTCTTAGCAAGTGAATCTTAAGTTGATTTAGTTTTGACTATAATTCTTAACTTGTAGTTCTTGGGATAGGTTTGTTTAGTGTACAATTCTTAGCGAGTGAATCTTAAGTTGATTTAGTTTTGACTATAATTCTTAGCTTGTAGTTCTTGGGATAGGTTTGTTTAGTGTACAATTCTTAGCGAGTGAATCTTAGTAGATTTCGTTTTGACTATAATTCTTAGCTTGTAGTTCTTAGAAGAGTTTTGTTTAGTATACAATTCTTAGCTATAGTGAATCTTAAGGCTCTACTGCCCTTTGAGGTTAAGAAAAACAGTAAAATTAAAATTATATTGGTTCTAAGCAAGATATCAAAAATCTAATCACTGAAATCATCATTGAAATGGCGCCTGTACTATTTATCATAGGAAGTTGAAATTGGGCTCAAATTGTGCAGAATTAAAATTAGGAATGAAGCCTGTGATTAGATTTTTGATATCTTGCTTAGAACCAGTATAATTTTAATTTTACTGTTTTTCCTAACCTCAAGAAGCGGTAGAGCCTTAAGTATATTTTGTTTCCACTATAATTCTTAACTTGTTGTTCTTGGAAGAGTTTTGTCTAGTATACAATTCTTAGCTAGTGAATCTTAAGTAGATTTCGTTTGGACTATAACTCTTAGCTTGTAGTTCTTTGGAAAGTTTTGTTTAGTATACAATTCTTAGCTAGTGAATCTTAAGTAGATTTCGTTTGGACTATAACTCTTAGCTTGTAGTTCTTTGGAAAGTTTTGTTTAGTATACAATTCATAAGTAGATTTCGTTTGGACTATAACTCTTAGCTTGTGGTTCTTTGGAAAGTTTTGTTTAGTATACAATTCTTAGCTAGTGAATCTTAAGTAGATTTCGTTTGGACTATAACTCTTAGCTTGTAGTTCTTTGGAAAGTTTTGTTTAGTATACAATTCTTAGCTAGTGAATCTTAAGTAGATTTCGTTTGGACTATAACTCTTAGCTTGTAGTTCTTTGGAAAGTTTTGTTTAGTATACAATTCATAAGTAGATTTCGTTTTGACTATAATTCTTAGCTTATAGTTATTAAGAGAGGTTTCATTTGGTCTACAATCTATCGCTATAGGAGGTATTGAATAGGTTTTGCTTAGGCTACTAATTCTTAGCTATTAGTTTATTATATAATTCTTTATTAGTATGTTGCTCTTTGGTATTTCTTGTTTAGGCTATAATTCTTTGATATGTTTTGTTTTGTTTATTATTCTAAACTTGTTCATAGTAAAGTTTTAGATATTTTGATGGACAAATGTCTAGCTCCCGACGTTTGGCACAGAGTTTTTTAACATTAAAAAATAAACCTTTATTTCCATCATTTTTAAAAAAAAACCGACAACATACAAAATATAAGCTAATCTTATGATGCACCCCTAAGTATAAGCAAAGCTTGAGGAAAGGGTGACTTTGGCTCTAAAAAAAGTAGTAATAGAGAGAGTAGTAATTAGTGTGGCACATAGCTTCCTCGCATCCTATCATGTACTTTATTGTTATATTAACATTAAAGTTTTATTACTTTATTGTTATATTGTGTATTGTGTAAGAACAATTAACATTTTTTAGCGATCTTTAACACTTTATAGGGGTGTCGCTGTAGGTTTTACTAAAAAATTGTATTTGAAAAAAATGTTTGTCTCATTGAATAGATGAAGTTAGATTTTTTCCCCGACCTAAAATTCCAATTTTAAATTTAAAGTTCACGTTTACGCGAGCGTTGCTCGTGAACGCTTGGACGGATAACGTTGTCCAACGAACTCGTCCTGAGCATTGGTAAAATGAACATGTCTACTAAATTTCATCAAAATCGGTCGACTTTTACTCAAGGTATCGTCGCACGTCTCATAATTCGCGGACACACAGACCGACAGACAGACAGACAGACAGACCGACAGACAGACACGAGGCCAAAAATGTTCCCTGATGTCTGAAACGGATTTCTGTCTTGGAATTTTTGAAATCGGAGGCATAAAAGTTTTTCGTTCTCAAAAGTGAACACAATGCTTCCGTTACCTTCGGTAAGCTCGGAAGCAAAAATCAAAAAACAAGAATCAAGAATTTATTTAAACTAATTCATTTAACATTGTTACAACTTTAAAACAATATGATAACATCAAACATTTTGTTTTCCGGTAAAATCCGCGTCACGAAGGGGTTCAAGTCCGACGTTTCGCTTCCACTACTGGAAAATATACTTATTCTCTCCAGTCGTCAGTATATCTTGTGTTTGCTTCGAGTCAACATCACGATGCACCACACCCCTGAAGATGCTTCCAGTAGAGGAAGCGAAACGTCGAACTTCAACCCCTTCGAGACTCGGATTTTACCGTAAAACCAACTGATAACGAGCCAACCCGCGGAAGTCTACACTCACTAAGTTAATATGAAAACTTTCAAAGATACTTCTATTCTAGAAATCAAACGACAACTTAGATATGCTGTCCTTACCGGAATAATTTAAAACTTGACGGTATAACCAGCCGCGGAAGTCTTCTTAATAATACTAGTTGTTGTACATATTAAGTAAAACATACCGGAAGAGATTTATAGACTTAAACGTAACTAGACAAGCGAGTAAGAAGTGAGATTGTTGCACATGCGCACTTGTTCTACTTGTTTTCTCTCTATTTATTGGTCGAAGTTCTTTTACTATTGATTTATGATGATAAAGAACTCTCTATTAAGATAAATTCCAAGTTTCTTTATATTAAATTCAAGATCTTCAGAAAGCTTTGACACTTATCTATTTATTTATTACTTATTACTTACTTTTATTTTATTTTTAATAAAAAACGTGTATAATATATTTCCTGTATTTAAGTACATTGTCACATGCATTTCTAACTTTCATAAAATATACGATTTGACTTATAAATTAGCATAACTATATGGATAACGACTATTAATTAAATTATAGTGGTACGAAAGACATGCGCAGTATTGTTTATTGCAATAGTTAAAGAAACATGTGCAGTATAATTACTGTTGTAGTATACAAAAGACATTCGTTGTGTAGTTATTGCTATATAGTTGAAGAGGCACGCGCTGTATAATTACTGTAGTAGTGCGAA
Organism: Gerris lacustris; assembly: GCA_951217055.1. NCBI lineage: Eukaryota > Metazoa > Arthropoda > Insecta > Hemiptera > Gerridae > Gerris > Gerris lacustris. Next base: position 32,446,842 of record OX578286.1, read on the forward strand.
AGACATGCGCACTGTAGTTATTGCAAAAGTTGAAGAGACATGCGCAGTATAATTACTGGAGTAGTATGAAAGACATGCGCAGTACAATTACTGCAGTAATGTGAAAGACATGCGCAGTATAGTTATTGTAATTTGTTGGAGATTCTAATAAGTTTAGCTCTTTTTGTAAAAGATATGAGTCAGAGTTTTTGTGAATCCCATAGTTTTGAACTTATTACAGCGATTATTATCAGGGATTTGCTCAATGAAAGTCATTATCAACTCAAAACTCCCTTGATAATGATATCCCGGTAATAAGTTTGAAACATCGGGATTAACACAACCTCAGTCGTGGACTCCTCCTAAAGATCTATACTTATTAAGCTTAGTCTACACAATTGTATCAGATCTGCGTATCCATGATACGTGATCATGACCGTGACCATTTTACTGTATGAAACTTGTGTCAATCAAAATGCTACAAAGATCAGACAAAAGACAAAGATCGGATCTTTTACCTCCAAGAGTCGTTATCTGCCCGACACATCAAAGGATGATACACGGAAAAGATGCGGACAGTCTGGAAGATGCCGAATCATTTCGGTGATCACTGCGTAAATAGATACTGCAAACTAACATTGGAATCTCCAGTGGCCAAGAAGCATAAAGTGATAGCTAACCTTTCTTGAATTAGGATTGCTTTTCTAAATGTTTTGTATCGTTTTTCTTAATGCTTCCTCGATAATAGGTGTTAAAATTCAGAGGGTGAAATACAGTTACAAAATATTGTATTGCTTACTTACTGGTTGGGATTTCAAATCCTGTTATAAATTTGCAGCTCCATTAGTCTGTCGATTGATTATAGTTTTCATCCACCCCCTGAGCCAACATTTATTGCACTGAGATTGCTTTTCTAAATGTTTCGATTTATAAATTATAAAATCGCTGTAATAACTACGTATACATGGTGGAGTTAGAAATGAGACAAAATTAAAAGTAACTAACTATATGTACTAGCGGAGTTAAATGAAAATCTTTTTATTATCTTTGAAGCGAGCGTCTTTCAATAAATAATGTATTTTATATTGAGAATAAATATTGAGAATATAAATAAATTATTTATATTGGTAATGATAAATTTATAGTTAAAGTAGATGGTTGTAGAACGAAAAAGAAGTGTCCTCCTAGGCCCCGTCGGCATATTACTCCAATTAAATATTAAAATAAAAAATATAAATCATTAACTCACAAAAACTTCTGCTTGTATCAGGTTGAAATGTTACATGCTTGTTTCAATTGTACTGTAGGTGATGTATACAAAGTTTCATTTAAATCTTTACGTTAGAACGTAAGATATCGGTAAAAACGTTGTTTTCTTTATTTTAATCGGTTTAGACCGCTTTAATAAATTTAGCGATCTTTATCACTTCATAGTAGTGTCGGTGTTCGTTTCACTAAAATAAATTATTTATAAAAGTTGTTTGTCTCATTAAATTGATGAAGTTAGAATTTTTTCCCGTCCAAAAATTCCAATTTTAGATTCGAAGCTTACGTTTACGCGAGCGTTGCGCGTGAACGCTTGGGCGGATAACGTTGTCCAACGAACTTGTCCCTGACATTAGCAAAATGAACATGTGTACCAAATTTCAACTAAGTCGGTCAACTTTTACACAAGTTATCGCCATCGGTAGATTTCGTGACGGATTTTGCGTGATGGTGATTTTGTGACGGTGATTTTGGTCGTTTTTTCCGGATTCACTCCCGGGCTCCAGAACGTGCCATAAGGAACTTCGTTCCAAAATTGTATTACCCACCTGCTGATGGAATTTTAACTCCTGTTATAAATTTGCATCTCCATAAGTTTGTGTATAAATTATATTTTTCATCCACCACTTCCGTAACCTTCTCGAGTTACTTTCAATGATGCATTGCATATAAATGTAACACACTGCAGCCAACTGCTATTTTAGTTACATAACAGCTGGTATTCTCATTAAGCGAGACCTAACACTAAAGATACAGGACTCACGTTGGGAATCTGATAAAAGATCGCCATTATCATACACTGATTTCATGCAGGTCCAAATTGCGTTATCACCTCGATCAAGAGACATGCTCAGTATAATCTGCGTAGCAAGATCTCGATCATAATACGTGAATCTCTTGTATCAAATTTGATACAAGAGTAGACCCAATCTTTAGATCCTTGCTACGGATACCTGCTCTATAGAAATTTTTTTCTATTATCAAGGTTAATGATCAAAACCTTTAAGAATCAAATGGATTAACGCTATTTTTATAAACAGGTAAAAAAAGAACTACAAATCTTACAATATTACTTGATACGCTTTTAAACCTCCATAAATGGTGATTATCTCGTTATGTACTCCGGTATTTAACACTTCATGTACAATGTACAACAAGGTCGCCCACCTTCGTCTAGCTTTGGCTTGAGACTTCGCCTATAAGCTAAAAACAGACTATTTTTCTATCTTCTAAACAGCTTTTTCCAACCATTTATTGCAATTGCAAGTAGTTCGAACTTGTTTGTCTCGTTTCTTTCTTCTTTTTTTCTTTTCATAGTGTTATCTTGTCCTTCGAAAGTATAATTAAATAAAACAAGCTCCTTCATTTTTTTCTCTCTCTCTAATCTCTTTTGACTTTATAAAGACAAATAAAATAAATATATATATATATATAATCATAAAATTAAAAGTTGTTTTCCGCATTCTTGAATAGAAGTTTTTTGTTGTTTTTTTTAAATAAAAAATAAAAAACTGATCTACTTTTTGTAATAAGCTCATGCAAATGCATTATTTTAGAATACCGATTTCTCTTTTTTACTTTTTTCTGTTTTTACATCTGTTTATTTTTTTTTTTCAACTTGAAACCAAAACGTATTGTTACTTTTTTAGATTGTTACTCCCTCTATGTTATAGTTTTTTTTTTTAGAATATAAATGACTTTGACTAATTAACTATTAAGACAAAGGGATGTTTAGACTAATATACTTTGGGACATATCACAAAGGAATATCACACTTCTGTTTTTATAAGGGGAGTAAAAGTATAAAGAAGAACATACCGTACACCTTCTTTAGATTGTTACTCCTCTGTTTTTTTAAGGGGAGAAGTGCCAACGAATTAATACTTTGTAGTTTTATGACCATGAAAATAATATTCTCTTGTATTTTAATCAGAAAGTTGTTATTTGTGTGATTAAATGTAACAATAATTTTTAACTTTCACTCATGGTCTTAATTATAGGCATCAGTAATACATATTAAGAGCATAGAACAGGGGACCGAGTGTCCATGGCGCTCGAAAGAAAGAGCAAAACCCTCGAAATTGGGCTAATTTTTCTTCTCTCACCGTCCCCTACCCGGGGGCATATCAATGTCACGGTTTAGATTTGGTTATGGCGAGATCCTTTGTACAGAGATTTCCTTCCTTTTATGTATTAAAGATTGACTGCTTGTTGGATTTCACATCGATGGATTGGGCGCGATAGTGAATTTTCCGTGGCCACCTCCTAGCCCTTAATGTCTGGGTTTTAGACGGCTCAATTGATCTATGAGAATCAATGAAATTGAAACATGACTGAATAACTGAATCAATGAAATTTAATCATAACTGAATCGGCACTTCTTTAGATTGTTACTCCCCTTATAAAAAACTGAGGGGAGTAACTATCTAAAGAAGGTTTACGGAATGTTATTCTTTTGACTGTTAACTCCCCTTATAAAAACAGAAGTGTGATATTCCTTTGTCCCAAAGTTCATTGGACTAAACATCCCTTTGTCTTAATAGTTATTTATTCTGTCATTCATGTTCTAAAAAAACATAGGGGGAGAACCTGAATCAATGAAATTGAAACACGACTGAATCAATGAAATTGAAACACGACTGAATCAGGGAAATTGAAACTCGACTGAATCAATGAAGTTGAAACACGACTGAATCAATGAAATTGAAACACGACTGGAATCAATGAAATTGAAACACGACTAAATTAATTAAATTTAAACACGACTGAATAAAGAGCAATTTACAAATTAAGTTTGCAACATTAAATTAAAGTAAATGGAATTGATTCATTGCATTTTCAAATAATGGTTCAAGCAATTCATTGCTGCAGATATTTAAAAACAGAAGGTACACAAGCCTAGAACATTATTAATTTTTTCACCTCTAAAGTATATATATTATATTGGTTGGCCATGAAATATTTCTAAGATTTGTATTTAGGATTTAGAAACAGTTAACTGTAATAAGTCATTTTGAAATTTACTTAACAAAAAAAGGTCTGACAGAAAAGAAGATTAGAAAAATCCCTTACCTTAATCTTTAGTAGGAAAGCCCTATCCCCTCCTTATCTACCTACAGCTGAGTAGGTAAAGAGGGGACCAATTTGTTCGATCTCTAGTATTTGCCCTTTACCTTCCCAGACCCTTAAGGATTCAATTACAGCTCTTTCCTTCATATCCTTCCCTTTTTACATCAAAAAAATAAAAATGTAAGTTATCACTTGTATTTTTGAATTTTTTTTTCTTCTCAAAATTTGTATTGTATGTTATTTGTTCAATTAGGTTTTCGTTTTCATGAAATAGTGAATTTTGTTTTATAGTGTTTTTGGTATTAAAACCCCCTTTTTTTTAAATAAACAAGTCGTGTTTTTAACATTAAAACCTCCTTTTTGAAATAAACAAGTCGTGTTTTTAATATTATAACCCCCTTTTTTTTAAATAAATAAGTCGTGTTTTTAACATTAAAACCTCTTTTTATTTAATAAACAAGCCATGTTTTTAACATTAAAACCCTCTTTTGTAATAAACAAGTTGTGTTTTCAACATTAAAACCCCCTTTTAAAATAAACAAGTCGTGTTTTTAACATTAAAACCCCCTTTTTTTTTAAATAAATAAGTCGTGTTTTTAACATTAAAACCTCTTTTTATTTAAATAGCAAGCCATGTTTTTAACATTAAAACCTCTTTTTATTTAAATAACAAGCCATGTTTTTAACATTAAAACCCTCTTTTATAGTAAACAAGTTGTGTTTTCAACATTAAAACCCTCTTTTATAATAAACAAGTTGTGTTTTCAACATTAAAACCCTCTTTTATAATAAACAAGTTGTGTTTTCAACATTAAAACCCTCTTTTATAATAAACAAGTTGTGTTTTCAACATTAAAACCCTCTTTTATAATAAACAAGTTGTGTTTTCAACATTAAAACCTTCTTTTATAATAAACAAGTTGTGTTTTCAACATTAAAACCCTCTTTTATAATAAACAAGTTGTGTTTTCAACATTAAAACCCTCTTTTATAATAAACAAGTTGTGTTTTCAACATTAAAACCCTCTTTTATAATAAACAAGTTGTGTTTTCAACATTAAAACCTTCTTTTATAATAAACAAGTTGTGTTTTCAACATTAAAACCCTCTTTTATAATAAACAAGTTGTGTTTTCAACATTAAAACCCTCTTTTATAATAAACAAGTTGTGTTTTCAACATTAAAACCATCTTTTATAATAAACAAGTTGTGTTTTCAACATTAAAACCCTCTTTTTAAATAAACAAGTTGTGTTTTCAACATTAAAACCCTCTTTTTAAATAAACAAGTTGTGTCTTCAACATTAAAACCATCTTTTTAAATAAACAAGTTGTGTTTTCAACATTAAAACCATCTTTTATAATAAACAAGTTGTGTTTTCAACATTAAAACCCTCTTTTTAAATAAACAAGTTGTGTTTTCAACATTAAAACCCTCTTTTATAATAAACAAGTTGTGTTTTCAACATTAAAACCATCTTTTATAATAAACAAGTTGTGTTTTCAACATTAAAACCCTCTTTTTAAATAAACAAGTTGTGTTTTCAACATTAAAACCCTCTTTTTAAATAAACAAGTTGTGTCTTCAACATTAAAACCCTCTTTTTAAATAAACAAGTTGTGTTTTCAACATTAAAACCATCTTTTATAATAAACAAGTTGTGTTTTCAACATTAAAACCCTCTTTTTAAATAAACAAGTTGTGTTTTCAACATTAAAACCCTCTTTTTAAATAAACAAGTTGTGTCTTCAACATTAAAACCCTCTTTTTAAATAAACAAGTCGTGTTTTTAACATTAAAACCCTCTTTTTAAATAAACAAGTCGTGTTTTTAACATTAAAACCTCCCTTAAATAAACAAATCGTATTTTCAACATTAAAACCCTTTTAGCGAATTTTCAAAGAAAATTACGCTATTGCAATGGCTTCAAAATTTTTGTAATGCGAATTTTTGAAAAATTTTTCCATGGAAATCCGTTTTAGACCATTCTGAATCGATTCCTAAAATTTAACACTTTTTTTATGTATGTATGTATATATGTATGTATATATGTATGTATATATGTATATATGTGTCACTCCAGACGATATCTCCCCTTAGAATGCACTTAAAAATTTCAAACAAATTTTAAAATGTCAATAATATCAAAAGAAAGGATGAGTTCGTTGGCCAGAATTTTTGGAGTCCATTTAGGGGTCAAATTTTGACCATATAGTGTTTTTTCCATTTTACCCCCCTTTTATGTGAAAATATGATAAAAGTGTAAATAACAACAATTACTGTACTCTTAAAGAGCTTTCCAACGACATGCATCTTGAAGGGTAAATACTATTTTGACTTTTGTACCCCGTACCCCTGTGTACCAATTTTTTTTTTTCACCCGAGCAAATTCTAAACCAAAATTTTCCTATATTATCATAAGCCAATAAAACGCAGATTTCTTTGAAAATTCGCTCATTAAGTCATGGTGCATGACTGGACTTTTTTTACTGGTCTTTGTAAGTTTCATCGCACACCTATTACGCCAATTTTGAACCACTTCCCGTCTTTCAATCTTCCCCAAATTTTGCACATGGAAACAATTTAGGTGAAGAATACAGAAACCAAAAAAAAAGAGGTGGTTAAAGATGTTGTAGAGGTATGTTGAAAATAAGACCAGTTTTTAGAAAATGGTATTTTTAAATAAACATGCCGTGTTTTTTTACATTAAACCCCCTTTTTAGTAAACCACCATGTCGTGTTTTTAATCAAAAAGTCGTTCTTCATCATTAAACTATACTCCAATAAATATATTTTAAATAAATAATAACTATGCTCTTCTCTATTCCATGTCGTTTTCTCCTGTTTTTTTTTTTTTTTTTTTTTTTTTTTTTTTTTTTTTTTTTACAATTGTATATTTTTTTCAATCTTGAACCTTCTTTAGAAAAAGCGTATATTGTTCATAAGATTATTTGACCTAACTTATTTAACGTATATTGTACGAATAGCTATAGCGTTGGCATACGCGGCCACAATCTCCTAATCAAATACCTCTTCGAGGAATCCGCGTTAGATATTTTTCGAATCCCGACATTCAACCTATTAATAGTAATCATTCAATATAGTCTATAGACCATTAGTTCTTATCAGTATTCCACGTAGAGTACTCGTACTCCGCGAACTTCTAAGTATTCCGCGAAACTATTAAGGAGTGAGTGGATAGTATTATAAATTTCGGATAAGACGCAGTGATTTATATATGACAGATAATTCATAATAAAAAATAAATACATCTCCTTGCATTTTGTAGAACCTATGTGTACTTGTACACAAGTCGTATTTTTAACATTAAAATCCCTCCTTTTTACTTTCTCATAGAGAAAGTAAAAGAGAAAGTATTGTGATGGCGCGAAAATTCGATTTTGAGATTTTAATGGATATACACGTTTTGAGGTCCCCTGAGTCCAAAAAAGTGGTTTTTAAAAAATGTCTGTCTGTCGTCTGTCTGTGCAGACGCCTGGAGCCTAAACTACTGGGCCGATTTTAACGAAATTTGGCATACATGTTCAGAAAAATCATACCCGGAGGCAAAATCGAGAAATGAATTTTAGCTCCAAATTTGGGGGCGCTACCCCCCAAAAACTCTGAAAAAACGTGAAAAAAAAATATTTCTCGAAAACGGTTCCGACGATTTTGATTAAAAAATTCTAAAATGTAGTCCATTTAAATACGGATCCAATGATATAAGCAGTTTTCCCGGGAAAAATCTAGTTCCTGAGAAAATAGCTTAAAACGTGGACGAAGAGATCCCGGGTTCGATTCCCCGCCCTGGAGAAGTTATTTTTATGTTAAATTTTGATATAATTTTCAATAATAATTAAAAGTACTTACAAAAACTAATAAATGGAATACATTGGCTAAGTAATTATGAACTTGTATATGAGAAAGTTTGTCTGAGTTGTCTCGGACCGATTTTTTTTTAAATAAACAATCGTCTTTTTAACATTAAAACCCCCTTTTTATATAATCAAGTCGTGTTTTTAACCCCTTTGTTAAATAAACAAGTCGTGTTTTTTTTTAACAACCTCCTTCATTGTTTTTTTATTTTTGACCCTTTTCTTAAATAAAAAAGTTTTTTAACATTAAAATCCCCCCTTTTTTTAAGAAACAAGCGTTTTTACATTAATACCCCCCTTATTTTAAATACATATTTAACTATGCTCTAAAGAAGGCAGTAAGTAGATTCAACAATCTACTTATTGCCTTCTATATTCCATCTCATTTTCTCCAATATAATTATGATTTCTTTCAATCTTAAACCCTTATCAGAGCTCAATAATTAAATCCTTAATTTTTGATTCTACAATTATTTTTATCTTCACGCCTTTACATTGTTTTTATAAACAAACTTTTTTGTTTTTACTAAGAAGGTTGAAATGTTGGATCCCCTTCTATATCATCAGTTTTACTCTGCTATTGGTCAATTTAGGTTAGATATTTACCCTAGTTAAACCAATAACGAGGAGTTGATGAGTTGTACTCCATTTATATTAGTTTTTACTCTGTTGCTATTGGTTCAGTTAGGGTTGATATTTACCCTTTGATGGACCAATAACAGAGTTATACCTGTGCCTATTCTCACTAGAAGTTGCGTGCTTTTTAACTTTACATTTTTTTTACACATACATTCAGCAAATATCATCCAATACTGAAAGCCTCAAGTGAATATACACGACACAACGCTAGCCAGACTTAAGTTCGATATTATCTCTGACAAAAAGTATAGAGTAGCGGACAAGTTAAGCAAAAGGAAAGATGAAAGTATATAAAAAATAGACTGCCAATTAGTGTGGCTCATAGCTTCCTCGCATCCTATCATGTACTTTATTGTTATATTAACATTAAAATTATTGTTATATTACTTCATTGTTAAATTGTTTACTGTGTAAAAACAATTAATGGTTTTAGCGATCTTTAACACTTCATAGTGGTGTCGCTGTTGGTTTTACTAAAAAATGGTATTTGAAAAAAATGTTTGTCTCATTGAATAGATGAAGTTAGATTTTTTCCGTGCAAAAAAGTGTCTGACTAACATCAAGCTAGAATTTTGTATACAAGTCTTTTAGTGCCTTTAATCTTTAAGAGGGGTCCACTTATGATTTGGAGTAATATTTGAATAACTATCTTATCAAGGGACAAACTTACATTAACTTGATTTTCGGTCTACTAATTAATTTTGTACTCAGGATCATGAAAATCACACTCTCCACCATAATTGGCGCAGGACATGGCCGCTCTCCACCGGTTTATTTTTTTTTAAATGCCTATTGTCAAGCTATGTCCCGCAGACGAACTTAGTCAACCATATATTCTTAAAAGGCACTAAAAGATTAACTTGTATACAAAATTCTAGCTTGATGTTAGTCAGACAATTTTTAGCAGGCTATCTCCTGGACTATTATTTAGGTAGATTTCATTACTTTTTTTCTAAGAAAAAATGTAGAAACATTTATTATTAAGTAAGTTACTTTTATAATTCTTATCTATTGTAGTTCTTTAGGTAGGTAACATTTAGGCTACATGTTTTAGCTAGTAGTTATTAGGTAGATTTCGTTTTGACTATTCTTCTTAACTTGTAGTTCTGTGGAAAGTTTTGTTTAGTAAACAATTCTTAGCAAGTGAATCTTAAGTTGATTTAGTTTTGACTATAATTCTTAACTTGTAGTTCTTGGGATAGGTTTGTTTAGTGTACAATTCTTAGCGAGTGAATCTTAAGTTGATTTAGTTTTGACTATAATTCTTAGCTTGTAGTTCTTGGGATAGGTTTGTTTAGTGTACAATTCTTAGCGAGTGAATCTTAGTAGATTTCGTTTTGACTATAATTCTTAGCTTGTAGTTCTTAGAAGAGTTTTGTTTAGTATACAATTCTTAGCTATAGTGAATCTTAAGGCTCTACTGCCCTTTGAGGTTAAGAAAAACAGTAAAATTAAAATTATATTGGTTCTAAGCAAGATATCAAAAATCTAATCACTGAAATCATCATTGAAATGGCGCCTGTACTATTTATCATAGGAAGTTGAAATTGGGCTCAAATTGTGCAGAATTAAAATTAGGAATGAAGCCTGTGATTAGATTTTTGATATCTTGCTTAGAACCAGTATAATTTTAATTTTACTGTTTTTCCTAACCTCAAGAAGCGGTAGAGCCTTAAGTATATTTTGTTTCCACTATAATTCTTAACTTGTTGTTCTTGGAAGAGTTTTGTCTAGTATACAATTCTTAGCTAGTGAATCTTAAGTAGATTTCGTTTGGACTATAACTCTTAGCTTGTAGTTCTTTGGAAAGTTTTGTTTAGTATACAATTCTTAGCTAGTGAATCTTAAGTAGATTTCGTTTGGACTATAACTCTTAGCTTGTAGTTCTTTGGAAAGTTTTGTTTAGTATACAATTCATAAGTAGATTTCGTTTGGACTATAACTCTTAGCTTGTGGTTCTTTGGAAAGTTTTGTTTAGTATACAATTCTTAGCTAGTGAATCTTAAGTAGATTTCGTTTGGACTATAACTCTTAGCTTGTAGTTCTTTGGAAAGTTTTGTTTAGTATACAATTCTTAGCTAGTGAATCTTAAGTAGATTTCGTTTGGACTATAACTCTTAGCTTGTAGTTCTTTGGAAAGTTTTGTTTAGTATACAATTCATAAGTAGATTTCGTTTTGACTATAATTCTTAGCTTATAGTTATTAAGAGAGGTTTCATTTGGTCTACAATCTATCGCTATAGGAGGTATTGAATAGGTTTTGCTTAGGCTACTAATTCTTAGCTATTAGTTTATTATATAATTCTTTATTAGTATGTTGCTCTTTGGTATTTCTTGTTTAGGCTATAATTCTTTGATATGTTTTGTTTTGTTTATTATTCTAAACTTGTTCATAGTAAAGTTTTAGATATTTTGATGGACAAATGTCTAGCTCCCGACGTTTGGCACAGAGTTTTTTAACATTAAAAAATAAACCTTTATTTCCATCATTTTTAAAAAAAAACCGACAACATACAAAATATAAGCTAATCTTATGATGCACCCCTAAGTATAAGCAAAGCTTGAGGAAAGGGTGACTTTGGCTCTAAAAAAAGTAGTAATAGAGAGAGTAGTAATTAGTGTGGCACATAGCTTCCTCGCATCCTATCATGTACTTTATTGTTATATTAACATTAAAGTTTTATTACTTTATTGTTATATTGTGTATTGTGTAAGAACAATTAACATTTTTTAGCGATCTTTAACACTTTATAGGGGTGTCGCTGTAGGTTTTACTAAAAAATTGTATTTGAAAAAAATGTTTGTCTCATTGAATAGATGAAGTTAGATTTTTTCCCCGACCTAAAATTCCAATTTTAAATTTAAAGTTCACGTTTACGCGAGCGTTGCTCGTGAACGCTTGGACGGATAACGTTGTCCAACGAACTCGTCCTGAGCATTGGTAAAATGAACATGTCTACTAAATTTCATCAAAATCGGTCGACTTTTACTCAAGGTATCGTCGCACGTCTCATAATTCGCGGACACACAGACCGACAGACAGACAGACAGACAGACCGACAGACAGACACGAGGCCAAAAATGTTCCCTGATGTCTGAAACGGATTTCTGTCTTGGAATTTTTGAAATCGGAGGCATAAAAGTTTTTCGTTTTCAAAAGTGAACACAATGCTTCCGTTACCTTCGGTAAGCTCGGAAGCAATAAGCACAAAAGTAATAATTAAGAAAGTGAAAAGTAAAAAAAAAAAAATTGAAAGTAAGGTCTGCTTAGATTTTCTCGAATCAGTTTTTTTTTCTTGCCTAAGCTTCTATATATTTATTTTTTTTAAACAAATCCAGTGTTTCTTTTATCTTTGCTACTATAATGCGGGAGTAATTAGAGTTAGCAATAAGCTAGTCCCCGGTAGCTTTTATTTCCCATTTTTAAAGGTAGCTTTAAGTGTTTTTAATTATATTCTTATTAGAGAATGAGGGCGGACTTAATACCCTTTTAATGGGTTTTTATGAATCGTGAGAACTTCAGCTAGAGAACAAAATTTTTTTTTGTTTTTTTCCTGCCTCTAATTAAGAAAAAGTCATTGTACTTCGTGTTGTGTTAATTTCTGAATATATATACATATATATATATATATATATATATATATATATGAATTATTATGTGTGTAAGAATAGAAAAGATGGAATAAAAACTGCACTTTTTATTTGAGCTTAAGTCTTGTTTTTAAAGAATAATTAAATTTTCTATGTAAAAAAAATGTTATTAAGGTAATTGTTAATTGTATTATTATTTTAAATGTTTTATTATTCATGTATATTAGTTTATTATCATTATTATTATTTTTTTATTCGGTCACTCAAGTGTAGAAATTATGTGTGATTAAAAGCTAAGTCGTGAATGTGTGTATTTATTATGTGAGAAATGGTAGTTTTTATGTTTATGAGAGTAATTTAAATTATTTTTTATTTACTTTTTAATTTATATTACATGTTTCACGTGTTCTATAAAACATAAAGATTTTATCACCTGGTACTTTCTTATATAAGTCTCTGTAAAATCATAATTATTAATGTTTTCTCAAAAACAATTCTGACGATTTTGATAAAAAAAAAAACGGTCCGACACAACTCTGACAAACTTTCTCTAATTCTATGCTGAAGCTACAATTCGTTCTCGATTTCACCTCGGAGTATGATTTTTCTGAACATGTATGCCAAATTTTGTCAAAATCGGCCCAGTAGTTTAGGCTCTAGGCGCCTGCACAGACAGACGACAGACTGCAGACAGAATTTTTTTAAATACCACTTTTTTGGACTCTAACGTGTAATTCCATCAAAATCTCCAAATCAAATTTTCGTGCCATCACAATACTTTCGCTTTAAATGAGAAAGTAAAAATATAAGTACATCTAACCAAGATGTACTTATGTCAATAAGTTGTTTCCTGGGAAAAATTTAGTTCCTGAGATAATAACTTTAGGCACAAAGGGTGTGAGTTCGAGTTCGATTCCTCACTGGGAAAGAGTTATAATAATTAAATGTAATCACGAAAATATAAAACAACTAAGAAATGGAAAACACTGGGTCAAGTACGAGTTATATCTGATAGAATTTTTTACAAAGATTTTTTATAATGTAAATAATATAAATATTTTCTCCTTGTTGTTTCAGGGTTGTCGGTATGGTGGGCGGGGGCGGGGTAGTGGTGAGGCGGTGCGCCACTGAGCCCATGGACCATGTTAGGGTCGCCTCTTCGAACCAAGCTTCGGACCCAGCTGCTAGAGATTCTGACGAGTCGGACGGAGCTCCTGTAGTTACCATAGCTGAGAGATTAGCTCAACTGCAGAGATCAGGTTCTACAGATTGGAGGAAGCGAGTCAAACCGCAGGATAATGTAAGTACATAACTCTTCTTCTGTTCTTTTTACATCATTATGTTTTTGGTCTGACATGAAAACTGTGACGCTTTGAAATATAGTATTATAAAGTTGGGTTATAGATATAACAGAAGGTAGCTTCGTTTTCACTTTAGTGCTATTTTTCGTCACTAGGAGCTAACACAAAAACATATCTATGATTAAATGTTTTCAATCTTAAATATAGTATCAAGAAATTAGGATATAAAAGGAAGTAGCTTGTTTTCCACTTTAGTACTATATTTCGCCACCAGGAGAGCTCACAAAAACATATCCATAATTCAATGTTTTTTCCATGAAGTGGGTAAATTTTTAAGAGAAAGAAGGTTACAAGATGCAGGCTATAAGTGATTTCGTGAATTTTTTCTTATGCATAAGCTAAGTAGGGTACTCTGTACTACTGGTACTACTACTAGGGTACTCTCTACTTCCTCAGTAGGGTACTCTCACTCTTTATTACCTCAGTAGGGTACTCTTTATTACCTCAGTAGGGTAATCTCACTCTTTATTACCTCAGTAGGGTACTCTCACTCTTTATTATCTCAGTAGGGTACTCTGTACTGCCTCAGTAGGGTACTAGGGTACAGTATATTGTCTCCATAAAGTACTCTGTACTGCCTCAGTAGGGTAAACTCTACTATCTCAGTGGGGTACTCTCTAGCCTTAGTGGGATACTCTCTACTATGAATATCCTTAGTAGGGTACACACAGGCATTTGTTTTAAGTAATATGAAGATGGACAAGGTGGCATTTATCTTTGACTCGGTCTTAGTATTAGTAGCTCATAAATATCATTCGCTCTTGGCACACAGTAGTTCCGGGTTCGATTACCACCTAGGGAACCCATACTCGGTGTTCATCCAGCATTTTTATATAGTCAGGTAGCTACTTAAATGGCGTCTATCAGGTTGCGACAACCTTTCATATATATGACACACATGACTGGAACTTTACAAATTTTAAAAACTTACTCTAGACTCTAGAGAGCTTAGCATCCTTAGACAATATTTTGTTAATTAAATTTGAATTTAAGAAAGGACCCGTAACTAGACAGAACAAAAAAATCCTCTGTTACGCCTACTTCCTAAATTATAATTTCAAAACTTACTTTCAATAGTTTGGTACAATAACTGTTAAAAAAAGATTTTGGCTATATTTATCCCATTAATCAGGTCTATTTTATGCAGATTTTGGAGTTTTTTTTTAAGTATAATTATTAACTTTTTTTTGGTTAAACCAAACGTTTTTAAAGACGTTAATACAAGAAACATACAACTGCATTTAAACAAGAATTAAAACTTAATTGTTAAAAGGTAACTAAAGTTTATAATCTTATTTAATTACATTAAAAGTATACTAGGTAACATATGCATTATTAAGAAGTTCTAATTTGATAAGGTAACTCTGCAACTATGACTTTCAAATCATTAACGAACGCCATTTATACTAGTTTATACTACTGATAAAGCAATCTCCTGACCTCGACTCATGTTGTACATATACATTGTGCCATGTTGTTCATAATGTAGTTAAATAAGCCCTTTAATGGGTCACAGTCTGCTATGCCACAAATTAGTAAGTTTAATGTGACCGCTAAACCTGCAATGCACAAGAGAATTTCTGGTTGGGTATAACTTAAATAAATTAAGGGTTTTACTAGTAAAGTAGTTTATAGCACAGCTATTTAATTTTAATATCTTGTAACATTATATTTAATTTATTTGTTCAATATATTGTTAAATACATAAGTTAAAAATAATACTGAATATCCACAAACTCTCCTTTAATAACTAACAGGTGTTGCTAATTGATTACATTAATAATTGATACATTAATTTCGAGGGATAAAGGGATTTAATTAAAATGATGTATATTTTATAAGCTTATTGGTATTTTCATATCATTTTAAAAATAAATATAATTTAAACGATGATAATAAAGCTGATTTTGTTTTAGTCACAGTTTTAGTTAATTGTTAGTTATATTATTAAATAAAAAACGATACCTGGTAGTTTGTAATTTGTTTTTACTTGCTACTTAAAACTTAAAAGGAACTGCTAGTTTGTAGTTTTTAGTTTGTCTTCACTTGTATTTTGGTAGGTACCTGAAAGAAATATGCTATTTTGTAGTTTGTTTTTAATGCAACCTGAAAGGACCTGATAGTTTGTGGTTTTTAGTTTGTCTTCGCTTGTATCTTGGTAGGTACCTCAAAGAAACTTGCTATTTTGTAGTTTGTTTTTACTTGCTACTTGCAACCTGAAAGGACCTGCTAGTTTGTCTTCACCTCCTCTTCTATCTTGGAACCTGAAAGAAACCTGCTATTTTATAGTTTGTTATTTCTTGTTACCTGTAACATGAAAGGACCTGCTAGTTTGTATTTTTTAGTTTATCTTCATTTCTATCTTGGAACCTGATAGAAAACTGCAATTTTGTAGTTTGTTTTTACGTGGTCCCTTGATACCTAAAAGGATTTGATATTTTGAAGTTTGTAATTTGTCTTTAGGTACGTGTGTCGTGTTATTTAAAAAAAGACCCTGCTAGTTTGTTGTTTGTTTTTACTTATTTCTTGTTATCTGAAATTACCTGCTAGTTTGTTGTTTGTTTTTAATTGTTTCTTGTTATCTGAAATTACCTGCTAGTTTGTTGTTTGTTTTTACTTGTTACTTGCTACTTGAAAAAAAACACTGCTAGTTTGTGGTTTGTTTTTACTTGTATCTTGGTACCTGGAAGAAACCTTCTAGTTTGTAGTTTGTTTTTACTTGTATCTTGGTATCTGGAAGAAACCTTCTAGTTTGTAGTTTGTTTTTACTTGTATCTTGGTATCTGGAAGAAACCTTCTAGTTTGTAGTTTGTTTTTACTTGTATCTTGGTATCTGGAAGAAATCTTCTAGTTTGTAGTTTGTTTTTACTACCTGGAAGAAACCTTCTAGTTTGTAGTTTGTTTTTACTTGTATCTTGGTATCTGGAAGAAACCTTCTAGTTTGTAGTTTGTTTTTACTTGTACCTTGGTATCTGGAAGAAACCTTCTAGTTTGTAGTTTGTTTTTACTTGTACCTTGGTATCTGGAAGAAACCTTCTAGTTTGTAGTTTGTTTTTACTTGTACCTTGGTATCTGGAAGAAACCTTCTAGTTTGTAGTTTGTTTTTACTTGTATCTTGGTATCTGGAAGAAATCTTCTAGTTTGTAGTTTGTTTTTACTACCTGGAAGAAACCTTCTAGTTTGTAGTTTGTTTTTACTTGTATCTTGGTATCTGGAAGAAACCTTCTAGTTTGTAGTTTGTTTTTACTTGTATCTTGGTAGTATCTGGAAGAAACCTTCTAGTTTGTAGTTTGTTTTTACTTGTACCTTGGTATCTGGAAGAAACCTTCTAGTTTGTAGTTTGTTTTTACTTGTATCTTGGTAGTATCTGGAAGAAACCTTCTAGTTTGTAGTTTGTTTTTACTACCTGGAAGAAACCTTATAGTTTGTAGTTTGTTTTTACTTGTATCTTGGTACCTGGAAGAAACCTTCTAGTTTGTAGTTTGTTTTTACTTGTATCTTGCTACTCACAGGTTTTTTTTTAAGTTGTAAATCTTCTAATATATTTCTATAGAATATTGAACAACAAATTAACATTTATAAATAAAAGAAAATAACATTGTCCTTCCTATACATATAGAAATCAATACCAACTAGAAATATAAAAGAATCCAACTCCACCACCAACCCCTCCGCTTCCACCCACTTTTTAATTAACACAAAAACCCGTAATATTTCTACCTCTTTTGTCTTCTATAAGGGTTGTTTTTCCACTACAATCACACTTCTTCTCTCACCTTCCATTATAAACCAAAATACCCATCACACTTCTTGCCTCACCTTCCATTCAAAACCCAAAATACCCCTCACACTTCTTTGCCTCACTCTCAACAAATACTCCGGTCACAAACCCCATTATATTGAGTCACATAATAGCCATGTTAGGACTTTAAAGTGTCATTATGTTACGTTATAGTGGCTCTCGTTCTATGAAGAATGGAAGAAAAGAAATGATGGTAGTGAAGTTTTTATTTTAAAGCGATTTCAAGTGGCCGTATTGAGTATAGAGTGCCCATTTTTCTTCTCTTGGGTCTTTTTTCGTCCTCAGCCGTTCAACAGCGTACAATTTAGTTGTTCAAACATCGATCTTTTTGTGTAGGTATTTCTCTTCTTAAGGATGGAAAATAAGTAGATAAAAATTCCTTCTTGTACTTATCAGTTGCTTATTTATTAATTTTCCCCTTCTATTCTTCATTTTTAGGGTTTTGTAGATACTTCTCAAAACCCTTATGCCGAGGGTGATGTGTCCGTCTGTCCGTCGCTCTTTGGTTCATAGGGCCCGAACCGTTTAAGCTAGTGATGAAATTTGAAACACTTGTGCAACTTTTTGACCCAACCACAGGAAAATTATATAGAAGTTCAAAATTTGATATGCGCATGCGCAATTCGAAAAAATGTGGTAAACTCAAAAATTTTTATTTTTTTTAATTTTTGAGTGGGGTATCCAATGAAAGCTGCTGAAGAGTAGGACACAAATATATATATGCTTTTTTAAATTTTGCATTTCTTATTGGTTAAAAAAATTAAAATATACCCTAAAAAATTCCCCCCCCCTCCAACCACTATATATCGGCTGGTGCTAAAATTTCGAAATAATTCATGCTAATATCTTATTGTGGGGCGATGAAAATTCCGGGAGTTCATCCCAAATTTTCAAAAATTGTTAATTTTGGACGCGAAAAAGTGAAGTGCGCCCAAAATTTTATTTTTTTAAAATTTTGAGTTGGGTATTAAATGAAAGCAGCTGAAGAGTAGGACACAAATATATATATGCTTTTTTAAATTTTGCATTCCTTATAGGGGAAAAAAATCAAAATATACCCCAAAAAAAATCCCCCCCCCCCCCAACCACTATAGATCGCCTGGTCTAAAATTTCGAAATAATTCATACCAATACCTTATAGTGGGGTGATGATATTTCCGGGAGTTCATTCCCAGGTTTTAAAAATTACCAATTTTGTGCGCGAAAATTTGGAGTGCGCCCATAATTTTATTTTTTAAAAATTTTGAGTTGGGTATCAAATGAAAGCTGCTAAAGAGTAGGATACAAATATATATTTGCTTTTTTAAATTTTTAATTCTTTATTGGTTTTATAAGTCAAAATATACCCCCAAAAAAATCCCCCCCCCAAATTTTATATAATGACTGGTCCTAAAATTTTAAAATGATTCATGGTTACACCGTATGGTTGGGCGATAAAAATTTCCTAAAAAATGTAATTTATCTTGTCGTTATTACCTATAAAAAACATTGTGACGTCCCGCGGGATCGAACCCGGGACCCTTAGGATCGAAGAAAAAAAATCATAATTACATAACGGGTATGCTTAATCACCTACAAAACCCTAAAAAGTACTTGGACGCAAGTACTTCCCTGTGATCTTTTTAAGATTTCGTTGGTAAAACCAAAAAAAGAAACCCTTATAGTTTCCTTCCTGTGTCTGTCAATAACTTTTGAATTAAAAGAGATACAAACATGAAAATTTACAGTATTAAAGTTCGTTTTGACGCGTACACAGGAATAATATAGTGAACTCAAAATTATAAGCTGTTCAAATCCAAAATGGCGCATAAATTTTAAAATTTTAAGTGGAATATCAAATGAAAAGTAGTGAAGATTAGGTTACAAAAAAATCGGTCCGAGACAATTCAGACAAACTTTCTCGTATACAAGTTCATAATTACTTAGAGCATGGTTTTCCATTTTATTAATTTTCGTATGTACATTTAATTATTATTGAACATTTCTTCAAAATTTATCATAAAAATAACTTCTCCTGGGCGGGGAATAAAAACCTGGGCTCTCTCCGTCCGCGTTTTAAGCTTTTTTCTCAGGAACTAGATATTTCCAGGGAAAACGGCTTATATCGTTAGAGTCGTATTTAAATGGACATTTTAGAATGTTTTAATCAAAATTGTCGGAACCGTTTTCGAGATATAATTTTTTTTCCACGTTTTTTCAGAGTTTTTTTGGGGGATAGCGCCCCTAAATTTAGAGTTAAAATTAATTTCTCGATTTCGCCTCGGGTTATGTGATATTTTTGAACATGTATGCCAAAATCGGCCCAGTAGTTTAGGCTCCAGGCGTCTGCACAGACGACAGACGGCAGATAGACCTTTTTTTGAAAACCACTTTTTTGGACTCAGGGGACCTCAAAACGTGTAAATCTCAAAATCGAATTTTCGCGCCATCACCATACTTTCTCTTTATATGAGAAAGTAAATATATAACAATTGTGGAAAGGGGTTAATTTTCCATGCCATTATGTCAAAAAACATCAAAATTTTGCGTTTTCAAATATTGTACAGACTTTTTGAACTTGTACACTCCTCTAACTAATCTATGCTCTTTTATATGAAAAAAATACTTTGCAACATTTTAATTTTGTTTTGCTTTCATTTAAATTACTATAATTTAGCCCATAACTTGTTTCAGTTATTCGCCCACGATTCTTGTTTTTTTTTATTTATCGAGTGAAGAATTGGAAAGGTGGGTTCAAGAAGCTATTCGTCTTTTAAACCTTCGAAATTTTCCGTGACAACTCAAGCAATCAATTTTTAAAGAGACGGTACATAAGTCTTTGCTATTCTTCTTATGGAATTTTGTGTTTTTCTGTCATATTTTTCTTTTTGAACTATACCTTGATGGAATTATAGTTTTATTTTATTTCTTCAATACCTTTAATTTTTAAATGAAAGAAGTTCTCATGAAGTCTAAGCTTCTTGCAGACGACGCTTTCTTTAGATGTAACTCCTTCCTGTGTCTTCCCACCTTCCTTTGTGTGATCGTGATTTCGTATCGGAGGCCTTTTCTTGTTTCGGTGTCCCATTGCGGATAGAATTAGTTTCGCCATTGGGACCTTACCCATTAGTCACACCTGTTGAAAGCGAAAAAAGGGGGATGTCTGGGAAGTAATGGTGTTCTCTTTTTCAACCATCGTCTCATCTAACAACCGGTGAGTTTCCGAATATCAACACCTTTGCCTTGAAAAAGATGGATATGGTTTGCGTAAAGCTAGGTTAGTTGGTGTGTTTTTCTCCAATTTGTTTATAACTTCTTCTTTAATCCACTTTTACCTTAACCTTTCTCTATACTACCCATTTTAAACTTGTGAATGTAAATAAAACTAGGTTACAATTAGGTTATCCTATAAACAAAAACATAACAAATAATTAAATAAAGATTAACAAATCAGTATTGACCTTGCGTCGTAATTTCTTTGAAGTTTACCGTATAATAAGAAGAAGATGGAGACTCTCTGATAGGTTACAATCAGGTTATTCTATTAACAAAATCATAAAAAAATATAATTAAATAAAGACTAACAAATCAGTATTAACCTTGCGTCGTAATTTCTTTGAAGTTTACCGTGTAATAACAAGAAGATGGAGACTCTCTGCTGATAGGTTACAATCGGGTTATTCTATTAAGAAAATCAGTACAAATATAATTAAATAAAGACTAACAAATCAGTATTGACCTTGCGTCGTAATTTTTTTAAAGTTTATCTAGCTCTCTACTGTGTGATTGGAGAAATCGATAACCAATCAACAATATTTTGAAACAGCGGATTAAGAAAGTATCTGTAATTTATAGAAAGAACTATATATTTTATTGTAAACGTTTCTTTGCTCGTATGGCCACCATAGTTATTAAAAAATATTATTATGTCAGGGATGATTTCACTCCCTTGCATTGATTGCCAGACACATAAGAATTGTATGTGTGTGGATAAGTATAATACAGGATGGAGCGCGGCAGACGTATGAATTTGAAAATGTAATAAAACACAGAATGTTACAAAATAATTTTTAAATTTTTTCCTGATTTAATAACATGGGAAATTTAAATTTACCTAGATTTAAACAAAGTATCGGATAAGTGGTTCCCCTCTCATTCCAAACACTGATTAATCTTTTTTCGAAGTTTTTGTGCACTCTTTCGAGCATTGCCACAGGAATTTCGGAAATTTTGGCTTGAATGTTGTTCTTGAGGGCTTCCAGGGTTCTGGGACGATCGCTGTACACCAAGGATTTAAGGTATCCCACCAAAAAACGCACCAAAAAATGAAAAATAAAAGTACCATATTGAAATTTTAGCTTGTGTGCGGAAATAAAGAAGAATTATGAAACGCGTATGCGCAATGAATACAACTACGAAAAGAATTGATTTCTACGGATCTAAACAAAGATACAATGTTTTTATATTTCGTATCAATCGTAGATAAAATATTTTTCATTTCTTACTACCGTACTTGTCTTCATTTAGTAACTATTTTCTTTTTTTTTTTTTTTTAAATGAGCTTGTCTTCATGTTTTCACGGAGTAGGTTTAAAAGAAAGAAAGATTCCCTACAGTTGATAATTCATCGAAGCGTGATGACCCAGCTATCACTCACCGCTCATCATGTCATTTCTTCCATTTTTCTCTCTCTTACCCTCCTCCATTGTCCTTTTCTACCCATTTTCATCAGCCCAGACTTTTCTTTGTCAAACTGCCATCCTGCATTTTTATTCCTTCCCTAAAAAAAAACAAAAAAACACCCGAAAAAAATGAAGCAACAACCAAAAAAATACCCTAAAAAATGAAAAGTTAGAGGAAAAAAGAAGCCGGTACTAACCTAGATAATGCCTAGATTGTAGGTTATCTTGTGGTTCGTTGTTTAGTTTTTTTCTTGTCTCTCTCTCTTTCTCTTCCATTCTTTACTATTATACGTATTCTTATCTTTTTCTTCTTCTTTTTTCTTTTTTTTTTATAGGAAATCTCTTAAAAAGAGTTTTCAATCTTACGTTCTTCGGCATTGTTTTGTATTTTTCCCCTCTCTTTTTCCTTTTATTGTCTTCTTGAAAAAATCTTTAAAAATTGTCATTAAGTTTTTCTTATTTTTCTTTTCTTTTGTTTCTATTATTTTTTTATATAAAAATTCTCCTTTTTTTGATGTGGTATTCGTTTTATTGTGTTTTCTGAATTTACGAAAGTATACGGATGCATTATGATGGTTCTAATGCATAAATGTTTTGCTTCCGAGCTTACCGAAGGTAACGGAAGCTATTTGAGCGTTCTGAAGAACGAAAATATTTTATGTCTCCGATTTCAAAATATTCCAAAACAGAAATCCCTTACAGACAGCAGGGAACATTTTTGGTTCCGTGACTGTCTGTCTGTCTATCGCTCAATTTTTGCCAACCAACATATATCAAAAACTACACGTCTGATTTTAATGAAATTTAAATGGTAGGTCATAATTAGCTTATTGTTGGTCCCATATAAGTTTCATCAAGGAAACATTTTTGTTTCCATGTCTTTTTGTCTGTCTGTCGCTCATTCTTTCCGAGCCAACATATTTTAAAAACTACTCGTCGAATATTAATGAAATTGGGATAGTAGGTCATAATTAGCCCATTGTTGGTCCTATAAAAGTTTCAACCTTCAGCGCTAATTTGTTTCTCTTCCACATGCACACAAACATACATTTATTTACACCTATAGCTTCAAAAGTACTTAAATTGTATACAAGTCTATAATAAGGTCCATTTAATACGTATTTAATCACATAACAAGTCCTTTTCCCGGTAAAAATCAATTTTTGTCTGAGATATTGGTAGAAATAAAACTGATTTTTTTTTAGTTTTTTTATTTTAAACAATATTCTGCATTTTTTATTAAAAAATAAACAAGACTAAATATATTTTCAGCTGTATAAATCAATAATTATTGATAATTATATTTCTAATTAATTATTGAACTGCAAAATGTCTCTTTTTAAAAAAGCTTACCCATACTTTTCTGTTTTTAGAACTAATTCTAATAAACAAGATAGAACCTGGCATGAGTCTACTCTTTGATATTTATATCGTAGATGTTGCAATACAAATCTCTATTTAGATTTTTTTAATGTTCGTTTTTTTTGGCAACACTGGCTTCTAAATATCATGGAGTCGAGATGTTATGATTATTGCATAATATAGGTTATTTATTTGAGTTTATAATACTTAGTTTACTATAAATATACTCTCTATGTGAAAATATCATATCATACAAACACTTATATAAATATATATATATATATATATATATATATATATATATATATATATATATATATATATATATATATATATAACATGTAGATTTATATTACTGTACATTACAGTGTACTCTACGCTTTACAAAAATCTGCGGGTTCGAAGACTGGCGGCGAATGGTTATTTTATGTCTATCTTTTTTAAGAATATATTTGATTAATTTTTCTAATTTACAATTATTTCACTCTGTTGATAAAGATAATGCGTATTTTAATTTATATGTTAAAAACATTATTTATTTATTACAAAAGAAAATAAACATATGTTTAAAAAAAGAAACAAATAATGCGTTGTATATGTAAACAAAAACCATATGTTTTTATTTAAAAATCATTGTTACCAACCTCGTATAATTTTTATTTTGTTAAAACGAAAAGAAACGTCTGTTCATAAATGCACGAAGTTTTTTAAAAAGACCACCTCAAAGGTTTATTTCCTAACCTACTGGCAATCCTGCTGAGGGGACCCCCAGCTGTGAATCACATATTAATACACCCCCGTATGTTACGTCTTTTAATTTTTTTGTTTTATTTTGGTACACAACCAAATATGATTTGCCCCCTACACATTTAGAATTAATCCCACTGCTCTTTTCTTTGAAGTATTTAGAAATTCAGTTCTAGTTTGTACTTCGAACTAGTCGCTTCAGAATGATATAACAAAGTCAGTCGTCTGACAGAAGTGCGTTTTGCCTTAAAACCCGGTTTTTGTGAAAATAATGAAATATTTGTGTGATTACAAATAATTTTTTTTAGTGACATATAAACTTTATTATATTATAAAACAGTGTTTTTGTTTATTAAATTTGAAAAAGTTCAATATTGTGATTTTTAAAAAGACGTGAAAAAATTAAATCTAAATAAAGATCTTTCTACGTGTGATTTTTTAAAATTTATTTTTAGTTATTTAATTATTTTGGCAAACCTGTTAGTCTATATATTTTCTTATCAATCGGATTATAAGTTTGTGCTTTTTTAATCCAAAAAGTAACTTTTATATTATTTATTTTTAATGTTTCAAAAGCCTTTATTGATGATATAAATATTTCTAATATATTTGATCAAAATTTTATTGTTTGAAGTTTAAATCTAAAAAAAGACATTATTTATATACATTTAAATAGTTAATTTAGTCTTATACTTATTTCTTTAATACAAATCTTTCTCGTTTATATTATTTTGAGCCTATTAAATAATCAAATCTATTAATTTCTTAAACACAAAGTTTTGCTGCGTTTACATAATTATCAATTGGTGTATTATGGAATTGATAATTAGCTGTGAAATAACTGTTATCAGAATTACTTTTGTTTGGCGATGCCTTATCAATTTTCAAATTACATTTTTTTAAATCGTAATAACTTTTTTTAAAACAATATATATATATATAATTAACAGCTGTTTTATAAATATCAGTGTTAGATACATTTAGATACCCTTAATTTATTATTTATTACATATTTATTTCCTTTTTTTTTTGTTTATATTTTACTCTAAAATATTAACTTAATAGACAGTGTATTGAACATTTTAACGTTATAATCAGCAGACGTTCTTGTACAATTATTTAAGATTTAAATAAATACAATATAACAATTTAAAATTTAATAATTATACTAATAATTTTTTTTTTTTGCATTGATTTGAAATTTAAAGTTGTTGTTCTATTAGAAAAGTTGATAATAATACTTGTTTTGTTGGCTGTATTTGAACTCGAATCTTCAGATTTATCATTTGACTGTCTTAAAAGTATATTTATTTTGTTCCGTTTCTGGTATTCGAACGCCGGTATCCGATGAGCTTGAAATCATAACTATTAAACTTTAGATTAAAGTTATTAATATTCTGTTACATTACTGGTATTCGAACCCGAATCTTTGGTCTTATTACTATTTAAGCTTTGTTTTATTAAACTTTAGATTAAAATTATACATATTCTCTTCCGTTACTGGTATTCGAACCCGAATCTTTGTTCTTATTACTATTTAAGCTTTGTTTTATTAAATTTTAGTTTAAAGTTATTAATATTCTGTTACATTACTGGTATTCGAACCCGAATCTTTGTTATTATTACACTATTTAAGCTTTGTTTTATTAAACTTGAGATTGCTATTATAAATATTCTGTTCTGTTACTGGTATTCGAACCCGAATCTTTATTATTATCCTTATTTAAAATTTGTTTTTATTCAACTTGACATTGCAATCATAAATATTCTGTTCCGTTGCTGGTATTCGAACGCAAATCTTTTTGCATCTCTATTTAAGCTTTATTCTATTAAATAATTTTGTTTGTATTACTTATTATATTATATTATAGAATTTTATATTTTATTAATATATATATATATTTTAGTAATTAACTAATATAGAACAATTGTATTTCAATATAAATTGTTATTTTCCAAAGAAAAAAAAAAAAAAATAATAATAATCAAAAATGTTAATATTGGAAATATTTGATCTTGTTCTTACAATTTTCGGATTAGTTTTCAATTATAATTCTCAAAATTTCCCTCGAACGTTTTTAGTTAATATCAGTTTGTATATATTGTCTTTAATGTTAGACGTAAATGACTAAATTAAGTATCTTTTACAGTTACATGGTTTTTAGAATAGTGTGCGAGCTGTAATATTTCTAGATTCCTAAGTAGTTTAGTATTTATACTCCTTTATTTACAGTAATGGGGTTTAATAATATTTATGTAATTATATGGAGTAAGTCAAAAACAGAACAAACTTTTTTTGTTTGTAGCTAGGAACGTAATGTGTGTAGATCGGGGACTTAATGATGTGTATAAGACAAGGAACGTTACGTTGTATAGAAATCGAGGATGTAATGTTTTGGAGAAGATCGGAGATGTAATGTTGTGTAGAAGATCGAGGAGGTAATGTTTTGGAGAAGATCGGAGATGTAATGTTGTGTAGAAGATCGAGGAGGTAATGTTTTGGAGAAGATCGGAGATGTAATGTTGTGTAGAAGATCGAGGAGGTAATGTTTTGGAGAAGATCGGAGATGTAATGTTGTGTAGAAGATCGAGGAGGTAATGTTTTGGAGAAGATCGGAGATGTAATGTTGTGTAGAAGTTGGGGGGGGGGGGGGGGGCGTAATGTTGTGTAGAATATTGTAGACGTAATGATGTGTAGAAGATCGGGGGGACGTAATGTTGTGTAGAAGATCGGGGGGACGTAATGTTGTGTAGAATATTGTAGACGTAATGATGTGTAGAAGATCGGGGGGACGTAATGTTGTGTGGAAGATCGGGGGGACGTAATGTTGTGTAGAATATTGTAGAAGTAATGATATGTAGAAGATCGGGGGGACGTAATGTTGTGTAGAAGTTGGGGGGGGGGGGGGCGTAATGTTGTGTAGAATATTGTAGACGTAATGATGTGTAGAAGATCGGGGGGACGTAATGTTGTGTAGAAGATCGGGGGGACGTAATGTTGTGTAGAATATTGTAGACGTAATGATGTGTAGAAGATCGGGGGGACGTAATGTTGTGTGGAAGATCGGGGGGACGTAATGTTGTGTAGAATATTGTAGAAGTAATGATATGTAGAAGATCAGGGGGACGTAATGTTGTGTAGAATATTGTAGACGCAATGTTGTGTAGAAGATCGGGGGGGGGGGGGGGCGTAATGTTGTGTAGAATATTGTAGACGTAATGTTGTGTAGAAGATCGGGGGGGGGGGGGGGGGGGGTAATGTTGTGTAGAATATTGTAGACGTAATGTTGTGTAGAAGATCGGGGGGCTTTATGTTGTGTAGAATATTGTAGACGTAATGATGTGTAGAAGATCGGGGGGACGTAATGTTGTGTAGAAGATCGGGGGGACGTAATGTTGTGTAAAATATTGTAGACGCAATGTTGTGTAGATGATCGGGGGGACGTAATGTTGTGTAGAATATTGTAGACGTAATGTTGTGTAGAATATTGTAGACGCAATGTTGTGTAGAATATTGTAGACGCAATGTTGTGTAGAATATCGGGGGGACGTAATGTTCTGTAGAATATTGTAGACTCAATGTTGTGTAGAATATCGAGGGGACGTAATGTTGTGTAGAATATTGTAGACGTGATGTTGTGTAGAATATTGTAGACGCAATGTTGTGTAGAATATTGTAGACGCAATGTTGTGTAGAATATCGGGGGAACGTAATGTTGTGTAGAATATTGTAGACGTAATGTTGTGTAGAAGATCGGGGGGGGGGGGGGGGGGAATGTTGTGTAGAATATTGTAGACGTAATGTTGTGTAGAATATTGTAGACGCAATGTTGTGTAGAATATTGTAGACGCAATGTTGTGTAGAATATTGTAGACGCAATGTTGTGTAGAAGATCGGGGGGACGTAATGTTGTGTAGAATATTGTAGACGTAATGTTGTGTAGAAGATCGGGGGGGGGGGGGGGGGGTAATTTTGTGTGGAATATTGTAGACGTAATGTTGTGTAGAATATTGATGATCTAATGTTTTGTAGAAGATCGGGGACGTATTGTTGTGTAGAAGATCGCTAACGACAAAATGAAAATTATAGGCTTCAAGATCAAGAATGATTCATAAAATCCTTATTATGCTAATTGTAGAGTTACTTTCTAAAATATTTATAGAACTTCATAGAAGCTCCCTAGCGAAAAGGTCATTTCGTCAAATTATAAACAACTCAATAAAAAGAACTGAAAATGAATCACTACTTTAACAAAAACCTTGTAATCGAAATTAATTTATAATTACTATT
The DNA here is from genome assembly GCA_951217055.1 of Gerris lacustris. Classification (NCBI taxonomy): domain Eukaryota; kingdom Metazoa; phylum Arthropoda; class Insecta; order Hemiptera; family Gerridae; genus Gerris; species Gerris lacustris. Next base: position 32,475,484 of record OX578286.1, read on the forward strand.
CATAATATAATAATTTAAATTATTTACATTAAAACTAATCTTTAAGTATATAGTAGAACTGTTTAAATTTATCAATCTGTACAAATTAACTTTTTATATTTAAAAAATATTTAATATTGTTATCACTAGTGATATAATTATTGAAAGGATTTTCTTATCATTTTATAAATCCTTCCAATGACTAATACTAACAGGATATTACGACAATACACTCACCACATTTAATAATTTATATATTTTATAAACAAATTATAATAATTATAAAAAGTAATAAATAAATCACTTTTTTTACTTTCATAAGCATTATTGGATATACAGGAAGTATTGTATTACTCTATTGATGGGAAAAAACCTCTTTATATACATATTGATGTTGAATTTAAACACTTTCTTATTTAACAAATTAATTTGTTAAACATTTTCTATAAAAATTACTGTGACCCCACTTGGTATTGAAATGTTCTTTTTTTTACATGTAACATAGATCTGTTTCGTTTTCCAGGTACAGAAAGGTCTCTTTTATTTTTATTCAATATTTGGTATTTCTTTAGATTGTTACTCCCCTATGTTGTTTTAGAATAAAAATGACTGACTAAATAACTATTAAGAAAAAAGGGATGTTTAGTCCAATGTACTTTGGGACAAAGGAATATCACACTTCTGTTTTTATAAGGGGAGTAACAGTCTAACGAAGAACATTCCGTACACCTTCTTAAAATTGTTACTCCTCTCTGTTTTTCTTATAAAGGGAGTAACAATTTAAAGAAGTGCCCAATATTTTAAAAATTTATTTTGACTCGTGATAGCGCCACGTATATAGGTTTAATTGGGACATTTTTCGATGGAATACATTTTAGAATATTTATTTTTTAACTCTAATCGTGGGAAATTATTTTATAGCAAATATCCCACTCAGCAATTAAATTGTCAGTAATTTAAAATACCTTTAATAATAATAATATTTTAATGTAAAACGTAGTGTACTTTATAAACACATGAATTCTTAAAAAAAAATAGTCTGCCAATTTAATGATTTTATGCTTTTACAAGGCATTATTGTCGGTACTTCTTTACATTGTTACTCCCCCATGTTGTTTTAGAATATAAATGATTTTGACTAAATAACTGTTAAGATAAAGGGATGTCTAGTCCAATATACTTTGGGACAAAGGAATATCACACTTCTGTTTATTTAAGGGGAGTAACAGTCTAAAGAAGAACATTCCGTACACCTTCTTTAGATTGTTACTCCCCTTTGTTTTTTTTTATAAGGGAGTAATAATCAAAAGAAGTGCCTTATTGTCTAAATTATTATAATGTTTTTTCCATCTGTCCAAATTGTTTTGACATAAATTAAAGTGTCAATTTAGAAAAATTTAAAGAACGTAGATGGTTGAAATTAATCTGGTAGTATTTGAGGTCTACTTTCGACTAACTATCCAAATTTCATAAAAATCAGATGAGTAATTTTGAAGATATAGGTAAATTAATGTATGTTTGTGCGCATGTGGAAGAGAAACAAATGGGTACAAAAGGTTGAAACTTATATAGGACCAACAATGGGCTTATTATTAACCTACTATACTAAAATTTCGTTAAAATCGGACGAATAGTTTTAAGATATGTCGGTTCGCAAAAATTGAGTGACAGACCGACGGACAGACATGGGACCAAAAAATGTTCCCTGATGTCTGAAACAGATTTCTATCTTGTAATTTTTGAAATTGAAGACATCAAAATTTTCGATCTTCAGAGCGTTCACATAGCTTCCGTTACCTTTGGTAAACTCGGAAGCAGAATCTAGTCAAAACACGAAATTAATATTTATATTTATTATGTATATTATAAATTATTATGAGTTTATATATTACTAAAATAAATCAATAATAATATAACATATTATCTTTAAACAATTATATTTACTAGTTATCACAAAATAAACATTATATACATATTTATATACTTTTTCTCTCTACACACAGTCTATTTTTGTTTACACTGTAAAAAAAAAAAAAAAAACACAACAGCAGAAAAAAAAAACGCTGATTACAGAAAAGATAGTTTATTCCGAAGAAGTGTGTTAGTTTTTCTGTTTTCTCTCACAGCGCAAGGCAGTGTATATATATATATATATATATATATATATATATATATATATATATATATATATATATATATATATATATATATATATATATATATATATATATATAAAATAAAAATGTTTTTATAAAAGATAATTTCCCACCCATGTTTATGAATCACAACTTGACCGGTTTCTTGTATTTATTTTCTTTCCTTCTTCAACAAGGAGGCATTTTATGTTTATGACGCATCTTTCTTGCACTTGGAACTTACAAATAACCGATAATAGTCACCAGTCTTTGACTAACTATCTCACTGGATAGTTTGACTCAGTTTATAAAATTCCGTTTAGTGTTACGATTAGTGTTTTTTTGTATTGTTGTGTTTTTTTTTAACACATTTTTTAATTATGTAATTTAATATAAATAACAATAGTTAAATGATATATATCGATAATTTATTAATATATTAAAATAAGTGATTCATATATTATTAAAAAAATTATATAATAACGTGTTTATTTCGACTCGGTTTTTGATTTTTTTGTCTAAACTCAGTGTATAAAAATTATTATTATTTTTCTTTGTTTATCTTAATCCAAAATCGTTTTTTTGGTGTGTTTTTTGGTTTTTTTATATTATTTATTTAATAAACTTAAAATAAACTATATTAAACATTATTTTGATTAATAATATAATTAAAGATACAATTTTAAATGTTAAGTTAAAGTAAATAAATTTATTAATATATTTAATACTTTAGTCCATTTAAATACCGGTTTTTACTATCACTAAGCCGGTCGCTATTTTTGGGGAAAAGTTTTGATTTTTAGAAATATTAAATAAAAAAATCTGTCCGAGACAACTCAGACAAACTTTCTCATATACGAGTCCATAATTACTTAGGAGGTAAAATTCATTTCTCGATTTCGCCTCGGGGTATGATTTTTCTGAACATGTTTACCAAATTTCGTCAAAATCGGCCCAGTAGTTTAGGCTCCAGCCGTATGCACAGACAGACGTCAGACAGACAGATGACATTTTTTAAAAACCACTTTTTTGAACTCAGGAGACCTCAAAACGTGTAAAGCCATCAAAATCGAATTTTCGCGCCATCACAATACTTTCTCTTTATATGAGAAAGTAAAAAATGATATGACCTTTCTGGAAAACAGGTGCATGGTTAAAACATTCACCTTTCATTTTCCAGTGGGGTCACAATTTTTTTTATAAAATGTTTATTAAGATATATTTTTAAAATTTAAACTAAGTATCAATATGTATATAATAAAGTTTTATTTCAAGTTTGTTTTTAAAAAAAATATATATTTTTTTTTTATTACTATTATATATTATTTAATGTACATTATAGGTTCAATTGGATTATTTATTAAAAAATACATAAAGAAAAACATTATGTATTTTTGAAATTATGTGCGGATGAAGTTTTTTTTTTTTTTGATTATTTTGTTGGAAAAGTTACATTTTTGGATTATTTATAAATTTTAAAATTAGTTTGAATGTGGAAAAGAATTTTTTCAGAAAAATTGTGAAGTGAAATTTTGGTTTTTTTTTTAGTTTTGTTAAGTTTTTTGTAAGTTAGAATTAGAATTTTTAGAGTTTAAATTTTGTTAAAAGTTATAAAAATAAAAGTTTAGTTTCTATCCTTTATGGAAAGTAAAGAGATGGTATTGGTTGCCGCGGTGGGATTGGTAGGACTGTGGTTTCTACCTGGATTTGTTCTGTTCGTCGTTTTGGTAGGACTGTGTATCGGCGGAAAGTTCTTCTCGTGTACTCAGGTATGAATCGTTTTCAAAATCTGGTTTATTTTGTTTATTGATGTTTATTCGTTGGTTGTAATTAGGGAGCCTTGGTTAGCAATAGGAGAGAAGTCGGCATTCCTTATCGGCACAGTTAAACAGTATTGGGCGTGTATAAAACATGTATCAAGCAGGAGGTTCCAGATCCAATTGCCGACATCGGCAAGAGGGCCCACACTTGGTGCCCACCTAGCATCATTATATAAATAGGTAGCTGCTTATGTAAAGTGGCTACTAACTGTGTATGCCAGTTGTAAGGTTTATTCTGCTGATGGAGCTAACCCCTTGTCCATTTTGGTGTGATTTAAGGTGGTTGTGGTTAGTGAGAGAGAGGATTTAAGAGGAATTTGAGTGGAGGATAGTTTTCGTTCAAGATTTTAGTGGTGGTTTAAAGTTTAAGGAGATTAGAGAAGGTCAGTGGTGGTTCTAGGATATTAGAGCAGGTCTGTTGTGGTTCTAGGAGATTAGAGGTCAGTGGTGGTTATAGTAGATTAGAGGTCAGTGGTGTTTTTTGGAGATTAGAGGAAGTCAGTGCTGGTTCTAGGATATTAGAGCAGGTCTGTTGTGGTTCTAGGAGATTAGAGGTCAGTGGTGGTTATATTAGATTAGAGGTCAGTGGTGTTTTTAGGAGATTAGAGGAAGTCAGTGCTGGTTCTAGGATATTAGAGCAGGTCTGTTGTGGTTCTAGGAGATTAGAGGTCAGTGGTGGTTATAGTAGATTAGAGGAAGTCAGTGCTGGTTCTAGGAGATAAGAGGTCTGTGGTGGTTCTATGAGGATAGAGGAGGTCAGTGGTAAGCAAAAGTTAAAGAGCGCAGATGGTTGAAATTACTCTGGTGCTATCTGCGATCTAAAACCATCCAAATTTCATAAAATTCAGATGAGTGAAATGAATAAATAAATGTTGGTTTGTGCGCTTGTTGAAGAGAAGAAAATGGGCGCAGAAGATTTAAACTTATATGGGATCAACAATGGGCTAATTATGACATAACATACAAATTTCATTAAAATCGGACGTTTAGTTTTTAAGATATGTTGGCTTACAAAATTTGAGCGACAGACATGCACGGAACCAAAAATATTCCCTGATGTCTAAAACAGGTTTCTGTCTTGGAATTTTTGAAATCGGAGACAAAATATTTTTGTTCTTTAAACCAATCAGCTTCTGTTACTTTTCGCTAGGCTTGGAAGCAAACAATTAAAGGGGCTACAGCCCTTGGAGGGCTAAGATCTACCAAAGTTTTACACAATTATGTGGCGCTCCATCAGCAATAAAAAAAAACTGTATTTAGGACATTCGTAACCATATAGACCTCAATTCATGTAAGGCATGGGGTCCTTAGCTGGAGTAAGTCATTCATCCTGTTAACTCTAGTTTTTATAAAGCACTAATGATAGCAATGAGCTATCTTCTAGGAGATTATAGGAGATCTTCCAAGAGATCATTTTAAGTGGTTCTGGGAGATTAGAGGAGGTTAATTGTGATTAGAACCTAGTCAAACCACCTACCTGTACTGCACCAGAATCTACAGATTTACCCTTAGTAAGTAGTAGTATATCTACTTCTTAAAAATGTAGATTCTTTAAAACTCTTTACAGCTTCACAGAGATCATTATCAAGAAATTTGCTAACACTATGTCATAATATAGCTTCGATTACTAATGACTCACACAATGAGCAACTTGGGAATCTCCCTATATCATGTTTGTGCATGTCTTCCCTTTGTCATGGTTGTGCCCCTCATCAAATTCGTTGTTTTGTTTACAGGGAGAGCCTAATGGTGGAGTGGCCGATCGTCTTGGTAAACTAGAAACAGCGGCTCAAGGATGGAAGTCAAGAGTAGAAGTGAAAGACAACATAAGGTTTACTGTAGCTGGCAAGATGGCTTCAGTACCCTCGTCTCCTGTAACTCTTCTACCACCGCAGGTTCGATCGCATCCCCAGCCACAGATATTTTCTCCTCAAGGTAAAGTAACAAGTTCTCTAATTATGTGGGGGATTGTTGAAGTTCGAGATAGTTAGATAAGACTCCATAAAAATAACTAAACTCTTAAAGCGTCTGCACTTGACAGATTTTTTGGTGCAAAATGATTATTGGTTGAAAAGCGACATTAGATCAGATAAATTCCAGTGCATATACGGGTGGTTCTCAGACTACAGGCAATTTTCATGTCCACACTCTTCAAATTGCACATAGTGCTATAATTTTATTTTATTTTTTAGATAAATTATTTCTACCATAAATATGCAAGTTAAAATTAAATGTAAATATGCTTTAACAACGTTTTTAATAATATTCGGCTATAAAAATATGTTAAGAAGTGGTAAAACTGTAATTACCATGGATGTCCAGAAATAGGATTTAACATTTTTTTGTTAATATATTTACCTTAAATAAGTGTATGGATAAAATTTATAAATACATGCATTCAATACAAGTGAATAGTTAATAAAACGCAATATTTAATTTAAAAAAAATATTGCATTAATTTTCAGAGCATTTTGACTTGTGTCCTTTTGTTATTTGTCATTACCATGCTCGAAATAAAAACAAATCGTAGAGAAATTTAGTGTAAGGAATTTTTTTTTTTCTCCCTCATCGCAAGTCTTTTGGCATGCCTGCTGAAAATAAAAGGCAGTGAGTTTCATGTTATTCAAGGTGAGTCTGCTTCTACCATCAAAAGAAATCATGTGTTCTGGTATGTACCTTTTTAATTGAAATTACCATGGTTGTTTATAACACAGGTTATAATTGTTTGTGAACGATTATGTTCCTGTGATTTATTAGCATAATACTGCCTGTTTACATTATGTCAACAATATATTTTATAAAGACATTCTTAAAGTAAATAATTTACTTACAATTTTGAAATGTAATTACCATGTCTTTAAATAGTTGTAATTACCGTGGGTCTTATTCATTTTTAAAAACCACGGTAGTTACAGTTTTACCACTTCTTAACATATTTTTATAGCTGAATATTATTAAAAACGTTGTTAAAGCATATTTACATTTAATTTTAACTTGCATATTTATGGTAGAAATAATTTATCTAAAAAATAAAATGATAGCACTATGTGCAATTTGAAGAGTGTGGACATGAAAATTGCCTGTAGCCTGAGAACCACCCATACATGCTTTTATTTTCTTTGGCCTTTTCTGTTTACCTATTCTTTTTATTCTTGGTCATCCTGGACCAGTTCGACTCCTTCTTCAAATGGCACGACGGAACCTGTGGTCCCTGGCTAAAACAACATAGCCCCTCCTGATATCCTTCTCAAAATTGAATCCAAATCCCACCTACTGGATGTCCTCTACCACTCTATCTAGCTGCCAAGCTCTTTTCAATACTTTTGTCTTAAAAGTTTTAAGTTAACAAAAGTATGCTCTACTTCCCATCTTGATTTTTTATCGTTTATCTTGCTTATTTCGCTGGATCACCAGCGAAATAAGCATATATCTGTTCACTTATAATGACTGACTAAAGTGGGATATTTTGCTGATAAAGTTTTCATTTATCATTACCAAATACAATTTTTTATGCTCAGACCTCCAAAAAGAACTCACAAAACATCTGCTAAAATAAATCTTGTCATTTGAAGAAAAAAAAAAAATAAATTAAGAAATAAAAAATCTATTTCAAAATATTAAGAAAATTATTTGAAACAGTTGTTTGTAACCTTCTGCACAAGATAAAAGATTAGATATATATTATATATTAGTTAATGGATAGTTTTGAGTGAGGTTATTCAGTAAAGTGGGTTTTCTTGTATCTATTTATAAATAACCTTTGGCATGTTTGTAAGTTTACCCACCCTAACTCTTCATTTTTTGTTTTTCCTCTCCACTCTTCAGTTACTTTCTTTTGATTCTCATTAATAGTTCAGTGTTTTAAGTTTATTAAAACAAAAAAAATATTTAAAAAATTTGTTTGTGAAAAAAAAAAAAAAATATCTGATAATAATATTTCACTAACATTTGTTAAAAAAAAAATCTCAATTTCTAGTATTTTTCTTAATGGACTCTTCAATTTTATCATTAAATATTTATTATAGTGAAGTCAACTTAATATTAAGGAGTGGATTATGACTAAATAGAATATACAATCTACTATTTACTAGTATATGTGCTGAATTATTTAATTGTATGTATTTATGGAATATTTGTTATTAAATTTTTAGTTGTAAATCAAACACACCATTAGGGATGAGATATTACATAAATAAATGGGATTGAAATTGGTCTGTATTAAATTCACCCTTTATCACTAGTAAGGGTTGTCCCTACAACCTTTACTAGGGATAAAGAGTGAAGGTTGTGGGTTTCTACAACCTTTACTGGGGATAAAAAGTGAATGTTGTGGGTCTCTACAACCCTTACTAGAGATGGTTGTGGGTCTCTACAACCCTTGCTGGGGATAAAGAGTGAAGGTTGTGGGTCTCTACAACCCTTACTAGGGATAAAGGGTGAAGGTTGTGGGTCTCTACAGCCCTTACTATGAATAAAGAGTGAAGGTTGTGGGTCTCTACAACCCTTACTAGGGATAAATGGTGAAGGTTATGGGCCCCTTAAACCCTTACTCTCTTATCCTGCACTGCAGTCCACAGTGTGTTTTGGCATCCTCTACAATTTGCCTCCATTCATTACGGTCATCAAAGGATATTACACCACAATAAACTGCTTTAAAGCACTCTCAAAAAATCCTCAGTGACCCCCTTCACGTTTATGTCCCCTTTGAATGTAATCTTGTACATCATCTATTCATTATCCTCGTCTATTCATCTTTAACCCCCCCCCCCCCCCCAAAAAAAAATGCACTTTTGAGATTGGTTCAAAACACTTTCAACTGCTCCATTTCAGTCCAAACTTGTTTCTACAGTTTGCACCAAATATTTGTTATTTCGTTGATAGTGCAGGAAATAAAAAAAAATGGGGTGGGGAGCCAATTTGATTTTAGGATTTTAAAATCCTGAACTCTAATTGGTTCCCCACCCCCATTTCTTTGACTTTCCCGCTTTCAACGCACTAACAAATATTTGGCGCAAACCGTGTTAGATATTAACAGGGAATTCTAGTTCTACCGAGTCAATATCCGTTTTGATTAAAACTCTTCTGACAAAACTTGTTCTGACTAGGAAATGGTAGTTATAATTAATTTTGGAATTAAGCCGGTAACAGAAACGTACACACTTGTAATTTTCAATTCACTCCTATTTGCACTCTTGTTTTTTAAATAATATGTTATGTATTCAAATTAGGATTTAAAATGACCAGACCTTTTTAATATAATAGTTGACAAAGGAACTTAAATTGTTTTACACCACTCTGATTTTAAACAATATCTTAGTAATTTAAAATTTAATACAAAATACTTCTTTATAAATTTGGATTTTTAAAATAACTTGACCATTTCATATTACAGTTCACAAAGTATATTTTACTTGTTATAGTCTTAAATAATGATCTTATTTTTTTCTTTCTGTGCGTTGCTTTACAATTTTTTTACATTATTCCCTATTTACTGATTTCTCTCATCTTGAAAATTCAATTTATATTAAGTGTTTTGTGTTTATTTGATTATATTATCTATAGTTTTTATATCCTTTAATCTTTACTGCATTGATGATGCTTTTACTGTATTCGATGATGCTTCACTAGGTGTATTAAAAGACAAAGAGAAAAATCATATCTGCTGTGTAAAAGTAAACGATGATACACATTTGTCTGATTAATGCTTAAGAACAAAAGGAGGCAATTAAAAGCTATTTGTTTACAATCATTTCTAAATGAAAAAGATGATATAGTCTGTGACGTTTTCTCCCGAGATTTAAATTAAACTATGATGGATCAACTCATCATTATACCATTCATTGCAACCAAATTTATATGTTTTTTCTTTTTTTTATAATTTTTATTTACATATAAATGTTTATTTGTTGGAAATCTGGTGTTTTAAATGTCGTACATCATATAGGTTTGTGTTTGAAGTTATTTATTTATTTATTTTTTTTTTTTAAATTTCATTGTTATATCATTTTGGAGATAGACAAATTGGTTAGAGCACTATACTGGAAATATAGAGGCCGGTGGTTCAAATCCCCGCTCTGGAGTCTATTTTTCTCTGTCTGTTTCCCGTAGTTAATAATAATTATAATTTGATTTAAATTAAAATTTAATCGTTCTGTAGTATGAATACTACCAAAATCGTAAAATATGAATTTCTAATTGATTGTACGAGGTACAGGTAATTGGGTACTTTATAATTATAAGCGTTATTTCTCAGTCTGGTTCTTTGTCATTAATGTTGACTTCTCAGACTTAGCTAAGCTTTAAATTCGGGTCAAGGTATCATTAACGTCAGAGAAATTCATTCTCCTGCGTAGCTTAGTTGGTTAGAGCTCTATACTGGAAATATAGAGGCCGGTGGTTCAAATCCCCGCGCTGGAGTCTATTTTTCTCTGTCTGTTTCCCATAGTTAATAATAATTATAATTTGATTTAAATTAAAATTTAATCGTTCCGTAGTATGAATACTACCAAAATCGTAAAATATGAATTTCTAAATAAAACAAAGGGATGTTTAGTACAATGTACTAATGGACAAAGGAATATCACACTTCTGTTTTTATAAGGGGAGTAACAGTCTAAAGAAGAATATTCCGTACCCCTTCTTCAGTGTGTTACTCCCTTCTGTTTTGTTTTATAAGGGGAGTAACAGTCTAAAGAAGTGCCGACAAATTTGACTTAAGTTATTCTTTTCCACTCTACTCTTTGCTTTACCATCTGCATCCATGTTGGTCCTTATATTTTCTTATTTATTATCTTTTTCCTATATCCCATTTGGCTCTTGGCTTTTTTCTTTCATGCACAGTCTCTTGAATTTTTTTCTTTCCTATCTTCAATCTTTCAGTGCACTCCATTGCATAATTCTTACATTTACTAAAAGCCTTTGTTTGGTAGTTTAACATTTGACTACGCCCATGTCACTCCTCCTCGTACTTTTAAAAATTGATCTTCACTTTCCTATTTTCCAGGTCATTTCCCCATATACCATTTGGCTCTTGGTCTTGGCTTTCTTTTTTTTGTTCAAGAACAATCCCACCTAGTGTGGATAGTCAAATTTTAAGTGTATTTAAAAGAGTGGAAATTCACAACTTTTCCAAAGAATTCTTTTTTTGCTTAAGAACTAGCCCACCTAGTGTGGATAATCAAGTTTTTGGTGTATTAAAAAGAGTGAAAATCCACAATTTTTCCAAAGCATCCTCTCTTGTTCAAGAACAACCCCACCTAATATGGAAAGTCAAATTTTCCGTGTATTAGAAATTTTTCCAAAGAATGCCTTTTTTGTTTAGGAAAATACAGCGATAATTTCTATTCCAAAACCCCAGTTCAGTATCTTTTAATATAACAATATTAATTATTTCTTTTACAAAAGGTAGCAATTATTTCACTTTAACTAACTGAATATTTCGTAGTTAAAATTCTAATATACTTATAATTCCACTTGAAAAAGTCCAACATAATTCCCCCACCTTTTTTTTCCATGTGTTGTTAGCTAAGAGGAGGAAGATGAAATTATTATTAGTATTGTTATATTTAAAAATATTAATTTTAGTTATGAAAAATCATATTTTTTTGTGTGAGAAGCAAATGATTCTTAATCAGATAAACCAAAACTTTAAAGAAAATTTAACTTTATTTATTTATTTATGTTTATTTATTTTTTCAGGTATAGAGTCGATGTCAACTCCAGTATCTCCTGAAATGGGAGATAGCATATTGGGAGTCATTAAGAGAAGTGCTTCAGCTCCTGGCTCCGATCACCTTAGTAAGTCTCACCATTAGTGGTTTTACTTTTACTATATTGTGGTTCGACAATTATAGGTTAAACCACCTGTATGATTTATTTAAGTGCACAGTGGACTCTTGCTAATTCCATACCACTGCTATTATGGACATCTGATTAATTCAAACAGACCTCAATTTATTCCTAATAATGTTCAATCAATGAACTTCGAATGTTTATCAATAAGGTGCTAAATTTTTGTATCCTAGATCAATTTTGTAGGTTTAAAAAGTGGACCTACGTTGAGAGAACACAGTAATTTCTATGATAAAACCATTGATTTTAATAGTTTTACCTGGCTAAATTCAGACCTTATCTGTACTTTTGGTGATGTTATCATTCCTTTATAACATGAATTTTATTTTGTACTTTGTTTTTCTTGCTCTACTTTCTTTTTGTTAAATGTAAACAAACACGCTAATTGTGCGATAAGGTGAAGAATTCTTCTTTATTTCGGCATTAGTGCAAAAATAAAGAAGTATTATGAAATGCGAATGCGCAATGAATATATCTATGAAAATAATCACTTTCTACACATCTAAACAGAGATAAAATGTTTATATTTTGTATAATTCGTAGATAAAATATTATTTTATAGCGTGCGCCCCCTGGCAATGTGCACACCTTGGCCGAGGCCTAGTGGTAAATCCAGACCTGGATACATGTCTCTCAGCAGGTGCAATTAGAGGATATGTTATTCATTGTTAAATTTCTTTTGTATCTGACGGGAAATAAAAGTTATAATTCCTAAAACTATTACTTGCTTCCTGTACAGAGATTGTAATGTTATGTTGTTTATGTTTATTTAGAGAGGATACTTAATGGTATCGGAGGTGGCGAGACTCCTGGACCGATAGTAACAGTGCCTGAAGTATGTGACGAGGAGTTCCACTCTTTCTTCCCAGATTACACACCTAGCATGTCTTCAGCCGAACTCTCTCCTACATCTACTGATGATATAGACTTTGAACTTCTCACTAGTAACTCCACCAAGCTGTAAGTGCCATTTAGACAATCCTAGTGCTAGTTAAGGTCGACCAAGAAGTCATGGAATTCTGAGGAGTGTGCTAGTGTCGTTGTTTTGGTGCCATGTATAGTCAGTTTTTAATAAAATAGACTACTGTCAAAAAACACAGTGTTGTTCTTTTGTTATTAATAATTTTATTTCTGATAACTTCTATATTTTTTGCAACAGGCAACACTGTACCTGATACGATAATATCTTTATATTATTATTTATTGATTATTCATAATAATATTCTTTAAATCTAAATCGATTTTCTTCTTTCATTTATCTATTTTTTTCTTCCTCTTTATTTCTGAGTTTGATTTGTTACTTTTTTTATTTCTGTTTTATTTGTTACTTTTTTTATTTCTGGATTTTAGTTGTTACTTTTTTGTGAATTATTTTTGTACTAGGGAGTTTTTGGCAATTTTCTCTCTTAAATTAAATTTCCTGGCATTAATAAAAACATGTATAATAACTATAGGTGTAGAAGTGGGCCGTGAAGGGTAATAAAAAGATGTGGTTTAATTTTTCGAAATGGCTATATTTCGCCCCACTCCGGGGCATAGACGTGCCTGAAACATCATTTTAACTTCATATAAATACAGTTCTGACTAGGGGAAAAAATAAATAAATTATACACTATACACAAGAAAACCTATTTTAAAAATGAGATCAAATAAAATAATTAATGTTAACAGAACCTACCGGTAAACGAAGGTTTGGTTACATGTTTAAAGAATTATCTAACACTATCTACACCTATAGTTAATATAAAAGGGACAACAAAAGAAAAAACACTATGGATAATAACATGGATTCAAAATTAGGAAGAAATTATAAAAATAATGAGATTCTAAGATAAGTGTCACTGGTTATTTTATTTATAAAAAAATATAATGGGGAAAAACAAACTAGAAATTTGCTAATAATATTTTGATTAATTGTCATAGAGAGCAATAATTTTTATAATAACAAATACATATTAGGTTTGTCCCAACCCTGTTATTTGTAGCGTCATTTGCATTTGTATCATTCCGTGGATTTGTGGATCGTACAACAATCGTTTAGGACAGTTGTGACTATAATTCGTACTCTATAAAAACAAAACAGGAAACCTAACAGATTGGAAACCTTCCTGTTGTTATTCGTGAGATTTGACATAACTGCGCATGTCGTACAAACTAGAAATAGGTATTGTCTTAGCACCCAACTATACTGACTTCGGCAATACTCGGAAGTTCCGACTTTAAACGAAGCTAAGCTTTCAGTTTCTCCCGTGTTCATGACTTCTTTACTCTTTAGTAGATAAGGAAGGACAAACCACTTGTTGGAACCTAGCAATTAGGCCACTTCTTTGGGCCCAACCCTATATGGAGTTTATTGGGCCACTTATTTATTCCATTCACTTATTTCGGCCGTTTTTATTAACCCTGTAGAGACACCACTTCAAACACCAATGCACATCTAAGCAAATACAGTGTGGTCAAGGGTGTCACATAAATCAAAGTGAATTTACTTTCATTACATAAACATATGTTTATTTATACGAGTAAACATACATTCATTATATAAACATCATACCAGATGGTATGAGTATCCAAAGAAACATTTTTAAAAGAACTTAGAAAAGAACACAGTTAATATTTTTTTAACAAATAAATTATAAAAATTATACTTGAAACTTGGGGTCTCTAAACCTACCCTATACACATGCAAAACGGAAATACTTTAGTGCTCAGAAAAATGTACCTGTCTTAAAAAAGTGCATGAATGCATGTTTAAGATAGATATTTTTAATCGTAAATATACACCCTATGTTCGTTTCATGTTTAGTTAGTAAGCATGTTTTTTATTCAATTTTCATTTGAGAAACTTTTGTATTTATAATAGTCCAGGAGGTAGCGTGCAAAAAAGTGTCTGACTAACATCAAGCTAGAATTTTGTATACATGTCAATCTTTTAGCGCCTTTTAAAAATATGTGGTCGGCTAAGTTCGTCTGCAGGACATAGCTTGGCTATAGGCATTTGAAAAAAACAAACCACTTATGTCTCACCACTTATGGTGGACAATGTGATTTTCATGATCCTGAGTACAGAATTAGTTAGTCGACCGAAAATCAAGTCGATGTTATTTTCACACTTGATAGATTAGTCATTCAAATATTACTAAAAATCAACGTGGTCACCTGTCAACGGACAAACTAACATCAACTTGATTTTCGCTTTACTAACTAATTGTGTATTCAGGATCATGAAAATCACATTGTCAACCATAATTGGTGAGACATGGCCGCTCTCCGCAGGTTTGTTTTATTCAAACGCCTATTGCCAAGCTATGTCCCGCAGACGAACTTAGCCGACTTCATATTCTAAAAAGGCGCTAAAAGATTGACTTGTATACAAAATTCTAGCTTGATATAGTCAGACACTTTTTTGCATGCTATCTCCTGGACTATAAAATGTATGGTACATTCATGCATTTTATAAATATAACAAATTACTATAAATTAACGCAACAATATTGTTACCACAATTTCCTATTGATAATTAACATGCGTGTTTCTACAATTTATATAATTTTCAATATTAACATAGAAAGAGTAAAATCTCTACTATGTCTAAATCTCTATGTTAACACTGAATTTGAAACGTGTGTGTTAATTATTAATATAAAATTGTGGTGTCTTATTGCGGTCTTATTGTGGTCTATTATTACCCTCTCTAGTCATAATTGTGAAGTCGAACCACAAAATCTCAGTCAAATCAAAGCAATTACTTCCCTTTTATTTTACTCCTCCAAATCCCTGTTACAAGTTCTTTAAAAAAAAAAAAAAAAAAAAAAAAAAAAAAATTGTTGCCGTTATCTATCTCCCTTCTGGTCTCTTCATGTCCTGAAAGAGTATAGTTTAGATTAGAGTCTACTGATTGCGCAGTACTTACTCTTTAGCTTCATTTAACCTTTTTCTGCTTTTTGGGGTTTCGTTGGTAAAACCAAAAAAAGAAACCCTTATAGTTTCGTTCATGTGTCTGTCTGTCTGTCACTCTGTACGGTTCCAATAACTTTTGAATAAAAAGAGATAGAAACGTGAAACTTTCCAATATTAAAGATAGTTTTGACGCGCACACAGGAAAAATATAGCGAACTCAAAATTATCAGCTGTTCAAATCCAAAATGGTGGTGGACTCACGCCATGCGAAAAAAATATTTTTTTAAAATTTTGAGTGGGGTATCAAATGAAAGGTATTGAAGAATAGATTACAAAAATATATACCACTTAGGGATTTACGGCGCCATTTTGTCAAAAAAACATTTTGCATGTATCCCCCCCCCCCCCTAAAATCGTATTTCCGCTCATACTAAAAATATAGAAAAATATGCAAAATGTGTGGTCTGGTGGGCCATAGAAAAAATAAGATTAGCAATTTGATCTGATTTACTGGGAATTCAAGATGGTGGATAATTCATGTCACACGAAAATAAATATTTTTTAAAAATTTTGTGTGGGGTATCACATGAAAGGTATTGAAGAGTAGATTACAAATATATATATCACTTTGGGAAAGTGTTCAATTTTCGGGGCCATTTTGTCAAAAAACATCGAAATTTGGCGTGTCCCCCCCCCCCCCCCCCCTAAAATCGTATTTCCGCTGTTACTAAAAATATAGAAAAATATGCAAAATGTGCGGTCTGATGGGCCAAAGAAAAAATAAGAATAGCAACTTGGTTGGATTAACTGGAAGTCCAAGCTGGCGGCTGATTGATGTCACGGGAAAACAAATATTTTTTAAAAATTTTGAATGAGGTATTAAATGAAAGGTATTAAAGAGTAGATTACAAAAATATATAACACTTGTAGAAAGCGTTTAATTTTCTACACCATTTTGTCAAAAAACATCCAAATTTTTCAAACCCCCCCCCCCCCCCCCCTCCCTACTAATTTCATGTTTACAACACCAACGAAACCCTTTTTATGTGAGACTTCACGCGCTACCAATTTTTATTTTAAATCTTTTATATTGTATTTTTACCAATGTCTATTTATCTTTTGCTTTCAGTTTGGTCAGCAAAAGACGAGTGAGAGCACAGAGAAAGCACCACAGTACCAATCCGTTGAGAGCGTTGGCTCAGCGAAGTGATCTAAGAACTGAATACGTTGAGGTCAGATCAGGCATCGCTGAAAAGGAGAGGATAAGGCTTAACCTAGATAAGTGTAAGTTCACCAGAGATTAAAATATACCTCTTTTTTAAATTCAATAAGTATTAATTTTGATAAATTGTCCAACTTTGGTTTAAATAAAGAATGGGGATTGCAAAGATTTGTCAAAAAGTAAAAAAAAATAATCAAATTTGTGCAGATTTCAAAACAATGTTTCGAAATAATAAACAGTGATCCCTGTATATCTGAGAGTTTTTTATCTCTGGTTTTGATGGTACTTCTTTAGATTGTTACTCTCCTATGTTTTTTTTAGAATATAAATGGATATTATAATTATTTATACAATCCTTTGTCTAAATGACTATTAAGACAAAAGTATGTTTAGTCTAATGTACTTTGGGACCAAGGAATATCACACTTTTGTTTTTATAAGGGAAGTAACAGTCTAAAGAAGATCATTCCGTACATTTTCTTTAGATTGTTACTCCCCTCTGTTTTTTTTTTTTTGTATAAGGGGAGTAACAATCTAAAGAAATGCCAAATAATGTATAAAAAAAATAAGTTCAGAAGTGTAGTAACAATCTAAAGAAGAACATTCTGTACACCTTCTTTAGATTGTTATCCACTGTAAAATATAGGACTTAAGTATGGAAATAAAGGTTGAACTCAGACTTCAGGCATCAGATTTAGGGCATTATTTAAGTATGTGTACACACAGTGTTCCTACACCTTCATAATTTATTTTTCTATTATAGGCCAGTGGGGTAGCTAGGGCATTGGGGGCTGGGCCCCCCCCGCAAAAACTTTTTGGGGCCCCTCACCAAATAAAATTGATGAGCAAAAAAAAAACCTCTTGCATTTAGAACTGGGGGCCTCCTTGACGTTGATTTGGGGGTCCCCTTGCTCTGGGGGCCTGCCTGCAATGCGGGCCCATAGTTACGGCCTTTTTTATTTTACCTTTGATCAGTCTTATATCAACTAATTCCTCTTTTAAACTACACATATGACTGGTCGCTCCCAAATCAGTATAGAATTTTGTTTCCACCTCATATTTTACAGAAAGAGCTGTGACTATATCATCACCACTTTTACTATATTTGCTCTTTGATTATTATGATTTAGTTTTATTTTGTTTTTATATTTTATTTTATTTTCTCCTTGAAATTTATTTTTGTTTGGCATATTAATATTTTTATTTTGACATTGACATTTACACTTTTTTTATCAAAATTTTTATAGTTAACTCTCCTGAACCGATTTGAAGAAAACAATGCATCTTGGGATTTTGGCTTGTAATTTCTCCTATTTTCCTCTTCCAACATTTTAATTTTAATATTCTTTATATCCAGAAGTTAATCCCTACTCTCTATGGCACATCTAAAGTTATCATAATCAATTCTTTAGTTTGTTACTCCCCTATGTTTTTTTTTAGAATATAAATGGCTTTGACTAAACAACTATTAAGACAAAGATGTGTTTAGCCCAATGTACTTTGGAACAAAGGAATATCATACTTCTGTTTTTATAAGGGGAGTAATAGACTAAAGAACATTCCATACACCTCTTTTAGATTTTTATTCCCCTCTGTTTTCTTTATAAAGGGAAGTAACAATCTAAAGAAGTGCCGACTATCAATTAACAGGACTAATAATAAATCAGGCACTTCTTTAGATTATTACTCCCCCTAAAAAAAAACAGAGGGGAGTAACAATCTAAAGAAGGTGTATGGAATATTCTTCTTTAGACTGTTACTCCCCTTATAAAAACAGAACTTTGATATTCTTTTGCCCCTAAGTACATCATTTGAACATACCTTTTTCTTAATAGTTATTTAGTTAAAGTCATTTATATTCTAAAACAACATATGGGAGTAACAATCTAAAGAAGTACCATAAATCGTTTGGTGGAGCCCCGTCAATTTCTGTTGGGCTCTCAACAAGTGAAAAAAAAAAAAAAAAAAAAAAATTAAAATGATCTTGCGTACTAATATCGCAAGTAATTTTACTCTCCTACTAGGTCCCCGGGGTTGGTAGACTTTCTCTAAAGTGGTACATGCTTCCTTAGCATGTTTGAATTGCTTAACAGGGATGAGTTTATGGAACGATTGCTGCTAGTGCTTTTTGATCCTTTTTTTTTACCATTTAGAAAATGTAGCTTCCTCAACCTTAGGTGTCCATCAACATATGCCCACGTCAATGGTGCCCATCCTTAATGAATGTTCAAATAAGTACACTAAACAAAAGTCTTTTAATATATATATATTTACTATAATCAATACCAAACAAATAATATCTAACACGATTAAACATAACCACATGGGTAGACACAACACCGAGTACACAGAACAGAACGCTCATATAATAACAAGAAGAATAAGGTTTGGGAATCAGTGTTGCCAAATTTAATCATTGTAATTCAACAATCCTCCCCAAGGCTCTTAGTCCAAATTCCCCCCAAAACTGCCTGTCACTTGGAATATTTAAAAAAATCCCCCCCCCCCCCCCAAATCTCTGAAAAATACCCCTATATTGGATTCCTCCTAAAAGTTCTGATGGTGCAAGTTGCGCCAGTTTTTATTAATAAGGATAATTTTCTTGTGCATTTTACAACTTCCATAGTTTTGTTTACTTCATTTTCCAATTTGATAAACATTTGAAACTTACATATTTTGACGTATTATAACTTGATTTGTTTTTTAATTATTTAAGTAAAACTTACGTACATTTTGTATTTTCATTTACGTATCGTTGATATAGACTGCTTCTTGGGCCTATAACCTCTTGAGAGAAACACAGTTTAGTCTATTTAAAACTATAATATATTGTATAAAAAAAATATTAATGATAAAAATAAGTCGGAACAATATTCCTTGACAATTTCAGAAGCCAAAACAATTGAACAGTTATCATTCTGGTTTATAAATATAGATTATTAATATTTGTTTAATTATATTGCAGTGAGTAAAACGAATCCGGGTCTTGCAGTAGAAGCCCTCGCTGGTCTGGCTTCTAAAGAAGAGCTGACTTCAGTCGTACTAAGAAGATCAGCTGATACAGGCCCTGTTAAGCAAGTAGCACAGTGGTCTCATCCTCTACTGCTTAGAACTAAAGGCAGGAGGCATCCTATCACCTGTATAGTACCACCATCGTACACTAGCGTCAACCAAGGAGATGCTTATATTCTAGTCACTTCTAACCAGGTAACCATCCACTATCATTTCAACCATAGAAGGATTTGTAACTCTATAATTAATTTAACTATATCTAATATTTTTTTGAGGGGAAAAACTGTTGATTTGACTATTATTAAACAAGTGTTGTGAGTTCTTCATTTCAGAGAATAGGATTTTAAAAGTTGGCGCTTCTTTAGATTGTTACTCCCCTTATAATGTAAACAAAGGGGAATAACAATCTAAAGAAGGTGTATGGAATGTTCTTTTTTAGACTGTTACTCCTCTTATAAAAACAGAAGTGTGATATTCCTTTGTCACAGAGTACATTGGACTGAACATCCTTTAGTCTTAATAGTTATTTAGTCAGTCATTTATATTTAAAAAAGGTACTTTTTTACTTTGTTACCCACCCTAAGGTGGGTAACAAAGTAAATTTGGTCAGATGTGGCAAGATTTTACTTGATTACACACCATTTGTTTTTATGATTGTATTTGACATTTTATTTCAAATTAATTGACAATCTTAAATGGGAAATGTTCAAATATTCCTTTGGGACGAAGGAATATCACACTTTTGTATATAAAAATGACAATACCCTTTGGTCTAACTATCACGTAAGGCAAAGTAACCTTTAATCCAATAAATTTTGAACAAAAGAATAGTTTACTTGGATTTAATAATAAATAAATATATTTGGGTGGGTAACAAAGTAAAAGAGTGCCCTAAAAATAACATAAGGGAGTAACAATCTAAAGCAGGTGTACGGAATGTTCTTCTTTAGACTGTTACTCCCCCTTACAAAAACAGAAGTGTGATATTCCTTTATCCCTAAGTATATTGGACTAAACATCCTTTTGTCTTAATAGTTATTTAGTCAGTCATTTATATTCTAAAAATAACATAGGGGAGTAACAATCTAAAGAAGGTGTATGGAATCATCTTCTTTAGACTGTTAGTCCTATAATAAAAACAGAAGTGTGATATTCCTTTGTCTCAAAGTACATTGGACTAAACATCCCTTTGACTTAATAGTTATTTAGTCAAAGTCATTTATATTCTACAAAAACATAGGGGAGTAACAATCTAAAGAAGTACCAATTTCTCTACGTGAGTTCTTTAAGCTCCACATCTCTAGTTTTTATTTACAATTTATCAATGTTCTGACAGATTCAATATTGGTCATATGAAAATTAGATGAAAAAAATAAAAATTTGCTTAATGTTGTTTGTGTTTAACAGTTCATGTATATTTTGTATTTAATAACAAAAATTATATCGTCTGTTTAGGTATTTTGCTGGATAGGAGAATTTTGCAATGTTATTGAGAAATCTAGAGCAACTGAAGTTGCTTCGGAAATTCAAACACGGAAAGACATGGGTTGCCTCTCCGCTTCTAAAGTCATCAACTTGGATGGAACATTTTCATCATCCCACCACGATTCATTCTGGAACATGCTAAAACTACCTCACGATAAAAATAACTACAAGGGTAAATAAATTTTGATTTGAGTAAATTTATTACTTATTATTATTATTATTATTATTTTTTTTTTTTTTTGAGTTGAGATAGAGGTTTAAATCTGACTTACTCAGTAAGAAGAGATGAAGTGTGAAAGAGAAAGAGTCAGTGTAGGAGTTGAGACAGAGGTTTAAATCTGACTTACTCAGTAAGAAGAGATGAAGTGTGAAAGAGATAGAGTCAGTGTAGGAGTTTAGACAGAGGTTTAAATCTGACTTACTCAGTAAGAAGAGATGAAGTGTGAAAGAGATAGAGTCAGTGTTTTTTAATGAATGAAAAAATGTATTTATAATTTTAGGTGAGGCAGCTGGTCACCCAGATGAAGATGAATTATTCGAGACAGCTCTTTCTCATTCTTATAGGATATATGAACTCTCCAACGGATCTCTAGTACCTGTAGAGCAGGCCTGGGGTCGTCACCCTAAAATTGACTTCCTACAGCCTAACAAGGTAAACAGGCTTAGTATTTAATCTGTTATTAATCTTTTTACTTACATTTAAACTGCAAAACACCAAACCCTTGGGTTGGAATTATTCGGTTGAGAATTACTATTCTAAATAACTTTAAGATTAGTCTTCAAGTACTTTCTTACCTAATAAACTGCTAGTTATCACACAGTATTCAGAATCATTGAAGAATGAGTGGCTGAACTCTATTTGGGGTAGTAAAAAGGCCCACTTAAGTGTTCTACTTGCTAGATTCCAACAAGTGGTTCTTATTCCACTGCTAGCACTGAGTCAATAAAAACTTTTTGCCTACTCTATAACCCTTCTCAACCCCAAAGAAATAGAATTTATCTCCATAGGGAGAAAAAGTTATAGTAGGGAGACAAAGTAAAACCAGGGAGAAAAAGAAGGATTGCCAACTAAAATTATTTTATAAATAGTAGAGAATGAATGGCTAATGCAGTGAAGTTGCTGAAATCAGGTTGGCGACACTGCTTTTTTGACCTTGTTTATCATTGTTTATAACCTGCATCTAAATAACCTTCTATTTGAGTTTAATTCCAATTCTTATTTGTTTTTAATATTGAATCTCTTATATGTACTTATATATATTAAAAGTGCTATCAATTATTGTTATTTATTAAAATAATAAATAAAAACTGCAATGGATGGAGATGCGTTTCCTCCTTACTGGAGATAAAATATTGTATGTACCTCGGGAGTAAAGTGCTATAATTACCCTCAGCGTTATTCCCTTGGCTACGCCTCGGGAATTAAAAAGTCTAATTCCCTCGGCTTCACCTCGGGATTTAGGGCCCATGGTTCCTTTGGCTTCGCCTCAAGAACCAACTTATTTGCTCAGGGCATAATGTCTTACTTTAGTCCCTAGGTGCATAAATAAATAACTATTCTTATCCTAGTTTATTAGTTAATTTTAAAGAAAACTGACTTCTTATTCAAATATATTTATTTTACAGGTAATGGTGTTTGACTTTGTGACGGAGATATTCTGCTGGTGTGGTAAAGGAAGCTCAGTTAGCGAGAGAAAATTAGGATCTAAACTAGCCAACGAGCTGGCTAAAGCACCAGCCTGGGCGCAGTGTGGCATCACGTGGCTCGATTCTGAGATCAAATCTAAACCTTCCAGAGTCTACTCTGTTACGCAGCATATGGAACCCATCATCTTCAGAGAGAAGTTTACTGACTGGCCTGATTTCAACAGAAATAACATCGGACATAAGGTTTGTAGCTTAAACAGTAATTTTGAGTTTATTTTAAAGAAAATTTGTTAAATCAACTATCTAAGTTTGTCTGTATATTTTATTAGATTAACTGGCAGGACTGAGAATTCATTGAATTTAATTTAGGTAGAACAATCGGTACTTCTTTAGATAGTTACTCCCTTAGTTAGTCCCAATGTACTTTGGGACAAATGAATATCTCATTTCTGTTTTTATATGGGGAGTAACAGTGTAAAGAAGAGCATTCTGTACACCTTCTTCAGTTAGTTACTTCCATCTGTTTTTTTTTTTTTTTTTTTTTTTTTATAAGGGGAATAACAATCTAAAGAAGTGCCGAATAATCAAGAGGACATTTGATATAAATTTTAATAATTATAGTTTGAATGTTATTTAATTTTTGCTAAGTGAACTTTACTTGTAGAGCTATAGGTGAGGATACCATAAGATAATATAGATTGGACTAAGGCGTTATAAAATGTTTTCAGTATATTAAGGGAAGCGAATTTACGTAAAATTACAAAACTTAAAGTGTTTTCCTTAGCCTAGTTATTATACAAGACTTTTGTTTAGTTTATTATTATGAATTCATATTTACGATTTTGGTAGTATTCATACTACGGAACGATTTAATTTTAATTTAAATCAAATTATAATTATTATTAACTACGGGAAACAGACAGAGAAAAATAGACTCCAGTGCGGGGATTTGGACCACCGGCCTCTATATTTCCAGTATAGCGCTCTAACCAACTAAGCTACGCAGGAGAATGAATTTCTCTGACGTTAATGATCGGGTCAAGGTATCATTAACGTCAGAGAAATTCATTCTCCTGCGTAGCTTAGTTGGTTAGAGCGCTATACTGGAAATATAGAGGCCGGTGGTTCAAATCCCCACGCTGGAGTCTATTTTTCTCTGTCTGTTTCCCGTAGTTAATAATAATTATAATTTGATTTAAATTTATTATTATGTCGCATTCATTTATTTAAAATGATTCAGTTATTCTCAAATACTGAATAGAACTGGTTGATGACTTTTATATTAGTTTTATAATTAATAGTATTAGAGTGGAAAGAAATTAAAGCAGCTAATAGTTTTATTTTTCTAGATGTTTGAAAGTAGTTTATATTGTGCGTTTGTTCTTCTGACCTGCTAGAGCAGTTTTTTTGTTTTTTGTTTTTTTACACCACTTTGATGATACTGAAGTCATTAGTAGTGTTTGTCCAATTCTCTAATGTAAACTTAATCAAAATCTCACATGGGATGAGGTAGATAAGGTCCATTTTCTACTTTAGTTGAATTTCTATCCTTAACCTAGTCAACGTATCTTCCAATTCAGGAAGGCTTCTCTCCAGCGGTTTTAAATAATACCAAATGAGATTACACGATTTAAAAGTTTTGCTTTTGGGATTTTCTGTGGATACAAACGGCAGCAGGCCTGGTGTAGCTTTGTAAAAAAGTTCTGCCCGAGACACAAGGAAATGAGTTAAGAGGACCACTATGGATCCAACCACCAGCTGTTTTATCATGATATGGAACCACAGTGGATCCAAATGCGTTCAAGGGATAAGAGGTGTAAAAACGTGTTTATCAAATTATGCTATTGGTTTTCAAATAAGACAAGTAAATTGGTAAACTTTGGCTCTATTTTCTCATAAGTGTGTCACTATTATACTGCAATTATATAATTAATTATTTGAAAATTACGGTTTTGATAAATTAAATATTGTTTCAGGGAGAAAATGGATATAGTTCTTCAGACAGCGGTAAAGCCTGCGATATTAAACCTATGTTGGACTGGAACCTTTCTCAGCCTGATCTTGTACTAGAAACATCACATCTCGGAAGAGGAAATAAATTCTACGACATTGAGGTAAATATCACTCTCCGGCAATATTTTACTTTTTTGTTCCGACAATTTTGATTAAAAAATTCTAAAATTTAGTCCATTTAAATACGAATCTATTGATATTAGCTGTTTTCCCGGGGAAAATCTAGTTTCCGAGGTATTGATGATAATAAATCTGACTTTGTTGAAAATTGAAAACTATATGCTTCCATATCTATAAGCCTGCACAGTTTTCTGGCTGATTCAAATAATTCTTATTCTTTTATATTAATTTAGTTATAAACTAATTATATTTTTCATTACCTATTTACAGACAAGAAGATATTACCATGTGGCTACGCAGAGTGTTAAAATTTGGAGAATAGAAGACTATGCTCCAGTTGAAATATCGGAAAAAAATTTCGGACATTTCTACGACTCCCACTCCTATATTATCCAATGGAAATACACATTGACTGTAACAGGTTTGTTGAAATTATATTTTTCAGCCATAATTATAATTTATGAGTGTTAAATTATGATTTTTTAAAATGTTAGTTTTTTTTGCCTTTATAATATGTTTTCACCAAGAAGGCATAGCATAAATATAAATAACTCTGTGGGGGCCTAGGCCTTCTAAAACAAAATAGCTTTTTTGATTTTTTTAAAAATAATTTATACATTATTTTTTTTTTATTATGTCAAACCACGCAAATATTATAATTTCATCATTGATATAATAACAGGCTTATATTTTCAAAATTTTATTTTATTCATAATATCATTAACAGAAATTAACTGTTTTTTCTCCCTATCTATTTTAAAAATAAACATTTCAAATTTTGTTTTCATTTGTTTTCTGTTCATTGCTTTAACACTTGCAGTTGGAACACTCTTGCCATTAAATGGTAAATAAATTATCGTTTGTAATAATATAGCATTTAAAAAAAAACATATTTAATAAATTCAATCAAAATCATCACTAGATTACTTTTACTAATAGTTTTAATATGTTTATGTGTAAGAATGCTTGACCACGCTCAATAATGGTGGAAGCCAAAAAGTGTAAAATACACTAAAACCCTGAATATCTCCTAAACACGTGATCATATGTTAGATAGATCTTCTGTCTAATGATGGCCTTATGAAGGCTGAAAGCTGCTTTCGCTAATAAAAAGTTTGTATTTATGAGGAGAGACAGTTCTATTATTCTAACTTGATTCCTAGTTATTATTGCTAAAATATTGGATATTATATCAAGCATCTATGGACAATATTATACAATTACTCATCTATGTTTTGAAACATTATCTATGTATCTTATAGGATTTCCTTATAAGAATAAAACTATTCCCTCTGAGATTTGAAACACACTCTTTATTATTAATAAAATATAATCAAACTATATTTAGAGTAGAGTTCCTCATGATTGAGTTCTT
This sequence comes from Gerris lacustris, assembly GCA_951217055.1. Lineage (NCBI taxonomy): Eukaryota > Metazoa > Arthropoda > Insecta > Hemiptera > Gerridae > Gerris > Gerris lacustris. Next base: position 32,502,043 of record OX578286.1, read on the forward strand.
CTTAGTTAGTTACTGATGATGGTTCTTGTAAAGACTAAAAGCAGATAGTTTCTTTTAATCCATTGTGATGATCTTCAACAATGGCTCTTATTCATGAAGTATCCTAATAATAGTTTGTAGTGTTTTTTGTTCTAAATCAATAATTTGATTATGTTTATTAGGTCGGGAGCTGAGTGGAGAACCTTCAAAGCATCAGGCGTTAGGAAGAGATCGTATGGCTTACTGGACATGGCACGGAAGACATGCTGGCTTGGAAGGTGGTGCCGCAGCTTTAATATCTGTCGGCATGCAACAAGGAGCTCCTCAGGTAAAAATATTGTCAGCACTTCTTTAGATTGTTACTCCCCTTATAAAAAAACAGAGGGGAGTAACAATCTAAAGAAGGTGCATGGAATGTTCTTCTTTAGACTGTTACTTCTCTTATAAAATCAGAAGTGTGATATTCCTTTGTCAAAAAGTACATTGTGCTAAGCATCCCTTTGTCTTAATAGTTCTTTAGTAAAATCATTTATATTAAAAAAAAAAAAAAAAATTTGGGTGTAACAATCTAAAGAAGTACCCTATTGTCTTCTAACAAAATAATATTTTCTTGTCATTAGAATGATAGATTTAACCAACTTCCCCCATTAGGGATTGAAGGAAATAAATCAACCCTACTGAACTTAGGCACTACTTCCCTCATTAGGGATTGAAGGAAATAAATCAACCCTACTGACCTTAGGCACTACTTCCCCCATTAGGGATTGAAGGAAATAAATCAACCCTACTGAACTTAGGCACTACTTCCCCCATTAGGGATTGAAGGAAATAAATCAACCCTACTGAACTTAGGCACTACTTCCCCCATTAGGGATTGAAGGAAATAAATCAACCCTACTGAACTTAGGCACTACTTCCCCCATTAGGGATTGAAAGAAATAAATCAACCCTACTGAACTTAAGCACTACTTCCCCCATTAGGGATTGAAGGAAATAAATCAACCCTACTGAACTGAGGCACTACTTCCCCCTTTACGGATTGAAGGAAATAGTTAAACCTCCAGAACTAAGGCACTATAAAAGAACATAGAGACTTGCAGAAGGTTTGTTTTTATAACAAAATTAGTTAGTAAACCAAAAATCAAGGGTGTTAGTTTTTCGCTTGATGGGTGACCAGTTTGATTTGAATAACTAACCTTTTGAGTGAAAAACTAACATCAACTTGATTATTGGTTTATTACTAATTCTGTTTTCAAGATCATGAAAATCATATTGTCCACCATAATGGGCAAGACATGGCTGCTCTCCACTGATTTTTTTTTTTTTTTTTTTTTAAATTCCTATTGCCAAGTTATGTCCCATAGAAGAACTTAGCCAACTATATATTCTTAAATATTTATATTCTTCTTAGGCACCAAAAGATTTACTTACACACAAATTATAGCTTGATGTTAGTCAGACACCGTTTTGCATGTTATCTTCTGGTCAATTACAAATTTAAATTAAATGACAAATTCCTATATAATTTTCCTGAAAATTTCCAATTCATTAGGGAGCCATTTTATGTGTTTTGCTTCCTTTTTAATAATATTAATTTTTTAATTTATTTAAATATTTAAATCATTGATAGTTATAATTTTAACTTTTTTATCTTATTGATATTGGTTTGTGTTCTTAAATTATTATTATTACTATTTTTTTAGGTGACAGTTAAAGAAGGTTTGGAACCGCCAGCTCTTCAAGCACTGATGCCCACTTCAACGCTTGTAATCCATTCTGACAGTCTTTCATCATCGTGGCCTAAAATGTACATAATAGAACCAGGTCAGGATTCATCGAGCACCGAATCATCTTTAATACGTCAACTTCCTGTCGAAGATTGTTGTTTGAGATCAGCCGCATCTTTCCTCTATCTACCACGTGCCTCTTCATCGACTGTCTACGTCTGGCATGGCTGTTCGTCCAAACCATACTATAGAAAAGTAGCATTTGAAGCAGCTAAGAAACTAATGGAAGAACCCGCAAATTTCAAACTCTCGTCGAATTCGGTCGAAGCTGTTGAAATCGTTGAAGGAAATGAACCAAGAGATTTCTTTAATGGTAAAAATTGTAAACCTACTTGTGCAATATATATATTTTTTTTATCTTTAATTTAAATACATTGATAAGCTCAGTCAAATTAAAACACAATAAAGCTAACCAAGATAAGAAAAAACCTTGAGTTTTGAAAATTGGCACAGTTATTCCTTGGTACCCTAGTTTGAAAAAAATAAAAATTTCTGGTGAGCTAGAGGTAACTTTTTTTTTTTAGATTTTTGCTCGTATCTCCAAACTATCACTTGTAGCGAACAATTGTATGTATAAAAATTGAAGGTGCTAAAATTTCCCACAAAAATGTTTCTTTTCATTGTATAAGTCACATAAACATTGACCGATTGTTTTGGAGGTATTAGGGTTGAGAAAGTGACAGTATTTTCAAAAATAACATCTGAAGTAACAAGTTGCAATGAACTATTATATGTTATATTATAACACTTCACTACTATTACTGTTATTTTTATCGTATTGTTAATGTTATACAGATTCTGATTTTGTTCTCTGATCTGGTTCGTAGCTTCAGAAATTTCCATACTGACTCAGGACTGGAACAGCAAAATATGTATTTGTTCTTTATATGTAAAATGATTTCATCTTAAACTTTAAACGGGTAAAATAAAACAGAAACAGGGCAGAGAATGGAATTAGACAACAGAACAGTATTAGAATAACATTAACGATACGATAACAGTGACAGTAATAGTAGTGAAAAGTTATATAATATAACATATAACAGTTCATTGCAACTTTTAACTTCACATGGTATTTTGGAACTTTTGGAACAGTGGCGCACCCAGGATTTATTTTTGGGAGGGGCACAGATTTAAAAACATAAGGGGGGGGGGGGGGGGGTGTATAATGCGGGCTTAGCATAATCACAGACAATTAACCAGTCTGGTTTACTTTGTTCTTAAATTACTTCATATCAAGGGCGGATCCAGCCAATTTTGAAGGGGGGCTGGCACCTTTTTAGGGGGGTCCGGGGTCCTCCCCCGGGAAAATTTTTATACTTTACGTTACTTGAAAACGTCTTTTTAGCCTATTCTAAGAGCATCTAAAATGTTATTATACACAAATAAATTTAAGTTTTTTATGAACGGGACATGAAGACCGGGGTATTTTATTTTAACAAAATTATATACATACCAATAATATTTTATTATTAAAAGTTGTACATTATATAATAGATTAATGTTTTATTTTGGTAGCCAGAAAAATAAATTGGTACATTTTAAAAATATTTTAGTAATGTGAATTAACAAAAAAAAAAAAAAAAAAAAAAAACGTCAACAGAAATTAGCCGATAGTATTAGGTTAAAAATAAACATAGTAGGATATATATATATCAAATAAGGGGGGCATGTCTTTTTAAACGCCAAAAAAATATGTCGGGCTAAACTAGGTATGTAATTACTTATTTATTTATTTTTTTCATTATTACTTTAACATGTGCTGCGAAATTGCATTCTTAAATTTTACGTCTTTTGCATTGGGGGGGGGGGGGACGTCTTTTTAAACGCCAAAAAAAAAAAAATGTCGGCCTAAACTAGGTATAATATAATTAGGTACTTATTTATTTATTTATTTTTTTTACTATCACAACACTATTACTTTAACACTTGCTGCAGAATTGCATACTTAAATTTTAGGTCTGGCTTTGGGGGGGGGGGGGGGGGCACGTGCCCCCCCTTGGGTGCACCACTGTTTTGGAAAATACTGTTACATTCTTTCAAGGAACATTTTTGTAAGAAATTTTGTCAGCTTGAATTTTTATACAAGTATTTGTCACAGCAGGTTTTACTATAGCCTAAAAGAATACGAGCCTAAAGTTGAATTATATTTGTGATAAAATTTAATTATATTTTGCCTACAAAAAAGAAGTGGGGATTTAACCATATAAGTCTTTTTCCTGGGACAAATGTAGTTTCCAAGATATTGATGAAAATAAATCTGATTTAGCTGAAAATCTAAAATAAAATGTAAACAATTATCTTTTAGATATTGTGGTGTGGTATTTAAATTGAGCAATTTGTTTGAGTTTGTTGTACTAATTATTTTTAAAAATTAATTTTATGTTTTCAGGTGTTGTTCTAAGAAAGAGCTACAGTAGCGAGTACTACTCTAAAGCTGACAATTCTAATGAGAGTGAAGTCAAGTTGAAAATGTTTGAACTTACTCAGGTTAAAGGTATCTACACTGCGGTACCCGTACCACCATTTAGATTCAACCCTGAAGCTAAGAAAGAAGAAACCTGGAGATATGTTTACTCTCAGGTATTATTTCAAAAATATTCAACTTCATTTTGACACTTCTTTAGATTGTTACTCACCTTATAAAGAAAGAAGGGAGTAACAATCTAAAGAAGATGTATGGAATATTCTTTTTTACACTGTTACTCCTCTTATAAAAATAGAAGTGTGATATTCCTTTGTTCCAAAGTACATTGGACTAAACATCCCTTTGTCTTAATAGTTATTTAGTCAGAGTCATTTATATTCTAAAAAAACATAGGGGGAGTAACAATCTAAAAAAGTACCTACATTTTGGTAGATTCATAGTTTTAATGTATGTTATACCTTTGCAGTTAGTGAGGGGTTTAGTAAGCTTGATGCTGTTTTAAACTTTTTCAATTGAAGATCTGACATCTCTTATATTGGAGCTATTCCCTGTCTACTTTGTAGGGTGGCCATATAAAGTTTTGTCCGAAACAGGATATTGAAATGGAGGGGTCGAGCTATTGCAGCTCCAGGCAAAAGGGTGTGGGCAAATTTTAGAAATTTTAAGGAAAATATGCATTCTTTAGATAACATTTTCTCTTTTGACATTAATTGGTAAATTTGTACAGTCAGGCTCACCTATTTCATACTTTTTGATTTACTTATTTTTTTATAAAAAAAAAACTATCCCTTTTTACATTATAAAAACGATTCCGGTTGTAGCACCTCAATAAAAAAAAACAACATAAACTGTCACATTTTAGGGTTATGATGGAAAGTTATGGTAGGGGTATGATGGAAGTAAAATAGTACATTACGCGTCGAGTGCGGAAAGTAGCATTTTGCATGCGAGAGTGGAGTTTGCACCTGAGCGACAGCGAGGGTAGTAAAACCACACGAGCAATGCAAAATGCCGTTTTCGCACGAGTTGCGTACCGTACTTTATCTACGATTGTTAGATTTAAATAATAAATACAGAAAAAAATAAACTTGCTGTATGTAAGTTCGTATCTCTTCTCTTGATAAAGATGGCATTAATCTTGAGTTGTATTTTTTGCCGAATTAATTATTTCTGGAGGAGCATTATTCTTTACATTTTCGTCAAAGCCACTTGATTCATTCATTGTTTTTTACTAAAAACTCGATATAAACAGTTACTTTAATAAAATAATAGTAAATTAATTTTGTTAAATGTAAACAAACTCGCTAATTGTGTGTAAAGCTGAAGAATTCCTCTTCTTTACCGTGCCAGCGTGGTAAAGAAGAGGAATTCTTCAGACCTATGAGACGCGCATTCGCAATGAATACAAGTACGTAAATAACCACTTTCTACTCATCTAAACAGAGATATAATGTTTATATTTCGTATCAATCGTAGATAAAAGTACTAACCTTAACCTACAATAACCATAACCTTTAACCTTCCATAATTTTCCCTAAAATTAAAACAATAATTGTAATTAATTTTCAAAAATAAGATTGAATTTATTCGAGGTGCTACTGAAATTGTTTTTGTTATGTAAAAAGGAACAGTTTTAAAAAAGTCTGAAGTAAGATTTACCCCTTACAATAAATATCATATTGGTTATCATTAAATAACTGAGATTCACTTCAGCACCATGTTACCGTGAACAACTCATTTAGAATCTGAAGATGGCTATTGAGTAGTCGAAACTGGTTAATTTTTATTACAAATACTTTGTGTGAAGATCTAGGGTTTTTTTTTGTTTCTTTTGAAAATGATGATGAGGATATTTACTACACATAGGAGAAGCAAACTGTTGACATAAACATATTTACTAAGATTGGAAACTTCTACAACTCTAAAAGTATAAGGAAAGGTATTCATTTTACCCAGAACTTCTGGAAAATGTCCCATTTTTTTAAAAAAAACATGAGACTTTAAGCTAAAATAGCGGGACTTTCCTGGTCAAAACGGGACGTATCGTCACTCTATACTAACAGAACCTAACAATAATAATTTGTAAATAACGTTCCGTTTGTTTTTTTTTAAAGGAGGAATTATACAGTACAGTTAGTCAGTGTGTACTGGTAGATGCATGCCCTCGTGGAGTCTGGTTATGGCTTCGTTCTACATCACCTGTTGCTTCTGCTCAAGCATTGACCACACAGCTGGCCTACTCCGTCGCTAAATCAATAGAACCTGATCAAGTTTGGGTCGTTTGCCAGGGAACCGAACCTGCTGACTTCAGGTAAGATTTTCTTTTATTTTACATTCATACAGTTTTTAAAAAAACTTTAAAATTAGCACCTTTATTTTAATTTGATGGTTCTTTTTTGAGTTGACGGATGTTTTCTTCTTATCTTACATTAATATGTATTACTAGAGTTGGGACAACCGACTAGAAAAAACAACCGAATGAATAAGTCGATTTGGGAAAAAACAGTCGATTGAATTCAGTTGACTGAATTCATTCGAATGAAAACAGTTTCATAGCGGTAAGAGGGTATATGAATAAAGATAAAGACCGAGACTGAACCCGCAAGTCGAATGTTTCAATTGGATGTTTTTGTTTTTAATTTAAGAGTAGTAGGGAAAGGGAACACGGTGAAGGCAGTGAAGAGCTCAGAGCTGAGGGAGGTGAGAGTAAGAAGGCGCTTGACACTCGTTATCTCGTGGCAAACTTTTCATTCGAATGAAAAAATATAGACTGAGACTGAATCCAGTCGAATGTTTCATTCGGATGTTTTTTGGTTTTGGCTGCTATGATATTGTTTTCATTCGAATAAAAAAAATATAGACTGAGACTGAATCCATTCGAATGTTTCATTCGGATGTTTTTTGGTTTTGGGTTGGGGAAAGGAATGACGGTAAAAGGGCTCAGAGCTGAGGAGGGGTGAGAAGGCGCATGACACTCGTTATCTCATTATACACACGTCCACATATACACGTCCGAATTACAACTAATACAAGTCCAAACTATAGACTGATATCAGTCGAATGAAAACTAGATATCCACAACCGAATGAATGAATATTTTAAAACAACCGTTTAGTCGACTGTTTTCAATCAATTGGCTCCCAACGCTATGTATTACCATATGCTTCAATGTTCATAATGGTCCAAGTTGTACATTTCAAACATTATTATTTTCATATAAACAATTGTAATTACAATTTGTATTTTCAGGTCACTGTTTCCATGGTGGAGCTCTGAGCTATGCCACGAAGCACCTGAAGGATGGAATGAAGGAGAGTTAAGACAAAGTACAGACGAAATATCCAAACTACCTATCAAGACTTATACAATCCATGACCTTACCAGCTCAACATTACCTGCAGGAGTCGATCCAACCAGGTTGGAACTTTACCTCACCGAACCACAGTTCTATGTAACTATTATTTATTATTTTTATGCTCTCATACATTGACAATATTCATTTATTTGTACTTCTTTAGATTGTTACTCCCCTTTGTTTTTTTAGAATATTAATGACTGACTAAATAACTATTAAGATAAAAGGATGTTTAGTCCAATATACTTTGGGATGAAGGATTATCACACTTCTATTTTTATAAGGGGATTAACAGTCTAAAGAAGTTACGCTTCATTTTTATTAATTTCTATCTTATCTCCAAGGAACAAACATTGAAAAATTAGTAAACTGTAACCAATATAATCTGTAACAACATCTATAAATCTTATCGGTACCCATATTATTATTTTTAGTACTCAATACTTTTGGGTTCAAAATTAATATCAATTAGGGTAGATCTAAATGCTGTCTAGAAATTTAGAAAAGTTTATAAAAATTTAGCTTTTGAAGGGGGAGGGACAGTGCTGTAAATACATTTTTATCTCCAGTAGGGAGAAAAAGTTATGATTTTGGATTAGTTCAGAGGGACTAAAGTAAGTCTTTTCTTCCCTGAACTCAAAAAGTAAAAGTACCGCGAAAAAGAAGGATTGCCAACTTAATTATTTTATAAATAGTAGAGAATGAATGGCTTGGAAGTTGTTGAAATCATGTTGGCGACACTGCTTTTTCGACCTTGTTTATCATTGTTTATAACCGGCATCTAAAAAAACCTTCTATTTGAGTTTAATTCCAATTCTTATTTGTTTTTAATATTGAATCTCTTATATCTGCTATTAAAAGTGCTAATAATTATTGTTATTTATTAAAATAATAAATAAAATTGGCTTTGCCTCAAGAACCAACTTTTTCGCTCAGGGAATAATGGCTTACTTAACTCCCTAGGTGCATAAATAACTATTATGAACCTATGTTTCTAAATATTTTTATTTATTTTTTAGGAAACCTTCAGCATGAGTCAGAATGAGTTTGAATCATTACCATCATGGAAACAGAAGAAATTAAAAAAAGCAGCAGCTCTCTTTTAGAAAAGCAAACCACTGAAAATCTAAAAAACAAAAAAAAACATAATTTCTCTTGATTATATAATATAGAAACTAAAATAATTTTTATAACCACCTCTTATTTTTTTCTTATTTAAAAAAAAAAAAATTATAATCTTGATTTATATATGTCACAATAATATGCTATTTTATAAAGAAAATAACATATTTTATTTTCTATAAATGAAACCATATAAATATCTATTTTAATACTATAAATGTATTTTTAAAAAAAATCCTTGATTTATCAATAACAAAAACATAATTTTTAAAAAAATAATATTTTAAAATAATGTCATGATTTTTTTAAAAAATAATAATTCAAACGGATTTTAATTTTTTTTGTGTGTTATAATTTTTTTTTTTTATTATTATTAGTTTGTGTTTTTATTTAATATTTTATTATTATTATGTGTTTTTATTTATTTATTATAAGTTGTAAGTTTTTTATTTATGTGGAAAAAAATTGATAAAAGTTTATCTATTTATTTGATTATTTTGAGGGTGTTGGACTAAATATGATCATTTATGCCCAAATTTAATTTTAACATTTTTGTTGTTTGCATTATAACAATGGTCAATAATTAACTGGTGAGGAAAAATTTGTTGTTTTCGGAAAAAAAAATATTCTTTATAATAACTTCTGCTTGTCCTTAACAACTAATAATAATAATAATAATAATTTTTACTTTCTCAGTACTGTCCCCTATATGTATGTGTGTAATTCTGGGGTGAAAAGATGTAATTTTTAATTTAAAAAAATAAAATAAAAAAATAAGGAATGAAATAAATATCACTTACTTGTTTAAAAAAATTGTCTTTTATCATCTCTGATGAGACCTAGTTTTAAAATTATTTTAAAATATATGATTTTTTTTTGACAGTGTAGTTTAATTTAGTAAAATACTTTTAAAAAAGATCAAAATTAAACCACGGTAATTTTTTGATGTTTCCAAAAAAAAAATATTGTTTAGAAATTTGGTTCAGCATTTCAAAAAAAAAAAAAAAATTTATTTATAATTATGTATGACCTATTGTGCTGTTTTTTCATTTCCTGTTTTATTAAAATTCAAATGATGAATTCTCACTATAATTAACTAATAACTTATAAATAATAAATAACTCAGTTTTTATTTTGAAAGAAAAAACAACATGAAAGCTAAAAATTTAAAAAATTTAAGTTTTAAAAATGAATTTATATTCCGTATTAAAATATGATTCATATAAAAAATTGACAAAAATAAGGCACTAAAAATCACAGATTTCTATGATAATAGAAATGAATTTAAAAATAAATAAATAATCACCATGCTTTTATAAATTATAATAAATTTTATTTTTATTTATTTCTAATTTTTTTATTTATTTATTTTTTTTAACAAAATGAAAAACTTACAACTTAATTTATAAAGAATAAATAAATAATATATTTAGAAGGGCACATTGAACCTAAAAAATAAATATATCTATTTAAAATTATATATAATATATTAAAAACACTTTTTTCGATGGCTGTGAAATCAACAATTTTATTATGAGAAAAGAAAAAAATATATTTAAAAATATAAAATGTACTTTAATAGTTTTTTTTGTTGAGGGATAGTTTTAAGGGACTTGATAATTTAATATTTTTGGAGATTTGGTTTGAATTTTAAAAATTTGAGTTTTTGATGTTAAATTATAAAATAACTTTTTGCTCTGGGGGTCGAATCTTTTAAAGTTGAGGTTTGTCTGTATTTTTTTTTTTTTTATTCGGTTATCAACTAAATTGATTGATATTTACTCAAATTATTATCTCATGCATGCGATTGTTACTGTTAGAAAGACACACTGATATTGTGCGAATTCTTTCAAATTCCTGATGTTTCCACAAACTTCAATAATTAAATTTATTATAATTATATTTTTCCGTGGTAGGCTGTGAAATAGTAACTTTAAAGCCTAAAAAACATAGCTAAAATCCATTTTTTCATTACGTGGACTTAAAAAATCTTTTCATTACTCCTAGCTGTAAAGAAAATTTTTCTTACGTCCTAGGACGTAAAAAATGTTTTCTTTCGTGCTGGTAGTTATCAAAACTTCCGTTTTAGCGCTGCAATCTTTGTAGCAATGCTTCTAGTACGATTAAAATATACTAGATGTCAATGCGTTTTATTTATCTTTTCATATAGTGTAACCTCTTTTTAAGGTTTCTTTTTTTAAGTGTACTAATATTTATTATTATTATATTGATTATTGATTAATATTTAATGTTTTTTTCATTGTCTGCTACCATGGAAAAAATAGCATATACTACACGACTGTGAAGTGTTTTTTCTTTACCTTGGCAATATTTACTGTCGAGCGAAGCGAGACAGTAAATGTAATTGCCACGGTAAAGAAAGAACTCACTTCACAGCCTAGTAACATAATATACTATTTTAAAAATCACTGATGAAGTCAATCTCATTAGAGTTTTTGCTCTAGTATGAGTTCTGGGAGCTTGTTATCTCATGGGGAAAGTTCTGGGAGCTTGTTATCTCATCTGGAAAGTTCTGGGAGCATGTTATCTCATCTGGAAAGTTCTGGGAGCTTGTTATCTCATCTGGAAAGTTCTGGGAGCTTGTTATCTCATCTGGAAAGTTAGTTATCTCACATGGAAAGTTCTGGGAGCTTGTTATCTCATCGGGAAAGTTCTGAGAGCTTGTTATCTCATCGTGAAAGTTCTGGAAGCTTGTTATCTCATTGGGAAAGTTCTGGAAGCTTGTTATCTCATTGGGAAAGTTCTGCGAGCTTGTTATCTCATCAGGAAAGTTCTGGTTACTTTAGCTTCCTAGGGGAAAGTTTAGGGAACTTTTGCTCTCTGAGCGAAAGTTCTGATAATAAATCAACATCTCATAAACTCACATTTTTTTTATTTCCAACCATATCTTAAAGATATTAATAGATCCCCCCTTAAAAAAAAATAAAAATAAAATTTAAGTACATTTTATTAATAAAAAAAAAATAAATAAAATTTGTATTTCTGTATACTTACGTTTTTCTTCTTCTTCTAATTTTTTCGTTTTTTGTCATTGTATTATTTTTTTGTGTAGAATTTAGTGTGTATGTAACTTTTCTTTGTAAGTGTAATTTAATTAATATTAATTATTTGTTTAAATAAAAAATAATACATATAATTTAATTAATTTGTTTTTAAATGAAAAAAAAAAAAAAAATGGAGTATAGTTTTGTAAATAATTTGATGTATTAAGGCAGTTAACTAAGTATGTGTCATGGTATTAATCTCTTTTATTGCTGAAGTTTTCATAAAGAAATATCTTTCGACGTTTCGACAGATCCCCTCTTGTTTATAATTTAAGGTTTTTTTTTTCAATACTCGTAGCAATAAATATGAGGAGGTGAGAAACCAAGTGAAATGGAGATTAGTGTTAAAGTGGATAGATAATACATTTTAAAAGTCCATTCACAGTCGATATCCACATAATTATTTGACTGATCCTCACATTCTATTTCATTCACAGTCAATATCCACATAGTTATTTGACTGATCCTTGCTCTCCTTATATTCTATTTCATTCACAGTCAATATCCACATAGTTATTTGACTGATCCTTGCTCTCCTTATATTCTATTTCATTCACAGTCAATATCCACATAGTTATTTGACTGATCCTTGCTCTCCTTATATTCTATTTCATTCACAGTCAATATCCACATAGTTATTTGACTGATCCTTGCTCTCCTTACATTCTATTTCATTCACAGTCAATATCCACATAGTTATTTGACTGATCCTCGCTATCCTTACATTCTATTTCATTCACAGTCAATATCCACATAGTTATTTGACTGATCCTCGCTATCCTCACATTCTATTTCATTCACAGTCAATATCCACATAGTTATTTGACTGATCCTTGCTCTCCTTACATTCTATTTCATTCACAGTCGATATCCACATAGTTATTTGACTGATCCTCGCTATCCTCACATTCTATTTCATTCACAGTCGATATCCACATAGTTATTTGACTGATCCTTGCTCTCCTTACATTCTATTTCATTCACAGTCGATATCCACATAGTTATTTGACTGATCCTTGCTCTCCTTACATTCTATTTTATTCACAGTCGATATCCACATAGTTATTTGACTGATCATCGCTACCTATACATTCTATTTCATTCACAGTCAATATCCACATAGTTATTTGACTGATCCTCGCTATCCTCACATTCTATTTCATTCACAGTCAATATCCACATAGTTATGTGACTGATCCTCACTACCCTCACATTCTATTTCATTCACAGTTGATATCCACATAGTAAGAAGTCTCTTTTCATTAATTCAGATTAATTCTGATGTACAGCATTGATTTAATGGCCTCTATCACTAAAAACCTGAACAAAATATTTAATTTGTCCCCCCCCCTTCACATAACATCACTATGAAACCACTAGCAATAGAGGTTTCAATACCATGGCTAGCAGCTTAAAGGGATGTTACAATATATTCATAACATTTATTTTTTAACTGATAATAAGACTTAAAATAATTTTTTTAAAAAATCAGACCATTTAGTGTATTTAATGCAATTTTATATGGAACAATGTCGTAAACAAACATTTTTGTGGTATCACTTTAATTAAAAACATTACTTAGTACTAACCACTAATTAGATGAGTAGTTATTCAATACATAAAAAAAAAAATAATTAAAAGTCCAATTTATTGTGTGTGTACTTATTATATATATTTTTTTGTAAATTTTAAATACGTGATTTTATTTTTATTTATAAACCCTAAATCCTTGATTACATTAGGTAATTAGCTAGGTAAAGTAGTACTATACCTAGCTCCTGATTGATTTTAGTGGATAAAAGGTGTTAGAGTACAATATTTGCCAAAAATGACTAGGAGATATTATAACAAGATGGAGTAAGGAGACCTTAGGATAGTATCGAAGGAGAAGGAACAGACGACAAGGCAGACTAAAAACTAAATGGGGCAATCATGCTGTCCTGAATGATGATTTCACATCAGTGCAGAAGGAAAACCATCATTGTTGTAGAAAACTAATCAGGATGCTATTGTAGATATCTACTATCTTTTACAAAAAAAAAAAAAAAAAAAAAAAAAAAAAAAAAAATAGTTATGTAGAAAAACAAAGAAAGATAAGATAAAAGGAAGAAGAAAAATAAATAATACAAAGACGAAGGCAAAATAAATGAATCAATGTATTAAATACATAATCCAAAAGGACATAACAAATTAGGAGAAGCTATATACCAGGGGTCACCAATTAATTTTGTTGAAGGGCCCTAAAAAAAACGGGAACCTGTCGCGGGCCATCAAATTGCAATATACGTGATTTAACATAATATCTCTGAAAATAAAGTTGCACGTATATCCACAAAAATGAAGACTAATGAAATCCTGATTTCATCCAAAAAATTTATAATTATAATTAGCACATGCTATTTTTATTATTTAAAGTTAATTGTTGCTAAGCCAGTATCTTTATTTGTTATTGATGAATTTAACCTTCGAAAAAAGCGGTCTTGCAGACATAGGTGTAACCAAACGTCTAACTACAACGTCTCACTACCAATAATTTCAGTGTCGGGTATGTTTTTTCACATACATGGTATGTTTTTTTATATTTTTCCGTGGTAGGCTGTGAAATAGTAACTTTAGAGCCTAAAAAACATAGCTAAAATCCATTTTTTCATTACGTGGACTTAAAAAATCTTTTCATTACTCCTAGCTGTAAAGAAAAAATCTTTTACGTCCTAGGCACTAAAAGATTTTTTTTTTCCAGCGGGTAGTTGTCAAAACTTCCGTTAGTAGTGCTGCAGTCTTTGTAGAAATGCTTCTAGTACGATAAAAATCCGCTAGATGTCAATGCGTTTTATTTATCTTTTCTTATAGTGTAACCTCATTTTGAGGTTTCTTTTTTTAAGTCTTAAGTATGTACTAATATTTGTTATTATTATATATTGATTAGTGATTAATATTTAATGTTTTTTCATTGTCTGCTACCTCGGAAAAAATAGCATATGCTACGCGACTGTGAAGTGTTTTTTCTTTACCTTGGCAATATTTACTGTCTCGCTTCGCTCGACAGTAAATGTAATTGCCGCGGTAAAAAACTCACTTCACAGCCTAGTAACATAATATACTATTAACTAAAACTCGTCGCAGTTAGAGTCGCGTTTAATATATTTTCAATATACAGAGTTCTTAGAGCAGTATCTTTTTGGAAATCAATTATTTCCGTTTCCAGGGCAGCTTTATTACATTTGTAAAAACTTGATTCAGTGCACTCATCGTCCGTCTATGAAGTAAAACTACTATACAATTATTAATGTAGTTAACAATTTAACAGATTAAGTTGCACTATGTCTTGACTATTTGGAAGTCAGCAGAGTGACTCTCAAATCATTTTTCAAATTCGTAAAAAAGTCGGTACAATTTTTGACGTCATTTAAGTTAAGGAAATGTACCATCGTCTTGGTAAAATGATTGGACATTTTTACAGATTGATTGGCCTTTGACCCCAGGGGACAAGCAAGCTTTTGGTTGCCTTGAAGTTTAAAGTTCAAAGACTTTATGTGCTTGAATATATCAACCAAAAATGCAATTTTTGCAGTACGTTATTGTTGTCACTAAGGAATTTCAAATGATCTTTGGCAGAAAGATAATACAATTAAGTACTCAGGCAAACTTTCTGTTTTCAACTTCAATCTTTCTTCTTTCCTTATAAATGCTCGAATCAAATAGGTTAGGTGGCGGAATGCAAATACAAATTCATCAGCACATTACCAGGTTAACACAAAATGTTACCGGAGCCGAGTTCCAAGTTCATCTGTCATCGCCGGCTTATTTATTTTACACCTGTTCTTCCATCAGCCTGAGGGCCTGATAAAATCCGTCTGCGAGCCAGATGAGGCCCGTGGGCCGCCATTTGGTGACCGCTGCTATATACTATACAAAGAAAAATTATGAAATTGAGCAAAATAAATATCATTGAAAAAATACACAAAAATTATAATAAGTTGGCTATTTAAAGTCAGATTGAAAAAACCGCCGTTATTTTTTGGACTCAGCACTACCACTTCCCAGTAAATAAATATAGCATTAAGTCAAAATTGAGCCAAATAAATATCCTCAAAAAATAACTATAACTTGGCTTCACTCGGCTATCGAAAAAAAACGTTATTTTTTGGACTCAAATAATATAATAAGTGCCTCTTCCCTGTACATGTAGTATTCTTTGACAAAATTGAGCAAAATACAAATTGTCAAAAAAATGCCCATTACTTTGCTATTTTTAAAGATTTCAAATTAATAAATTGACGTCATTTTAGGACTCAGTTCTACCTATTTCCTTTAAAAGTAGTATTTTTTTTTTTGTCAAAATTGAGCAAAATAAAAATTGTCAGACATAGAAAAAAAAAGTGACAGTTTGACACGTAAGTTTTTAACAAATCTTTTTCTTATAATTATAGTTATATTAAAGTGTTATTAAGTATGGAGAGGGTTTGGACCCGGCCTCCAGATCCTGGAGGAGGGGAAGCAGATGAAAATTTTCACTTCCGTTTAGGAAAAGACTCGAAACCATCCCAATTTGTTACATCGAAAATGTCAACAAAAATAAATTCAAAAAACAATAATGACACAGATACCTCATATTCAATTAAAAACAAACGCCAGCGAACTAGTACTCCCCCAATTCTCAGTCAATCCCTGTTTGTACCCCAGTACAGCTTCCTCACTGTTAAACGGGCGAACGGTGAATCGATGGCCAATGTCTCACCGTTTCTTATCGATAAACTTTTGTCGCAAGTATCGGGCAATGTCAAGGGTGCGCGAAAACTGAGAGACGGATCTCTCCTTGTAGAGACGTATAATCACGATCAAGCGGACAAACTCTTAAAACTCTTACCGGACAACAGATATCTTCAGGTTACGGTCGAACCCCATAAATTTTTAAATAAAATTAAAGGCGTTGTAACGTGTTACGATCTAGACTTAGTGACAATCGACGACATGAAAGAAAATCTTCGGCCTCAAGGGGTGGAAGATATCTATAGAATCAATAGAAGAATCGACGGCAACCTTCAACCAACTCATAGTTATATAATTACTTTCGGCTTAACAAATTTACCAGCAAAATTAAAAATCGGCTATCTGAGTGTGCCAGTCAGACCATATATCCCCCTCCCGCTTAAATGCCACAATTGTCACCGGTTTCAACATCTGAAAGCGCACTGTAAGAGACCGGCCATGTGCCCTGGATGCAGTGAACCCGTACACGAAGGGGCGTGTGGTTCTATTAAATGCGTCAACTGTAACGGCCCACATTCGGCAATTGACAAGAGTTGTCCCAGGTGGCAATTGGAAAAGAAAATAATAGAAATCAAGACGCTAGAAAAAATATCTTACTCTGAAGCTAAAACAAAAGTATTAAGTACACAACCTGCATTGTTCGACACAACCTTTTCCCAAGTGTTATCAAAGAATAATAACAAGTTAAAACCAAGCTCTCCATTGCAGTGTTCTTGCAAAACTATTACTAAATCATCGACGACCAAAGAGCAAGGAACCCAGTTTTCACCATCTGACATAGACACTAAGAAAAATGATATCAAAGAATTTAAAAATGACTGCGCCACTATAGAACCAGTGATAACTACTGAACATAACAAAAAAATTGAACTAAATTCGCAAGCTGAAAACGATATGCTGTGGCTTAATGACTGGGATCCGGACTCAGAAGGCTCCACGTCCAGCAACAGTAACAACAATGAAGATCTAGGAAATACTCAACGAAACAAGCAAACTAAATCCAAAGGCAAATCAAAGAAGAGCAAGAAAAATAGAGGGAGGAAATGAAATATAATGAACCATCAAAATATAAAAATTGGAAGTTGGAACTGTAAAGGTTTCAGGACACGCAGTGATGACATTAGACTGCTACTTCACAAAGAGAAATTACACGTTTTATTACTTCAAGAAACACACTTACCATCAATAAATGCCATAAGAATTCCTGGATTTAAAATCTACCGTCAAGACCCCCCACCAGGTAGCTGGCGAGGAGGTTTAGCAACATTAGTGTCGGTAGACGTGCCTAGTAAAGCAATTTCAATTACCACAAACCACCAAATTCTCACCACTATTGTGGGAGGAAGCTACCCGACCACACTTTGTAACTTATATTTGGAATGCGGTGAAGATGTTACACAGGGACAGTTAAATAATATCGTGCGTCAATTAAAAGCTCCCTTTCTGCTAGCAGGAGATTTCAATGCACATAGTGGGTTATGGGGGTCATCCTCCGACGATACTAGGGGTCGAATAATAGAAGCCTTTATTGAAGATCAAGATCTGTTCCTTCATAACAACGGTCAACCCACCTACATGGATGCGAGGACAGGCAAACTTGATGCAATTGATCTGGTCATTTCGTCACCATCTATTAGTCGCATATCTAATTTTTCTGTTTCACCGAATTTATACGGCAGCGATCACTACCCTTTATATATTTCCCTTTTTCCTCATAACTCTGGACCGACACCTTATATCTGTTGGTCATTCAAGAATGCAGATTGGACATCTTTCCGAAAATATCTGAGTGAGACCCCACCACCTTCCACAGACGATACTAGAGTAGAAGACCTCCTTACGTACATAACGACATCTATTTTAAATGCTGCCAACGAAGCGATCCCAAAATCAACACATGGAAGAGGTCGTCCACTTGTTCCATGGTGGAGTGAAGAATGTAAAGTAGCGCTGAAAGAGAGGCGTAAAGCCCTAAGGCAATTCAAAAGTAACTCTACCAATGAAAATCTAGCAAGGTATAGACGGGCGAGAGCCAAAAGCAAATATATATTTAAGCAGGCAAAACTTTCCTCGTGGAAGAGCTACATTTCTGCCTTAAATCAATATACACCGTCTACGGATGTGTGGAAGAAAGTAAAGGCTTTATCAGGGAAGAGAAGTTTATCTTCGACCCCGGTTCTCACCATCAACAACGATATCGTCACAGATCCAGGCCAAGTTGCGGAAATTATGGCAGCCCACTTCTTCGCAGTTAGCTCGAACACCTCTTATACCCAGGAATTCCAAAACATCAAAGCTAATACTGAGGCAAACGACATCTCTTTTGACGACAACAACAACGCTAGTTCTCGGCTTTACAATAAGGAATTTAGCCTCTGGGAACTTGAAACGGCATTAAGCACGTTGAAATTAACTGCACCAGGTCCTGATCAAGTTCATAACCATATGCTCAAAAACCTACCAGCGTCATTTAGACAGTACATCCTGAAATTTTATAACATCGTATGGACTACACAGACCTACCCAGACAGCTGGCGCGAAGCGATTTTAATACCCATTGCCAAACCGGGAAAGAACATCTCGTTCCCAGAATCGTACAGGCCCATAGCGATGACCAACACACTAAGCAAATTGCTTGAAAAAATGGTGAATTTGAGACTCATGTGGGAGCTGGAATCGAGAAATCTATTATCAAAGCACCAGAGTGGTTTTAGGAAAAGAAGATCCACCATAGACAATCTGGTAAGGTTGGAAACCTACATAAAGGACGGGTTTATTCAGAAGGAAGAAACGGTGGGCGTATTCTTTGACTGCGAGAAAGCCTACGATAAGACTTGGCGTTACCTCATCTTAAGGCAGCTAAAGAAAGTAGGTTTCGAGGGCCATTTACCAACCTTTATTAAAAACTTTTTGACCGAACGGAGGTTTAGAGTTAAAATAGGACAAACAATATCAAGTTCCTACGTACAAGAAAACGGAGTCCCCCAAGGGGCTGTCTTAAGTGTAACCCTCTTTATATTGGCCATAAATGAACTCGAGTCAGTCATTCCACCGAGCGTAGAATCCTTCTTCTTTGTTGATGATGTATCCGTTCTTTTTAGATCCAAACGCCACACCTTGACCACCACAATCCTTCAAGACTGTGTCAGTAGAATGAATAACTGGGCAGTAGACAACGGATTTACCTTTTCACCAACTAAATCCTGCTGCATTACATTCTCTAGGAAAAGGAAACCCACAAAATTCACACTAAATCTCGCCGATCAAACTATACCTGTAGTCGAGAAGGTCAAATACCTTGGCCTAGTACTGGACACAAGATTAACCTTCAAAGCACACATCGAGAACTTGCGGATTAAGTGTTTAAAAGATCTAAATTTACTACGCATGATTCAGTCACACAGTTGGGGAGCAGATCGTTATACCTTGCTGAGACTATACCACCAACTTATCAGAAGTAAGATAGATTACGGGTGCGAAGTATACGGCTCTGCTGCGGATAATAATCTAAAAAGGTTGGATCCGGTGCATAACTCAGCTTTGCGATTAGCGACAGGTGCATTTAGAACAAGTCCTATAGACAGCATCTTAGTAGAAAGTAACGTCCCATCATTAAGTTTTAGAAGAAAAATAACACTTCTACGATTAGGCTTTAGACTTTTACAAACCCCTGAAAATCCGTCCACTCAGTTATTTCAAAATCCAAAATTTGTTCCATTTTATAACCGCAAAACTCACTTTCCTAGACCTGCCGGACTCCGATTCCAAATTCTAATATCTTCATTTAAACTGACAGAGCTCCCTAACCCGACAACTTTAAACCTCTACGATATGCAACCCCCATGGCTTCTAAGTCGACCCAGAATTCAATACTTAAAAGTAAGAAACTTAAGAAAGGACGAGACGATTGAAATTCAATTCCTCCTGGAGCATCGCAGACACGCGGCCAAATATATTAATGCACATCACTTTTATACAGATGCCTCAAAGAGCGATCAGGGAACCGGTTGTGCCTTTATCCAGAACACGGAAGCGAAACAGTACGCCTGCTCCAGTTGGAGTTCTGTAACCACAGTTGAACTGGAGGCGATCAAGAGAGCTGTTGCACACGCTGTCGAAAACAATATGAAGAATATTGTGATATACACTGACTCGCAAAGCGCACTGCAGTCATTAAATAAAATGTATTCACAGAATCCAGACGTCACGGCTATACAAAACCTTGTCTACGCCAACCAGATAACAGTAAACTACTGTTGGATTCCTAGTCATAAAAATATATCCGGAAATGAGAAGGTGGACATACTGGCTAAACGAGCCATCGACAGCGGGGAAAATATCTCCACGACAGTAACTGCCAAAGACTTTTACCGAACCTTATGGTCTTCACTACTAGAAGAATGGCAAAAAGACTGGACCAGCGGCTCAAACACAAAGCTAAAATACATTAAACCCCTTATTTCTGACTGGAAGACATGCTACAGACGCGACAGACACGAAGAAATCATTCTGGCAAGACTACGGATCGGACACACACGATTGACTCATGGACACTTAATAACCCGACAAGACCCACCAGCCTGCAGACTATGTGGAGAATTACTGACCGTACACCATTTGTTAACTGACTGCGACAGACTGGACGAGGACAGACGAAGATTCGACCTTCCAACCTATATTCAAGCGATCCTCCAGGATGACGAGACTACAGTAAAGAAACTGTTTCAGTTCCTACACCATGTCAACGTCCTTAAAGATATATAGTTAAATGCTAATAATATTATATGCAACTATCTCGGCTATCTATTTACCTAACTCAACCTATTTAATTCCCCTATATACTATTTTCTATACTAATCCATGAAATGTTCACCTTCTATTTATTGTATCAAATATTTTTTAATTATTTGATCATTTATTTTATATTTTATTTTTACTTATATATTTAATATTTATTATTTAAATTATTATTTCTTTTATTTTTATTTTTTAGTTTTATCGTTCTAATTCCTGTATTAATTGATGCCTTGTATTGGGTGTATATGACCTAGTTGTCGGACACCCTAATAAAACAATAAATAAATAAATAAATAAAAATTGTCAAAAAAAACACACATAAATGGTCATAACTTGACTATTTGAAGTCAGATCAAAAATCTAACGTAATGTTTGGACTCTGTGCTAACTCTTAGATGTTAAGCGACATTTTTTTTTAAATAAAACTATAGATAGTTCAACTGTCATTGCCAATATGATAATAGTTCCTTTCCCTCTATGGTATCTCTAATTTAGTTCAGTTTGGCGAAAAACCCCATTTTTGTTTTTCTTTATATCCTGCAGTCCTTTGTAAACTCAATCAAAGGGTCACCGAGGGCTCAGTTAAAATGATGACCTAAGCTGTTTGTGATAATAAAGGGTTTTTTTTTTTTTTTCAAATATAATATTAATATTGCTGTAATTTAAATATGAGGAGCCTAGTATCAAAGACGGACATTCGACATTTTTTCCGAATTTCTGTTAGATTGTTTCTTATAGATTTTTGCCTGCTGCATCAGATTCTGCTATCCATTTGCATAAAAAACGACCAGAAAAGGGGTAAAAATGCAATAATATTTGTAGTTTTGTTTCAAATACGGACAAGTCAACACAGGTTTTGCTTCAAAAGTGTACATAACCCAAACAGCCAATCAGGAGGCTGCATTTTACTAACTTGTTCCTATGATGCACTGCTGGCTTAAGCATCTGAATACCTACTCCTACCATTTTGTCATACATGTTTAGAAAAATGATACCCTGAGGGGAAATCGAGAAATCAATTTTAGCTCTAAATTTGGGGGCACTACCCCCTAAGAACTCTGAAAAACGTGGAAAAAAATTATTTCTCCAATATTATTATTCTAACCATTATTTTCAACGTCATTTTGCTTCAAAAACGGACATAACCTTGATTTTGATTCAAAAGCAGACAACTCCACTTTTTAACTCCATTTAGCAGCTAAAATATCAAAGAAATTCACGTTTTCAGTACTTCTAACTAGATTGAGTCTATTAAAAATCTACAGAAAAAAAAAATCATTGCTCTAGCACCTGTAGAATTTGAGCTACAGTTTTTCGGCTCTCCTGTAAAATTTTGAAATGTGCTCTTGTCCGTCTTTGATACTAAACTCCTCATATAATAAAAAATGTTTTATTTTATTTATGTTTGTTCACCACAATTTACCAGAGACTATGATACAGTTATTAGGAAATGAAAGCAACACAGTATTAAAGTTTTACTATACCTTAAAAACACGGATTATTACAACGAATTATAAATTTTTAAGTAAGACGGGCTATTAGGACGTTTTAATGTTATCAACATTTCTATATAGTTAGGTTTGAGGGAACAATTAGTTCCCTAACATGATCAGGGTGTTAATAACCTTAGCCGTCAAACACCCATTAATAAAACAATAACGACAATAAAAAATGTTAGAGGAAATTTGGTTCAGTAGAACTGGAGATTGATATCTTAGGTAAGGGCACCCCCTCCCTCAAACCTGGATTCTGCATAGCCAAGGCATAGGAGTGTAAACACTGCATAAGTGTTATGATGAATAAACTCTTAATGCTAACACCTCTTAGATAGCCTTAAGGTAAGGATTAAAACCATGGCAAATGGGAATTGGAGCAGGGTTTCAAGTTAGAGGTCTACCCCAAACCAGTGAAATTATCACCCTTAATAATAATATTATTGAAGCGAGCTTCTTACATTCAACGAAATATGCATCTTGTCTGTCTGTCTGTGTGTAACGTTTACGTGTCCGACAATAACTTGAGTAAAAGTTGACCGATTTAGTTGAAATTTGGTATACATGTTCTTTTTACTTATACTAAGGCTAAGTTCGTTGGACAGCGTGATCCATCTAATAGTTCAAAATCATCAAAACCGTTTTCGAGGAATAGTTTTATTTCTTCACTTTTTTCTGAGATTTTGGGGGTAGCACCCCCAAATTTGGAGCTAAAATTCATTTCTTGTTTTTGCCTTGTGGTATGATTTTTCAGAACATGTATGCCACATTTTCTTCAAAATCAGCCCAGTAGTTTAGGCTGCACAGCTAACAGACAAGACATTTTTTAAAAAAACACTTTTTTAGACTCAAGAGGACCTCAAACGTGTAAATCCATCAAAATCGAATTGTCGATCACCTTCACACAAAGTATTTGCATTAAAAAATAACTGGCTTCAACTTCTTAATAGACATATCCAGATTCTATACAAACCAAAATATAACAGATAATTAACACCGACAGCTATCACAAATTGGCGAAACAAACATTTCATACAACATCAAAGAAATGTTTTAAACATTCAAAGTAGCTTTCGGCTTCTATAAGGCAGTCATCTGTGCTGATAACGAAAGAATTTTTGTTACATTATTAAATTAACATTCTGAAGGTGAGTCTACATTACGTCAGAGACCAATAGAGTCTTCAACATAACGAAGGTGTATTCACCTTTGATCATATTTATTGAATCAAGAGAATGACCTTATGATGGTCAAAAGATGATAAATAATAACAAATAATATTGGAAGAAATATTGGGAAAGTAACGTAGCATGAAGGTATAATTAATTGTTTGTAATTAATTGTTGTTTGTGTTGTTATAATTACTGATCCACGTGCAGTCGAAGCGGTTAAAAAAAAAAAAAAAAAAATATTACAAGGAGCGTTTCTTCAATTTCTTTAATTAACGAGTCTTCAGATATTTAAATAAGAAATCATTACATGGTATAAATAATTTAAATTTGAAACAAATAACTATAATAAGTAAGTATATACAACATATTTGTTTTGTTTTTTTATTACATCTTTTCTTTTATAAATGACAAGTTAGATATATAATAAAATAATTTTTAACACTTCATGTATTTAAATTATGTTTTTTTTTTTGTTTTTTTTTCTCAGAAGGGGATGGAACAAAAATTTATTTATATAAAAACAAAAATCTATTTTTTTTTTTTTTATAAATAAATAATTTTAAAAAAATGGTGAAATGAATAAACCAAATTAAAATGATTAATTAACAATTTTATAATTTATTAAACAAAAGTATGCATGATGTAATAATGAAGACAATGAAATATTAACCAATATATTATTGGTCGATTCACCAATAGAAGTGTGAATATTCTGTGAATGAAAAGCTATCATGGGTAATTTAAATACCAATAATGACAAAACTATTATTGGTTTATTAGTCTACTGTAACACTTATAAATAAAAAAAAAAAAAAAAAATACAATTGGTTATTTAACCATTGACAATTTCAAACTCTTAGAGTTGACCATTAACGATTATGCCCATACCAGACCTCTCTACACCAGATAGGACGAAACTGTGAATTTTCGGAAAGTTGGAAATTCAGTTGGGCTAGGCCATTCCAGTTGAAAATTCCCCACAAGCAGTCAGTTGGCGTTCCACTTGGAGTAAAGTGGCTGGAACCAGTGGCGCACCCAGGATTTTTTTCTGGGGGGGCTAACCCAGACTCAAAGAAGTACAAGTTGAGACCGGGGGGGGGGGGGGGGGGTAAAAGTAGTAGTAGGAATCTAGTACTTTCTACTCGAACGGGTAGGTTGAACCACTTGTTCGAACCTATCAATAATATAAATTAAAAAGTAAAAATTAAGTAGAAAAATTTAAATTGTAACTTTCTTAACATTTCTATGAGCCAGTTTTAAAAAAATCGGTCCGAGACAACTGACGAAATTTCTCTTATACAAATTAATATAATATTACTTAGTTCAGTGTTTTCCATTTACTAGTGTTCGAGTTTTCGAAAACAGACATTTTTTAAAAAACACTTTTTTGAACTCAGGGGGACCTCAAAACGTGATAATTCGATTTCGATGGATTTACAAAATCGGATTTTCGCGCCATTACAATACTTCTTCTTTATAATATGAGGAAGTAAACAACTCATAATTTGTTTTCTTCACGAGTATATTTCGTAAAATTAAATAGTATATTCTTAAGTATGTGTATTTTCTTGGGGGTTCTGGGGGGGGGGGGGGGGGGGGGCTTTAACTCAACTTAACACAAACTTAAAATAATAAAAACTTCATTTAATTTGTTTTTATTGATTAATTGTCATTTTTTTATTATCTTTCTTTTATACCGCAGCCCTAATATAAGTTGATCTAGGGTCCTCTGGGGGGTGCGCCACTGGCTGGAACAGAAGGACCAAGAATGGTCAGCTTAAGAATTACAAAATATCATTATTCAATCTTTTACTAAAGTGACAATATATTAACCTTATTCTTTTATTTGATAAGTTAAAAAAAGTAATAATAATAATAATAAATCTATTATTTTTAATACAATAAATATGTATAATATTTAACAATATTTACAATATATGATTTCGTATATATTATATACACAAAGTTTTTGTAACTTTAAGAACAAACGTCCAATCAAAAAAATATTATATTATATTATATTTTTAATGCATATTAATTAATTAAGTACTTATTTTAATCTTATGTATTTTGAATTTTATTATTTTTATCTTTATAGAAAAATATAGTTTATAAATATAATTTTTTTTTATAAGTAATAAGATTGTTTTTTTGTATAATAGAATATTTAAATATTTACATGTTTTAAGACTTTTTCCTTTTTGTCAGAAGAGAATCACATTTTTTTTTTTTTTTTTTTCATCAAATTTTAATTTTAAATTATTAACTATGGAAGCATTCATAAATGTATATAAGGTTGATTTGTAAATATTGATAGATTTAATACTTTGTAGAATATATATTATAATAACTTATTTTTCTTTTAGGTCTATTACCAAAGGTCTTAATCTGAACAAAGAACTATATAAATCTAACAGTGAAACCGTGAATATATAACAGATAAATATAACAGAAACCTTAACAGTGAAAGCCAATAAATCTATGAACCTCTAAAGTTTAAAGACTCTGATTTGTTTTTGTTATTTTTAAAAAATAAAAATCACTAATAATATGGGATATTCCATTTTTTGTTTGCCATTTTTCGCTGTCCCAAGGAAAATTTAAAATATGGGACATATAGTTTTTAAAATGTAAATTCCTTAAAGTACTTTTAAATGATTCAGAACCCCCCCCCCCCAAAAAAAATATCAACCATAAAATACATCTGCCTGGGTGGCCCATAGGGGAGGGTGGTTGGCTCTCTATTAATCAGGGAGTGGTCAGTACTTAGATCAGTGTCCACTGACCACACAGCCTGGGTTCAATTCCCGGATTGAGTTCCGCTCATTATTCACCCGGAATTGTTTAATTATGTGGGAAGCTGCTCGAAACCATGTTTTGATCTGGAAACCATGCTCGACATTCTTGGTTTCGATATGAAATTGAGGTGTGAGACATGGTTACCAACCAAATACTTCACACATATTTGAAGAGGTAGGTCTGCCAACCTGAGTTTGTTCAATGAACAATGAACCTACCTAAGTAGTATTGTGTCTTTGAGTACAACAGCCCCTGGAAAAGAAATAAAATATAGGTACTTCTTTAGATTGTTACTCCCCTATGTTTCTTTTAGAATATAAATGACTTTGACCAAATAACTACTAGCACAAAAGGATGTTTAGTTCAATGTACTTTATGATAAAGGAATATCACACTTCTGTTTTTATAAGGGGAGTAACAGTCTAAAGAAGAACATTCCGTACACCTTCTTTAGATTGTCACTCTCCTCTGTTTTTTTTTATAAGGGGAGTAACAATCTAAAGAAGTGCCTAAATAAATATATCTAGGGCTAATAACTATAAATATTTATTAATTAAGGGAGAAAATATAGATTTTTTATTTTTAAATGTCTCATAGGTTACATATTTACAAAAAAATAGAAATAAAACAACTGACAAGTAAATATTGTCAGTATATGTGTTGGGACACATTGTAAGATGATATATATATATTTTTTTTTTTTTTTAAATATTTGCTTTCTTCTTAATAGGAAATTTCAAAAATAATAATAAATCCCAATTAATTTACAGTCAACCTAAATTTTGAATCATATTTTTATGAATGCAACCATAGTAAAATCTAATTAAATAATATGTTTCTATTCATAAGTGTTTTTTTTTTTTAATATAATATTTCTACAAAGAAAAGATTTTTTTAAAAAAAATTATACAATAACAATTTCAAAAATGTTTTAACTATATGCCTTTATATTAATAATGCCTTTAGAAATATAATTACTTTTTTATAGTAACAAGATTAAAAAATAAATTGTCTATTAATTAAAAAAAAGAACAAAACAAAATATCTTTTATACATTGTTTTATATACACCAGAAAACATTAATGAGAAAAAATTATGAATGAGAAAAAGAAAATATGAATGAAAAAGAAAACATGAATGAAAAAGAAAACATGAATTAAAAAGAAAACTAGAATGAGAAATAAAAAGTGAATAAGAGAGAGAAAAAAAAAATAAAATAATAGAAGACATTAATAAGAAAGAGATGAATTGATAGTCCTTGTGCATTAACATATTTAATAATTAACAACAAATAAATATTTGTTTCTACGGCAAACATATTTATTAGTTATTTTAATTATTTATTTTAATATAAGGAAAACAAGCGACCAGAATTTTTTTATTTTTATTTTTCATAAAATTTATAGCAATTGACAGTACACATATAGCATATCAAATAAGACCACTTTACGGCACACCAATTTAGACACCTTAATAAAAAATCACATAACTGATTGTCCATATTCATCACCAATAAACAAAAAAAAAAGATTGCATTAAAATATTATAGTCCACAGGCCACCATAAGAAGTGAGTCGCTGATTGATAAAGTTTTCTTACCTTATGGAATCGCTCATTTATGCCGTGTCCACCGATGAATTGGGTATATGGCAACTGGGTGCTGGGCCATTTCTATTTTGTTGACATGCCAAACTTGCCCTTCTGCGGGAACATTGAAAAGAGATAGATAAAGTTTTGATTTTCACAGGATCGTTTAATTAAATTATTTCAAAAACAGTGGTACACGTGGCCACCGATAAGAGTGGGCCGTTTGGGGTGGCCACCGCTCCAAACGTATCGCTCTGCGAGGACGTTTAAAAGAAAACGGCCCACTCTTATCGGTGGCCACGTGTACCACTGTTTTTGAAATAATTTAATTAAACGATCCTGTGAAAATCAAAACTTTATCTATCTCTTTTCAATGTTCCCGCAGAAGGGCAAGTTTGGCATGTCAACAAAAAAGAAATGGCCCAGCCCCCAGTTGCCATATACCCAATTCATCGGTGGACATGGCATAAATAAGCGATTCCATAAGGTAAGAAAACTTTATCAATCAGCGACTCACTTCTTATGGTGGCCTGCGGACTATTAATTATCGCTTCTAGATTATGATTATGCCAGATAAAATTAAAAATATTTCTTAAAATCGAAGAAGGTGAGGAAAAGTAAAAAAAAAAAATATGAATTTTAAATTTTGAATATTTTTTTTTATAATTAAAACGATAATTATTTCTTAAGCAACTCAAAAATATACTTAGCAATAAATACGAAAGGCACTTTTTTTTTTGTAAAAAGCCAAAGAGATAATTTAAAAACAATTTAATTTAAAAAAACAACAACAAATGTCTTCAATCTTCAAGATGTCAGAGTGATATCTTCAAAAAAGACATTTTTGAGATATCCGTTAATATGTTAAAAAATCTTTATTAACCTAGTAGAATGTATAGAGAGCTAGTATGGTCGTGGGACAATAGATGCTTGTCCCATCTGTACAGCTAACAATGAATTTGAGGGCAACACACAAGGGGGTTCAATTCTGTGGCGTAATACTAACATTTACATCTATGAATCGATGAAGGAACAGGGCTAGGGCACAGAGTATCATGGGTATAAGCATGCTTGACGCTCACTAATGATCACACCATGTTCACTTCAGTGGTACATAGTACAGAGTTATGTTGTGTGATTTAGCTGGAACTCTCTACCACGAAGCAAGTAAAATTGGGCTAAAATAAGACCCAATTGCTAGATTCCAACTATTAGTTTGTCCTACCCGTCTAGTATTAGTATTAGAACCTACTAATTATCAACCTAGTGCACCTAAGCACTTTTAAAAAAATCCCTACAAATCTTAATAGCTTTAAATGTGATCATGAATTTTACAGTGTGAACTCTTATCCTAGTATGATTGTTGATTCGTATTTTAGCATTCCTAATATTTTTTTTTTTTAAATTAAAAAAGAAATCAATTCTAGGCTATTTAGAATATAATGCACTATTAAAAATTTCAAGAAATAGTATATTATGTTACTAGGCTGTGAAGTGAGTTTTTTCTTTGTCTCGCTTCACTCGACAGTAAATATTGCCAAGGTAAAGAAAAATCACTTCACAGTCGCGTAGCATATGATATTTTTTCCGAGGTAGCAGACAATGAAAAAACATTAAATATTAATCACTAATCAATATATAATAATAACAAATATTAGTACATACTTAAGACTTAAAAAAAGAAACCTTAAAAAGAGGTTACACTATAAGAAAAGATAAATAAAACGCATTGACATCTAGCGGATTTTAATCGTACTAGAAGCATTTCTACAAAGACTGCAGCGGTACTAACGGAAGTTTTGACAACTACCCGCCGGACATAAAAAATCTTTTAGTTCCTAGGACGTAAATAGTTATTTATGTAACTAGGCAGCAAAATGGAATTTTACTGACGAGTGATTGGATTAGCCTCCGAGCCGAAGGCGAGGACAGGCTATGATAATTAACTGCCGAGGCGAAGCCGAGGCAGGTAATTTACCTAATTGACTGCCGAGGCGAAGCCGAGGCAGGCAATGAATAAACGAGGCAGAAATGTTTCCTTTGCTGCCTAGTTGCATACAATATTTTATCTACTTGCGGAAGAAAAATGAAGCTGCTAAAATGTTATCTTTATTAATATAACATAGTTAACAACTATGTGTCATATTAATAAAGATAATAACATATGTATTAACTAAAATTAATGTTCAAATAAGAATCTTGGGAATAATAACAATAAGTGAAAAGCAAACTCAATCTATAGCAACAAAATACAAAACACACGTTTATAACACACATAACTTCTGAATGAATAATGCACGCAATATAAAATATTTATTTGTATTTTTACTAAAAAATTAATAAAAGTGTTAAAGATATTATCTTCTATTGCTTAAAAGAAAAGAAGTAACTAGAATACGTCAAGAAAAGTTGCTAGTCTAATCTAGAAAGACTTCAATAATAAAAATAATATGGATGTTCAATGTTTACATGACGCTACAGTTTAGTCAGTGACTCTACTATTTTTTTAATTAAAGATCTACTAATCATTGAACTTATTTAACAGCATTAACAAATATAAACAAATTATGTTATTATTAAAACGTTTATTTATTATTAAATGTTATTTATTTAACTATAATAATATATAATGTTATAAGATAGAGATAACAGTATAAACTGTTCTTGTCAAAATAAGAGATTATGACACGCAGTGGTAAACACTGTTACTTTCTCTGCCTAGGCAGAGAAATATTTCCCTGCCTAGGCAGAGAAAGTATTTTCCTGACTGTTTTAACTACTTTCCTGCCTGTTTTTAATATTTTAATGACAAATCAGGGAAATAGTACTTTCCAGCCTAAAAACAGTTAAGTAATGTTTAATTTTGCTGCCGCGAGTAGATAAAGATTTTTTCTTTACAGCTAGGAGTAATGAAAAGATTTTTTAAGTCCACGTAATGAAAAAATGGATTTTAGCTATGTCTTTTAGGCTCTAAAGTTACTATTTCACAGCCTACCACGGAAAAAATATATTTTTTTAAAGGAAATTGAAAAAAAAAAAACAGAGTTTTGTGTCTTGAAAAAAGAGTTTTCTTTGATTCACGGTGGTTTAACTATTTCACTCTCTATATGTACCGTAGATACATGATTTTGACCTATATCCTTTTCAGACAATATAAATATATTATTTGAATATATTAATACCTACCAATAATCAGGGCTCGCTGACCCACTAAAAAAAACAAAAAAAAAACTCCAGACTGAGTGCAGCAAAATTGATTTTGGGGTTTGGGAGTAAGCTAATCTCATATTTCTAAAGATTAATTATAAATTCTAACTTAATGCGAAAAATAGAGGTGCCTTTTAATCTATTTTGAGTGGAGATAATGTTGTAAAAACTCGAAAAACAGGAAAAACCTACTCCCAAAACCCTTCTTGATGGTCTTATCGTAACACAATTTCGTAAAAAAAAACCTTAAGCAATTTGCTAAGCATTTTTTGAATAGTTATAATAAGAAATAACATTTAATGCGAGATATATTGATCCCCTTAATTTATGTATTTAAGTATGTAAATATGATAAACTTGAGTGTAATCTACTTAATTATAATATAATCTAACAATATTGAAATAGTGCCTAAATTAGAAAGGACATATAATGTAATTGAAGTAATAATTATAACCACTTGACTAAACACACCTCCTACAATCTACTGGACTATAATTGTTTTATAAATTGAATAAAAAAGTTAAATAAATGAATAAATCATACATCCATAGTCCGTGCCAAATGAGTTTGTGTGTTGATAGCATGGGAGAGTAGTAGTAGTAGTAGTATTAGTAGTATGGGGGAGGGCAGGCCAAGCCTAGCAACTAGAGCACTCAGGTCCTTTTTGCCAACCCCTGGTTTTCATGCTCTTCGAACTACCTCTATCTTACCCTAAAATCTCCTAGTTTGGGTGACAAAGGAGAGGATATCCTGCCCTTTAAGTGTGTCAAGTTCCTCCTCCCTGATCTCTCCCGCTCCTAAAAAGTGAAAGCGTAGTCTCCCATATCCTTCCTTCGCCAGCTCCC
Source organism: Gerris lacustris (assembly GCA_951217055.1). NCBI lineage: Eukaryota > Metazoa > Arthropoda > Insecta > Hemiptera > Gerridae > Gerris > Gerris lacustris. The sequence continues at coordinate 32,534,449 of OX578286.1, forward strand.
ACAAAGTGGTGGGCTGTTTCCTCTTCTTTGCCACACACTTGACATGCGGGATCCTCTTCAATCTTTAATAATGCCAGAAGTCTCTTAACTGACAGTGTCCAGTTAAGAGCCCAACCATGTTTCTAAGGTTGGGTCTACTCAGTCCCATGAGCTATCTGGTTTTCCTTTTATTTAGCTTTGGCAGCATCATCCAAGCTCTCTCTCTCTGCTTCCTCCCAGATTCACTTTTTGATGGCTGACTTAGTCTGTACTCTAGACCAGTCCGCAGAATGGCATGGAAGCTCCCCTTTTTGCTACTTCAACTGCATTTTCATTTCCTGGGACCCTTATGTGTCCAGGAACCCAAAGCATTGTAACCTCCTTTAACTCTGCATGCGTCTCTAAGGCCTCTTGGCACTCCTTAACAAGTGCTGAATCTTCACCTAGCGCAGAGTGCTTTGAGTGCAGCTCGAGTGTGGGAAAGCCATTGAGGAGCCAATGAGAGCTCAGTATTTTAAGATCCTGAGCTCTCATTGGGTCCCCACCCCATTTTATTGACTTTCCCACACTGTCAAGGCATTAAATTGTGTTGTCAGTGTGGGACAGTCATTGAAAAGCCAATGAGAGCCCAGGATTTTAAGATCCTGAGCTCTCATTGGGTCCCCACCCCATATTTTTTACTTTCCCAGTTCTCAAAGCATTAAAACTCATTTGGTACAGACTGTAGAGTAGCCGAACTGGAAGAATGAAACAAAAATAAAACAATCAATACAATATTACATAAAGAGAAATTCATAGGTTCAAACCATCTTTACTACAGCAATTTTGGCTTTTCTTTAGATTGTTACTCCACTTATAAAAAAACAAAAAACAAAGAGGAGTAACAATAAAAGAAGGGGTACAGAATGTTCTTCTTCAGAATGTTGCTCTCCTTATAAAAACAGAAGTGTGATATTCCTTTGTCCCAAAGCACATTTTACTAAATATCCATTTGTCCACTTAATCAAATTAATTTATATTCTAAAAAAAAATAACATAGGGAAGCAACAATCTAGAGAAGTACTGGAATTTTAATCTTTCTAGATTCTAGAGATTCTACTATCCAGATAAGTTTGCATTGGAAATAACGACAAGCTATAAAAAATTTACCGGTACCTTTTAAAGTTGTCATTAACAATATCCAGTGAATATAATAAATTGTTTATTCAGTAACAGCAAAGCTTTATTTTACTAGTTATTATATAGTCAGTGGTACCTAAATAATGAATAATTATAACTCAAAAACACAAATATTAAAGAAAGCACTTACGAAAAAAATAAGAAATCAATTTTGGGATTCCCTACTTAAAGATTTTAAAATTTGTGTATTCTTCAATTCGATTTTAAAATGAATAATAACTAATAAAAAAAAAGGATTTTAGGTTGAAGTGCACTTGAATAAGTTATAATTTTTAATAATTATTAATTAGAAACATTTTATTTTATTATTAATTTGAAAAATATGTTTTTTTTTTTTGTTTTTTTCTAATTAATTTTATTAATAAAGAAATATCATATCTGATGGAAAATACGCAAATATTTTATCCTAAAATTGATTAACTGGTCCGCAAAATAAATTATATTAAAAGTGATTAAATATATATATTAATTAATATATAAATTTAATTTGTTTAATATTTGAAATAATTTTAAGTTTTTTGAAATTGTTAAGTTTAAAAGAAATTATGGTAAGATTTTTAAAACTTGTTTGAATTTTTAGTTCGTTAAACAAAGGTATGTAATTGTAGACAGCAATATTAAAAACATACAGTACAATAATACTATAATGAAATCACTGCTGTAAATTTTAACTTTTATGAAATAACCCCAAGCAAACAACTTACTAACCCCAACTTACATAAAATTTTCTCACATTTTGAGAAAGAACAAGCTTTTATGACATAACTATTATATGATATACATGTATTAGCTGGATTTCCATGCTTTGCTACGGAGTTTGTTATTTTTAATCTGTTATTGACGGTAAGGTCTAAAACAAAATGGAAAGGCTCACTTTTCAAATTTTTTGAACCTTCTTTGGGTCATCTTCAAGCTGAAAACCACATTTATTGTCAATAACTACAAATTTTTAAATTTCATAGTTATTCTATGCCTACTAATATTACTTTTGGAGGATAGTAATCTGATAGTGAGGAGAACTTGGTGTAAAATACATATATGGACGCCATTTTATCTCAAAATGGCAGATTAGAAAATATTTTCACAAAATATGTTTCTATCATATTCTATAAAAGGAAAATAACTTAAAAATTTCAAGGTTCCTAATGCAATTGTTTCTTGAGATATCATCATTTCACATGTTGCATATAAATGACCTCCATCTTGAACCAAGATAAGGGTCTTTTTTTTAATATCTGCCATCTTGAACCAAGATGGTGGATATTAAAAAGGATTTTGTAGCGAGCACTCAGGGGCTAATAGGAACCTACCTACTTTTTATGGTCATAGGCCCAGAGCAGTGGCGTAGCTAGGGCATTGGGGGCCCCCCCGCAAAAACTTTTTGGGGGTCCCTCACCAAACAAAATTGTTGAGCAAAAAAAACATCTTGCGTTTAGAGCTGGGGGCCCCCTCGTCGTTGACTTGGGGGCCTCCTGGCACTGGGGGCCCCCCGCTATGCGGGCCCATAGTTACGCCACTGGTCCAGTGGTTCCAGAGATATCATAAGTGAGTCATTCAGGCACTGATTTTTGGACTTGCATCATAACAAGTACATTCTTTTGTTAGAATAAATAAACAAAATTATTTTAAGGAGGGACAAAAATAACAACAAATATAATTTTGATTTTTTTTTTTCACAAAATAAAAAAAACACAAAATAATAAAATAAAAATTTAGCTTTAAATTTGAGACTATAATAACTATGTGGGTTATCGACATTATGGGTAGCAAATATTAGTCAAAGTAAAATTCAGGATAAAGAATAAGGAATTAAATAAATATTTTTATTTAGCAATAATAAATATAGAATGTTTAGCATTAATATATTTAGAAGCAAAAAAAAGTAAAATACAGAACGGTAAAAGTAAAGGATTATACGATTGTCTATTTCGTTGTAGTTTCTTATCTTTGTACAATTATTCCTTCATTCTAATTTTTCCTTCTCGTAATTTAGCATATGCAGATATGTATCTGCTTTCTATTAATATAATAATATATATTTTTAATTTTTTATATTATTTTATTCCACACTCAATATTAAATAAATTAATAATACGAATACATCGTCAAGCATAATTGATATTAATAAATTTTTGGATTTCCTTCCAGATTTTAATAAAACATTCTTTTTTATGTTTAAAATCAATTGAGAAAAAAAAACTTTTTCTTCAAAACCCACAAAATAAAATCCTCTTTTGACAAATTCTGGTTATTTTTTTATTTTTTTTTTTTAAATGTGTAATTTGTCTAAAAAAAAGTGAATTCTACAAACTAGATTATGTCTATATTGGTTCATCACGCTCTAAAATGAATTTAAAATTGTGAAAATAACTTCTTGCTCAACTATTTAATAAAGTTATCTTCTAAAATTGAATATAATGAAATACAAAAACCACAAAGACATTAAAATAATACATTCATATCTTACTAAACTTTATTAGAACTATTTCAAATTGATCTTTAAACTATTTGAGAAATAAACATTTTAAATTAAAATATTTATTAATATATTACTACATAAATGCTAAGCAATTAATATTTACAATATAATATAGAGCATATAATATAATTAATGACTGTTCTGCCTGTAACACAGATTATCAATTATAACTAGTATCACTTTCATTATTTATTTAATTAATATATAATTAATTATAAATACATATAAATTAAATGTACAGTGTATTTTTATTTCTTAAAGAAAGAAATTTCTTATTCTAATATTCTTTTCAACCTTAAAGTGGGTTTAATTTTTATTAGTTAATAATCACATTTTTTTTAAATTTTATATTTATTTGTTTTTATGAAAGAGATCAAATCCCGAAAAATCCAAAATATTTAAATCACATTTAATTTTATATTAATATTATTGTTAAACCAATTTTTTTTTTTACTTTATAAGATTATTAAACATATATTATTTAGTAATATTAATAATCTAATTATTTTTGATTACTTTTTTTTTTAAAAATAAATTGCAATATATATATATTTTTTTCCTTCAATGACAATATTAATGTTAACTAGTGCCCAAACTACGGTGTTTTAGAATAGTAAAAAATAATTAATTCCATGTTTTTGAAACCTAAGATCTTTTTAGTTACAAACCATAAGTATTTATAACTTCAAGATCTTGGTATATATATTAAATATGTACACAAATTATTTGTAAAAAAAAAAAAATAAATAAAAAAAAAATAAAATTAATTGCTAAGGTTGGTAGCAGGGCCGTTTCTACCATTAGGCAAGACTAGGCGGCCGCCTAGGGTGGCAAAAAATTTTTGAAAAGTATAGGAGAAAAAAAGAAGAGAAGATGTTATTATGAATAAAAATGATGATTTTTTTTTTTTTTTTTACATTAGGTAGATAGATGAAAGGATTAAATAAAATTATTATTTGAGTAGAAATAATAATATAAAATCTAGGATGACTGGGACGAAAATAATTATTTTATTATGAGTTTTGTTAAAGTTATTTAATCTAATCTGATGTGAATATGAAAAAACATAACTGGATAAGAAAATCTGTTCCTTAAACTTGACTAGATATATCTACATCCATCTTTGTCGTTTGTCTTTGCTATATTATTTGTATTTCTGTTTCTCTCTCCCCTCTTTTCTTACTTAATATTTTAAGTGAGAAAAGAGTTTATTAAGAAACTCTTTTCTTACTTAATATGAAACAAATTCTCAATATGTTGTGTAAAAGTAATAATGTGAACTTCACAAATTAAAATATAAAAAGCCGCCCCTTACACTGAGAGGGGCACCCTTGAAAGTGAAGAAACTGAAACAGAAGAAAACGGGAACAGGATTTATTCTCGTATATTTGGGCAGTGTTTTTTTTTTTTTTTTTTTTTTTTTTTTTTTTGCACTGTCTTTTCGCGAGTAAATTTCCTAAGCTCTCTGTAAATTTCTCTTAACATAAAAAAGTACAAAATAAAATATTTTAGTTTTTGAATAATTTTTGCTTCAGAGCTTACCGAAGGTAACTGAAGGTATGTGATCGTTCTGAAGAGGAACATTTTTTTATGTCACCGATTTCAAAAATTCCAATACATTAATCCGTCGGAAAAAAGAATGATTTCACCTCTTTAGCTTAAACGGTTCGGGCGCTATGAATTATGAACCAAAGAGCGACGGCTAGACGGACACTCTCCGCATAAGGGTTTTGAGAAGTATCTACGAAACCGTAAAAATAGCTCTTTTATTAATTTGATATACCCTATTAAAATTTTTTTTTAAAAAATAGTCATATGAAATGTTTGCCATTTTGGATTTGACCGGCTAATTATTTTGAGTTCGCTATATTTTTTCTGTGTTTGTGTCAAAAAGCTCTTTAATGCTGCAAAGTTTCAAAAACAACAAATGCTATTAAAAGAGAGAAATTTAAAAATTAAGTAAAATATTATGAACAGAGCTTATTTAATGTTTAATTTGTTTTACTGTTTATTGTTAAATACAAGTTCTTTAATATCTAATCCATTAATTCTTCAAGCAAGAAAAATATGGTAGGAGGGGGGGGGGGGGGGGGGGGGTATTTTTCAATTCTCGCCTAGGGCGGCAAAACACATAGAAACGGCCCTGGTTGGTAGATGAATATAAATTGGCAATTAGACTACCCCATTAATCCACATTATGCTAAAGAAATTGATCATCCTTCGGTAAGCAATTTAAATAGAAGTAGAATTAAAGATGGGAAACAGGGCTTATGGGCTGCACCGGAGAGTTCTTCAGTAATTTTGTTATACAGCATTGGACTGAAAATATGAAAACCCATGTTCAAATCCTGGTATCAGAGAAAAGAGTCATTCTGCCACCAGGATTTGGCAGAATCGCTCTCCAGTGTAGCTAAGTAAGTAGAGCTTTGGACTGGAAATATAAAAACCCATGTTCAAATCCTGGTGGCAGAGAAGAAAGTCATTGTGCCACCAGGATTTGGTAGAATTGCTCCCTAGTGTAGCTAAAGGGCCGATTAAACGAGCCGATATGGTCTCCCTAAGTCGGGGCCACGCCCCCTCGGCCCTCAAACCCGGTCGTGTAATTTGAGTTCCTGGTCCCGTTTTGGGGTTAAAACCAGACAGGGCGGTCGGATGGATATTCCATCCGACGTAGGGTATAAAAGTGGGGGAACTATAGGCCCCCCACTACTTTACCCTGCAATCTGACAGTTACTTCCCTATCTCCTTAACAAAAAGTGGCTAGATGAAACTGGGTCGGGCCGTGTAAATGAAACGCTCTGTCTAGTGGTAGGGAGACTGGGAACCGGACCAAGACCAGGCGGCAGGGAACCGGTTGTCTAATTGCCCCTTAAGTTGGTAGAGCTATGGACTGGAAAATAATACTGAAAATAATGCCAAATACTGTTCGCATCCACTTAAAAAATGCGGCCTTGGACCAAAGGCCAAACTATGACCTCCCACATTGTAAAACTAAAAAACCAACACATCTAGTTTTTATATTGCTGCAGATAATCAATGTTTGTGTGTTTGTTAGGGTTTGGTTACCCTAAAATTTGATAGAATATCAATTTTTTTTTTTAATTGTACAGTGTCTATGTTTCAAATTTCAGCTAGGTGGAAGCAGAAGAGCAATAGATGTGTTATATATAATTGCTACGATTTACAGGTCAGAATTAATACCAATATGTACACCCTTCAAGGTAAATTAATGGGGAGAAAGGTTACTTAACAGGGTTTGTATGTGAGGTCTTACTGTTTTGGACTTTATTTTAAAGTACCCCCTTAAAAAAAAGTTAATTAAAAATATTTAAGATAAATGAACATTAAAAACCTTAAAATATGATTATATGTCCAACATGGACTACATACTCTCACATATCGTAATGTACCCTAAATAAAATATAGTTTGTACAGTAAACAAAAGACTGAAGATATGAGGCAGTTGTCTTCTGTAGTGTACGTCTAGTCGGTGTGACCTCCAGAGAGAAGTGTTATGTCTTCACCATGGCTGATAACTATAGTATCGCTGGCAGCACCACGCTGTCGAAGCCAAGACATTCTTTTTTCACGTCTTTCACTGTTGTCCGCTTTGCCTAGAAGAGGTCTCTCCGGACTTCCCGTACCTTCACGACTTCTCTTCAAGCTCTGCTCCAGGCGGCGTAAAAATCTAATGGATCCAAGCAATTAAACAGTAAAAAAGTTAATTTAAATGAAAGTTCAAATTTTATATAATATTTAATTTAGTCATTTTGAGTTAAATATATGTGTACTTTAAGTGGCAATGTTATTTGGGTAGAAAACAATTTTCTCAGGGGAGGAAAACTTAGTTCTTCCAAAAATTTTTTTATAAGGCAAAGATTTCCTACCCCAGATGAGTAAATGAAGGACTGTTGCCGGTAAGATAAGAAAAGGTTTCATCCATTTCCTCATACAGCAAACAAACTGGGCATTAATCTTAAGTAACAATAACTCTGTAAACAGGTTCATGGCGGACAAACATTTGCTTGGCATCAAGCAGTCCCGTGGGAATAAACAAAAAAATTAACTTTAAATAACAAAAAAAGCTAGGAGAGAGGGGAAAGTATGTATAGAACCGCACAGATGCACTCTACAGTACCTCCTACTTAATAGAGATAATTTTCTTTTTAGACTAAGGGATATTATCACTTCTATACATTGGAGAAAATAATTTTCCTTAAGGGATATTATCACTTCTATACATTGGAGAAAATAATTTTCCTTAAGGGATATTATCACTTCTATAGATTGGAGAGATAATTTTCCTTTTAGACTAAGGGATATTATCATTTCTATACATTGGACAGATAATTTTTCCATTTAGACTAAGAGATATTATCACTTCTTTACATTGGACAGATAATTTTCCATTTAGACTAAGGGATATTATCACTTCTTTACATTGGACAGATAATTTTCCATTTAGGCGAAAGGATATTATCACTTCTTTACATTGGACAGATAATTTTCCATTTAGACTAAGGGATATTACCACTTCTTTACATTGGACAGATAATTTTCCATTTAGGCTAAAGGATATTATCACTTCTTTACATTGGACAGATAATTTTCCATTTAGGCTAAAGGATATTATCACTTCTTTACATTGGGCAGATAATTTTCCTTTTAGACTAAGGGATATTATCACTTCTATACATTGCAGAGATAATTTTCCTTTTAGACTAAGGGATATTATCACTTTTATACACTAGAGAGATGATATTCCATAAGTCTAAATAACTTTAGGACAAAGGAACATTACGTGAGATGACAAAGTATCATAAAGTGGTACTGCAGTCTATAGTTTAGCTGAAATTTTTAAATGTTGGAGTCCCTAAAAACTACAAAGGATTTATACACTTTCCTGCCTCTTCTCTTAATGCCCTTTTCTCAGGGCCGTACCAAGGCTGTGGCGAAGGTGGCCCTTGCCAAGGGTGCAGGTTTGAGAAGGGCGCAAAATGGAGAAGAGGGAAAATATTTTTTGATTGGTAAGATTGTTGAATTGAGCAAAATGAAAACTTTATACTTAGGCATAATTTCGGTTACGTGAGCTGTCAATTCGTGTTTTTATGATGAGCATTATTCACATTGTGTAAGTCATTGTACTGGTTAAGAAAAGTGGGCGCGTGCGGCAGTCGCTTAGCGCGGTGGCGTGCGTGGAGTGAACGTGGCCAAATTAATTTGTGCTTCAACATCCATCCACTACAGTTTTGCCGAAAAACGGCTTAGAAGGGTGAAGAAAATGGCTGGGGAGATGGCTGAAGATGAAGCACATTTAATCAGCCCTGAAAAATTGTTTGAAAAGGAGTGCTTCATTGTCTTCGACAAACTTATGAGGGAGTTGGATAACAGATCTCATATATTTATCAATCAATTTCGTCCGACTTCAGTTTCCTGTCAGGAAATGTTTAAGTAAGAGCTCTGTATGTGACCTTCAAAAGTGTGCAGCGGACTTGGGAGCCACATACAGTAGATACATTGACACAGTTGACCTGGTAAATGAAGTAGCTGCATTTAAGTTCCAGGCCAAAGAACTCGTGAAAGACTTAGAGAAGGCCTCTCAGTTGGATCTCTTGAAGGTCATTTCAAAATACGAATTAAAAGATACTTATCCTAACATTGACTGCCCGTGTGAAGACTTTTTCCCAAATATCATTCAAATCGGATAAGAAGTTTTGAAGATATAGGTATAAATAAATGTATGTTTGTGCGTACGTGAAAGAGAAACAAATGTGCGCAGGAAGTTAAATCCCATTTGGGACCAACAATGGACTAGTTATGACTTGCCATCCAAATCTCATTTAAATCGGACGAGTAGTTTTTTTATGATAAGTCGGTTCGCAGAAATTGAGTGTCAGCCCGACAGACAGACACTGAACCAAAAAGTTTCCCTGATATCTGAAACGGATTTCTCTTCGGAGACTTAAAAATGTTTCGTTCTTCAGAACGATCACATAGCTTCCGTTACCTTCGGTAAGCTCGGGAGCAAAAATATACAAAGGGTAGCCTACTAACTAATGGGTACTAATTTTATTATTTTTTCGATTATTATTTTATCGTTAGCCCTAAAAAAATGTAATTCTACTTATTATATTTTTAAAGTACTCATAGTGTAAAAAGTATTTTTTTACTTAAGCAATAAAGTAAAGCTGTCAATATTGTAAATATCAACTTACTTTTTGTAACATTGTAAATATTTTTCCGTTCAGTATTGTACTTAATTAAATTATAATTTCATATTTGCTGTGGTGAAAAGTGAAATGACAGTTGATGTTTTATGTAAATAGACTTTTTATATCAACCATTTAACCTTGCACCGTAAAAAGGAGTTATTATAGTGTAGCAAGGTGTTAAATAATAATTTGTAGTACTTTTTTAAATAGTACTTAAATGGTACTTTTTTTTACGTGTTAAATAGTACTTTCTAGTAGCAAAAACTGAAAAATTACTTTAACTTTTAGAGCCAGAAATGATTAAAAATATGTTTGACTGACGTTAAAATTTCAAAAAATTTCCGGGGGGGCCGGACACCCTCTTTCCTGGGGGGTCCATACCCCCCAGTAGGGCGCACTTTTACGGGTTCGCCATGTACGCAGGAGCACCTAGGTACGGCCCTGCCTTTTCTTATCATGTTTCATTGGATTTTTTAAATAAAAGTTTTTTAATAAGAAGGGTTTATGTATAAATATTAATAATATTACTTTTCTATGATCGATGAAATATGGCAACATAGTATAATATAACATATAAGGAGTATAAAGAAAAACAATATTGAGACGGGGATACAAATGGGGTGGAAATGCTACAAACACAAAAATGATAAGTTATCATGCTCTCATTTTCTTATGAATAAACACACTTATGACTAAAAGAACACATCTATGAAAAAAGAAGATTAAAAAAAAAAAAAAAAAAAAAAAAATCATACATAGATTTTGACAGTAAGTGAAAAATAAAAAGACTTCTTCTCTTCCGAACTATAGGCCACACAAAAATGAAAAGGATGGCTAATAACACACTCTCTAAAGCTAATATGTTTGTAAGCATGTCGTAGTGGTTTGTTATGATGGTATCTTAATGTAATATTAAATGGAGGGAGTCTAATATGAGATGTCTGTTATGTACATTACAGAATCAAGGGTGCTTTGACCAAATTCCAGTAGAACTGATTTAGATTTAACAAATAGTGGGTGATAATTAAAGTAGTTTTGTAGCTTGTAGGACCTGATGTTAATTGGGAGTGTAAATAGCGAGAAAAATCAAAGATTATTTCGTGCTTATAAAGACCAAATAAAGCTGTTTCAAATCCATGCTCCCTCCAAAAGCTGCTAAAATTCAAATCATTAGACTCTTGGGTACTCAGCTGGTCAGCGACACAAATAAATTAAAATGTAAGATAGAATTAAGCAAATCTTGGAGAGGATAAGGGTCAAACCAGGACTTGAGAACTGATTAAAAGTTAAATATGTAATTGAAATTGATTAAATAATATTTGCTGAAATAGTTTGATAATTAACTAATCAGTTGGTATTCTTTTTTACTACGTTTTTATTAGCTTGTTTTCTTGTTTGTTTGTTTGTTTGTCCGGTACAAATCTGGCAATTGATTTCTAACTAACTTCCCGAATAGCTAGACATTTGAAACTTTTAGCATAGCTCAGAACACGATGAAAATGCATTATTTTAATACTTTTAGCCATCTTTCAGCAGAATTTAATTGGGTTTCTGCAAATTTTGCATGGAAGTAGTTCGGAAAGTTAGTTCGGAAAAAATCCGCCTGACAAAACAAATTTATTTGTTTTGTCATATCCCATAGTATTTACAATCTCCATTTTGACGGGTTTCAAAATTTTGATTTTTTTATTAAGAGTTAAACATTGAATGACAGGAAAAGTAAACAAAGAAATAAAGCTCTCTAGATGGTTGTCATTATTATGTGAAGTAAATAAATTCGGAACTATGTATTTTTTTCCACTAACATTATAATATAACAATGACAATTACATTATCAACATTACATATGATTCAACAGAAAATTTAAAAACGTAGTATATAAAAAGTTCTTTTTATCTTGTAATTATTTTAGGTCATATTCACCTCATATACAAAAGAGAGAAAAAAGGATGAAAACCTACGAAGGTAAAAGGTTAAAACTAAAAAGAAGAAATTAAATTTCTATTAGAAAGTTTAAGTATAGTCAACTATTCCACAGTTTAAATAAAAAGTTAATTAGAGAAGTAAGAGTTAAAGTAAGAAAAATAAATAAATTTTGTAAAGAAATAACAATTACAGAACCAAATATGAATTTGTAAAGGAATTGTGATGATCATTGATTGCATTAAATATTTTTATTTGGTCGTGTTTCTATTGTTTAAATTGGTATTCTTTAACAATATTTAGGTAGTCCAGTCTGCAAATAACCCGCAGTCTGTGAAACCCAGGTAGTCAAGATTGATTTTGATGAATTTGTTTTATTTTTACTACGTTTTTATTAGCTTGCTTTCTTGTTTGTTTGTTTGTCCGGTACAAATCTGGCGATCGATATCTAACTAACTTCCCGAATGGCTAGACATTTGAAACTTTTAGCATAGCTCAGAACACGATGACAATGCATTATTTTGATACTTTTAGCCATCTTTCAGCAGAATTTAATTGGTTTTCAGCAAATTTTGTTGCATGGAAAGTTAGTTCAGAAACAATCCGCCAGTTATTTTATTTGTTTTGCCATGTGCCATATTTACAATCTTCATTTTGACGGGTTTCAAATTTGTGAGTTTTATAAATAAGAGATAAACATTGAATGACAGCAAAGCAGTAAATGCATCGATTATATTATTTATCGATTATATAATTTATATTATTTCAAATGTATCGATGGCATGGTTTAGATTTGGTGTTGGGGAGATCCGTTGTAGAAAGATTTGTCCTCTTATAGGTTTTAGATCAGCTCTCTAGATGGTTGTCATTTATGTAAAGTAAATAAATTTGGAACTTTTTTTTTTCACTAACATTATATATTATATAAAGATAACAATTGTTATATAATATAAAACAAAAAACGATTGTATGTAATGTTGATACATTACATACGATTCAACAGAAAATTTTAAAACAAATTATATAAAAAGTTCTTTTTATCTTGAAATTATTTATCTCTTCCTTTTGACTGCTTGATTAAAGTTAAATAGTGCAGTAATGACACTTTTTAAATATCTAATTAAGTGTTTAAAAATTTGAATAAATGCAAACTTGAATTACTTTAAAAACAGGCTAGACAATGAAAACACTAGAATTATCGGTAGTATTTGAAGAGAATTTAAAAATAAGAAGATATCATGTCAAACTTGTTTCAAAATTAAATTACCACTAAACATTGTAATCATATTTTTTACATGAATAAAAAATATGTTTTACATAAACGTAAGTGCATGGCTCATGAAAGACAAGAAAGTAACAAAATTAGCCAAAACTTTAAATTGCCAAATGTCAGTCAGTTTTTGAGCTAGTAGTTCTTGATAATAAATTTTGTATTTGAGTAGCCGAATTCCAAAAGCAGCTATATCCAACAAAATGAGATACCCCTGGATTTGTTTTTCAAAGCTCTACAAGGTTCTGAGGTCAAACAGTTCCAAAAAAAATTATAAACCTATTAAAATCTAGATTGAAATATGAGTGCGGTTACAAAAGCAGCTTATATCCCTACTGTACTTGGATTAAAAAGGAGCTATATCCATAACTGATCCAAAAACAGCTATATCCTATGTACACATTGTAGAGTTACTCTGAGTAAGGCTGCTAAATCATCTATATCCTTCTTTACACAATTCTATCTTCTTTTAAACAGAAAAAAATATTATAGTGGCTACACTGAATAAATAATAGTTTAAATAGTTAAAATAATAGTTTATAACTGCTTAATTTATTGGATAAAACTGTTTTTTCTGCAGCACACCAATCCAACATGGCGGTGGGTTTGGTTGCAAAAGTAGCTATAAACAAAAAACTGTGACAAAACCAGCTATGTGATTATTTCTTTTATTTATTAAAAAGAAAATAATAGCCTGAGATTTTAGGGCTTTTTTCCACTAAAAGAATTATTAGTTATTGATTAAAAAAAAAAAAAAAAAATCAAGTGGATTTAGCTGCTTTTGGAATTCAGCTACTCATTTAAAATATTTTTACAATAATTTAAGTTTACAATTATTAAATTTGCAACTCTTTATTTAGATCATTAGCATACATTTTTAACCTATTTAACTTTAATCTAGTATTCAAAAGGAAGATGCTTAAAAAATATAAATGTGTGAGACTCTCACACATTTAGAAGTGAAACTTAAGTTCTAGAAACAGTTGATTTTATGCATGCAGCATTAAGAAATAGTTATGTGGAATTTAATTGAAAAATAAAATATTTTCATAACATTTTAGCAAATAATGAAGAAAAAACATGAAAACAACATTTATATAAGAGTAACTCGTTAAATATGAATGGGCGAGTTTGTTTCTAATGATTACTCCTAATTTTGTGATATGTTTGAGTTAATTTAACTACATATTGATATTTTCAAGATATTTCAGGTCAAGCCTGAAGATGCCAAGGTATGGGCGAAATATAGCTTAGGTATGAATTAAAAGAAAATAATTATTCTTTTGTATCATCCCTAATGACCAACTAATAAGAATATAACGAAATTTAAGGGATTAACAAAAAAGAAAATAAACTTTTATATATATTATATTATTATAATATTACGCTTATATACCAATTCTGTGAATTTAAACAAGTAAGGCGTGCTTCACGTAAGTACGTGGGGCGATAATCGCCGGTTTCTGTACATTAAAGTTAAAATTCTTATGTGTAATATAATTACACTAATTTTAATAGTAATATTCTTTTTCTACTCTTCAAGACCTTTAAATTGATGTATAACATGTTATGGTAACTAAAACAATGTTTTGTCACCAGCCATATTGGCCGCCATCTTGAAAATATTAAGTGTGAAAATTTTAATAGTTGCATATTCTATTTCTTCATTTCAAGACCTTTAAATTGATATATATAACATGTCATGGTGACTAAAAACTTTTTTTTTAGTTGCCCGCCATATTGAAAATATTAAGTGTGAAAAATCCAAAATGTGTCCAGCTGTCTAAAATGCCGAGATGCACCTGTGTGCCAAATTTCATGTTCCTGGCTATAGTAGTTTATGAATTGAAACAAGCAACGGACAGACAGACAGACAGAGCCGTTATATAAGGTTTCTTTTTTTACTTTGTACAGAAACCTAAAATCATTAGCCTCCGTGGTGCACTGGTTAGCAATTATGCCTGCTGAATCAGAGGTCGATGGATCAAGACTTGCCCAAGTAAAAAAGATTTTTTACAGGTAAATCACCTGCTGATTTCAATTTCGTTTTATCCAAGCCAATTTACTCTACCACGCCTAAAGAAGTTTCACTTAAAAAAAAAATTATCAAAATCAATCTTGATTGATTTCAAACTGGGTTTCGAGGTGTAATATCTTTGCAGACTGGACTCAGGGAGTAGGGACTACCTCCATCAATCAGATTAACCACTTGTGTGTATATTTATTTGTGGTTATCTTGTAAGAGGAATTGTTCAAGTTGGCTGCGTAGAGGTACGGGAGAGTATGCATTCAATGCCAAATTATGTCTTAGGATACAACCACAGAACAGGAGGTGGTAAAAAATGGACATGGTTACTCTAAGGGGGTGAAAAAAACCACTAAAATCTACCAAGGAAGAAAGCTATTAAACATTAGGTCCCTTATGCACTTGAAACATTGAACAAAAATAACATTGAAGCCAGTGCGGCAGCATTGTGCACATTACAGACTAAACACTTAAGTTTTCTAAAGGGTTTTTTCTAGACCTGTTTTTATTTTGTACTCTAAAATGTTTGGTCTTTTTTTGCATGGTTTTTGTTTATCTTACCTGATTTGATTTCCAACTGATTTGAGGCGACTGATTTTCTTTGGTTTAATGTTATTTGGAAGCATTTTAGTTTTCACTTCCTGCAATGAAATTTATTTCGCTTTAGTTTTGAATTCACCTTTTTATTTTGTAATTTTTTATTTATTTATTTTTTTTAAAAAAAAGACTACACATAAAAATAATTTATTTATATTTAGTTTAGTTTATTTTTATATTTAAATTAATAATTTATTTTTTGTTTAGCCTACTTAAATACTAATACATTTAGCAGGCTAAAAGAAGAAAATTAAAAAAAAAAAAAATCATTCCTTTAATGTGTAAACGAAGAGTTAAATAAGAATTGTTCGAGAACAAATTACATAAAAAAACAAGAAAATAATAAAAAAATAATTTATGATCATATTTACATAAAAGAACATACAGTCCAATCATACTAGACATTTTACCAAAAGGAGTTCTGATTTATTGTCATTATTTCAGTTTTAAGACTTTTTTTCAATTTTACGACTTTTTCAGTTTTAGTCAATTTACATTTGATATTTTTAGAAAGTAGAGTACATTTTCTTTTACTAAAGAAAATGCCTGAACTGAGCGAGATGATATGGTCGAGAATCGCTTGGCGGCAAAACTTTGCTTAATTTATACACTTGAGAGATTACATTCCTTTGTCAAACAGTACATTTGTATGATTTAAACATTTGAGAAATTATTTATGTATGATTTGTTCATAGGAGGGTTTATATCCCTTTGTCAAAAAAATACATTAAGAGTCAAAATACGTTAGAGTCCGCCATCTTTTCTATAAACCATATCATATTCTTCAGTTTTACCAAGAAAATAATAATCTTTTTAACACTAATATTTCCCAGTAGTCAGGGTGCCAATCAAAAAAGTGGGAAATGAGGTATACATAAAATGTTTTTGTTGATTTTGGTTGTATTTAAGGTGTATTTCAAAAATCCGATTGATGCCACTCTGTCACCCTTGAGCAATTTGAGAAATTCAAGATGGCGGCCAATATGTACAAAATTATATGCTTTTGCGATTAAATTAGGATTTTTATAGTCATCATTACCTTTTTTAGGTCATTGGAGACTATCAGCTCAATCATAGTACCATATTTGGTTAATGGACCTCACAGGCGTCGTCGCCGGGAAGGGGGGGGGGGGCGTGTCCCCCTCAATGTTTAAGATTTAAAAAAGAATTTTGTCGAAAAACAAAAATAAAATATCCAGCCCGTTTTTACTTTTCTACATGTATTTTATTATATTAATTGAATACAATGTGATCGTTCTGAAGAACGACAATTTTTATGTCTCTGATTTCAAAAATTCCCAGACAGAAATTCGGTTTAGACATCAGGGAACATTTTTGGTTCCTTGTCTGTCTATCGGTCTGTCGCTCAATTTTTGCGAACCAACATATCTTAAAAACTACTCATCTGATATTATTGAAATTAGGATGGTAGGTCATAATTAGCCCATTTTTGGTCCCATATATGTTTAAACTTCTGTACCCATTTATTTCTCTTCCACATGCGCACAAACATACATAGTTCGATGTTAGTTGTTATTACATTTTTAAAATGCAGTAAATTTGCAGCAGCATAAGTCCAACCGCAACTCTGAACTTCTAATAGTTTCTTAGATATAACACTTCAAAAATTGGCAGTTTTTTCCAAAAAATTGAAAATTTAGGTATTGCTCTCGTTTCGGGCCGAATATCGGCATAAAACCGCTCACCTACGAGAAAAGTAAGAAGAAATATAGTTGCATCAAATTTGATTGGCTTCCTTTTAAGCGTTTTCTGCTGACTTAACGAATAGGCGGAACCTGTGGCCGTTTAGGGTGACAATTGATGCGTCCCCTCCATACAGGGAGAAACAGACCCTTCTCTCCAGATTCGTCTTTCATATGGAACGCCCACACAAATCTAATATTCATTTTTTTTTTTATTGCACCAGAACTATTGGGCCTACAGCCTTCGTTTGTACTGTCAAGGAACCTAATTAAATTTACTACAACTTGATTTCTTATGAATTTTCTTTTAAGAGAGCGGTTTAATGCCGATATTCGGCCTGAAATGAGACCAATACTTAAAATTTTCATTTTTTTGGGGAAAAAATTACTACTTTTTGAAGTGTCATATCTCTGAAATTATTGAACGTTCAGAGTTGCCGTTGGGCTTATGCTGCTGCAAATTTAAAAATATACTAAAAAATACGACTAAAATCGAACAACATAGTAAACGAGTTATATGGCAACAACTGAAAGAAGCCCGACAATTTTTCAGTTTACTTTTGCTACGCAGCGAGCACATGTTTTTCGAAGCTGCATACTTAGGATCACATTACCCTAACAACTTATCAAATAATACTAGCCCATAAAACAAGTAAAACAGGTAAAAAAAAGTTATTATAAATCCTTTATATCCATCCATTTATTTTGTAAGCGTAAATTAAATAGATAATTAATAACATTTAAAAATTAATGTATTAATTAATTTGTTAGACTATTTTTTATTGGTGCAGAGTCTATGTGCAAAGTTTCAGCTCGACTGGACGTGAGTTAATTAGCCCTCCAAAGATTGTATGCCAATTAATTAATTTTATTTTTATTACTTTTTAAATTAAATTAATTAATTCATCTTTAAAAAGATAATTAATTAAATTTAAAAATTAATTAATAATTTATTTAATTAAAAAAGACATACGAAACATTTCTTGTTCCGTGTCTGTCTGTTGGTCTGTCCACAATTTTTGCGAACCAACAAGTCATAAAAACTATACTTATCCAATTTTAATGAATTTTGGATGTTAGGTCATAATAAGCTTTTTTTGATCCTATAAAAGTTTCATCCTCATTTGCTTGTCTTCCACATACGCACAAACATACAATTAATTTCACCTATATCTTCAAAAGTACTCATATGATTTTTATGATATTTGGGTGGTTGGTCGAAAGTAGACCGCAGATAGTCCCAGATTAATTTAAACCGTCTGCGCACTTTAAATTTTGCTAAAATGAGACTTTAATTCATCTAAAAAATCAAAACAATTTTGTCAGATATAAAAAACGGGGAAAATGAAATAATTTTGACAATTATGGGTTGTAAATGCATAAAATCATTTAAGTATATACGAAATAGGACGCGAGAATGCTATGTGCCACAGCAATTGGCAGATTTTTTTTTTTAGTGAATATGTGTGAATTTTGTATTGAAGCCTTGTTTGCTTTTTTAAACACTTTTTTGTATGGTTTTAGATATAACATTTTTTTTTAAAAGAGGTTACTACCTATCCTATAACGGTCATGGACACCCTTTTGAGGCCCGCTCTTACACGTCCGGCTAGTTTACCCCCTTCCAGTAGTCCAATCGAGCTGAAACTTGGCACATAGACTCTATACCACAAAAACATTTTAAAAAATTAATTAATTAATTAATTTTTCAATTTAATTAACTAACTTTTTAAAAATAAATGGATTAATTAAATATTGAAAAAATTAAGTAATAGAAATAAAATAAAAATTTAATTAATTTAATTAAATTAATTAAATTGAAAAATTAATTAATTAATTAATTTGTTAAAATGTTTTTGTGGTAGAGAGTCTATGTGCCAAGTTTCAGTTCGATTGGACGACTGGAAGAGGGTAAACTAGCGGACGTGTAAGAGCCTCCTATACTGAATAAAGGATGGGAATCCTGCTTTTTTAAAATAAATAAAACATTATAAAATAACATACAATTTTTATTCAAACCCATTCTAGGCACTCAGATTCATGTTCCTTGACATCAAAAACCTAAGAAATGATGTATCGCACGCCCATATTGAATCTAATCAGAAAACCTTAATTTTTCAGTATTTATTTGCCGCCATTTTGATTTTTCTGAAAATGCTCAAGGGTGACAGGGTGGCATCACTCGGATTCTTAAAGTATACATATTATTGAACAAAAAAACGAAAAAAAATTTTATGTATACGTTAATTCCAGGTTACCATAAAAATAGCCATTTGGCACCCTGACTACAGTTACAGCCCCTCAAAAATCAAATACATTTTTTTAAAAAATCTCAAACAAATTAAAAACAAGCAGTTTTGGAACTTTTTAAAAAAATGTATTTGATTTTTGGGAAGTATTTCTTTTAGAAAGATGAAATGTTTTCTTTAATAGTAGAAAATTTATCACACACAAACAACACAAACTCACAAAAAACATATAAACTACATAAATATATATATATATTTTTTTGGATTAAAACCTCTCCTTCTTGGTTAAAACTTAAAATAAAACACAGGGAAGTACTTGCAATCAAGTACTTTTTAGGGTTTTGTAGATTATTAAGTAAATACGTTATTATATTATAAAATAATATTTTTTTATTTCCTCATCGTGCTCTGTATGAAAATAAATAAAAAATAAACAAATTTAGGCGGAAGGCCCAAAAAAACTAACTAAAATAAAAAAATTGAAAAAATAGGGATTTTTTTCGGGAAATTTTCACCACCTCATAATAAGGTATTTATATGAATTATTTCAAAATTTTTGGACAAGCCGTTGTAGAGTGGTTGGGGTATATTTTAACTCATAAAACCAATAAAGAATACAAGATTTAAAAAAAATATTTAAAAATTTGTAACCTACTCTTCAAGGGCTTTAATTTGAACCCACTCAAAATCTAATAAAATTGGGGGCACTGTGCAGTTAACACTTAAAAATTAAAATATTTTAGTTTTCCACATTTTTGCAAATTTCGCATGCGCATATTAAATTTTTAACTTCTTTATATTTTTCGGCACTTCTTTAGATTGTTACTCCCCTTATAAAGAAAACAGAGAGGAGTAACAATCTAAAGAAGGTGTAAGGAATGTTCTTCTTTAGACTGTTACTCCCCTCATAGGAACATTAGTGTGATATTCCTTTGTCCCAAAGTACATTAGGCTCTAACCACCTCTAACCACCTCTAACCACCTCTAACCACCTCTAACCACCTCTAACCACCTCTAACCACCTTAATACTTTTAGCCATCTTTCAGCAGAATTTAATTGGGTTTCTGCAAATTTTGCATGGAAGTAGTTCGGAAAGTTAGTTCGGAAAAAATCCGCCTGACAAAACAAATTTATTTGTTTTGTCATATCCCATAGTATTTACAATCTCCATTTTGACGGGTTTCAAAATTTTGATTTTTTTATTAAGAGTTAAACATTGAATGACAGGAAAAGTAAACAAAGAAATAAAGCTCTCTAGATGGTTGTCATTATTATGTGAAGTAAATAAATTCGGAACTATGTATTTTTTTCCACTAACATTATAATATAACAATGACAATTACATTATCAACATTACATATGATTCAACAGAAAATTTAAAAACGTAGTATATAAAAAGTTCTTTTTATCTTGTAATTATTTTAGGTCATATTCACCTCATATACAAAAGAGAGAAAAAAGGATGAAAACCTACGAAGGTAAAAGGTTAAAACTAAAAAGAAGAAATTAAATTTCTATTAGAAAGTTTAAGTATAGTCAACTATTCCACAGTTTAAATAAAAAGTTAATTAGAGAAGTAAGAGTTAAAGTAAGAAAAATAAATAAATTTTGTAAAGAAATAACAATTACAGAACCAAATATGAATTTGTAAAGGAATTGTGATGATCATTGATTGCATTAAATATTTTTATTTGGTCGTGTTTCTATTGTTTAAATTGGTATTCTTTAACAATATTTAGGTAGTCCAGTCTGCAAATAACCCGCAGTCTGTGAAACCCAGGTAGTCAAGATTGATTTTGATGAATTTGTTT
The DNA here is from genome assembly GCA_951217055.1 of Gerris lacustris. Lineage (NCBI taxonomy): Eukaryota > Metazoa > Arthropoda > Insecta > Hemiptera > Gerridae > Gerris > Gerris lacustris. The sequence continues at coordinate 32,555,878 of OX578286.1, forward strand.
TATTTTTACTACGTTTTTATTAGCTTGCTTTCTTGTTTGTTTGTTTGTCCGGTACAAATCTGGCGATCGATATCTAACTAACTTCCCGAATGGCTAGACATTTGAAACTTTTAGCATAGCTCAGAACACGATGACAATGCATTATTTTGATACTTTTAGCCATCTTTCAGCAGAATTTAATTGGTTTTCAGCAAATTTTGTTGCATGGAAAGTTAGTTCAGAAACAATCCGCCAGTTATTTTATTTGTTTTGCCATGTGCCATATTTACAATCTTCATTTTGACGGGTTTCAAATTTGTGAGTTTTATAAATAAGAGATAAACATTGAATGACAGCAAAGCAGTAAATGCATCGATTATATTATTTATCGATTATATAATTTATATTATTTCAAATGTATCGATGGCATGGTTTAGATTTGGTGTTGGGGAGATCCGTTGTAGAAAGATTTGTCCTCTTATAGGTTTTAGATCAGCTCTCTAGATGGTTGTCATTTATGTAAAGTAAATAAATTTGGAACTTTTTTTTTTCACTAACATTATATATTATATAAAGATAACAATTGTTATATAATATAAAACAAAAAACGATTGTATGTAATGTTGATACATTACATACGATTCAACAGAAAATTTTAAAACAAATTATATAAAAAGTTCTTTTTATCTTGAAATTATTTATCTCTTCCTTTTGACTGCTTGATTAAAGTTAAATAGTGCAGTAATGACACTTTTTAAATATCTAATTAAGTGTTTAAAAATTTGAATAAATGCAAACTTGAATTACTTTAAAAACAGGCTAGACAATGAAAACACTAGAATTATCGGTAGTATTTGAAGAGAATTTAAAAATAAGAAGATATCATGTCAAACTTGTTTCAAAATTAAATTACCACTAAACATTGTAATCATATTTTTTACATGAATAAAAAATATGTTTTACATAAACGTAAGTGCATGGCTCATGAAAGACAAGAAAGTAACAAAATTAGCCAAAACTTTAAATTGCCAAATGTCAGTCAGTTTTTGAGCTAGTAGTTCTTGATAATAAATTTTGTATTTGAGTAGCCGAATTCCAAAAGCAGCTATATCCAACAAAATGAGATACCCCTGGATTTGTTTTTCAAAGCTCTACAAGGTTCTGAGGTCAAACAGTTCCAAAAAAAATTATAAACCTATTAAAATCTAGATTGAAATATGAGTGCGGTTACAAAAGCAGCTTATATCCCTACTGTACTTGGATTAAAAAGGAGCTATATCCATAACTGATCCAAAAACAGCTATATCCTATGTACACATTGTAGAGTTACTCTGAGTAAGGCTGCTAAATCATCTATATCCTTCTTTACACAATTCTATCTTCTTTTAAACAGAAAAAAATATTATAGTGGCTACACTGAATAAATAATAGTTTAAATAGTTAAAATAATAGTTTATAACTGCTTAATTTATTGGATAAAACTGTTTTTTCTGCAGCACACCAATCCAACATGGCGGTGGGTTTGGTTGCAAAAGTAGCTATAAACAAAAAACTGTGACAAAACCAGCTATGTGATTATTTCTTTTATTTATTAAAAAGAAAATAATAGCCTGAGATTTTAGGGCTTTTTTCCACTAAAAGAATTATTAGTTATTGATTAAAAAAAAAAAAAAAAAATCAAGTGGATTTAGCTGCTTTTGGAATTCAGCTACTCATTTAAAATATTTTTACAATAATTTAAGTTTACAATTATTAAATTTGCAACTCTTTATTTAGATCATTAGCATACATTTTTAACCTATTTAACTTTAATCTAGTATTCAAAAGGAAGATGCTTAAAAAATATAAATGTGTGAGACTCTCACACATTTAGAAGTGAAACTTAAGTTCTAGAAACAGTTGATTTTATGCATGCAGCATTAAGAAATAGTTATGTGGAATTTAATTGAAAAATAAAATATTTTCATAACATTTTAGCAAATAATGAAGAAAAAACATGAAAACAACATTTATATAAGAGTAACTCGTTAAATATGAATGGGCGAGTTTGTTTCTAATGATTACTCCTAATTTTGTGATATGTTTGAGTTAATTTAACTACATATTGATATTTTCAAGATATTTCAGGTCAAGCCTGAAGATGCCAAGGTATGGGCGAAATATAGCTTAGGTATGAATTAAAAGAAAATAATTATTCTTTTGTATCATCCCTAATGACCAACTAATAAGAATATAACGAAATTTAAGGGATTAACAAAAAAGAAAATAAACTTTTATATATATTATATTATTATAATATTACGCTTATATACCAATTCTGTGAATTTAAACAAGTAAGGCGTGCTTCACGTAAGTACGTGGGGCGATAATCGCCGGTTTCTGTACATTAAAGTTAAAATTCTTATGTGTAATATAATTACACTAATTTTAATAGTAATATTCTTTTTCTACTCTTCAAGACCTTTAAATTGATGTATAACATGTTATGGTAACTAAAACAATGTTTTGTCACCAGCCATATTGGCCGCCATCTTGAAAATATTAAGTGTGAAAATTTTAATAGTTGCATATTCTATTTCTTCATTTCAAGACCTTTAAATTGATATATATAACATGTCATGGTGACTAAAAACTTTTTTTTTAGTTGCCCGCCATATTGAAAATATTAAGTGTGAAAAATCCAAAATGTGTCCAGCTGTCTAAAATGCCGAGATGCACCTGTGTGCCAAATTTCATGTTCCTGGCTATAGTAGTTTATGAATTGAAACAAGCAACGGACAGACAGACAGACAGAGCCGTTATATAAGGTTTCTTTTTTTACTTTGTACAGAAACCTAAAATCATTAGCCTCCGTGGTGCACTGGTTAGCAATTATGCCTGCTGAATCAGAGGTCGATGGATCAAGACTTGCCCAAGTAAAAAAGATTTTTTACAGGTAAATCACCTGCTGATTTCAATTTCGTTTTATCCAAGCCAATTTACTCTACCACGCCTAAAGAAGTTTCACTTAAAAAAAAAATTATCAAAATCAATCTTGATTGATTTCAAACTGGGTTTCGAGGTGTAATATCTTTGCAGACTGGACTCAGGGAGTAGGGACTACCTCCATCAATCAGATTAACCACTTGTGTGTATATTTATTTGTGGTTATCTTGTAAGAGGAATTGTTCAAGTTGGCTGCGTAGAGGTACGGGAGAGTATGCATTCAATGCCAAATTATGTCTTAGGATACAACCACAGAACAGGAGGTGGTAAAAAATGGACATGGTTACTCTAAGGGGGTGAAAAAAACCACTAAAATCTACCAAGGAAGAAAGCTATTAAACATTAGGTCCCTTATGCACTTGAAACATTGAACAAAAATAACATTGAAGCCAGTGCGGCAGCATTGTGCACATTACAGACTAAACACTTAAGTTTTCTAAAGGGTTTTTTCTAGACCTGTTTTTATTTTGTACTCTAAAATGTTTGGTCTTTTTTTGCATGGTTTTTGTTTATCTTACCTGATTTGATTTCCAACTGATTTGAGGCGACTGATTTTCTTTGGTTTAATGTTATTTGGAAGCATTTTAGTTTTCACTTCCTGCAATGAAATTTATTTCGCTTTAGTTTTGAATTCACCTTTTTATTTTGTAATTTTTTATTTATTTATTTTTTTTAAAAAAAAGACTACACATAAAAATAATTTATTTATATTTAGTTTAGTTTATTTTTATATTTAAATTAATAATTTATTTTTTGTTTAGCCTACTTAAATACTAATACATTTAGCAGGCTAAAAGAAGAAAATTAAAAAAAAAAAAAATCATTCCTTTAATGTGTAAACGAAGAGTTAAATAAGAATTGTTCGAGAACAAATTACATAAAAAAACAAGAAAATAATAAAAAAATAATTTATGATCATATTTACATAAAAGAACATACAGTCCAATCATACTAGACATTTTACCAAAAGGAGTTCTGATTTATTGTCATTATTTCAGTTTTAAGACTTTTTTTCAATTTTACGACTTTTTCAGTTTTAGTCAATTTACATTTGATATTTTTAGAAAGTAGAGTACATTTTCTTTTACTAAAGAAAATGCCTGAACTGAGCGAGATGATATGGTCGAGAATCGCTTGGCGGCAAAACTTTGCTTAATTTATACACTTGAGAGATTACATTCCTTTGTCAAACAGTACATTTGTATGATTTAAACATTTGAGAAATTATTTATGTATGATTTGTTCATAGGAGGGTTTATATCCCTTTGTCAAAAAAATACATTAAGAGTCAAAATACGTTAGAGTCCGCCATCTTTTCTATAAACCATATCATATTCTTCAGTTTTACCAAGAAAATAATAATCTTTTTAACACTAATATTTCCCAGTAGTCAGGGTGCCAATCAAAAAAGTGGGAAATGAGGTATACATAAAATGTTTTTGTTGATTTTGGTTGTATTTAAGGTGTATTTCAAAAATCCGATTGATGCCACTCTGTCACCCTTGAGCAATTTGAGAAATTCAAGATGGCGGCCAATATGTACAAAATTATATGCTTTTGCGATTAAATTAGGATTTTTATAGTCATCATTACCTTTTTTAGGTCATTGGAGACTATCAGCTCAATCATAGTACCATATTTGGTTAATGGACCTCACAGGCGTCGTCGCCGGGAAGGGGGGGGGGGGCGTGTCCCCCTCAATGTTTAAGATTTAAAAAAGAATTTTGTCGAAAAACAAAAATAAAATATCCAGCCCGTTTTTACTTTTCTACATGTATTTTATTATATTAATTGAATACAATGTGATCGTTCTGAAGAACGACAATTTTTATGTCTCTGATTTCAAAAATTCCCAGACAGAAATTCGGTTTAGACATCAGGGAACATTTTTGGTTCCTTGTCTGTCTATCGGTCTGTCGCTCAATTTTTGCGAACCAACATATCTTAAAAACTACTCATCTGATATTATTGAAATTAGGATGGTAGGTCATAATTAGCCCATTTTTGGTCCCATATATGTTTAAACTTCTGTACCCATTTATTTCTCTTCCACATGCGCACAAACATACATAGTTCGATGTTAGTTGTTATTACATTTTTAAAATGCAGTAAATTTGCAGCAGCATAAGTCCAACCGCAACTCTGAACTTCTAATAGTTTCTTAGATATAACACTTCAAAAATTGGCAGTTTTTTCCAAAAAATTGAAAATTTAGGTATTGCTCTCGTTTCGGGCCGAATATCGGCATAAAACCGCTCACCTACGAGAAAAGTAAGAAGAAATATAGTTGCATCAAATTTGATTGGCTTCCTTTTAAGCGTTTTCTGCTGACTTAACGAATAGGCGGAACCTGTGGCCGTTTAGGGTGACAATTGATGCGTCCCCTCCATACAGGGAGAAACAGACCCTTCTCTCCAGATTCGTCTTTCATATGGAACGCCCACACAAATCTAATATTCATTTTTTTTTTTATTGCACCAGAACTATTGGGCCTACAGCCTTCGTTTGTACTGTCAAGGAACCTAATTAAATTTACTACAACTTGATTTCTTATGAATTTTCTTTTAAGAGAGCGGTTTAATGCCGATATTCGGCCTGAAATGAGACCAATACTTAAAATTTTCATTTTTTTGGGGAAAAAATTACTACTTTTTGAAGTGTCATATCTCTGAAATTATTGAACGTTCAGAGTTGCCGTTGGGCTTATGCTGCTGCAAATTTAAAAATATACTAAAAAATACGACTAAAATCGAACAACATAGTAAACGAGTTATATGGCAACAACTGAAAGAAGCCCGACAATTTTTCAGTTTACTTTTGCTACGCAGCGAGCACATGTTTTTCGAAGCTGCATACTTAGGATCACATTACCCTAACAACTTATCAAATAATACTAGCCCATAAAACAAGTAAAACAGGTAAAAAAAAGTTATTATAAATCCTTTATATCCATCCATTTATTTTGTAAGCGTAAATTAAATAGATAATTAATAACATTTAAAAATTAATGTATTAATTAATTTGTTAGACTATTTTTTATTGGTGCAGAGTCTATGTGCAAAGTTTCAGCTCGACTGGACGTGAGTTAATTAGCCCTCCAAAGATTGTATGCCAATTAATTAATTTTATTTTTATTACTTTTTAAATTAAATTAATTAATTCATCTTTAAAAAGATAATTAATTAAATTTAAAAATTAATTAATAATTTATTTAATTAAAAAAGACATACGAAACATTTCTTGTTCCGTGTCTGTCTGTTGGTCTGTCCACAATTTTTGCGAACCAACAAGTCATAAAAACTATACTTATCCAATTTTAATGAATTTTGGATGTTAGGTCATAATAAGCTTTTTTTGATCCTATAAAAGTTTCATCCTCATTTGCTTGTCTTCCACATACGCACAAACATACAATTAATTTCACCTATATCTTCAAAAGTACTCATATGATTTTTATGATATTTGGGTGGTTGGTCGAAAGTAGACCGCAGATAGTCCCAGATTAATTTAAACCGTCTGCGCACTTTAAATTTTGCTAAAATGAGACTTTAATTCATCTAAAAAATCAAAACAATTTTGTCAGATATAAAAAACGGGGAAAATGAAATAATTTTGACAATTATGGGTTGTAAATGCATAAAATCATTTAAGTATATACGAAATAGGACGCGAGAATGCTATGTGCCACAGCAATTGGCAGATTTTTTTTTTTAGTGAATATGTGTGAATTTTGTATTGAAGCCTTGTTTGCTTTTTTAAACACTTTTTTGTATGGTTTTAGATATAACATTTTTTTTTAAAAGAGGTTACTACCTATCCTATAACGGTCATGGACACCCTTTTGAGGCCCGCTCTTACACGTCCGGCTAGTTTACCCCCTTCCAGTAGTCCAATCGAGCTGAAACTTGGCACATAGACTCTATACCACAAAAACATTTTAAAAAATTAATTAATTAATTAATTTTTCAATTTAATTAACTAACTTTTTAAAAATAAATGGATTAATTAAATATTGAAAAAATTAAGTAATAGAAATAAAATAAAAATTTAATTAATTTAATTAAATTAATTAAATTGAAAAATTAATTAATTAATTAATTTGTTAAAATGTTTTTGTGGTAGAGAGTCTATGTGCCAAGTTTCAGTTCGATTGGACGACTGGAAGAGGGTAAACTAGCGGACGTGTAAGAGCCTCCTATACTGAATAAAGGATGGGAATCCTGCTTTTTTAAAATAAATAAAACATTATAAAATAACATACAATTTTTATTCAAACCCATTCTAGGCACTCAGATTCATGTTCCTTGACATCAAAAACCTAAGAAATGATGTATCGCACGCCCATATTGAATCTAATCAGAAAACCTTAATTTTTCAGTATTTATTTGCCGCCATTTTGATTTTTCTGAAAATGCTCAAGGGTGACAGGGTGGCATCACTCGGATTCTTAAAGTATACATATTATTGAACAAAAAAACGAAAAAAAATTTTATGTATACGTTAATTCCAGGTTACCATAAAAATAGCCATTTGGCACCCTGACTACAGTTACAGCCCCTCAAAAATCAAATACATTTTTTTAAAAAATCTCAAACAAATTAAAAACAAGCAGTTTTGGAACTTTTTAAAAAAATGTATTTGATTTTTGGGAAGTATTTCTTTTAGAAAGATGAAATGTTTTCTTTAATAGTAGAAAATTTATCACACACAAACAACACAAACTCACAAAAAACATATAAACTACATAAATATATATATATATTTTTTTGGATTAAAACCTCTCCTTCTTGGTTAAAACTTAAAATAAAACACAGGGAAGTACTTGCAATCAAGTACTTTTTAGGGTTTTGTAGATTATTAAGTAAATACGTTATTATATTATAAAATAATATTTTTTTATTTCCTCATCGTGCTCTGTATGAAAATAAATAAAAAATAAACAAATTTAGGCGGAAGGCCCAAAAAAACTAACTAAAATAAAAAAATTGAAAAAATAGGGATTTTTTTCGGGAAATTTTCACCACCTCATAATAAGGTATTTATATGAATTATTTCAAAATTTTTGGACAAGCCGTTGTAGAGTGGTTGGGGTATATTTTAACTCATAAAACCAATAAAGAATACAAGATTTAAAAAAAATATTTAAAAATTTGTAACCTACTCTTCAAGGGCTTTAATTTGAACCCACTCAAAATCTAATAAAATTGGGGGCACTGTGCAGTTAACACTTAAAAATTAAAATATTTTAGTTTTCCACATTTTTGCAAATTTCGCATGCGCATATTAAATTTTTAACTTCTTTATATTTTTCGGCACTTCTTTAGATTGTTACTCCCCTTATAAAGAAAACAGAGAGGAGTAACAATCTAAAGAAGGTGTAAGGAATGTTCTTCTTTAGACTGTTACTCCCCTCATAGGAACATTAGTGTGATATTCCTTTGTCCCAAAGTACATTAGGCTAAACATCACATTGTCTTAATATATAGTTAATGTCATTTATATTCTAAAAACACATAGGGGGAGTAACTATCTAAAGAAGTACCTATTTTTCTTATGTGTGGGTCAAAAATTTGCGCCAGTGATTTAAATTTCAACATTTTAGCTTGAACTGTTTGGGAGACCAAAGAGTGACGGACGATGAAGTGGTTTGAGATATAATTTTTATTGTTAAGGGCATTTATTCTCCATGAAAGAATCTTCCGGGATAACCAAGGGTTCCGGATTACTGCGTGTCCAGGTTAAATAGGTCCTACTGTATATATAAATCATAAGTACTTTAGGGTTTGCTATCAAAATGTAATCGATCAGTAGTTAACACTTATAAGTTTTAAATTTTGTCATAATATACTGTTAATTTGAATCAGTTTGAGAACCTTGTGATTACTAAAATAATAAAACCGTTGAAAAATTAACACCTTTTTAATTTGATAATTCTTAAAATAATAATAATAATAATAATTCCATTAAAATAAAACATATATTATTCTGTTGTTATAAATTTAAAATATTTAGAAAAACAAAAAAAAAAACTCACTTCAATTTGAGGTGGATCTGATTTATGGTCTATCCAGTTTGAAGGTTTATTGTAGCGTTCTGCTAGCTTATCTGGGCTCAAGCATATACTTAGATCCCTGAAACATTGCATTGTAAAGTATTTTAGTGAATGGTGGAATGCAGAAACTAAATATTCAGGTTTTTGTTTTCTTAAATTTAACAAATATCAAACCTATTCAGTTGATCTAAGTCTTTCAATTTTGCCTTATGTATAGAAGGTATTATTTTAAAAAGAGTCATTCTTACCGATGGAAGTACCCGTCTATGAGAATTCTCATTTAAATTAAGTATTTGTTGTCCTCGCCACTTTACACACAACCTGATAGGTCTAGGCACAATTATTAATATTTTTAATGCTGAGAATAAGCCAGATTTTTTTTTGTTAATTTTATCCAAAGCAGGAACTTTAAACAGTTTTGGAACTTTCCAGTTAGAGGAAGTTTAAAATTCATTGAATAAATATTTATACCTGATTCAAAGTTGAAAAATTCTTAAAAAGTATATAATGGGCTGTCTTCAGGTTTTTTCCAATATTGTATCATCCACAAAGCTATCAGGACTTTAAAGAAGTTAAAAAGGATTAATACAGGGTGGAGTGTGGCAGACGTATGAATTTGAAGAGGGGATTGCTCCCTTCCTATTGACCCTAGAAGGTTGAGAGTAGGGTTGTTTGAAAGAGGGGGAAGTTTATGTTCCACGTGGGTTCAGTCGCTATAATGGAGTGGTCCGTTCAAACTTTTTGCAAGATAGATTTCCCGGGCGTCTCATCTCTTTAAGAGGTGATTTAAACTGGCTAGCAAGATCATCTGATTTGGCTCCTTGTGGTTTTTTTCTGTGGGGATACCTTAAATCCTTAGTGTACAGCGATCGTCCCAGAACCCTGGAAGCCCTCAAGAACAACATTCGAGCCAAAATTGCCGAAATTCCTGTGGAAATGCTCGAAAGAGTGCACAAAAACTTCGAAAATAGGCTTAATCAGTGTTTGGAGTGTGAGGGTAACCACTTATCCGATACTTTTTTTAAATCTAGGTAAATTTAAATTTCCCATGTTATTAAATCAGGAAAAAATTTAAAAAAAAATTATTTTGTAATATTCTGTGTTTTATTACATTTTCAAATTCATACGTCTGCCGCGCTCCACCCTATATTAGTGCGAAAAGCTTCTTGCCCCAATCTTTCTCTGGCAATCGTATTTTGGTGACTGACTTTTAAGATAGGTGAAAGCATATTATGATTTTTATTCATTCTAAAGTGTAATCTTTATTGTAAATGCTTCGATGAAAGATTAACACTTAGTTTTTTATAGTTATACCAAATAGACTTTGTTATTCTGACAGCATGGGAAAATATTTAAAAAAAAAACGGAAGGGGAGCGTATGAGAGCTCAAAATTTTGGCAGGTAGTAGATTGGGCCAACTAGGCAAACAAAAATATCACTGGATAACCTTAAGATAACCGCCTAGTGGTTTTATTTTTTCCCTCACATGGTTGGCCAATCTGAGCGGTCAGATTTACAAATTTTAATGGCATAAGTATATACTTGTAGTAGTACTGTTGAACCTTTTTGAGCTTTTATGGTCTACTGCCTTTCAATAATAATTAGGCAATTTTCAAATGAATTTTAAGTAAAAATTTCCAGTAAATTACCTGTCTGAAATGTTATTTTCTCTGGTGGTAAGGCATATACAAAAAAATGGGGAGATTCGGAACTCTTGTATTATTGCATAGCACATAAACATAATAGCTAGAAGGGTTTTAAAATAATGCAAGTAAATAAAAGAGTGCAAGGATTTTGAAATTACCAATTTAAATGAGAATGGCTTTGATGAATGCTATCACCGAAGTACACTTCAGTTTTTCATTCAGGTGCTAACAGTACGAAAAACATGAATGAATTCTCAGATACTTCCAAAAGTAAGAGCAATCCAGGAAATAGTATATTAAAAACATGATTTCCCAGAGCCCAAATTCTAGGAGCAGTGGCGTAGATAGGGCATTGCCCCCCCCCCCCCTACAAGAACTTTTTGGGGGCCCCTCGCCAAACAAAATCTCTTGCGTTTAGAACTGGGGACCCCCTGACGGTGGGGGCTCCCGCAATGCGGTTAGTTGCGGCCCATAGTTACGCCACTGTCTTCGAGCTAAAATGGTTTGGCAGATGGCTTGTACTCTTCAACAAGAAAGGTCTACTTAATTTAATTCTTTAAATTATAGAAAATCCCCCTCAAATAGTAATCTGACTGTGGAGTACTCAATATTTGATTGTAGTAGCAATAAAAGCAAAAGAAGCCAGTGGTGTACCAAGCTGGCGACAAAATTTGGTGGCTGGCCTGCCACCAAATTTTGGTTTGGGGCGCAAATTTATTGAAATAAAAAAGTACGTGTGAGACTCTTTGAAGTGAAACTTAAGTTCTGGAAAACAGTTGATTTTATGCATCGCTCTCTTTGCATTTGTTGACCATTTTATTATTTTAGGATTAAGAAATGGTTATGTGGAATTTAATTAAAAAAATAAATATGTCCATTACATTTTAGCGAATAATGAAGAAAAAACATTCAAACACCATTTATATATATTATTATAATGTATATAATATTACGCTTATACACCAATTCTGTGTATTGAAAAATCATCTACCTCCGTGGTTATAAACGCTAGTTATATACTCTTGCCAAGGGCGCCAGACACATTTGGTACCCCCTCTGAAAGAAGCTTCGAGCCACTTACAATATTTAGAGGCTGAATAAAAACACTATAATGGTTATATGTTTTTTGGGTCTACTTTTTTTAAAAATGTGTATTCTTCTAGGTTTAAAAAAATTAACACATTTTTACTTTTTTTTTAACGGATGCAAAAGAAATAAACAAACATTATAGTGCCATATTAAAAAATATAAAAATAAAAAAGTAACATTTAAAATTATAAAAATTAAATTTATTAAAATTAAATTTATATAAATTGGGTTATATATATGTATATAGTTTTATAAAATATAACATTGTAGGAAAATGTAAATATATTTAAACCATTATAATACCAAAACAATTAAATATAGATTTAAATTAAACAAAATAAAGGAAAACATTGTAACTAAAATAGGTTAAATTAAGTGTGTATGAATGTCTTAGTGTGGGTGTGTAAATATGTATGTGTGTGTTTATATTATGAAGATTCAAAACAATAGAAGGTAAGAAAGATTGTTATTTAGAACTCTGACCTACCAAAACATTATGATAATGTGGTTTATTATACTAAATGTTTAGTCTCCCTCTGATAGTTGACAGGGGAGATTCAAAGTTTTTCTCATTATATTACATGATGTGACGTTTTTTGTTGTTTTTATACAAAAGAATTTTTTTTTTTAAACTTTTAACGTTTTATGGATTGACTGACTCATATGATTGAGAAATTTTAACAAGGTATTTATTGTTTTTAATTAGTTATTATTATTGTTTGAAAATTAAATATTAATATGTTGCTGTTATAACCTGTTAGAAATATGTTAAAATAATTAGGAAAATTTTTGTTAATTTGTAGCCTGAAGAAGCCCAAGGTGAGGGCGAAATATAGCTAGAGGAAGAAAAAAAAAAGTAAAAATGTGTTAATTTTTTTTAAACCTAGAAGAATACACTTTTTTTAAAAGAAAAACCCTATAGACCCAAAAAACATATAACCATTATAGTGTTTTTATTCAGCGTTAAAAATTGGAATAAAAGGGTTCAAAAAATACAAGAAGATTGAATATTTAGAGGCTTTTCTTACTAATTTACAACCTAATAGCTCAGCCTCAATAAAGCTTTGGTAGAAGACATTTTAACTAAGAGAATTTAAATCATAACATATTAAAATTATTAATAAAAACCCTCTTAAAAATAACAATAAGCTAAAACTTGATACAAACACATATTTTTACCTCTTCTATATTTACAAAAAATTACAAGTTTTTTAATAATAAAATCTCTCAGAAAGTTATTTTTTTAAAAATAAAATACATATATATATTAGCAAAGCAGTGTTATTTTACAGCCCTCAGCAATATTGTATTTTTTTTTTGTCTCAAATTTTCTTTACCTATTGGATCTTACTACTGTGATGATGCTGTATCTTCACCTGGTGACAGGACGATATCTGTTCCTATTTTTGTAATATGGGTACCAGTCTGTCAATCTTTTGGTCCATCTATCATCTCTTAACCTTATGACGTGCCCTGGCCCAGTCCTGTTTAAGTTTGTTAGCTTTTTCAATGACATCTTTTATACCTGTCCATTTTCTAATTTCTGAGTTTCTAATCCTATCACTCATTTTTCCTCTATAATTAGATGGCACTTCTTTAGATAGTTACTCCCCTTATAAAAACAGATGTGTGATAGTCCTTTGTCCCAAAGTACATTGGACTAAACATCCCTTTAGAATATAGTCATTTATATTAAAAAACAATATAGGGGAGTAACAATATAAAGAAGTACCAATTAGACTATAGTTCCTTATAATTAATTCTTTTTGTCTCTCGTAATTTTCATCTAAATTCAAGAAATGTCAATTTAACTTTTATTTAAATATTTCATCCTACACACATGTTATGTACATTTTGACTACATAATTTCGACTAGAAGGTTTACATAAAAGGACAAACATAGAATGGATCCTTTTCAATTTTTCTTTTGCTCCACTGTTACTTCGTGCGTTCCTAAATATGGATAATACCTCACCTGCCTGAGGAAATTCCTGAGCCTCAGGAAATTCTTCTAAATTATTGTTTAAGTATTTGAGCTCAAAAGAATCTCACCCAAACTAATCACTCTCATAAATAATTCGTAAGTCGATCATATATATATAAATGAACATTTTTTAATAATTTATTTTTGAAAAATACAAGAGTAATGACAACACTTTTTAATTTTTCTACATATTCCCCCCTTTGAGAATGATTTTCTCTCTTCGTACCGTTAATTTATTTCATTCCATTATCGTAGAATGAACAAAGATGGGTAGGAAGACAGTTGCCCATGATTTCAGTAAGTCTGGTTTTCAAATGCCGTTTTAGTGCCATATGGCAGACACCTTCTCATTGGCAAGAATAACAGTTTAGTGCAGTGTTAGCAAGGCCATAAAAATCAAGCTAGCCAATATCACTGAATTCGTGAGTAACTAGCTTCATAGACGCCCATTTTAAAATTTAGTAATTAATTAATAGTCCAGGAGCCAGGTCGAAAAAACCAGGTCGAGCTGGAAAGTATTTTGAACTTAATGGAATTTTTACAGGTAACTCAGAGGTCCTCTGGGATGCAAATGCTGAGTTTTCGACCTCGTGGCCCTTGTGCTAACTTGGGGAGGGGGGGAAAACCCCATTTTCTCCGCCAATTTTTTGGTTTTTCGGCTCTAGCTCGAAAACTACGCGTCAACCAAAAAAACTTTACCAGTACAATGTTAAAGAGCATCAAATTTCCTATAAAAATCACTGGTCATACGACTGTTTTCACTCATTAGGTACTGAGATACAGCCTTGTGAAAAAATGCCAAATTTTTAAAAATGTGGATTTTAGCGAAAAAAGCGTGTTTTTGGGGTTATAAAATAGATTTATCATCATAAATTGAGTATTCAACATTTCTATGTATACCATATTAATATGTAACCCCCTGTAAACCTGTTCCTGGTATAGGTTGTCGAGCAGGTAGTCGGTACCGTCGTCATCAGTATCATCCTCGTTGACGTTTGGCACGGCGGAATTTTCGCACCCGGTGCCCACACAGTACTTCAAAATCTATATTATGCCGATGGGCGCTGTTTATTTTTTAGGGGTGAAAACTACCCCCAATTATCAAAACTTATAAAGTAACATTTTAATGCTTAAGGTGGGTGAAATTTCGTTTGGATTAGTTGAATAATGATTGTTTTATACTTTCGAACACAATTTCAAAATATTTCAACCCTTAAAAATCAACCCTTGTTAGACCTAATGTACAAAAAAATATTTATCCTTAAATAAATGATTAATTTATCATATCGACTTAATTTAAGAATGTTGTTGCCTAAAATATTACCAATTTCATTATTTTGCAATTTTTCAACCCTTAAAAACCACCCCTTACAACGATTTGTACCCAAAGTACTAAATGCACACAAATTATTTCATATTCTTCTTTCTGACATCAAATAAAGCACGAATACCAATTTTCATTCATATCGGATCAAAAATAATAATATTTATAATTTTTAGCTAAAACTATCTATTCCTGTTTTTCCATATTATCCCCCTCTTAAATGAAAATATGACAAGTGTTTATAACAACAATTACTGCTCTCTTAAAGAGCTATCCAACGACATTCATCATAAAGGATTTATACTATTTTGACTTTTGTACCCCGTACCCCATACTTCCGCCGTCTGGATATTCCCGAAAAGTTGGAGTTAAGCTGTTCTCATGTGTCCCATGTGATCCACGCAAAACCGTAGAAGGGCGACGATCAATTTGAATTAGGGAGTTGTTTTCACTGATTTTTTCGTAGAAAAATGTAGGGACTAACTTTATTTTCATCGTAACTCGCTTAATTTTGATGCTATCGACTTCTATTTTTTTTAAAAAATGAAAGCTCTTTTTGTCTA
Source organism: Gerris lacustris (assembly GCA_951217055.1). Classification (NCBI taxonomy): domain Eukaryota; kingdom Metazoa; phylum Arthropoda; class Insecta; order Hemiptera; family Gerridae; genus Gerris; species Gerris lacustris. The sequence goes on from OX578286.1 coordinate 32,571,500, forward strand.
CTTTTAAAAACCTTCTATAAGTTTTCCTCGTAAAATGCACAGTTTTGTCGCTATTTGACTCTGAATCTCTCAAATTTAGCATTTGACGAACTAAAGCCAACAATTAACAAGCCGTAGGTCGGCCCGTATTAGTCGTACATGATTTATAAAATAAGGATTTTCTTTCTTTTTTTATAGGCTATAATTTTGTTCTTACTGTTTGTTTGATAAAATGCATATTTTTCGAGTTATTCGCGAAAAACCAATCAAAAAGGTCGAACAACTTTTACTTTCAATCGCGAATAACTCGAAAAATATTAATTTAAAAAAAAAAATGTATAGATCATTTTTTACTTAGAATTGGCTTTTTCATCGATTCCTGTGGTTAAAATAAAATAAACAATTTCAACCCCCAAGATAGGGTAGCAACCACCCCCAGGGTAATAGCAATGATGATATAGATGATATAGATTTTGATGGTTGGACTATTCTCTACCTAATGTCAAATTTTCAAGTAAATCGATGTATGACGAAAGAATTGCGAGCCAAAGCGCTTAATTTCCTGGACTATTGATATTTTTATTTTATTAAAAGATAAAAAGTCAAAAATTAAGGGAAGGATAGAACTTCTTTTCCTACGTAATCAATAAGTCACGCACATTATTCGTCATCAAATTTGTTTCTGGGGGGAGGGGGGGGGGAGAGGGCAGTGAGGGGGGAGGGGTTTACAGGGGGTTACATATTATTATGGTTTACATAGAAATGTTGAATACTCAATTTATGATGATAAATCTATTTTATAACCCCAAAAACACGCTTTTTTCGCTAAAATCCACATTTTTTAAAATTTGGCATTTTTTCACAAGGCTGTATCTCAGTACCTAATGAGTGAAAACAGTCGTATGACCAGTGATTTTTATAGGAAATTTGATGCTCTTTAACATTGTACTGGTAAAGTTTTTTTGGTTGACGCGTAGTTTTCGAGCTAGAGCCGAAAAACCAAAAAATTGGCGGAAAAAATTGGGTTTTCCCCCCCTCCCCAAGTTAGCACAAGGGCCACGAGGTCGAAAACTCAGCATTTGCATCCCAGAGGACCTCTGAGTTACCTGTAAAAATTCCATTAAGTTCAAAATACTTTCCAGGTAAATCTACCTGGCTCCTGGACTATAATTACTAAATAACTATATAATAAGAATTCAAAATTTAAATTAGCAGAGAAAAAAAAAATCCCTCATGCTTTCAAAAAAAACAAATCATTTTGAAAAAAAAAAGGATTTTTTTTTTTAAAAATTGACAATAATAAATAAGCAAATTCAAATAAATAAACAATTTAATTGATGATGAAAAAAAGAAAAATGAAATAACATCAAAAAGCTTGCATGATGAAAAAGCACAACTAACTATTGCAGAAGCATAAAAAGCTATTGCCAAGTATCATCAAAATAAAAACAATAAAATTTGAAAAAAAAAATTTCTTTCCGTTAATAAATAATTCAAGTGCCTTATTTTTTAAACGTGAAAACAACATTAAATTTTTGACAATTGTGCTTTATTTTTGTTAATTGTAAAATAGTCAGTTTGAAAACAGTGCATTTTTTATTTAAAAAGGAAACCATTTCTTTTCTTAAAATATCTGATAATAATAATAATAAAATAAGAAATAAATATAGTGAATACAAACCATTTTTAATCCTAGGTATGTAAATAAATGGATTAAGGCTTTGCTGAAATTTAAAATAAATTAACTTATTTACCTAGGAGTGGAGTGGTAACACTTCTTATAAGTATCACGCATATAATAGTGGTAAAATCTTAAAAGTTACGTAAATAATATAAGAGTAAAGGGGGCCGGTGTAGCCGAGGGGTTAGTGCACTCGACTCTGAAACCAAGGTCTAAACCCTGGCTGGGAGTTCGAATCCCAGCGGGGTAAGACATGTTTCACACTGATGATCTCATCGATTAGATGAGTAAAGTGGCCGGATAACCCCCGTCCTGTAATAACCCTGGCAGTTGATCGGGACTAAAACCCAAAAGAAAAATAAATAAATAAAAAAAATAAAAATAAAATAATATAAGATATTATCGTTGAAGTTTAGACCAACAAAAAATAATTAACCAACCTAGATTGAATTAGAAGTAATACTTTAAGTGTCAACAATCACCTAAAGCTGAAGATAGTGGTAAAACTATGGTGGTAAGTTGGATTATTTTAAGGGAAGAGTGGTAAAACCTTAAGTAATATCGATCTAAGGCCAAAGAAAGTGGTAAAACTATGTATAATTAACCATATTGGATTGACCTAAAAATTGAGTGGTAAAACAATTGGTAAAGTATAATTAGTTTTACCACTATTCTATTAATCCTTGGATGACAATTATTATTTTAAGTAGCAAGCGAGTGATAAAATAAAGAACAGTAAAGTGATTACCAAAGTTTTATTACTTTCCTAAAAAGTGAAATAATAAAACTTTCTGGGGGGTTAAGAGGGTAAATCCCACAGTAGTAGGCCAATTTGGATTGACTTAGAGGTAGTATGATAAGTAAAAGGCCCAAGAGAATGGTAAAACCTAAAGAAATTGACCTAACTAATTATTTAAACCAGGTAAAGTGGTAAAAACTAAAGTGCTGACCTAGTATAAGCTCACATAAGCTTAGAACTTGGAGTGTTAAAACCTAGGATCTACTTATTAACCAAACTTCTATACATCGAATATTAAAAAAATGATTTTCTGCACTCCAGATTATTGTTTGATGTTTAATATTTTACTATGTTTTTATTAGCTTGCTTTCTTGTTTGTTTGTTTGTTTGTTGTTTGTCCGGTACAAATCTTGCAATAGATTTATAACTAACTTCCCGAGTAGCTAGACATTTGAAACTTTTAGAATAGCTCAGAACACGAAGACAATGCATTATTTTAATACTTTTAGCCATCTTTCAGCAGAATTTAATTCGTTTTCAGCAAATTTTGCTGTATAGAAAGTTAGTTCGGAAAAAATCCCTAAGATATTTTATTTGTTTTGACATATCCCATATTTACAATCTTCATTTTGACGGTTTTCAAATTTATGATTTATGACAGAAAAATTTAAAAACGTAGTATATAAAAAGTTCTTTTTATCTAGTAATTATTTATAATTATTATTATTTATTTATTTTATTTTTTTAAGATGTCTTTTATTTTTGTAAATCACTAAGTTATATTTAAATTTAAAACTAAATTATAAGTAGGAGAATGTAAAAGAGAAATTTAAATACACAAATAGGGGAAACAAATTAAATATAATAAAAAAAAAAAAAATTGAAATAATACAAGAATTTACAAGAAAGGTAAAAAGGGAAAATTAGAAAAAAAGTTTGGCAATGTATTCATGCAATAAAAAAACAAAATAATTAATAAATATATTGAGCAAAATTTAAAGCAATAAAAAACTTTAAAAAATAAAATTAATTATTAACAATAATATATACTTAATTATAGTTATTAAAAATGTTTAGTACCTATATAATTTTTTTTTGGGGGGGGGTGGGGGGGTGGGGGGAGGATAATTAATATATTTCAGAGCAACACTATATATGTAGTTGCAAAAATGCTACATGTTATTAAATATATAATGAGTAATGTTATTGCCATTTTTTTATTACTTAAAAAAATGTTCAAAATTTTTTCATAGTAGCAATGGAAAAAGTGTGAAATTTGTTTAATAATTATACTCTAATATCATCCTAAATGCATTACCTGACAGCTAGCACAACCAAATTATTTCTGGGGAGGGGTCTAAGCTCCCCTAGCTATGCAATTGTAATGAATAATGTGATATTTATTATTTGAGGTTGATCTTGTTGATAAAATGTTTTTGAGTTGTCCTATTCTGAGAACGGGTAATTGTAGTTTTAAAGTTACCTGATTGAATTGATGCTTTCTCCAGAGGAAGAGGATGTGGAAGATACGGGTTTGGGTCTTGTTCTTCTTTTAGGAGAAGGTTTTGTTCTACCGCCCTTCTCCGACTTGCCTGGAACGTCTAACAGAGTCTGATGTTTTGTCGGTGATTTTGATCGTTTCCTCTCCTTCCTTCTTCCGTATTTTCTCGATGCTTTAGTCGTATCGGAAGATCCACAATCATAAAGTCCGTCAGAATCGGTTAATCTTCCGTAAAACATCGGTGAAAATCTTCCAACACCTGTTTTATCACTTAACGGACTCTCCGATCTCGAACTGACAGGACTGCAGTTGAAAACTACATCTTCTCCTTCTACGACGATCGAAGGAAGTTCTAAAAGAACTTTGCACGTTTTAGAAGGATCGTCTTTAGTCAGTCTATATCCGTCTAAACCAGCTTCGACACTTGAACATTGCTTTACTCTAGTCTTCTTCCGACTTTTCCGTTCTAATCCTGTTTCGAAACTTCGACAATGTTTAACTCCACCAGGTGGAGGAGCTAAACCAATAAGTCCTCGTATCTTCTCCTTAAATTCTTCTCCGGAAGTTTCCTTATCTTTATCCTTTTCTTCGTCTTTCTGATCGGTAGTAAATCCCTCGTCATTAGATTGACTCTGTACTTCGTTTTCAGAATAAGTCTCTGAATCAGAGCGTCTTCTAAGAGTTGGCATTTCTTGAATTTTTCCCGATCTTCTTTTACACCCTCCATCCTCCACATCAGTTAAACACAGAGGATTGTTCGAGCCACACCTGGAAAAACACAGAAACAAAAAACAAACCTTTTTTTTCGTATTAGCCATTAGATTCTTTTATTGATGAATCCAATTACTTAAATATTGAAAATAAATAAATTATAATGGTAATACATTTTCAAATAGAAGTGATAAATAGAAATTTATATTGCTAAGAATATGAGATAAGATTTGGGTTCTACCTTTATGATTCTATGATTCAAATTAGAGGTGGGTAATAACAGTTATTTGGCGGTAACATGTTATTACTGTTCTGTTATCAGGAAAACTTAAAACGTGAATAAACCGACAAGCAAAATAAAATTAAAATCCCTTTTTGAAACTGATAAGAGTCTATGATAATAATAATTGATGATACGATAAAAATAGTTGCAATAATACAACATCGTGTAGAGAGGTATAATATAATTATAATGAAAGTTGTTAAAGGAAAATCGGTTCAGTAGAACTGGAGATAACAATAAAATATCATCTGTTACAGTTAATCTTATAACAGAACGGAATCAATAACATTTCAAGTAACAAGAACAAAGATGATCTGAGCTGTTATAATGTGTACTGTTATTCGATAACAGGTCTTGGCTAATTTCGGAATTGTACGTGCCCCAGAAATTTTTCGTACTTTTTCTAACTTGATTTGAGAGAAATTATATAATGTATGATTTGTTCATAGGAGAGTTTATATCCCTTTGTCAAAAAATATGTTGGAGTACACAAAAGGTTACACAAATTTAAGGTTTTTAATATAACATACGGGATTTTATCACCTAACCTCAAAATGGGGGCACGTACAATCCGAATTTACCCAGGTCTTTTTCAATAACATGTTATCGGAGGAACTGTTATTCTCTAATAACATATTATTATGAACTGTTCTGTTATTTTCGACCTACCTCTTATTCAAATTAATAAGTCAAATTGGAGTTAAATACACAATAAACTGAGTTGTGAAACCTAGGGTTAGAGGAAATATTTAAATATTTTTAACATACTATACCTAACATCAATATACTTGTAAATGGGTTACATATTGATAATTTTATTGCAGTTAACACGTTCACGGCTGACCACGTTCCCGGAATGTGGTGCTGGTTGGGTCAATGGGGCTGACCACGTTCCTGGAACGTGCTCTCCCTACACTTCTACCTTAATTCTAATACCTAGCCTCACGGTTCAGATTCTTTTAACCCGTTAGCCCTCTAGAGCACATTTCTACGGTTCTACCCCACTTTATCTCTCTCGCCTAGCTTTTTCCGTTCTTTAATAATTGATACCTATATATATACCTCACAGGCACCGCCCTGAGCCAGAGCCACACAATTAATCGCACGCCGTGAACGTGTTAATTCCATGATTACTAATAAATTAATACATAGTATGTTTTTAGTCACCGGAAACTGGTATTTTACTTACTTAAAATTTGGTGTATACAAGTAAAATTAAATAAAAGGGTAAAGGAGGTTTTTTTTGGGTTGAAAAGTTTATAGTGGCAAGGGGTTGTCAAAAGAAATTTGTTGAATATAAGTAATCTTGGATTATAAGTAAAATAGACTGCCAATTGTTGTGGCACATAGCTTCCTCGCATCCTATCACGTACTTTATTGATTTTATGCTTTTACAAACCATTATTGTCAAATGATAAAGAGCGCAGTTGAATCTGATGCTTTCGACAAACCATCCAAATTTCATAAAAATTAGATGAGTACTTTTGAAGATTTAGGTGTAAATAAATGTATGTTTATATTTGACTATTTATGAGAAACAACTAGGCGCAGAAGGTAGAAACTAATATGGGACCAAAAATGAGCTAATTATGACCTACCATCAAAATTTCATTGAAATCGGATGAGTAGTTTTTAATATATGTTGGTTTGCAAAAATTGAGCGACTAACAGACACGGAACCAGAATTGTTCCCTGATGTCTGAAATAGATTTCTGTCTTGAAATTGGAGACATACAATCGTTCTTCAGAACGATCATATAGCTTCCGTTACCTTCGGCAAGCGTGGAAGCAAAATGAGAGATGGCTGTTTGAATCGTAATGCAAGACATTCTTAAACTATTCCACTGGGTTGGAAAATCTATGAACTACTATCCTATCCGATCTATCTCAAAAAAATTTATAAATCAATTTGTTTTCTGTTTGCACTACTACTTGTTTTAACGACTCATGACTAGGTATTGGTTTATTGACAAAAGATGATAGTTTTAGTGTATTCTACAACCTCCTTTCAATATGTATGAAAAAGTACTAATATGACGTTATTATAGTACCATAATATTATTAAAATAATACATGTAACAATTGATATAAAAAAATCAAAACAGAATTAATTTTAAAAAATCGATCTGAGACAACTCAGACAAACTTTCTCATATATGAGTTTTCCGTTTATTTATTTTTGCCGTAGGTACATTAAATTAATATTATTGAACATTTCATCTAACTTTATCATTAAAAATAACTTCTCCCTGGCGGGGAATCGAACCAGGCCTCTCTCCATCCGCATTTAAAGCTATTTTCTCGGGATCTTGATTTTTCCAGGGAAACAGCTTATATCGTTAGATTTGCATTTAAATGGACTACATTTTAGAATTTTTTTTAATCAAAATCGTCAAAACCGTTTTCGAGAAATAATTTGTTTCACGTTTTTCAGAGTTTTTGGGTGTAGTGCCCCTGAATTTGGAGCTAAAATTCATTTTAGCTAAAAATAGCATTTTAGCATCTACCCTCGGGGTGGAATTTTTCTAAACATGTATGCCAAATTAAATCAAAATCAACCCAGTAGTTTACGCTCCAGGCGACTGCACAGACAGACTTTTTTTAACTTTTTTGGACTCAGGGGACCTCAAAATGTGTAAATCCATCAAAATCTCAAAATCAAATTTTCACGCTATCACAATACTTTCTCTTTATATGAGAAAGTAAAAAAGAGAGATAGTTATGTAATAATAAAGAAAAATAAATAACAATGGAACAAATAGAAACAAAATTAAATAATTATGTAAAAACTAATAATAATAAGAAGTGAATGACCACTAAACATAAAACAAAACACATTAAAACAACATTTTTTTTTAAAAATTAACAAATAATAATTTAATATAAGTGTATAATTGTTTAATTTTTTTTTTTTTTTTGATGTAGAAATCCCCCAAAAAAAGTTTGATTTAAAATTTTTATATCTAGAAATTAAACACAGAAGAAGTGCGGCTGCAAATAATAAACTGTTTCTACAAAGAGCGAAAAAACAACCACAAAACAAAAAAACAACACTTAATAATAAATAAAAAGCTTGTAATATTGTTTCCACACAATTTTTACATTTTTTTTTCTCTATATCTTTCAATGAACTAATTAAACTAATGATTACATTGGACTAATTACCAATTTAGTAAAATATTTTACTAAAATGAAAATAAATTGCAGCTATAATGTAAATGATGTATTTAAATAAATAAACTAATGCTGTATTTTTATAAACTTTAATGTACTAATGTAAACAAAAATAAAGGAAATAATAAGATGAATTTAATTTCTAATATAATAGCTAATGTAGACTACTAACTAATGGAAAAATTATAAGTATACTTTTTATTAGAATTATTTAATAAATATTTTTTTCAATTTCGTAGATAGTTTAGTTAAAAGTTAATCTATTTATTTCTGAAGTTAAGTTGAAAATAAAATTTAGATCTCTTTTAAATAAAAGTCAGAACTTTTTTAAACAATTTAAATATTTTTTAGATCTTATACAATATTTTATGAGCAGACAACACGTTGATTTTAAGGTAAGTGTTACCTTAATGGGTCCAGTTATGTAAATTGTATTATTAAGATAAATTATTTTGTTTAATTAAATTGAAATAAATCCTCCTCCTCACCAATTAAAAACATATCAAATTTGTCTGAGTCTAATAAATGAGGGATTGATATAAAGGTTTCGTTGACTGCATTAAAAGTTCAAGTATAATGAAAGTATGTTAGCGAGATGCTATCAAATATAACACAGTGAAAAAGTATATGCTAACGTTTCGCCAAATTTATTACCATCATCAGAGCATAAACCAAACATAAAATTAAAAAAAAAATAAAAAAAAGGTCAAGGTTGGCTCTATAACATGTTACAAAGGAATGAGGCTCATTCCTTGACCACATTGACCAATTGTGTAACTGAAAGCACACATTTGGCAACTTTATTTTTAAAATTATGTAAAAATTGATTTAGTCTGTAAATATGTTTTATCTACGATTGATACGAAATATAAACATTATATCTCTGTTTAGATGCGTAGAAAGTGATTATTTACGTACTTGTATTCATTGCGCATGTGCGTCTCATAGTTCTGAACAATTCTTCTTCTTTACCACGCTAGCGCGGTAAAGAAGAGGAATTCTTCAACTTTACACACGATTAGCGAGTTTGTTTACATTTAACAAAACCAATTTACTGTTCTTTTATTAAAGTAACTGTTTATATCGAGTTTTTAGTGAAAAACAATGAGTGAATCAAGTGACTTTGACGAAAATGTGGAGAATAATACTCCTCCAGAAATAATTAATTCGGCAAAAAATACAACCCAAGAATTAATGCCATCTTTATCAAGAGAGAGATACGAACTTACATACAGCAAGTTTACTTTTTTCTGTATTTATTATTTAAATCTAACAATCGTAGATAAAGTACGGTACGCAACTCGTGGGAAAACGGCATTTTGCATTGCTCGTGTGGTTTTACTACCCTCGCTATCGCTCGAGTGCAAACTCCACACTCGCATGCAAAATGCTACTTTCCGCACTCGACGCGTAATGTACTATTATGAATTACCTGAGTTACCAGTTTTATATAGGTTAAGAGATTCAAGAGTCTTTAGTGGGTATTCAAGCTAACAACAGGTCCGATACTAAAAACCAACATTAGGGTAAAAATGATTGGGCAGGAATATTACGCAGATATCCTTCGATTTTCAAATCTCTTGACCCATCTAATCAGAGTGAGTGCCAATCCCACATATCTCACTTCTTATTACAAATTTGTTAAATTATCCCACCAAAATTTCTCATTTTTCCTTAAATTTAAAAAAAAAATAATTGAAATTTTTTACACAAACAAGAATCTTACAAATGTGAGTGTAATTTCAGAAGGATATATATATATATCAAAAGAAGAACACTATTGAATATTTTCTCTACTGCAAAAAACATGACATTTTTTAAATGATTTATTAATTATTATTATTAATTATCATTAAGTAAACTACATTTTTACCATTATTATACATAAGACACTAAAATGAAGCACTTAATTGACTATCTAAAAATATATGCAATAATTCGTATGAAGTCACTACAACTAAATGAAAATTTTAACTTTCCCTTATGATGTGATAGTACAGATATGATACATTTTATTTTTAAGTTTCAACAAGAGACTCTATGGGATCTTACTCTATACTATATACAACTCATATATTGTTTTGTTTATTTCAGAGACAAATATATCTCTGATTTTAGAGAAAGGTGTTTATTTTACCTGTTTAATGTAAAATTAGGGTCTTGGTCTATTTTATTCTGGAGAAGAGCCATAAGGAATTAAGAGAATATTAACATTTTGAACCCAGTTAGATTATTCACAAAGAAGTTGCTAGTGATGTGAGTCACTCCTAAGTATTTATGTGAGTTAGGGGGGTGACACACTTCGCTACCCGGTCGTCAATGAGAATAAATGGAACCTGTCACACGAGGTGGCGCCACCTTCCGGGTAGCACTACACGGTCGACCGTCCGACGATCTAGCCGCCACCCAGTCAACCCATTGTTTTCAATTGAGCATGTCACACGGTGCCACCCAAGTCCCTGCCACTCAGCCCCCACTCCTTCAATCAAATATAGGGGAAATCAAATAAGGGGCTGACTGCATCCCTCATATAAGTGGGTGGCGCAAGTCAGGTGGCGGGAGCAAGTGGCATCAACCAGATGGGCACCACCCAGGTGGCGCTACCCGGGTGGCGAAGTGTGTTACTACCATTACTAGCGACTATGTTCCTATTTACAAAATCTCTGAGGCAATCTTATCCAATAGACTAATTTAATTCTGACTGACAACTATCTCTATCAAATTTAAAATGTAATACTAAGATTTTACAACTTTTGGAACAAAGTTCCTTATGGCACGTTATAGCATTTGGAGCCCGGGAGTAAATCTGAAAAGAACGACCGTCACAAAACCGACCTTCGAGAAATCGACCAATGACAATAACTTGAGTAAAAGTTGACCGATTGAGTAGAAATTTGGCATAAATGTTCATTTTACAAGTGCCCAGGACGAGTTTGTTTGACAACGTTATCTGCCCAAGCATTCGTGCACAACGTTCGCATAAACGTAAGCTTCAAATGTAAAATTGGAATTTTAGGACAGGAAAAATTCTAACTTTATCTATTCAACGAGAAAATCAACTTTTACAAATAACGTTTTTTTTTTAGTAAAACCAACACCGACACAGCTATAAAGTGTTAATGATCACTAAAAACATTAATAAAGGCCTACACGATTAAAATAGAAAAAACATTTTCTACTGATATTTTACGTTCTAATGTAACAATTTTTTTTTTAAAAAAATCCATAAACAATGTCTAAAGTACAACTGAAAAGGCATGTAAAATTTCAACCTGATACAAGCAGAAGTTTTTGTGAAGTGAAGTGATTTATTTTATAACATTTAAAAATGAGTAGGTCGGGCAGGCAGGGAACAGTCCTGTTCCCTGCCTACTACAACCCTCCTCTTTAACTATCAACTCATCATGATTAACTTTTTTCTCAATATTCAATACATATTTATTGCAAGACTCGCTTCAATGATAAAAAAATGCTTTTCTTTTAATTTTGCCTTAACTCCGCCACAAAAAGTTACTTTTAATTTTGTCTCTCTTCTAACTCCGCCATGTACAAGTAGTTAGCATCGTATATTTAGCAGTGTGATTTTTATACTTAATTTATATTTAATGAAAAGTGTTAGAAACTTCGTTCCTACCAGGTGTCCCACGACTCCACATGTATCTTTTTAAATGGTGCTCCTAACTTTAAAATGTGGCACTTCTTTAGACTGTTACTCCCCTTATAAAAAACCGAAGGGGATGTAGCAAGGTAAAGAAGGTGTTTGGAATGTTCTTCTTTGGACTGTTACTGCCCTTTAATTGACAGTCTCCTATAAATAATACCTAATAAAATGATTATGCTCTCATATATAGTTTTAGCAGTCCTGACGTGATTTTTCAGATCTAGCACTTTCATTTTTTCTTAATTGGTTTTTGTCCTTGGGTATTTTTTCTTCTTTGAATGTGTTTTTCTAAGCCTTTACACGAATGTAAAGGCATGTATTTTTGATTTTTTATCAAAGGGATGCTACAGAGTATTAGTTCCTCTCACTTTAATTAATAAGCTATAGCTTTATTAAGCTATAATTAGTGAAAAAATATAATATTTATGTATTATGTGGTAGTGAGAACCCACAGCCTACTTGGGAGGTGTTACTTTACCAACTTAGCCCTTGAGTGTTAAAGGTTTCAATAATAACACAACAAGCTGAATAAAAAGAACATAAAAACGCTTATTTTTTAATAAAATATTTGAGATTATACAAAAACTCTGAAATAGATCATAATTAAGTGGAATTCAACTGATCAGAAAATTAAATTGATATTTATTACAACAAAATATTATACTCTTAATTCTTATAATAAGAATTCATTAGAGCCAGTAAGCAGTGGACACTTGTATTCAAAATATGTTAAAAACTATATTCAAGAATGAAAAAAAGACAGAAAGACACCTACATATAAAACAAATTCCACGAGTAAAAATTGGTTAAATACTAGTTTATAATAATTTAAGTTTACTACAATGTAATTTGTTTTAAGTTATATTATTTAAAAAGTAATCAATAGGAAACAAAATTACAAGGTGGTGTTGATTTCAAACATTTAAATAAGAGGCATTAAAACTTCATGACAACAACAAAAGAAAAAGAAAAACATCCTTCTTTGACATGAAAAATCAAGAAATATAGATTAGATTTAAATAAATAATTTATATGCTGTAGGGTTCTTTTTTTAAATTAAAAAAAAACTGCATTAAAATGCACAAAAATCACTTATTTATAAATTACCTACTGAATCAAATTTATGCAAATTAAGTAAAATCTTTAAAATTAATTATTATTTTAAAACTAGTGCTTAATATTAAAATAGTTAGTAGATTGGCCCTTTTTAAGAGGTGCTAAGGGAATTCAAGTTCTTATCTAACCTTTTATTAAGGAAAATAACAATTTGAAAAATATATTTTGAAATTTGATCGGCAATGGCTCAATATTTAGTGGTTTGAAGACTGCTCATGGTGACCTTTATAGTTATTTAGTATAGTTATATTGATTAAAATTGCTTATTTACCTGGAAGGAGCAGGAGATGCCATTGAAGAGTAGCCCGAAGAACTAAGATTGCTCTCTGACGGTGCTCTATCCTGCCTAGAGCAGATAGAGAACGGACTAAGGAAGGATGTGTTAGTAGGTGGTGGCATGAGACCATGAGTTTGTACAGGAGGACTATCAGCTTCAGAGTCTGAACATGTAACGGTGATCAGCGGAGGAGGTACAGCCAGATCTACTGATCCTCTCTTTTCAACCTCTTTCAGCAGAGGTGCTCTTTCGCCCCACCTAACTAGCTTCTCATCCATCCTATAACAATATAAATAAACTTTTAAAACTTTTAGAAAACATTTACTTTAGTTAGGATCCTCTTCTACTTAACCCTTAAATGCTAATGTTAGTCGAATCGACGAGAACAGTTTGAACCTTAACCTTTTACGCTCGTATGCGATGGTGATGGGTACCCCATACTTCTGCAGTGCTTGCACTGGTTAGTAACACACCTGCTAGTGTAGCGGTAGAAGTCCTTTTGAGCATACACTCGTTTTCTAAATTCCCGTCAAGGCTACTTCGTCGATTCGACTAACGTTTAGTAATAGACGTAGGGAAATAATTGGTCGTCGAATGAGCCTATAGCCTGGGAAAATTGGCCTGGGGTAAAGGGCAATAGGTCTAGGGGTAAGGGGAAATGGACCTAGGGTAATTGGCCTTGGGCCAGAGACCAATGGCCGATAATCAGTGGCCTGGAGCACTTAGCAAAGTGCCTAGGGCTTTTGGCCTGGGGCATGGGACCTGGTGCATTAATGTTCACTCAATTTCAGATTCTTCTAATGTTCCGACTAAGTTATTTGTCATCAAAAGTTTGTATATCTCACTAAAAGATTTAATAATGAGTTCTTAATAGTTTTCTCTTTATAAAAGTGTAGTTTCAACCCAAAAAATGTATTTCTCTGCATATGTTAGTCGAATCGACAAATTTAGTAATACCAGCCATCCAATTACCATTAGCATTTAAGGGTTAACGCTGTTGAAAAGGATCAAAAAGTTTTCCAATTCTCTTATCTGCTAAAAAGGTTCAGGATTGTCGCATGGATATTCCTTGTTGATCCAGGAAAGATCTGATGTTGTCTATTTATGTAATTAACTACTTACGTGAGCCATTCTCATTTAAATTGGGCATCCTCCATCAGTCAGGGGACAAGTGATTGGTGGTGACTAGCTGTCAATCAACTATGGTGAAAAAATGAGTATTTTGATTCATTGCCTACAACTTTGGCTATTGCTTCCAAATCTTCTAAGGTAGCAGAAACATTGTGTTCACTTTTTGGAAATTATCATTTTTTCCCCTCCAAAATCAAAATTTCCATTTTACGTTTTTTATTGCATTTACGTTTTAGATTCTGAACAAATTTAGTTTTGTGTCTGCCTGTTGGTTTGTGAGTCTACAAATCCTTGCCACACACATAACTTCCACAATTTTCATCTGATTTTGATGACATTTTCAGGGATTGCATGGTTTAGGCCCTAGATAGCCTCTAATGAATTTCATCCTTTGCGAATCAAGGGTAGCCTCTGCACAAGCACAAATGTAAATCCTCCACACGTCAATTTCTCAAGACTTAAATAAGATTTTAAATTTAGAGGATAATTGAGGATCGAACATATGATGATCCCATATAAATTTCATTATGATTGGATCAGTTGTAGCCACTGTGCATAGGCAAATGTGAAATCCTTGCCACACGCATAACTTCCACAATTTTCATCTGATTTTGATAAAAATTTTCAGAGTTTGTGCAGATTACACCCTGTATGGTCCCATATGAATGTCATTGTAATTAGACTAATAGTAGCCACTGCGCATGCAATAACGTAAAAAATCCACCAAACATCAATTTCTCTAGGTCTAACAAACCGATTTTGCTCAGAAATGGTGGATAGTTAGGGACTGACCCACAGATGATCCCCCATGATTTTTTTGAGGAAGCTAAGTCCCATACTAATTGGCAGCCTATTTTTTTCTGCTCTGGATACAGATTAACAATCAGTTTCTTAATCTTTGATATCACTTGGTAGAGTAAGCGGAAAAGTACTCTAGCTTACTCTTCAGCACAATAGATTGCAGAGTAGATTAACATGCTGTTTATTTTTGTTAGAGTTTTTCTAAAATTTTTTCACACATTTTTGGGATAGAGGATCATCCTTATCGTTTACATTAGGCAAATAGCTAGGCAGAGTATTACTATACCTAGCTACTCTACCATATACGGAACAGAATATGGAACAGAGCGTCCATATTAGCCCCTTAAGTAATAGTGAAGTGATTTTGAACCTGATTAGAATTACCCCCCAGGTTATTCTAATAATAATCGGTATAATTGGCACTACATCCCAAATCAAATTTATTCCTAAAAGGTTAATATTATTAACTAGGAGCTTATTACACATCATACATTAATTGGCACTTCTTAAATTTGTTACTCCCCATATAAAAAACAGAGGGTAGTAACAATCTAAAGAAGATGTACGAAATTTTCTAAAGAAGAAAGTCTAAAGAAGAAAATTTCGTACATCTTCTTTAGATTGTTACTCCCCTTATAAAAACAGAAGTGTTATATTTCCTTGTCCCAAAGTACATTGGACTAAATATCACTTTTTCTTAATAGTTATTTAGACAGACATTTATATTCTAAAAAAAACATAGGGGAGTAACAATCTAAAGAAGTACCCATTAATTAAACAAGAATTTTGGAAAAACCTGAATGTTTTAGTTGGTGACTGAACTTCTTCCACTCTAACAACTGGTATGACTAAGTTGGTAGGTCTCTCTGCCATCTCTTCCTTTGGACCACCCATACCAATTTTAGGCATCTGAAATAAAACGATAAATTGTTTAAACATAATAAATATTAAATTTTTAATCTAGGTGTTATCACCTGATACACATTGAATATAGAGTTAGATTAGGGTAAAATCAAAAAGCTTACCATAGGCTTATAAGGCATAGGTGCAAGTAATGACATAGGATTGTGTCTAGGCATAGTTGGAGTAAGCGCAGGAGATGGTATAGGTGTTGGTACCTCTCGGATAGGTGAAAGGCACTTGTTTGGCACCTCCAGAAGTATGGTAGGTGGCAATAAATATTGCTCTGATCCACTCATCATACCTCCACCACCTCCGCAAGAAACTACATTTAGTGGATCAACTACTGCAACCTATAAGGCAAAAACAGTAATAAAATTGTGTAGCGCACATGAAAAATCATGTAAAGGTTTAAGATAATCACTGGAAAGATTCTGCACATAAAATGGGATGTGTTAATAAAGTCTGCCACATTAACAAATGATTGGTTGTTTTAACTCAAAATTGGTGGTAGCACTTCATAATTATGACCAGAGAGATTAATTGAAAGTAACACAACAATATTATCTCCACAATTGTTAAATACATTTCAACATTTTACATTGTTGTAAGTGTTAAGTAACATCTCTACTGAAGTATAGATTACCATACTATAGGTTTTTGGCCTCCCCTTTTTTTGAGTTTTTAAATTTTTGAGATTTTTAGGCTCTGAAAAACATGTTTTGAGGCCCTGTAAATCGAACTTCCAGTTTAGTGTGGTGTAGGTCAAAATATTAAAATAAAGTATAAATTCTTGAAATTTCCTTTGAATTTTTATAATTTAGATAAGTAAAGTTCGATTCTTTAATACTGAGCATGAGCGGATACAGCTATAGTTTGCATAAAGTTATTATGAAAATCAGAAAAGGTCAAATATTGAAAGAAAAATATTTATTTAGAGCATATGTAGGATGACTTGACTAGGGTAATACATATTTTTACTACGTTTTTATTAGCTTGCTTTCTTGTTTGTTTGTTTGTTTGTCCGGTACAAATCTGGCAATCGATTTCTAACTAACTTCCCGAATAGCTAGACATTTGAAACTTTTAGCATAGCTCAGAACACGATGACAATGCATTATTTTAATACTTTTAGCCATCTTTCAGCAGAATTTAATTGGTTTCCAGCAAATTTTGCTGTATGGAAAGTTAGTTCGGAAAAAATTATTTGTTTTGCCACATCCCATATTTACAATCTTCATTTTGACGGTTTTCAAATTTGTGATTTTTATAAATAAGAGATAAACAATGAATGACAGCAAAACAGGAAATATATCGATTATATTATTTCAAATATATCAATGGCACACTTTAGATTTGGTGTTGGGGAGATCCGTTGTACAAAGATTTGTCCTTTTATAGGTTTAAGATCAGCTCTCTAGATGGTTGTCATTTATGTGAAGTAAATAAAATCGGAACTATTTTTTTTCACATTATATATTATATAACAATATCAATTATATTATCAACATTACATACGATTCAACAGAAAATTTAAAAACGTAGTATATCAAATTCTTTTTATCTTGAAATTATTCCTCTTTTCCTGAGAACAAGAGTTCCATTGAGTTCCAATATTTTGCCCGTAATACTAGAAGCATCAGAAGAGTTCATGGAGTCAGCTTACGTTGACAGGTTGGATAGTAGACACTCATAAATCACTTCAAATATTATATCAATATCCTGTCATTTTCTAAGCATTCCTCAACCCTTGTCAGCTTGAGTTGACAGGTAGGACAATCCAACTTGTTGCAACATTTCAACAAAAAAATGGGTTTTCCGGTAAAATCCATGTCACAAAAAGGAGGTCCGACATTTCGCTTCCACAACTGGAAGCATCTTCAGGGGTGTGGTGCATCATGATGTTGACTCGAAGCAAACACAGGATATACTGACGACTGGAGAGAAAAACGGCATATTTATGGATTTCCCGGAGGTTCCTTTACTTGGGGTAATCCTTTGTTGGTATGATACAATCAGGCAGGTGCTACCTTCGTCGGTGTTCCTTTGTCAGGCAGATTTCAACAATTGTTTCAATATCCTGGCATTTACAAAAAGCTCCCCTCTATCCTAAACCTAATCTAAGGTTGAGCTGACAGGTCATAATATTAACACTTTAACAAGTCTGTCAATATAATGTAATTTTTTAAGCATCTCTAAGCCCGCAGTCAGCTTAACTTGACAGGTTGGACAGTTCAACTCATAGCTTGAACACTTCAACCACTGTTTCACAATCCAAGCTTCCTGCATTATGAACGCTTTTCAGTTTATTCCTTTAAGCTAAGGCCTCAATGCAGGAGCCCTTAAACCTCCACCTCTTGCCACCTGCAGTGCAGCCTTATAGTCCAGGAGATAGCGTGCAAAAAATTGTCTGACTAACATCAAGCTAGAATTTTGTATACAAGTCAATCTTTTAGCGCCGTTTAAGAATATGTAGTCGGCTAAGTTCATCTGCGGGACATAGCTTGGCAATAGGCGTTTGAAAAAAACAAACCAGTGGAGAGTGGCCATGTCTCACTAATTATGGTGGACAATGTGATTTTTCATGATCCTGAGTACAGAATTAGTTAGTAGACCGAAAATCAAGTCGATGTTAGTTTGTCCGTTGACAGGTGACCACGTTGGTTTTTAGTAGTATTTGAATAACTAACCTATCAAGTGACAAACTAACATCAACTTGATTTTCGGTCTACTAACTAATTCTGTACTCAGGATCATGAAAATCACATTGTCCACCATAATTGGTGAGACATGGCCGCTCTCCACTGGTTTGTTTTTTTAAAACGCCTATTGCCAAGCTATGTCCCGCAGACGAACTTAGCCGACCACATATTCTTAAAAGGTGCTAAAAGATTGACTTGTATACAAAATTCTAGCTTGATGGTAGTCAGACACTTTTTTGCACGCTATCTCCTCGACTATAGCCTTTCAGCTGTCAAAATATGACAAACAACCAACATCAAACTTTCTTCCTACACTTAGGGAAGACAAAGGATTATTACATGGACTCATAAAAAAGAAAAATTCTTTCAAACTTCTTAAAATAAAAAAAAGCATTTGTATACCTGTATTGTATTTTTCCTGATATAGACAGGTGGAGAATCAGATATACCGCTAGATGAAGACATCGGTGTATCTGGAGCATCTTCTCTAGGGGTTGTGGTCGGGGTTGAAGATGAAGAAGAAGAGGCAGCTCCTCCAAGACCTCTTAGCATTGCAAGAAGAGAATCGGCTGAGTTGGCTTTTCTACTTACACCTTCACCTGTTCATCAAAACAAAACAGATTCTATAAGAGTTGATTATATATATATTAAATCTATACTCTATAACAAGGGTGGGCAACCTTTTTTATAGCAGGGGCCAAAATAAATGTTACTATTTTTTCGCGGGCCGCAGTAGTTAGAGTGCGCATATATATATATATATATATATATATATATATATATATATATATATATATATATATATATATATATATATATATATATATATATGTGTGTGTGTGTGTTTGTCAATAGTAGTTAGTTGACATCTTTCTTTAACACCTGTAATTTTTTTAGTCAGGAAATAAAAAAGAAGTTAATTTCTTCATGTGAAATATGTATTGAATTAAAATTGAAACTATGAAAGTATGTATAAAATAAAGAATTTTAAATTGGAAAAAAATATTGTGATCTGGTTCAATTAGTGATGTACAAGCACAAGTTGTTCTTCAAATGCGCGTCTGGATTTTAAGTACTTCATCTTGGAGAAAAGCTGTTGATATGTTGATCCAAATAAAATTAAATATACTTTGCATTATCAACTAAATTTGAAAATTCTTCAGTCGACAGATTTTTGTAAATCTCATGGAAAGATGTAAAATTAAATTGACTCTTTTATGGAGATTATAAAGTTTCATTTTAAATGTTTCTGGAATTGCTTCGATTTCAGTGATGGTGAGGCACGAAAATACATCGATGTTCAACACACTTTACTTTGTAGCAAACTTTTTTCTTTTTTTTTCTTATAAAATTTAAAAAAATAAATTATTTAAATTACTTCTTTATTTATAAAATATCTCGCGGGCCGGATAGAATCTTTCCGCGGGCCGCAATTGGCCCGCGGGCCGGGGGTTGCCCACCGTTGCTCTATAAAGCCGCATGGCTAACTGACTGACTCACTCACTCACTCACTGACATTAATGTTTACCCACTTTCAGAAGAGCTAGAGACTTGCGGTTTGCGCCATTCGACACGCAAAGTCCATATTGTGAACCAAAAAAACTATAAAAAGTTTACTTTTCCTACTCCTTCCCCCCTAAAAAAATAAAAATGGCCGACTTGATTTTTAAGCTGTTTTGGGGCGAATTACAGCTAAACGGTAAGTCGTATTGGAAAACGGACAACACCAGCGGTAACTGATTTTAAAAGATCTACAACTTTGGTTCTATGACTTTTTGTCGTACCTCTATCGGTTGTACCCTAAATGGTGATAATTTTGGATTTTTTTTGTTTTTATTTTTTTCTATTTTTGACTTTGAATGACCAAATTTTTTACAATTGTAGACCGATTTTATTTCTGATTGGGGCGCTTAAATCTCACACTAATGCTCTTTAAATTGAGTATATTATATTTCATTAGTTTATCCTATTTGCTGAGAACATGAGAGTACACTTTTTCTTGTGTGCCGTGTCACGTGACCACTTTTTTGGTTTTTAATATGGTGTCGTATATCATTTGAAAGGCCTTGATTTGTACACTTAAGCTATTATATTTATTTATTTTTTAAAAATGTTGTACACGTACTTTTGTACCGATTTATAATTTTGTGTAGGTGAAAGGGTTTAAATTATTATTTGCTATTAGGTTTTTTATTTATATTTATTTATTAGTTAAATGTGCCCTTTTGTATTGTTTGTTTTTAAAAAATATAATTTTGGTACCCTTAGAGTACAGGAGTACAAATGACAAAATTTAATCGTTTATAATTGAATAGTAGATTATTTTCTGTTAGTTCAATTTTGTATTTGTTTTTTTTTTGGGGGGGGGGGGGGGATTGACAAACTCTTTATATAGCGGTTTTTACGTGTTGTTTGCTGTGTTATTTGTTTATCAAATTATGTCCGCACTGTTAGTTTACTTAGTCATTTTTAGACTGCGAATAATTATAACTGTATTATTAACCCACCTCCTAAAACATTACCAGATCTTACAAGTACCAACTACTATACAAGTGCCTGGCCACTCGACGGGCAAAGGCTGGCCGCAGGCCAGCCAAGACCGGCGAGTTAATATATATCCTTATATCCTTGTTTCAATGGTTGAATAAACTGTATTATAAAGAAAATATAGTCATAATATTTGTTTAATTAGAAAAAAATCCCTGTAATCAATAAAGAAAAGCACTATGAGCCCCTGACACTGCTGAAAGAATCATAACAATGAACATTTTCATTCGGAGACCAGCTCTTAACTTCTTAAATGTTACATTTCAACTTCATCTCTACAGGTTTTTAAACTTAAAATTCAACATTTTATATCATAAATTCAATCTTTTGAAAATCATATAATACAAATTTCAATCATTCTTATGTACCTATAATGTTGGATTATGTGTTCCAATGAAGATTTATAATTCTCTTGATCTTCAAGTAGTAGTTCTACTTAATACATTGTTATATAACCCAGTTCAGGTACAATGCAATAACTCTTTACACGGTAAACGTAATCAAACTCATTATAGGTAAATACAAGAATGATTGAAATTTCTTTTTAATTATATGATTAAAAGTGTAAAAAGTTAAATTTGATGTGTAAAAGATTCAATTTGAAGATTAAAATGTTTGATTTAAAGTGTAAAATGTTGAATTTAAAGTGTAAGAGGTTAAATTTAAAATGTAAAAGATTGAATTTGAAGAGTAAAAGGTAAAATTTGATGTGTAAAAGGTAAAATTTGATGTGTAAAAGGATGAATTTGAAGTGTAAAAGGTTGAATTTGAAAAGTTAAAGGCTGAATTTGATGTGTAAAAGGTTGAATTTTGAAAAGTAAAAGGCTGAATTTGATGTGTAAAAGGTTGAATTTGAAGAGTTAAAGGCTGAATTTGATGTGTAAAAGGTTGGATTTGATGTGTAAAAGGTTGAATTTTATGTGTAAAAGGTTGAATTTGATGTGTAAAAGGTTGGATTTGATGGGTAAAAGGTTGGATTTGATGTGTAAAAGGTTGAATTTGATGTGTAAAAGGTTAAATTTGATGTGTAAAAGGTTGAATTTGATGTGTAATATCAATATTGATGTGTAAATACTGTATATCTAAGTTGATTTCAGAAGTAAAAGGCTATATTATCGGTATTTTAGCATATTCTTATTTTTTCTTCCGAGCTTACCGAAGTTAAAGGAAGCTATGTGATTGATCTGAAGAACAAAAATATTTTATGAATCGGATTTCAAAAATTCCAAGACAGAAATCTGTTTCAGACATCAGGGAACATTTTTGATTCCGTGTCTGTCTGTCACTCAATTTTTGCAAACCAACGTATCTTGAATTCTACACGTCTGATTTTAGGTCATAATATATTGTAGGTCCATATAAGTTTCAACATTCTGCGCTTATTTATTTCTCTTCCACATGCTCACAAACATACATTTATTTACACCTATAACTTCAAAAGTACATATCTAATTTGTATAGGATATTCTAATAGTAGTGAGGAAAAGTAAAAAAGTTGTAACACCTAAGTTTAATTTGGCATAAAGAAAGTTGTAATACTCGTCTGCTTACTTTTATTTACTTTTTACTTTTCCTCACTACTAATAGTAGGAAAAGTAATGTTTTCACCAAAAATTTTTTTTTCGAGATTTCAACGGAATTATCCGTTTTAGGTGTTTTTAAGACCTCCTGAGTGGTTTTCAGCATGACGTATGTATGTGTGTATGTGTGTTATAACATAGCGCCCAAGGTATTTACCCTAGAGAGTTGAAACTTGGCAGAAAAATCAGTCCTAACCTGCAGTTGTGCCTCCCGGCTAATCAACTTTTTTCGCCATCTTGAACCCAGTTTGCTGAGTCAGCAAAAATTAAAAAAAATTGTAATAAATCGAAAATGGTCCTGATCGAGTTGAAATTTGGCTCGAATGTACCTCTGTATGACAAACAAGCCCACTAAATTTCATTTTGATTTTAGCCGCCATTTTGAAGTTATTAATTTTTTATTTTTTAAACTTTGACGGTTAATAATACTGTAAGTATAAATAGGTTTTTGACATATAGCATATCGTTGGAAACGGAAAAAATTAAGGAACAAATATAAAAAAACCCGATGAAATTCCATTAATTAGTTTAAAAGTTATACGCGAATATAATTATTTATTAGTGCGATAATTTTGATGACGTCAAATTTTGTTTACATCTGTCAAAATACCGCCAAACTTCAAATAATTAAATAAAATATAGGTATTAAAAATAAGGTTTTTTTGAAGAATGATAATAAATCAGTTAGTTCAGAACGGTCACCCATCCAAGTACTGACCACGTCCAATGCTGCTTTCTCCTGCTGCTTCGCAGCAGGAGAGGCCACTTTAGTGGCCTCTGATGTGAGGAAAAGTTCCGAGGTACCCCGTACCCGATTTTTTTTTCTACTTAATTTTTCACCATGAATCTTGATTTGCCAAATCCCATGTCGTTATTTGAAATTTTTCAGCCACCCAGAACTAGCGATGAATAAAGAGTCACCACCAAGCTTCATGTTTAATTCCACTGCTTTTTCACACAATATGCGGGTCCAGATATGATTGATAGATATAAATTCATAGCTAATTCCTTGACTTGTTTCACCTCTCTTCAGCCACGTAATAAAATTTCCATTATTTTTGTTGAAAAATGCTCTAAATGATTCCACAAATTACATAGACAAACAAAAGATAGTTTTAGTAAACAAATGTTTATGTGTGCCCCATCAAAGTGAATTATTTATTTATTTTTTTTTTTTCCCATGAAGCCAGTTTGGATAATTGAACGTTCGGATAACTGACATTTGGATAATCGACGCTGTATTGTGGTAGATAGAGTACTAATCAAGACACTTTTACCACCACTAATGGTCACTTTACAGAAACTTGATTTTTAAATACCAATACTTGTTTTTTAAGAGATTTCACCATCTCATTACCTTAAATTTAAATTACCCTTAAAAAATAAATTAATAAATAAGCATGCAATGTATATAAATAACAAAATTAAATAAATTAAAACATTAATTTTACCAATACCAATACACATAAATAAATCAATAAAACATTCCAACAAACACACAGATACATCAAATACTAAAAAAATGCATTTTATTCAAAAGGTATATAAATTCAATGTTTTTTTTTTTTTGTTTTTTTTTAAGAAAAATATATACATTAAATTAATAATAAAAAAAATGCCAATCAACACACACACAAATATTTAAAGTTATAAAGAAAAAATGTTTTAGTGTATTTTATATATATATTTAAGTGGTAAGTAAATAAATATAAGTGAAGAATAAGTTATTTTTTTTAAAAAAATCTGCATTAGGGATTTTCAATTCCATGATCTTAAAAAATGTTCAAATCCTGTAATTTCCTTATTTAGGATTTTTCTAGATTATAAAATTAGTTTAAAGAAATTTATAGGGAATTATAAGGGTCCTCCATTTTGCCCACCAACCCTAAACTACTGTTTTTAAAAACAGTAAAAAAAAGATAAATACTTCTTGCATACGAGTCCGCAAGACAGTGAGACATTTTCATGTTTTCGCTCTGCGTAAACTACCGAAATAAAATGAAATATAATCGGTAATTTATTCAAGTAATTGATAAAAGTAGATGGAAGATAATTTTTATTCTTATCTCCACACCGGCACTGCCGCGGCTTGATTACAAACGACTGAATTCATAGGCGCCTGCCCCGCCTTCTACGAATTGTTAATATGCCTTCATACTAGGTAGGCCAAGAGGGCTGAGAGTTAATGGCAAGCTCCTGTACTTTCCTAACTCCCTGTCACACGTATAAATCTTTTCAACTTTCTTCGGCCATACGAAGCGCGGTAGGGGAAGGCACTACAGCTGGAGACTGGATTACAGACCTCCTATACTATTCTAACTCCCTGTTATACTTTTCTGAGTTTTTTAAGCTAAAAGTAACGTAACGTTTTTGACTTATGTTCCATAGCCTAAACATAAAAATGTCAAAAAGCTAAAAATAATTCATAAATGGAAATAATTTAGGACAACATAATCATAGGGAAAATCCACATACTACTATTTCTAGAATATACACCTAAACCCAAATGAGATTTTTATTGTCTTATCACAATGCAACTACTCCTAAGTGGTGTCTAGCCAAATCTGTTCTTAAGATAACACATGTTTAAGATTTTTTTTATTTTATTGTTTTATTGGAATGAAGTTCCTTTGGGCCGTTCTGACGTCTGGAGCCCGTGAGTGAATCCGAAGAAAAACCACTATCACTGAAATTTACCGATGACAATATCTTGAGTAAAAGTTGACCAATGTAGTTGAAATTCGGTACACATGTTCATTTTACCAATATCCAGGACGAGTTTGTTAGACAACGTTATCCACCCAAGCGTTCGCTCACAACGCTTGTGTAAACATGAACTTAAATGAAAAATTGGACGGTCTTGTTAAAAGTAAAATTGATCTGTGCTGACGCTTATTTCAATATATTAGGTATATTATTATAATATTGCGTACTTAATCCAAGTAAAAATTCTAACTTCATCTATTTAATGAGACAAACAACTTTTTTAATTTTTTTTTTTTTTTTAGTAAAACCAACACCGACACCTCTATGAAGTGTTAAAGATCGCTAAAATTTATTAAAGCGGGCCTAAACCTTTAAAATAGAGAAACCAACAATTTTACCAATATCTTACATTCTAACTAACAATTTTAATGAAATTCATACACATCGTCTAAAGTACAATTGAAACAAGCATGTAACATTTCAACCTTATAAAAGCAGAAGTTTTTGAGTAGTAAAGTGATAAATTTTATAATATTTTAATCGGTGTAATATGCTAGTGGAGTCTGAGGGAACAGTCGTGTTCTGTCTTTACAACAATCTGCTTTAACTATAAACTCGTCATGATTAACTTTTTTCTCAATATACAATACATTATTTATTGCCAAACGCTCACTTCAATGATAAAAAAAATGCTTTTTCTTTTAATTTTGCCTTAGTTATAGTTACTGTTAATTTGGTCTCTTTTCGTATAACTTAGCAGTGTGATTTTATAATTGATAACATTTAATAAAAAGCTTAAAAAAAAGGAGCTTCGTTCCTAACCTTTATTTTTTGAAAATATTTTTTTTTAAGTCGCTACATTGATAAAATGTGCGGGTAGGTACTATACATATATATGCCAAGTTTCAAAGTAATTGGACAAGCAGTGTAGCCGTGAGAGCAGGTGGCAGACAGTCATATAGATAGACACACGCAGGAAAATATAAGGGTCCTTGTTTTAGCCAACAGACCCTAAAAAAGGATAGGAATTGAAAATCCACAATCTGCAAATAAAATATTAATTAAAATATAGATTAACTTTTTTTTTATTAAATAAAAGTTCAAAATGAATTAAAAGTGAGTTAAAAATAGAAATAGAAAACATGCTTTTTTGGAACCGCATTAATTTTTCGCCATTTCCACACATTTAATAATAAAAAAAAATTAAAAAGCTGCAAATTAAATATCTGAAATTACTTCTTTTTTTCACAGAAACAAAATTTACTTAAATACACACACAAAACACAATAAATACAGGGAAACAAAACAACACACAAATTAAAGATATTTAAATTTTTACCAAAGGAATAAAATAAAAAATAAAAAAAATTAATAGGGTTTTAAAAGTTTAAAATAAGCGCCTCATATTAGATAAATATAAAACATAAGCAAAAGAAAGAATCAACAAAAAATTAAAAATTAAAAAAAATAAATAAAGGCTGGCAAAAAATATGAAATTAATTAAATAAACACTAAGGATGCAAATGGATACATATAATGGTTTATTTATTTACCTTGTGTTTTTTTTTTACTTTTTTAAAAATAAAAAAAAAGTGTAGACAAGACGCTTCATAGTCTTATTTACTTATTAATTTTTTTTTAAAAAGGATTAGTTATATTTAAAACAAATGTATTTTATTTATTTCTAGTCGATAATAAGAATAATTCGGATAAACAGAGCTACTAGAATTTAGTTAGAAGGGGCAATTTCAACATCAATTACTGTTCCATGTGGAAATCATAACTATGGGGGGTTTAATATGATAAAAGAGAGAAAGTAACTAATAAATATGATAATAAAACAATTATCTACGGAGATTTTTAGGTTTAATATTTTTTATTTTTTTGAGATTATTTAATTTACTATATTATTATTATTATTATTATTATTATTATTATTATTATTATTATTTTCTTTTAATAGGATATCTAATGGATAATGAGGTCTAAAGATTTAAAAGCTACGCAGGGAAGATGGATTTGTTTGTTCAAGATCATTATGAATACACACCATGAGAAAAAAACAGGTAACACAGACGAGAGATAGTATGATTTTGATTGGTTAGTTTTGTTTGGCAGGCTGAATAACGTTTTTCAGAGCAACATGCAGGTGGGACGTGGTGCCCTACCCGTTGTCGTTAGCTGCACCTCGGAAGAACTCCTCGAATCAGCTCCGAGGCCGCCCACTGCTGGTGTGCTGGTTACTTTCACCTCTCTCCTAGATGCAGTGCTGGTCGGTACCTCTCGACATATTTCAACTTCACTGCCGGAAGAGATCTCTGATGATACTTTGTCCAGAAGTCGAGCGAATGTAACCTTCTTCTCTAATTTAGCGTCCAGACCCCTAAAACCTGGATATTGAAAGAAAAAACATTTAAATTATTATTAATAATAATCATACATCAGAGATTCAGTTTTAACTATAGATGGGTGGAGGTTAACGCACTTGGGGCCCACAGTTAGAGAGCAAGGGTGGAAGTAACCCAATTGGGTCCCACAGTAAGAAAGCGAGGGTGGAAGTAACGCACTTGGGGCCCACAGTATGAAAGCAAGGGTGGAAGTAACCCAATTGGGTCCCACAGTAAGAAAGCAAGGGTGGAAGTAACCCAATTGGGTCCCACAGTATGAAAGCAAGGGTGGAAGTAACCCAATTGGGTCCCACAGTAAGAAAGCAAGGGTGGAAGTAACCCAATTGGGTCCCACAGTAAGAAAGCAAGGGTGGAAGTAACCTAATTGGGTCCCACAGTAAGAAAGCAAGGGTGGAAGTAACCCAATTGGGTCCCACAGTAAGAAAGCGAGGGTGGAAGTAACGCACTTGGGGCCCACAGTATGAAAGCAAGGGTGGAAATAACCTAATTGGGTCCCACAGTAAGAAAGCAAGGGTGGAAGTAACCCAATTGGGTCCCACAGTAAGAGAGTAAGGATCTAGCTAACTCAAAAATCTCTCATGCATTTCGGGCTAAGCAATGCCGTACAAAATGACAGGGGGGTGCATCCTCTTTGTTTTAAGCTGAGTTTTTAAGCAGCATTGTGCATTAACAACCATTAATTTTGTAAGGTTTGCTAAGCTCGAAACACACGAGTGTGTTGTGGGTTAGCCAGATCCTTATTATCTTACTGTTGGTTCTAAAACCCACATTATATTTTGTATTTTTTTTTTTTCATTTTTACTTTCTAACTTTAGAAACTTCAAAAATAATTATATCTAAAATCCTTTTTCAAACTAAAGACATTGTTTGATAACTTCACCATTGCAAAGTATTGAAAATTCACACTTTATACATGTCAAGATATTCAATTTCAAAGTATCTAGTAGAGTGAAATTTTTTGTGGGTGTAATCATAATTTTAAAAGTACATTTTCAACAAATATGTTGTAAAATATGTCACATTCGTACTCAATGATAGTATTTTAATTACATGAATAAATGATTAAGAAGGCAACAGTAAGTGCCACACTCACAAGTTAGGATTTATTATAAATTGTGAACAAATATAGGGTGGGTAACCAATTTAATTTTTGCTGCATGACACCTACTTCACTTAATTGGGTAACCAAGTAAATGGGTAACCACACTTATTGAATATTGAACAATTCAGATGGTTTTTACTTGGTTTCCTGAAAAATAGTGGTTTTTCACATTTAATAGTTTGCATTTATATCGACGATATCTATTTCTAGCTAAGTTAAATCTAAGAACTATTAACATTATAAAAATGTTGCTAAACTGGTATAATAATAATAGTGATACCAGTGTGGTGACACTATTATTATTAATATGAACTACAGTAGAGTCTCGCTAATTCGGACCCTGCTAGTCCGGACATCCGTATAATCCGGACGGGCCAAAACTATGTAAAAATTCGAACCAGGGTCTGTTCAGATTCATGAATTGTTGAGATTATTGGGGTTTCTACTTTTATCGTCTATTAACTTTTATAAAATTCTTCCTAGTATAGTTTACAGGTGGAATACCCGGTATTTCTGTTAAAAATAAACAGATTTAGAATAATTATGAATAAGTTAGAGCATCGACAAATCACTTTCAGTTCTAAAGAAATGTAGGGCGGAAGATATAAAGGTAGTGTATTCCAGGAAATACAATTGTATACGTCTGAGATGGGGAGAGGATTTTAAGAAACACATAGCGGCAGCTCAACGCACTTCCGTGAAATTTCGCCAAGCCGCCAGTGTCCGTGTATAAGCCGCCATGTGTGTGTATAATGTCTCAACTTTTTGTGAAATGATTATCCTCTTCTCGAATTTCATATCGGAACACAGCTTGCTTCCCTAGAAGTCCCTTCTATACCTGCACCTGCCTAATAGATTGTCATTTTATTTTAATTTATTTGATATTCGGACTGTTGAAAGAACAGTCCTTAATTACGGTCGTGCTTTTATTCAGTTATTGTGTTTGATTAACATTAAATAAGAACTAAACATAAGACAATAAGAGACAACAACAATGGAACAAAAACAGTTTGGTTTTGTCAAGATTTATCTTACTGCTTTGAATATTTATCAAGAAGGTGATTTATTTTTTATCATAAATCAATAATTAATTATAAATAGTGGACCTACGTTGTACATGCATGATGCATGTTTTATGAAACTAATAGAAGTAATTTTTCTCCCATAAAAACGTCGATTTTAATAGTGTTACCCGACTAAAATTTATTTTTACAGACACTTTAAAACTGATTCCATTTAATCTGGACTTTCGGTAATCCGGACTGGGTCCGGTCCCGTCAACCCCTGGATTAGCGAGACTCTACTGTATTTGAAACATAATCAGCTGTATTTACAGAAAGCTAAACTAAGGCTATTTAGAAAAAGAGAAAGCATTTTTTCTTATAAGGTTAATTTATAGTTTGGTATATCGTCTTCACTCCGGTAAACTTGCAAAAGTAAGTTATATCAATTTTTTTCAGGAGGTTTTTGCAGTT
The DNA here is from genome assembly GCA_951217055.1 of Gerris lacustris. Taxonomy (NCBI): domain Eukaryota; kingdom Metazoa; phylum Arthropoda; class Insecta; order Hemiptera; family Gerridae; genus Gerris; species Gerris lacustris. The sequence continues at coordinate 32,601,974 of OX578286.1, forward strand.
AAATCAGTAAATAAACTCATTTACTCCCACGTTATCAGTTAGTTTAAATTTATGCGCTCTTCTTTTTACGAGGATAATTTTGGCTCAGGAAAAATTGGTACGCAGTTTTGCAAGTTTGCCACAATAGGGATTTAATGGTACTTCTTTACATTGTTGCTCCCTCTTTTTAAAATAAAAACAGAGGGGAGTAACTATCTAAAGAAGGTTTACAGAATGTTCTTCTTTAGACTGTTACTCCCCTTATAAAAAAGAAGTGTGATATTCTTTTGTCCCAAAGTACATGAGACTAAACATCCCTTTTTCTTAATAGTTGGGGAGTAACAATCTAAAGAAGTACCAGCAGGGGACCTCTTGCACTGTATTTGTCACCTTTAACTTGTCAAGTTCAGGCTGAAATTGTCAAGGATATTTCCATTTATGATCTTTAAATCACTTAGAAAAAATCTTATAAATTGTTAGTAGAAGTGTAATTTCCCTGTAGTCGCTCCAAATTTAATACACTTATAGTGCACATATAACAACGCATATAGTGTGTAGGTCAAAAAAATCGCTTTTCCCAGTTTGAGTAACAAATAAAAAATAAATAAATTTGCTCATTGTACAAAATGTTTTTACTTCCAAGCTTGCAGAAGGTAAAGGAGGCATTGGGATCATTCTGAAGAACAAAATTTAATAATTTGATCACTTTTTTAAACATTTATTAAATTTAATAAATGTGACCCCCATAGGAATTTAAACAGACCCAAATCTTAATAATTGGATGTGAGGCAGCTATGTGCCACATAGCTTTTAGGTACAAATTTATCACAAAATATATTTTTATTTCTTTATAGTCCCAACTACTTAAAAATTGAAAACTACATGTGGCAAAATTAACCAATTTCATCTTACAACAAAGCTAAAATGTGTAGTTAACTTGACTAATGTGTAGGGTCACTTTGTATCAACACAAAGTATTTACTTTAAAACATTTATAAGTGAAAACTATACTTTTTACGTGGTTTATTATTATTTATTTTAACTCACACACAAACAAAAAAAAATAAAAAAATAATAACATGAATCTAAGTGAAATGTTTTAAAATGAAAACAAACTTTTTCTTATGTTGTTAACTTATAGAAATAAAATTATTGCAATATTTAATAACACTGGTTTCATCAACATCCTTTTCTTTAAAGGAAAATATTGTTTTTACACAATTGGGTGCACAAAACACAAATCTGCCGCAGGGCCAAAATCTTCTACTTCTGTGTAAAAATCTATCTTATTCATGGAGGAAAAAGTTAGGAAAATAGGTTTGAATAATTGACTTTGGTTAACTAGAAAATACATTTCTTGTATTTATAGTCCAGGAGATAGCATGCAAAAAAGTGTCTGCCTAACATCAAGCTAGAATTTTGTATACAAGTTAATCTTTTACCAACTTTTAAGAATATTTGGTCGGCTAGATTCGTCTGCGGGACATAGCTTGGCAATAGGCATTTGAAAAAAACAAAATGGTGGAGAGTGGCCATGTCTCACCAATTATGGTGGACAGTATGATTTTCATGATCCTGAGTACAGAATTAGTTAGTAGACCAAAAATCAAGTCGATGTTATTTTCTCACTTGATAGATTAGTTATTCAAATATTACTAAAAATCCACGTGGTCACCTGTCAAGGAACAAAATAACATCAACTTGATTTTCGGTCTACTAATTAATTCTGTACTCAGGATCATGAAAATAACATTGTCCACCATAATTGGTGAGACATGGCCGCTCTCCACCAGTTTGTTTTTTTCCAAACGTCTATTGCCAAGCTATGTCCCGCAGACGAACTTAGTCGACCAAATATTCTTAAAAGGCGCTAAAAGATTATCTTGTATACAAAATTCTAGCTTGATGTTAGTCAGACACTTTTTTGCACGCTATCTCCTGTACTATTAGGATGGAAATATACTTTTGGGACCATAAAAAATAGCAAAAATTACCCACCAAAAAAACCCTATAATATGACAACGTAATTTTCAGGCAAAATGTTAAATATGGTTTTTTGGCTTAGCACAATAGCATAGTGGTATATAAAAAAAAAACAATGTATAGTCTAAAAGGACCAAGTGTAATGTACAAATTAAATAACAGACCGGTGTAATGGACACTATAATTTAATTTATATTTAACTTTCTCATAAATTTGCAATATTATTTATAAGAAAAGGTAATGATTGCAAACAAATAACTCATACTCATATGTTCAAGAGAAGATCCGACAGTCTTCTCTTAAACATATGAGTATGAGTAGTTAAGTAACATAGGAGTAGTTAAGTAAGTAGGAGTAGTTAAGTAACATAGGAGTATACTTAGTTAAGTACACTCCCTGTAAAAGCCCTATAAAAGGAAGTATCTTCAAGGATATTGAGATTATTTTAAAATTGCGTCAAGTTAAAATGTATGATCAGGATAAAGCTAACAGAGCCTTAAGTACAGCCAGTGGTGTTTCTTTGTGTGTTAATTATCTTGAATAATAAATTTTAGAGCATAGGTACTTGGGAGCTAGCATGGCCATGAGGCCCTAGGCACTCGCCCAGCTATCAATGAGTCGAGGTGAATCAAGGTCGTGGGTTCGATCCCTTGCCATGATGCTCTGATTTTAATAGCTCACTAATGATCACACCATACTCACTTCGGGAGTACAATGTACAGGTATGATGTGGTAAGTGGCTGGAACACTCCACCACAGGGTTAGTAAAATGGACCCAATGTGGTCTGATAGCTAGGTTTGAACAAGTGGTTCGTCCTCACCTTCTAATCATTCCCCACCATCGGTACTTAAGGCTCTTACCGCTCTTTGAGGTTAGAAAAATCATTAAATTGAAAATTTTATTGGGTCTAAGCAAGATATCAAAAATCTAATCACGGGCTTCATTCCTAATTTTAATTCTGCACAATTTGAGCCCTATTTTAATATCCTATGATAAATAGTACAGGCGCCATTTCAATACAACGATAAAACTCGTTGTATTAAAATGGCACCTGTACTATTTATCATAGGAAGTTGAAATTGGGCTCAAATTTTGCAGAAATGAAATTAGGAATGAAGCCTGTGATTAGATTTTTGATATCGTGCTTAGAACCAGTATAATTTTAATTTTACTGGTTTTCCTAACCTCAAAGGGCAGTAGAGCCTTAAATGCACTGCATAATTTTCTTCCATGTAATTGTAGGAACTGTTTTTGTAAAATGTGTATGTTTTATGTTAATAGTCTTCAGGAGAAAGCATCCCCAAAATTTGAGCCTATGTATAATGTTCAAATGTAAAGTTCTAATGTTAGCAGCGCTTTTCAAATTTTCTGAAAATATTTAAATTAAATATAGAAGTGGCACTTCTTTAGATTGTTACTCTCCTTAAAAATAAATAGAGGGAGTAACAATCTAAAGAGGGTGTACAAAAAGTTCTTCTTTAGATTGTTACTCCCCTTATAAAATCAGAAGTGTGATATTCCTTTATCCCAAAGTACATTGGACTGAACATCCCTTTGTCTTAATAGTTATTTAGTCAGTTATTTATATTCTAAGAAAATATAGGGGAGTAACAATCTAAAGAAGTACCGTTGAAGTTAATTGTTTTATAGTTGATATATAGTTTGCATACCTACAAGGCTACTAATTGTTGCTAAACATATTATTGCTACATTGCTTTCTCTACGAAGGAGAAGGTGATGATCTTGATTGCTCTACGAGGAATTAATTTGCCACAGCTACCAACATAAACTTTTTGTTTTGAAATATTTGTAACGTACTTTTTGTAACGGGTACCGGGACGGGAATGGTCTTGCTTTGAGGTCGACTCTCACCGTTGTTAAAATTGTTGGCTGTAAATGATGTTTCGGCCGAATCCGTTCCGGAACTTGCTTGGTTCGATACTAAAGATGGTATTCCAGTTCCATCAATGCTTAACTTGGCTGACATAGCGATGGATTCAGCGCTGGCTTGACGACTTCTCACCAGCTGCTGAAGGATCTCTTTCTTATCAGATACTTTCTTTATAGGTGTCGAATTATTTCTCTTTTTTCTAGGAGACGAAATGTTAGCTGGAATCACGTGAAAGAAAAACACACACAAAAAAATTGTTAATTTTATATAAATAACAAAATAAATAAATAAATGGATTCTAATACAGTTTAAATTAGGATGGAAATAGAAGTCAGATTATATTATATATGTGTTCAGCAATTTCGCACAATTTTCCACATTATTAATTATTATCATTAAATACAATTAACACAAAAGTATTAATAGCTTTAAGAATTGATCTGTCTTTACTTCAGCATGATAAAGAAACATTAATATGTTACCTTATGTGTGAAAAACATTAATATCTGTACCTCATGTTTAAAAAACATTAATATCTGTACCTCATATTTAAAAAACATTAATATCCGTACCTCATGTTTGGAAAATATTAATATGTGTACCACATGTTTGAAAAATATTAATATCTATACCTCCTGTCTTACCTCCATATTGTTTATACTCTTAGCACAGGTCAAAATCTAAAACCCATATAGAAGAGGTTAGTGACACCCATGCCAAATTTTACGAATATGGACATTTTGACATAGTGCATTCTATCAAGAGGTATATCACACTATGTCATAGTTTAGTTAATACTGTAGTTAACTTTTGATGTTCTATCAAGAGGTATATCACACTATGTCATAGTTTAGTTAATAATGTAGTTAACTTTTGATGTTCTATCAAGAGGTATATCACACTATGTCATAGTTTAGTTAATACTGTAGTTAACTTTTGATGTTCTATCAAGAGGTATATCACACTATGTCATAGTTTAGTTAATAATGTAGTTAACTTTTGATGTTCTATCAAGAGGTATATCACACTATGTCATAGTTTAGTTAATAATGTAGTTAACTTTTGATGTTCTATCAAGAGGTCAATCACACTATGTCATAGTTTTAAACAGTTTAAACTTAGTGCCAATAATATTAAGTTTACAGCTGTTGGAAAAAGACACCATAAAATAAAGTGTTGTAAAAAATTTCAATATTAGTAAAAATTGGATTTTTAAAAATATTTTTTATTGTCTAAGAACTGAGTAAAGAATATATTTTTTTTTTACAATAGAATAAAAATCAACCCTTTTATCAATTTTTGATCAAAATTAACCCTTTGATCAATTTTTGTTCAAAATTAACCCTTTGATCAATTCTTGTTCAAATTTAACCCTTTGATCAATTTTGTTCAAAATAAACCCTTTGATCAATTTTTGATCAAGAAAGGGGTTAAAAAGATTTCCTTTTATACATATTCATGATAAATTAAAAAATACCACAGCTTATAGCAAACGTTGTAACCAGACACAAAACTGAGACTTACTTTTGCACAGTTGAATTAAATAAAAACATTTGAGGTAGCATAAGAATATTAAAGTATAAATATTAAATATATTTTAGTCAGTATAAAAAGAACTAGCAGAATGAAGCTCCTAGAAAAAGATTCTGAGAATATACATAATAAAAACCTCCGCAAAATTAATTCAATGAAAGTTTGACAAGTGTCTCTTCTTTATTTATTTTATGTATTATTATAACTTTTATTGTTTGTTATAAAGAAACATTTTTCTAAAGAAATTTGTTGGAACTTAAATAGAAATATGGTTACATATGAGAAGCTGAATTCCAAAAGCAGCTAAATCCACTTGCAATTTTTTTTGGCAAAGCCCGAAAAATGTCTAGCAATTCACTAAATTGTCTTATCAGGTTAATTTAAAAAAAAAAAAAAAAATCAATAACTAATAATTCTTTTAGTGGACAAAAGCCCTATAATCTCAGGCTATTATTTTCTTTTTAATAAACAAAAGAAATAATCACATAGCTGGTTTTGTCACAGTTTTTTGTTTATAGCTACTTTTGCAACCAAACCCACCGCCATGTTGGATTGGTGTGCTGCAGAAAAAAACAGTTTTATCCAATAAATTAAGTAGTTATAAACTATTATTTTAACTATTTAAACTATTATTTATTCAGTGTAGCCACTATAATATTTTTTTCTCTTCTATCATATTTTTTTCTGTTTAAAAGAAGATAGAAATGTGTAAAGAAGGATATAGATGATTTTTCAGCCTTACTCAGAGTAACTCTACAATGTGTAAATAGGATATAGCTGTTTTTGGATCAGTTATGGATATAGCTCCTTTTGAATCCAAGTACAGTAGGGATATAAGCTGCTTCTGTAACCACACTCATATTTCAATCTAGATTTTAATAGGTTTATCATTTTTTTTGGAACTGTTTGACTGCAGAACCTTGTAGAATCCAGGGGTACCATTATCTCATTTTTTCATTTTTTTTTGGATATAACTGCTTTTGGAATTCGGCTACTCTAGCATTTCATATTGTAGAAGTTTGATGTAACAAGGTCCCCACTGAATATAATATTTTATATTAAAGTTTTTCAACCATGCTGAATTAAAAAAAATGTATGATCTCATACAACTATAAATTAATAATTTTGTGTTTATTTTAATAATGACTAATAATGTTTACATCGTCAAAGAAAACTTTAATACTGTAAATCTTAATGACTGAAATATTGACTTTTATTTCCAACCAGAGCAAAGAAATATTAAACCAAAACTAAACTAATTTTCAAATATTAGTTCTAATTAATTTTTTTTTTTTAAATTAAAAATAAACAAAAGTGTTATTACCAAAAGAGAATTTATATATATGTGTGAGTGCTTTAAGAAAATTTAGATTTTTTAAAAAATACTTAATGGCTATGGCTATATATGCATTTGGGAAAATGGTAAGCAAAAAATGCAGCTTTATTGGATTTTTTAAAATTTATTTGACATGGCTACATGTGAAATATGGCACTTCTTTAGATTGTGTTACTCCCCTTATATAAAAAACATATGGGAGTAACAATCTAAAGAAGTACCTGAAATACTATAAAATTAAATATCTATGTACAATGATAAAATCACTCACACATAATTAAAACATTAAAGTGATAAATAATAAAACTAGAGAATAAGTAGCTAATAATAAATTAAATGTAAATATATTTGAAAAATAAAAACTATTTTTAAATGTTTTTTTTTGCAATTAATTTTGAATTCAGATAAATAATTACGAGTATTATTTGAAGTTTATAAATTTGAAAATAGAGAAAAAAAGAAGAAGAAGAATTAGTAAACAATAAATAAAGAGAGTGAAATAGAATAAAGAGAAAGATAAAGCAATAGGCAAAAGCAAGAAAGTACGCTAAGAGAGGTAAATGCAAAAGCAACAAGATGGGAAAAGCACATAATACATTAAACTATTATCATTGCACTAGGTAACACAAAACTAATTTGAAATTACTACAGAAAAAGAAAATATTACTCACTACAAAAAAAAAAAAAATAAATAAATAACTAAAAATTACAATTTATATAATAAAATAAATATGTAGAAATAAAATTATGATGGTAAAAAATTTGGGTTTAAAATCTAAATCTAATTGTTGAGGGTGAATTGAATTAAGTTTAGGGATCTGTCAAACATATGAAAATCTATCTAAAAAGTGTGACAGAATTTTTTAATTAATGGTGATAAAGAGACATTACGAGGTCAAAGAAAGAGGAGAACTTGGATATGTCAAAGAAAAAAATTTTCAGATAACGAAAATTGATTTTCTTAACCTTTTGGATCCTTAACACGTTCACGGGGTGCGACTAATTGTGTGGCTCTGGCTCAGGGTGGTGCCTGTGAGGTATATATATATATATATATAAGTATCAATTATTAAAGAACAGAAAAAGCTAGGCGAGAGCGAAAAAGTGGGGTAGAACCCTAGAAATGTGCTCTAGAGGGCTAACGGGTTAAAAGAATCTGAACCGTGAGGCTAGGTCTTAGAAATAAGGTAGAAGTGTTGGGAGAGCACGTTCCAGGAACGTTTTCATCCCCATTGAGCCGACCAGTACCACGTTCCGGGAACGTGGTCAGCCGTGAACGTGTTAATCCTTCTATAGCCCTATTCTACCCCCACTTTGTACTGTTATTTTAAGTCATAAAAGCTTGTAAAGTAAATAGGTAGTTAGTAGTCTTTCACTTTCTATGCAGATGATATAACACACACTGAAAATGATATAAAATGACAAAACACGTTTGTTTATAATCATTATAAAATTGTAGTGACAATATTGTTATTTTGTGTATATATTTAGTGCTGTTTAACGACATAGATCATTACAGGATGGGGGTTATTATCCGGCCACTTTACTCATCTAATCGATGAGATCATCAGTGTGAAACATGTATCACCTATCTGGGATTTGAACTCATAACCGGGGTTTAAACCAAAGTTTCAGAGTCGAGTGCGCTAACCACTCGGCTACCTGCTTACATTTTAAGAAGGTTAAACCAAAGGTCTTGGATAGCTCTTTGAATTTCTAAGTTTTTTAAGAGGTCCAATTTCCTATTTTTTTTTGGCTCGACAGTAGAAGTTCATAATTATCAACATCAAATACGTGATCGGTTTCTACGAGATGGTTGGCAAAACTAGATTCGTTTACACGTTTTTGATGTCTATCATTCGATATTTTCTGCCATGATTTATAGTGCTCTGCAATGCGTGTACTTATTTTCCTACCAGATTGTCCTACGGTTAGATTGTCATAAAAATTTGTAAAATAGTTCGCTTAGTACAGAATTCACTCTTACTACTAAGTTAACACGCACACTGAAGATGATACTATATGACGAAATGCGTTTGTGAATTTTAATTAAAAAAAAATTGTGGTGGCAATATTGTTGTGTTACTTTCTACCAACCAAACTAGTCATAATTAAGAATTGATATCGACAAAGAATAATTTAATAATTTCATCAACCCAGACTAATTTTTTTATATCCCTTTACTCCAACAGTATTTTAGTGAGTTACTACCTTCAAGAAAGTAAATATTTCCCAAGGAAATCACTATAAATAAACCATATTTATAAATATAAATACCTAGTTGGGAGATGAAAAATTAAAATTATAAATAAAATAAAATATCATCAAATAAAAACTAAACTAAAAAAAAAAAAATAATAGTGAAAATTACATGCATTTATAAAATAAATTCATTTGCATTATACATCCACAAAAAAAGATATTGAAACTAAAAAAAAAAAAATTACATTAAATTCGACAAATGAAACAAAATTGAGCATTTTGCTAAAATTTGGTTGATTTTTTCCAAACGTGTGCTAATTAGCAGCGGTGAAATGCGAGAGAGATATTTTTGTTTATCTTAAAAATGAACAGTAGTGAAACATATTTTTTTTAATACAATTTAAAAATAAAATAATAATTCAGACCTTTATGAATAAAATGTGTAACAAGAAGTTTACATAACATATACTTTTTTTTAAATTTTTAAAAATATGTGAATCTATTCCACAGAACTAAGCGTGTATGTTTAAACTTTATGGCAGGGATTAGCAACCTTTATGTCTATGGGCGCAAAATAAGATTTGAAAATCTCCGAGGGTGCACATTCCAGGGGTTGAGAAAAAAAGACTTTTTAGGTTACATCCTTCAAGAGGGACCAATAAAAGTCCATGAGGGTGCCAGGTTGCCGACCTATGCTCTATGGGTACACTCTTCAGGTTCTAAACCTGAAGACAGGCTCACTTATGTGAGTAAAACCCCTGACTTCAGCAAATCAGGTACTCATTCTGCTTGATGAAAGAAAATCAACTTCTTTACACATCCACTTAATGTAATCATTAGGGTGAAACATATCTTACCTCTCTGGGATTTGAACCATCACCTTGGTACCAAGGGAGAGTTTCAAAATACCACCCCCTTGAATACTACACCGATCTCTAAGGTACAATTCAAGGAACATCTCACATGAAAAATCCAGTACTTTAGGGATCAAAAAAGGTTATTATCGAAACGTAATTTCAGAAAGGGAAGAATGACATTTAGGTACTTCTTTAGACTGTTACTCCCCCTATAAAAAAACTGAAAGGAGTACCAAGCTAAAGAAGGTAAAGCTAACGGAGCCCCAAGTATAGCCAGTGGTGTTTCTTATCTTAAAAAATAACTTTCATAGTACCATCGGTACTTAAATGGGCACTTCTTTAGATTGTTACTCCCCTTATAAAAAAAAATACGTGTGGTGTCGCGGGACACCCGGTAGGAACGAAGTTCCTTACATTTTTCATTAAATATAAATTTTAAAATCACACTGCTAAGTACGTATACATTGCTAACTACTTATACATTGATGAGTTAGAAAAGAGGCAAAATAAAGTAACGAACTGTTTGTACCTGGCAGTGTTAAGGCAAAATTAAAAGCAAATCATTATTTGTATAATTAAAGCAAGCGTCTTACTATAAATATATATTAAATATAAGAAAAAAGTTGATCATGATGAGTTTATAGTGAAAGAGTATGTTTGTTAAATGAGTTTGGGTTGAAATAGGACTGTTTTCTACCAACCCGGCCAATTACTCTACTACTCTACAGCTTTTGCTTGTATCAGGGTGAAATTTTACTTTATTTATTTACAAAACAAAGTGACATTTTTGACATATATAACAAAAACAAGTCAAGTAACAGGTTTCCATAATAACACTTTTTCCCGCCTTTTAAAGCATACGTTTACGCGAGCGTTTCGTGTGAACGCTTACGCGGATAACGTTTTCTGATGAGCTCAGCCTGGGCATTGGTAAAATGAACATGTGTACCAAATTTCATCTAACACGGTGATCTTTTACTCAAGTTATCGTCATCTGTAGATTTTGTGACGAATTTTGCGTGACAGTGATTTTGTGACAGTTATTTAGTGACGGTGATTTTGTGACAGTTATTTAGTGACGGTGATTTTGGGCTCCAGAACGTGCCATAAGGAACTTCGTTCCAAAAGGGAATAACAACCTAAAGAAGGTGTACGGAATATTCATCTTTAGACTGTTACGCCCCTTATAAAAATACAAGGGTGATATTTCTTTGTCCCAAAGTACATTTGACTAAACATCCCTTTGTCTTAATAGTTATATAGACAAAGGAATGTATAAATAACTATATACATTTATATTCTAAAAAAAAAAAAACATTGGGGGAGTAACAATCTAAAGAAGTACCGACATTTGCATCTTGAAAATAATTTTCATCAATCACTAGCATGCTTTAAAATTATTTGTACTATCAAAACAACCATCTCAATTAAAAATTGAATAAAATAACAATTAAAATTTACATAAAGGTCTGAATAAAATTATACAAGTACAGAAAAACATAAATATTTTATTTTATTAAAATAATTAAATTTCTCTTAATAAACTTTTATTTGTTATCATTTAATTTTTGCACTAAAATATAGAGCATTTTGATTTAGTGGTGAAAATCCTTGCATAAGAGCAGAGGATGTGTAAAGAGGTAAGCGCATTTATTGTACAAAGCCAAGAAGGAATTAGGGGAAAGAGAGAAAGAAAAGACAGAAAAAGGAAAGTATTCAGATAGAAATTTTAGAACCAGCAGTTGATATAAGTTAACACAATTATTTTAAAGTAAAAATAGTTTAATTGTTTAAAAGAAGGTAAGGATAATAAGAAATTATTTTAAATTAATAATAATAATATTATAAAATTATTAATTATAATATATCAAATAATAATAATAACAATATTAAGAAATATTATAAAATAATTTATAAGTTTTCTTTTCTCGTTCTATATAATTATATCGGTTTAAAAATTTGCATAACAATTGCTTTGATTTTTAACATTAAAACTAATCAATTCTGATGTGTATTAAATTCATTTGTAAGAAATTGTTAATTAAACGCCCTCCAATTGAAAATCACCACCATCTAACCACCATAGAGGTGGTTGGCTGGTGGTGATTTTCAAAAGGAGGGTGCTTAATTAAACAAGTAAAGCGCGCTTCACGTAAGTACGTGGGGGCGAAAATCACTGGTTTCTGTACATTAAAGTTAAAATTATTAAGTATAATATAATTACACTAATTTTAATAGTAATATTCTTTTTCTACTCTGTAAGACCTTTAAATTGATGTATAACATATTATGGTAACTAAAACAATGTTTGGTCACCCGCCATATTGGCCACCATCTTAAAAATATTACGTGTGAAATTTTAATAGTTGCATATTCTTTTACTTCATTTGAAGACCTTTAAATTGATATATAACATGTCATGGTGACTAAAATCTTGTTTTTATTCACACCCACCATATTGGCTGCCATATTAAAACTTGTAAGTGTAAAATTTTAATAATTGCATATTCTTTTTCTACACTTCAAGACCTTTAAATTGATGTATAACATATCATAGTTACTAAGAACTTTTTTTAGTCGCCCGCCATATTGGCCGCCATCTTGAAAATAAGATGTGTGAAATTTAATAGTTGCATATTCTTTTTCTGCATTTCAAGACCTTTAAATTGATATATAACATGTCATGGTGACTAAAAATTTTTTTTTAGTCGCCCGCCATATTGGCCGCCATCTTGAAAATATTAAGTGTGAAAAATCCAAAATGTGTCCAGTTGTCTCAAATTCCGAGATGCACCTGTGTGCCAAATTTCATGTTCCTAGCTGTAGTAGTTTATGAATTGAAACAAGCAACGGACAGACAGACAGACAGAGCCTTTATATAAAGTTTCTTTTTGTTCTTTGTACAGAAACCTAAAAGTATCCATTTGTATTTTTCATGGGTATAATATTATAAATATATATATATATTTAATGTACTTTCAGTCAGAAAGTGAGTTAAAAATTGATTACAAAATTTGTACCTCACAAGCAAATGAAGTAAAATAAAAGTATGCAATAAATAAGCAAATTGGCTAAGTATGTGTTTTCAACACATACTTTGTGACATAGGTCCGTAAGGCAGTTTAACAAAGGGGAAGATTTTGTTAACAAGCATAATTGATAGCCAAATCAAGCTGGCGGCCAATTACAAAATTTTGTTTTGCTATTACTATTAAACCATCCTTTATCTAATCGAGTAGTGTCCCGACGACGCACCTTGAAATGATTTGTTATTGCTAAGCTAAGCCAACCACATTTATTCCAATGAAAATAAATGTTTATTTTGATTTGTTGGTCTTTAAATAGATATAATAACTTATCTGAATAGATATCTAAATTAATTTACTTAATTTTACTTTTGTTATAAATATAAAATTAAGTCTGCTGCCACGGGCTTAACGGCTCATTTATTATAATGAGGTGAAAGAAACACATTTATATGCATTTTAATTGTCCAAACCCAATAAAAATACTCCGAAGTGTCCAGCCCAATCCCAATAGTTCCCAAGATAAAATATAAAATTATACAATAATTATGATAATAATTATAAATCAAGAAGGAGGTAAAACAAAAAATAAATTGAATTCAAACCGTATTACAAGGTGAAGAAATCTGTGCAAAATATTAGGTTTAAAATAAAAAACACAAAACAGAAATACACACTTAAGTGAGATAGGCAGGGTAAGTTGCATAATGTCACTCATTCCTTGGATGAAATATTTTTTTCAAAAAAAAAAAAAAATTAAAAACATGAACAAATAAAGTTTTAATAACACAATCCATTTATAATCTAAAATTAAAAAAATAAGGGTAATGCCTTTTATTCAAAGTGGAAAGCATTGAGATTGTAAGAAAAATTGGGGGAGGTCTTGCAAGGCAGTTAAAGGTTTAGAAAGAAACAGAAAAATTGAAATAATATTTTACAATAGAAGACAAAGAAGAAAGTTGATCGAAGACATTTAAAATAGTTGAAAAATTATTATTTATTTTAAAACATTAATATGAATTATAAATATTATATTGTATATCGATGGTAATAAATAAGATGTTATGTGAAATTTATTAAAATTGGTTTCTTAAGCTAATCATATACATAACTTAATGGATTTTCCAGTGGAATTTATCGATTTAAGTTTTTTTGTGATGTAGGTTTTACTGCAAAATCAAGAACGTGAATAAGAATAAATACTTTTTTTCCACTAAAAGTAAGTTTATTGTATAAAGCCAGCTTTCAACTGCTAGAGATCACCTAAAATGACGACCAGTCGAAATAGTAGAGAAAAAGGTTGGAATCTAACACAGACTGGACTGAGTCAGATTTCAATGTCTGTCTTAACACCTGCACTTATTCTTTCTCTTAAGAATTCTGATAGTTTTTTGTATAAAGCCAGCTTTCAACTGCTAGAGGTCATTTTAAGTGCCGACGAGTCGAAATAGTAGAGACAAAGGTTGGAATCTAACCCAGACTGGACTGAGTCAGATTTTCAACCTCTGTCTTAACACCTACACTGATTCTTTCTTTTAACCATTCCGATTCATCTCACCGCCACTTAAGATGAAAACAAGTGGTCGAAAGCCGCTTTATACGATAAACTTACTTATAGTGAAAAAAACGTCTTTCTTTATTCTTAATCGCGTTACTCCAATTCTCATCTAGAAAAAACCAGAATGTAATGTGATGGATGTGGATATGTTATCTTAATAGATATTGATGTACTGTGAAGAGGCTATAGACAAAATCCCATAAATTTCAGCCTGCCTTACTTAAAAAAATACTTTTATCTACGATTGATACGAAATATAAACATTATATCTTTGTTTAGATGCGTAGAAAGTGATTCTTTACTTGTATTCATTGCGCATGCACGTCTCATAGTTCTGAATAATTCCTCTTCTTTACCACACTAGTGCGGTAAAGAAGAGGAATTCTTCAGCTTTACGCATGATTAGCGAGTTTGTTTACATTTAACAAAACTAATTTGCTGTTCTTTTATTAAAGTAACTGTTTATATCAAGTTTTTAGTGAAAAACAATGAGTGAATCAAGTGACTTTGACGAAAATGTGGAGAATAATACTCCTCCAGAAATAAATAATTCGGCAAAAAATTCAACTCAAGAATTATTGCCATCTTTATCAAGAGAGAGATACGAACTTACATACAGCAAGTTTATTTTTTTCTGTATTTATTATTTAAATCTAACAATCGTTAGAAGACCCAAAGTTACAGTCTAAAGACTACAAGCCCAAAGCTTTAAGTTATAGGCCACAGACCTCAAGTCACTGATCCAAGGCTCTGCCACAGACCTCAAGTTGCAGGCCCAAGGCTCTGCCACAGACAAGTTGCAGGCCCAAGGCTCTGCTACAGACAAGTTGCAGGCCCAAGGCTCTAAGTTACAAGCCACAGACCACAAGTTGCAGACCCAAGGCTCTGCCACAGACCTCAAGTTACAGGCCCAAGGCTCTGCCGCAGACCTCCAGTTGCAGGCCCAAGGCTCAGCCACAGACCTCAAGTTACAGACCCAAGGCTCTGCCACAGACCTCAAGTTACAGACCCAAGGCTCTGCCACAGATCTCAAGTTGCATGCCCAAGGCTCTAAGTTACAGGCTACAGAACTCATGTTACAGGCCCAAGGCTCTGCCATAGACCTCAGTTGCAGGCCCAAGGCTCTGCCACAGACCTCAAGTTACAGGCCCAAGGCTCTGCCGCAGACCTCCAGTTGCAGGCCCAAGGCTCAGCCACAGACCTCAAGTTACAGACCCAAGGCTCTGCCACAGACCTTAAGTTGCAGGCCCAAGGCTCAGCCACAGACCTCAAGTTACAGGCCCAAGGCTCTAAGTTACAGGCTACAGAACTCATGTTACAGGCCCAAGGCTCTGCCATAGACCTCAAGTTGCAGGCCCAAAAGGCTCTAAGTTACAGGCCACAGACGTCATGTTACAGGCCCCAGATTCCCATGATAAATTGTTATAAACAGAATTTTTTTCACTTTCTGGATATCTCTTACAGTGCTCGGGATATTTATGTTTGTTTAAATATTTTTATTCTACTTTGGTAAACAGCTAAACTCAACACAATAAAGACACGCGTTTAACTAGGCCAAATATGTTAAAACAACCAGTTAGTTTGAAACCATTTGCATACATTAAGTATGCAGTTACTACTGGAAAGATGGCGTTTTTTTTTTAAATAGTAGATTGTTCCATGTAGTAAAAATTCTTGATTAGTTTGGTCTTTTAAGGAAAATTAAAACGCCTCACATTTGCGATATTTCGATCCCTACTTTGGATGATATTAGCTTGAGAATGAACCAAAGGGGGGATTAAAAATATCGCAAATGTGAGGCGTTTGAATTTTCCTTAAAAGACCCTACTAATCAAGTGTCTTTTTATTTTATTATTTTTTTAAATTTAGCAATAAGTAAAAAAAAAAAAAAATGGTTTTGAATCCTCAAAATCTAATATGTTTTACTAAAGGACACATATATCAATTAAAAATCAAATTCAATCAATGTGCTGAAAAAAAAAATTCAATCCAATCCATTCAGTTGATCTCATTTTTGAATTTTCAGACAAAAAAAACATGAAACACTTATTGAATTTTAAGAAGATGTATGTACAATAGTACCTGCTGGTTCATTTAAAGACAGGACTCTAAGGCTCATTATACATAACCAGTTAAAAATTGTTTCTGGTTTTTTACTTCAGCAAAATGACCATCGTTTAAATTCAAATGCCACAATCGTTTAGTGATATGACACGTTTAGTGATATGACACGTTTAGTGATATCAATAGCTAAGCAATTGATTGCTTAGTTGACAAACATTTTTTAAACAAAAATTATACGGTTCCTCTTCTCATTTAGATAAAATAATTTTTGTTTAATTTCTTCCCCTAGACTTTCTATAATTGTAATTTATTGTAACTAATTACTTTAAAAAGACACAATAGAAGATGACCAATTTTTCGTTAGTTCAACAAAGGCTATTTATTTTTCAAGCATAAGACTTGGTTACAAGAAAGCAATAAATACTTATTTAGGCACAAATTTGAATTTTAGATAATAAAACTTAATCATGGGTTTGAAACAGTTCTTTTATTTTTGTAAAAAGTTTTAAGAAATAATGCTGGACAAGTAGTTTATCTCTGAGAGTTGGAGTAAAAACCATTAACAAGTAGTTTATCTCTGAGAGTTGGAGTAAAAACCATTAACAAGTAGTTTATCTCTGAGAGTTGGAGTAAAAACAATTAACAAGTAGTTTATCTCTGAGAGTTGGAGTAAAAACAATTAACAAGTAGTTTATCTCTGGAAGATAGTAAGAACAATTAGGAAGGGTTCATAATGTAGCAAAACAAGTACATAGTTTATCTCTTAGAGTGGGAGATAGTAAGAACAATTAGGAACAGTTCATAATGTAACAGAACAAGAAGTTTATCTCTGAGAGTGGGAGATATTAAAAACAATTAGGAAGGGTTCATAATGTAGCAAAACAAGTACATAGTTTATCTCTTAGAGTGGGAGATAGTAAGAACAATTTGGAACAGTTCATAATGTAACAAAACAAGAAGTTTATCTCTGAGAGTGGGAGATATTAAGAACAATTAGGAAGGGTTCATAACGTAGCAAAACAAGTACATAGTTTATCTCTGAGAGTGGGAGATAGTAAGAACAATTAGGAAGGGTTCATAACGTAGCAAAACAAGTACATAGTTTATCTCTGAGAGTGGGAGATAGTAAGAACAATTAGGAAGGGTTCATAATGTAGCAAAACAAGTAGTTTATCTCTGAGAGTTGGAGTAAGAACAATTAGGAACAGTTCATAATGTAACAAAACAAGAAGTTTATCTCTGAGAGTGGGAGATATTAAGAACAATTAGGAAGGGTTCATAATGTAGCAAAACAAGTACATAGTTTATCTCTGAGAGTGGGAAATAGTAAGAATAAGAAAGTTTGTATAAAGTAGGAAAATAAGTTAATTATAATTTTTGTGAAACTGTACTTAGTAAGAAATAGATTTATTTTAATGGTCAAAAATCGTTTTATCCTAATTTAAATTTGTACATAATTATTATTTTTTAGATTGATCAAACAATAAAGTGATCAAGTTTATTAATTTAGTTTAATTGAGTGAGAAAGTATAAATTGAGTAAGTTCAATACATATCTTATAGTATGAACTATCTTCTTCAGTACAAACAATGAATGTAGTTTTACTTTGCTGTCACATTTAGTCTGAGAATGTTTGCTAGAAGTAAAATTGAAATTTTCTTTTTTAACTGGCATGTAGAATGATGTCTTAAAGGAAAATGGACATAGGAAATTGGGGGCGGTAAGGGCTTACTTGGAGGCGGCTTCAGCAAGTCGTCGAGGCTGAATGTCCTCGATGTCTTGTTGCGCTGCCTCCCTGAGGGTGTTAGAAGGAGGGAGGGCTTGCGTAGCCTCGTCAGCAACCTGGGCTTGCCTTGTTGGGGCAGCGGTGCACACATCGCCACCGCACTAGAAGACGAAGTCACACTCGCCGAAGGTGTTAGCTGGTGACGCTCCTTCATCGATGAACATCGCCCGCTTGACACATCTCGTACCACACAACAAAACAACCAACTAAAACTCTTCTACAACTAACACACCTCGTGTGTATCAATCACTATTATTATTTATTTGTATATCTAACTCCAGAAGTAAACCAAAATAAAATATCTTTGATTGAAATTTATTAATTAAATTTGATTCCCCTCTCTCATAAATAACTGATCCTAATTATATTTTAGGGATATTTATTATTCCTAAACAATTCATTAACTCAACTAGTTAGAAGGTAACATATTTATTATGTATAGTCCACGAGATAGCGTACAAAAAAGTGTGTGACTAACATCAAGCTAGAATTTTGTGTAAACATAAATCATTTGGAGCCTTTTAAGAATATGTGGTCAGCTAAGATCGTCTGCGGGACATAGCTTGGCAGTAGGAATTAAAAAAAAAACTGTGGAGAGCGGCCATGTCTCGTCCATTTTGGTGGGCAATTTGATTTTATGATCCTGAGTAAGTAGACAAAAAATCAAATTAATTTTAGTTTGTTACTTGATAGATGACCACTTTGATTTGAGTAACTGACATATCAAGTGACAAACTAACATCAACTTGATTTTTGGTCAACTAACTTATTTTATTCAGGATCATGAAAGTCAAGTGGTCCACCAAAATGTGTGTAACATGGCCACTTCTTTTCAAATGCCTATATTCTTAAAAGGCACTAAAAGATTAACTTACATACAAAATTCTAGCTTGATGTCAGTTAGACACTTTTTTACATGCTATCTCCTGGACTAGTACTTTCATAATTAAATAATAATAATGATAAAATCTATAATACTTCAGAAGGAAAGAACGATGATGTTTTCATTCATACTAAAAATATGATTAATACAATAAAAAGAATTAAACTTCAACAAAACAATGGTTCCCTAAAAATTCAATAACGGCTTTAAGGCGGAAATACACATGCTAGTTACTCGCACAAAAACATACGAGTAGCTCGCAGAGGAGAGCTACTGGCATGTGTATACATCAAATAGCATGCGAATGAAAAGCATGCGAGTAAATCGCACGGGGTTTGATTTTTGTCTTGCCAGTGACACGAGTCGAGGGGAGGGGGAACTGATAAGGCACGTGTAAACAGGCCTGCCAGCGCAAGGTTGCTAGTAGCTAGCACGAGTCTCCCTCAGCCCTTCAGTCTTCAGTTGCGTTCCTTCCTTTCGCGGGTATCTGACAATAACTCAACTCTGATTCCTAAAACCATTGACGTCCCCGAACCGCATTTCATTTAGTAGGCACTGACTCGCTCCATGTACCTAATTAATTTCCTTCTAACTATCCAATCTTTACCCACACTCTTCGTGTATTTTTATTATTTTTCAAATGTTTTAAAACACAGTTTTTGCAAGTAACAGAACAATCTGGTTAATTTTATTCTGCACCGATACATTCATAAGGTACATTTAAACAATTAATAACACTATCAAAATTAATTAAATCAAATACAATTATTTCATAATTTAATCCGGCTAAAAGAAGGCAAGAAACGATTGCCTGTTTCAAAACTAGAACTGTGACTGGAATTTGTATTGTCTTGTGCTAGTAGCTCGCACAAGACCTATCATCCGGATGATACTAGCATGCTGTTTCACTGGCACATGTACACAGCGTCTGCAGCATGCCAGCTACTGATGTGCTAGCAACTCGCCACTGGCATACTTTTTTACTAGCATGTTTATTTCCGCCTTTAGACTAAATAAAAATTTAAAAAATACAAATTTAGTCCTAAGTACAAGAATGTGTCCAAAAAAATTAAATCTTCCCTAGATTTACCACTGGAGTAAACTACTTACAAATTAATGATCTAATACTGTTAACTAACTAAATAACTTGTTTTATTTAATAAAATTTTATTTAATTATTCCTAAAAAAAAGGTTTCTAATAGTAAAAGTCTAACTTCTAAAATTATAATTATTGGTTCTATTGTTTCATTAATTTATTATTTTCTTTTTCTCATTACAATCAAAATTAACACACCACCTACAACTACACTTGAAAGAGGAGGACAAATACAGCACACTAGTTAAACAATTAAATGTGTAACACCAAATTAATCAAATGAATAATGAATAAACAATAATTAAATAAATGTATACATTCAGATGAACAAAATATATAATGATTCAAATAATAATGTTATGTATATATAAATATTGCTCCACAATACCTTAAGTATAGTATTTTGAAGGGGATCTTATATAGAGTAAAAAATAATGATTTTTTTTAGTTAAAGCTTATTTTCTTTACTCCACTGAAGTATATAAATATGTTTCAATACAATACATAAAAACACCAGATAAATAATGCACTGCATTTATAGAAAAAATAAAGTTTTCTTCAAAACATACACTTTGAAAATGTTAATAACGATTCTGATTGTTATTTTATTATTATTTTTTTTTTTTTTTAAAAAAACAACAATTTTTATGTAGATTTTGTGATTAAGTTGCTATTATTGGAAATACATAATTTAAGGACTCAGCTTTTTATTTACTCGGAAAGGGGGTTAAATATTGTTTTCAAAATGTGTAACTAACAAACTAGTCAAGTTAAATAAGGTAAAAATCTCAATTAGGTAAAAAATCTTAGGTAAAGAAATGGTTAAAATCTCGGTATCCCGATAGAACTTTTCATGTCAAAATGTCTCGGATTTTAATGAAGAAAATAGATAATTATAAGTGTAATAAAAATTCAGGGAGGAGACCTCTTATGATGATATCACACCTCGACTATGAGTCCAGGTTTTGACTTTTAGAAATCTAGCAACCCTAAGTTAAATATAGTATGCATTTATACTAGCCCCCAAATAAACAGGTCGTGTGTGCTAGTCAGCACACAGCGAGGGTCCGTAGGCCACACTGTATAGTTTAAGTAGTACCCTATTGATGGTGTTTTTTAAAATGCTAAAAAGCTTACTTTGAACTATCCTATGGGTCTGATATTCTCAAAACACATAAACAAATTTCTGATAAAGCATTTTTTTGCCACTGAACCGGACTACAACCATATAAATACCTCGAAAAGTCCATAGTTATAAAAAAACGTATTTTGTCAATAAAAAATAAAATAATATTTTTTTCGAAATTTCCAAAAAGTGGTATCTTTACTTTTGGTCGAAGAATGTTCAGGAATTTTTTCAGATTTTTTGCACTTCACATAAGCGAGATAGAGGGGGGGACACGTTTCACACCCTCTTCAAACTTGCCTACGCTCGCCCTATCAAAGTTATAACCAAAGAATTATATATTTTTGTAATCAGCTCGACGTACCCTTTCATATGATACCCATCACGGTGTCGAAAAAAAATTAAAAAATTTTAACCCTTAAGTTCTTTTACCCTAATTTTTTTGAAAAATATTTTTTTTAAGTCGCTATATTTTTAAAATATGTGGGTAGGTACAAGACACATACGTGCCAAATTTCAAATTGATCGGAAGAAAGGTGTAGCCGTGAGAGCAGGCGAGAGGACGGACGGACAGACACACGCAGGAAAATATAAGGGTCCTTGGTTTTGCCTACGGACCCTAAAAACATAGTTTTTATTATAAATCCTTTAACATTTATACATTTTAGATTTGTGAATCATCGGCAAGTTGGTTGTTTGTAAAAACATACAGAAAATTTGAAATTTTCAAAACAATCATATTCATTTGACTATCAATAAATGTTTCTGAGCAAATGAAATATGATAGATAGAGTTACTCAGACGATTATCTAAGATGGTGGAATTAATTATGACTTTGGTATTAAATGAAAGCTCTTGAAGCCAGGAGCTTTTATTTTGGTGAATTGTAAATGAAACATAAGTTATAATACAGCAGAAAAAGAAAAAAGCTTAACTACAAAAAAGTTTATAATGAAATTTAAAAAAAACTAATTTTAATTTCTCAACAAGATCCTCAAAAGTTATTTACCTATAATGCAGAACAACTTATATAATATAAATATTTTTGTTTTTAAAAAATTATAGATTTTTCTGTTTCATATTAAAAAAATAAGCATTTTGTATAAAACATTGATTGTTTTAATGGAGAAAAAATAAATAAAAAAGCACTTAATAAATAATCAATATTTAAAAATAATAATAAAACAACAACACATATATTTATATGAATATAAAATAAAAGATGCAATCAAAGTAAAAACAACAACAAACACCACTTTTAGAAAATTACTAAAAGCCATTCAGTTATTCAGTTCAATCTGAATGTAACATTCAAAATAAATAAAAATAAAATAATACATTTTCATCAGATACATTTTAATATCAGATAAATTTACTTTTTTTTTTTTAATAAAAAAAAAGTTTGTATATTAGAAGTAGTATAGTTTGTTATGACGCCAAGTTGTCAGTAAATTTAATTTTTGGTTTTTTGGTCTGTAATTAAATAAAGTGTCTAATAAAAAAGTAATTATTGAGAGAAAAATTTTTAAATATTACGTATTAAAATAACATCCTAATAAATAAGGGTATCAGATCATCATTTCAAACTATACTACACAATTATGGATAGAAATTTATTATTGAAAATCCTCATTGAAAGATGTGTAAAGTTGTAAATTTTAATGAATTAATAATAGTGATAATAATAGTGATTTTAAAAATGTAAATTAAATATTTGATTACAGTGGCATAGGTAACAGGTCAGAGAAATGCATTTCCTTGAATATACAGGATAACCCATGATAAAATGTCATAACGAAATTGGTGGATTGGTGGACGAAATTGGTGGATCCTGTGGGTCAAATGAACAAAAAATTGTCGAGAAAGCATATGCCCATTTCTCATTAGTTCTCGAGATATCGATTTATTTCTTTTTTCAGAGTGTTTCACGAAAATTTCCAAAAAAATGCATAATATCTCAAAAACTAAATGAGATAGAGAAATTGGGATAATGGATAATTTTAAAGAGCACAACAAAACCTATTAGAATCACTCATTGATTTTCAAATTATCTGCTGCTAAGCATCTTTTAAGTTCTGTTACATTTAAAAATTTGGATTTTTTAAAATTCGACTATGAAATTCCAGAGCTTTCTTCTCTTAATTAAGGGATGATAGAAATGCGGCGAATTGAAGAATAACTTCTGTTTTTCAAAAGCTTTTGAATGTTATAATTAAAGTTTAAGATCAACGGACTAGTTTTTTAATTATAGTGGATTGAATGTTTTTTTTTTTTTTTTTACCGGGGGACTTTTTACACATCCATCAAACCCGGGTTAGGGACCGAAATCTTCACACGGTCGTGTGAAGATATGGTCGTCAACCATGACTCCCCTCCTAGTTGTATTACAACCAGGAGTGTCATCATCATGGTTTCCAGGCCGAAACCTGGTGGTGCCACTCTTTCGAGGAGCTTCCCACTTGTTTAAACAATGCTGGGTGGACATTGAGCGGGGGGCCTGGTCTGGGAATCGAACCCAGAGCTGCGGTCACCTTCTGACCCGGCTCGATGCTGCTTAACTTGTCTTATCGCAAGGCGAGCGCTCTAGCTTCCGAGCCATCCAGGCCCCCCTGGATTGAATGCTCTATGTTCAGGTATTCTGGCCTCATCCAGCCGACTTCTCCCTTCGGTCAGGGTATTTCAAACACAAGTCAAAGCACTCTTGTCCAGGTATCTCCTCATTATTTGCAGTACTCTTCCATATTCTCTCGATTCCCAGTCAGTTGCAAGTGCGCTAGTTTGGAAGTTTTAAATTTAATATGGTACTTTCATTCAATCATTATATCTCAATAGTATGCAGGAGTGGATCTGTAGACAAAACTCAGGAACTTGGCTTTGAGATCTAATATTTTTTTATTATTTTTTTTTTTTTAAATTTGATATATTACTTTCATTCAAAGAACAGCATTAGATCCCAATAATAAGGAGGAATACCCTTTTTAGGGTCTGTAGACAAAACCGAGAACCCTAATTTTTTTTTTTTTTCCGGGGGGATTTTACACCCGAAGACTCAGGCCACTTAAGTGGGCCCATCGAACAAACCTGGGTTAGGGACCGAAATCTTCTCACTTTTGTGAAAATGTGGTCGGTAACCATGACTCCCCTCCTGGTTGTATTACAACCAGGAGTGTCATCATCATGGTTTCCAGGCCGAAACCTGGTGGCGCCACTCTTTCGAGAAGCTTCCCTTTTATTTAAACAATGCTGGGTTGACATTGAGCGGGGGGCCCGGTCCGAGAATCGAATCCAGAGCTGTGGTCAGAAGTGTTCACCCATCTATCTACTGACCCTGCTCGAGGCTGCTTAACTTGCGTTATCATACGGCAAGCGCACTAGCCTCTGAGCCACCCAGGCCCCCCTGGATTGAATGTTACCAGGTATGAAATTATTCGAAGAGGATCTCAACCAATTCTTGAAATGCAAAAATAGTGTCCTCGAATAAAACCATAGCAATTTTTCTAATAGAAAATTTGACGCTGGACATAAAAGTTCCTATAAAAATAGATATTTAAAAAAAAAACATTAAAAAACCACCATTTTTGAGATGTTTATCCTTAAAATTCTCAAATACTACGCTTCTCACCATAAAATATCTTGAAGCAAATCTTGTAGAGAATCGAATCACACTAATTTAATTCTAGTTCTTTACATCAAAATGCTTTAAGAATTAGAGCGTCGGAGATCATCTAAATGGATTGACTAATAAAGTAACAGGATCCTTGACTAAATATCTATTAAGAAAAAGGAATGTTTAGTCCAATGTACTTAGGGACAAAGGAATATCCCACTTATTTTGATAAGGGGAGTAACAGTCTAAAGAAGAACATTCCATACACCTTCTTTAGATTGTTACTCCCCTCTGTTTTTTTTTATAAGGGGAGTAACAATCTAAAGAAGTGCTAGGACTCTTTCTTTTGTTTGAACCCATTTAGAAATTATTAAATGAGCTAAAAGGTTGCATTTTACTCTGTATTCTCTTTACGTATGCCACTGTATTTAAAAAAAAAAAAATCTGATAATTCAACTAGTTTTCAGTATATCTTTATGTCATTATTATTTAATTTATGTAGTTAAGAAAAAAATGAATATAAAAGGCAAAAAGTATTTTAAATATTTATATAAATAAATAATATGTAAGAAATTTGTATAAGATTAAGTGTGCAAGAAAAAAGAGAGTTTAATTTGTTTAAAAAAGTGTATATTATTTTGTTGTAAAATATGTTTTAAAGGAAAGCTGAAGTAATAAAGTTAATTTTGTAAAGTGGTTAGTAATAATATGAATAATGACTTACAGGGTCTATTAGGATCTTCTTCGGCTAGAAGTTTTTCTAGTTTCTCAGGGAAGTGTCTTTTGGCACACCAGAAGAGTCCGAGTATACCCAATACGATGGTGACGGTTATAAGTCCAAGCCAGAATGGTTCTTGAAGCATTCTCTCGGATAGTGGCTTGTACGGGATATGAAGCATTCTTCGTTCGCACCGACTACCTGTTAAAAGTTATCAGATAAGTTAATTTTGATTTTATGAAACTCACTCTAACCTAGAATTAGAATCATCGTAAATGTTAAACGATGATACTACACAAGATTTGGTTAACACAAGAGTATGTATGTTCCTCTATGTTCAGGTATTCAGGCCTCATCCTGCCGACTTCTCCCTTCGGTAAGGGTATTCCAAACACAAGTCAAAGCACTCTTGTCCAGGTATCTCCTCATTATTTGCAGTACTCTTCCATATCCTCTCGATTCCCAGTCAGTTGCAAGTGCGCTAGTTTGGAAGTTTTAAATTTAATATAGTACTTTCATTCAATCATTATATCTCAATAGTATGCAGGAGTCGATCTGTAGACAAAACTCAGGAACTTGGCTTTGAGATGTAATATTTTATTATTATTTTTTTTTTTTTTTTTAAATTTGATATATTACTTTCATTCAAAGAACAGCATTAGATCCCAATAATAAGGAGGGATACCCTTTTTAGGGTCTGTAGACAAAACCGAGAACCCTTATAATTTCCTGCATTTGTTTATCGTTAACACACCTGGTCTACAAAAGTATACCAACACAAATATTTGAAAATTTCAGAAATTTTAAAAACTCACCTGATTTGTTAAATAGCCTACTATTGCTGTAGTTGTACTGAAAGCACATACTGTAACCCACATACTTGGTATATCAATGTGATCATTAGTATGAGATATGCCACACTTCTCAGAAAATTTAACTCATTGATGTTTAGCCCTGGTGCACATTATGTTGCAGGCATTGCAGGGCAAGGCAGCACTTTTTTTTCAACAGCAGATTGAGATGCAGAGCTGGGCAGGGCAGTACTAAACCACACGTTGCTTACCCGACGCTAGTGAATCTGGTGTCTTAATTTGCAGTCTCGTTAATTTCTGCTGTTGAAAAAACTATGCTGCCCTAAAAAACTATGAGCGCCTGGGCTTGGACTTAGATTTCTGAAGAGTTATAATCCCTGAATTTCTTACAACCAAATTATTAAATTAAAAGCATATGATAAATTAAAACCACATAATAAAATTAAGTTACCTTCCCACCAAGCGTGACATCGACAAGTGAAAGAGGCATCATTAGTTTCATGACATTCTCCTCTAGAATCACAAGGATTGGAGGCACAAGGTCTCTGTCTCTTCTCGCACTGCTCTCCTAGGTATCCCTCCTTACAGTGACACCTGTATCGTGAAGTACCTGTGAGTTCACATCTCCCGAACACGCAGGGCTCAAGTTCACACAGAGTCAGTCCACATAGCAGTCCAGTATAGTGGCCAGTACACTGACATCTAGCTTTACCACTAGAGTTGGTGCACTTGCCTCCGTTAAGGCACGGGTTTGGTAAACATGTCTCTACTTCAACTGATCCTTTTAATTTAGCTTTATAACCCTCATCTGAAACACATATTTAAAATATAATATTAGTTGTTAATACAATAATTTCATAATATGGTCAAAGTATAAAAATACTAATTGTTTCTATTTCATGAAAAAAAATTGAATCATGGTTATGTTTTTTTGGCATTAAATCCACATTTCGACAACTCAATGTTTTTCCATGAAGTGGAGAAAACCAGTATACATTTGTCTAATTGATATAGTAGATGCATCTTAAGCTGTGAAATTATGAAACATTAATCCATTTTGGCCTATTCCCCCTTACTCCAGGCTCATTTTCCCAGGCTATAGGCTCATTCAACGACCAATTAATTTCCTATGTTTATTACTAAACGTTAATCGAATCGACGAAGTAGCTTTGACGGGAATTTGCCAGAAAACAAGTGTATGCTCAAAAGGACTACTACCGCTACACTAGCAGGTGTGTTACTAACCAGTGCAAGCACTGCAGAAGGATGGGGTACCCATCACCATCACATACGAGTGTAAAAGGTTAAGGTTCAAACTGTGCTCGTCGATTCGACTACCATTAGCATTCCAGGGTTAATTATTTGATTATAAAATTAACATTTCATCATATTTTATTGTAAAATAAAACATTAGAGCCCCCAAATTTGGAGCTGAAATTCATTTCTCGATTTCGCCTCGGTGTTTGATTTATCTGAACATGTATGCTAAATTTCGTCAAAATCGGCCCACTAGTTTTAGGCTCCAGGTGTCTACACAGACAGACATTTTTTAAAATCCACTTTTTTGGACTCAGGGGGACCTCAAAACGTGTAAATCCCCCAAAATCTTAAAAAGGAATTTTCGCGCCATCACAATACGTTCTCTTTATATGATAAAGTAAAAGCAGTAAAATTTAATCTTTTAGTCAGACAGCTTGAAATAACCCAAAGAGGGGTTAAAATATGACATAACTGAGCCCTTTTAATTCTTTTATAGACCAAAACTAATCAAAAATTTAAAACTAGAAGGAACAGTTTGATAATTTAATAAAAAGTTTTTTGTTTTTTTTCCAATAACCTTTATCAACATGAAGAGAAGCATTTAAGGGGAAAGCAGATCTTCTTCTAGAAGTATATACATGGGTCAGTGTAAGGCTGTTTAAATATGAATCTATAGATAATTGTTCAGGAACAGCTGGAGTTGAGTCGACTGCAAGAGGAGATCCAACCAGCGGAGTAGCATCTCGATTCTCCAGATGTTCTAACGTTGTCTTAGAAGAGTCCATGAGAGCAGCCGGTCCAGCCAGCTGTTCAGCCATGGTTTTATGGTCCAGAGGAACAGCACAGAGCAGCCATGTTGTACCATTCGGCTCTGCATAACTGTCTTTCACCTCTAGGTCCACACCTTCACTGCAACCCTCGTTAACCAGTACTGTAATAATAAAAATAATTATTTATTTTAGAACCAAAAATAAATTTAATTATGCATTACATTAAATTAATTTTGACTTTAAACCCTGGATAAGTTACCTTCAAATACACTTAAATTAAATTGATTTACTCAAATTAAGGATATTCCAAACCAAACCAAAGAAAACGTGAAATATCGGTGAAAACCAACAGGACAGTTTACAAATCCACCTCCAAACATGAAAGCAGGATTCAGGCTCAAGAAATGAGATAGCTTCGACAAGTAGTGGGGTAGACAAGGCGGGACAGAGTCCAAACCAAACTATCCAGGGATCGCTAAAATGTGACTCCCTTGATGGACTGGGTCAATAACACCCAGCTAAAGATTTCCTCAGATGCCACTTTCCTCCCTGTTAGGCTGGAGGATTATCTATGCTTGATTAGCAAGACTCTAGGATTATCATGGGAAGACTCCTTTTAGCTGAAGTCCTGCCTCACATTGAGCCAATCACCTGGCCTCAAGATTTCACCAGGAAAGATACCAGCAAACTACAGCGAATTGCATCCGGGCACACACGCCTCACCCATACGCTTATTCTGCTAGGGGACCCGAGGCCTAGATGTCTTAAATGCAGTGAAGCAGATGTCACGACTCGACACTTAATTACAGAATGTCCTGCGCTGCGATCGGCAAGACGGAGGTTTAGCATAAATGGACCGCTTCCAGTTCTCTTCTCATCGAATGAAGGTCTGAGGTTGATCCTACAAAATGCCATATTTGTTGGCATATATTTTTTTAATTTGAAGGCATATGGGAGAGAGTTAAAGAATTACACTATAAATGTGGAAACAAAATATTGGGAAAGTAACATAGCATGAAGGTATAGTTAATTGTTTGTACCGCTAATGACCCACGTGCAGTCAAAGCGGAAAAAACAAAAACAAAAAAAAAACCACCCAGCTAAAGTGGTTCGGACATGTAATACGAATGGATGCCACCCGATTCCCAAAACAAGCTCTGGAGACAAGGACTGAAGGAAGAAGGAGAGTGACATGGCAGGACACCATTAAGAGCCAAGTACTGAGGCGAGGCATGTCCTGGATTGACACTTTGGTAGAAGCTAAGGACCGGGACCAGTGGAAGGCTTTCTATCGCCTTCCTACACATAAAGGTAAAAGGTCACCGACTAAGGAAGAAAAAAAGTGATTTTTTACAACTAGGTACTTATTTAACTTTTTAGGTACTTAACTCACATTCAGTTTACTTTGCATTTGTTTATGCTTACATTGTGTACTTTTTGGTTTACTTAATTCAACAAACAAGCCATTGAGACTATTAGAATATAGCTATTGAGAATTTTTAGAATTTCATTTTAGAATTTCTCAATGGAAGAAGGGCCCATATCACTCCCTCCACCTGACATTCATTACTATAATATACCAAATTTAGAAGAATCGTGGTTGTTTTTCGAGCTCCTGTAAACATTAAAAATGTGACAGGGACACATTTATTTCACAGACTTCTTCTGAGCCCTTTTCAATTATACATATCTACTTTTATTTTTAATGTTAATACTGACACTTAGAGTTGCGAGGTGGACTAATAGCCAAATGAATGGTATGTCCGAGCGGAGCTGAGAGTCTTTGTACAAATCTGAGGTTGCTCGGTGGTTCTAAAGGATAATTGACATGTCGTAGCCTCCCATCATTTGTACTATTTTCTAATATTATCTGCCTTTCTTCAACCCAGTCTGCACCAACTGCAACAAAAATATTATTATAATAATACTAATACATAAAACCAAGTTGTTTAATAGTCAACACCAAGTTGTTTTTTTTTTCTTCTATAAAAACACGCTTTGAAAATTTTCATAACAATCATAGTTATTGAGTTTTTACCAGCAATGTTGATAATCAGTGTGTTTTAGGGTGGGTGACCCTAAAATTTTATAGAAAGCTCTTGCATTGGTACAGAGTTTATGTGACAAGTTTCAAGATTCAGATACAGTTGGTTAACAAACACTCATATTTGTTAAATTGCCAGCAGAAGAAATTGAGTGGAGTAAATGAAAAAAAAGACTGCCAATTAGTGTGGCACATAGCTTCCTCGCATCCTATCATGTACTTTAAGGCGGAAATACACATGCTACTTACTCGCACAAAAACATACGAGTAGCTCGCAGAGGAGAGCTACTGGCATGTGTATACATCAAATAGCATGCGAGTAAAAAGCATGAGAGTAAATCGCACGAGGTTTGATTTTTGTCTTGCCAGTAGCACAAGTCGAGGGGAGGGGGAACTGATAAGGCACGTGTAAACAGGCCTGCCAGCACAAGGTTGCTAGTAGCTAGCACGTCTCCCTCAGCCCTTCAGTCTTCAGTTGCGGGTTCCTTCCTTTCGCGGGTATCTGACAACAACTCATCAACTTTCTCCGGAAGCATTCGCAATTGATTCCTAAAACCATTAACGTCCCCGAACCGCATTTCATTTAGTAGGCACTGACTCGCTCCATGTACTTAATTCCCTTCTAGCTATCCAATCTTTACCCACACTCTTCGTGTCTTTTTATTGTTTTTCATATGTTTTAAAACACAGTTATTTGCAAGTAACAGAACAACCTGGTTAATTTCATTCCACACTGACACATTCATAAGGTACATTGAAACAATTAATAAAACTATCAAAATTAATTAAATCAAATACAATTATTTCATAATTTATTCCGGCTAAAAGAAGGCAAGAAACGATTGCCTGTTTCAAAACTAGAACTGTGGCTGGAATGTGTATTGTCATGTGCTAGTAGCTCGCACAAGACCGATCATCCGGATGATACTGGCATGCTGTTTCACTGGCAAATATATACAGCGTCTGCAGCATGCCAGCTACTGACATGCTAGTAACTCGCCGCTGGCATGCTTTTTTACCAGCATGTGTATTTCCGCCTTTATTGATATATTAATATTAACGTTATATTACTTTATTGTTATATTGCATATTGTGTAAAAACTGTTAATAGTTTTTTTAGCGATATTTAACACTTCATAGCGGTGTCGCTGTTGGTTTTACTAAAAAATTGTATTTGTAAAAAATGTTTGTCTTATTGATTAGATGAAGTTTGATTTTTTCCCCGACCTAAAATTCTAATTTTAAATTTGAAGTGCACGTTTATGCGAGCGTAGCGTGTGAACTCTTGAACGGATAACGTCCAAAGAACTCGTCCTGGGCATTGGTAAAATAAACATGTCAACCAAATTTCATCAAAATTGGTCGACATTTACTCTAGTTATCGTCGCACGTTTCAGGATTCGCGGTCACACAGACCGACAGACAGGCAGAGAAATACGGAACCAAAAATGTTCCCTGATATCTGAAACGGATTTCTGTCTTGGAATTTTTAAAATCGGAGACATAAAACTTTTACATTCTTAAAAGTGAACACAATGCTTCCGTTACCTTCGGTAAGCTCGGAAGCAATACTTTAAAAAAAACCATAATTTATAAATAAGCTTCAAAGGAATTTAAATATGTATATAAATTTAATTGAATAAAATAAAAATAATAGAATTTTATCAATAAGTCATAAGAAATAAAGGAATGTTATTAGGAAAAGATAAAAACAAATATGTAATTCGAAAGGTTGATAAAAATAAAGCGACAAAATAAGGGATATGAGGAGTAATAAAACTTCGTAAAAGCTTTAATCTCATTTCTTTAAACTTCTGACAAAGGGTCATCAGCTGGCCAGCCTGAGTTAAGGAATTATTAGGTGCTTTATATAATACAAAACTGATATAATTCAAATCAGACACAATAAAAAAAAAAAATAAACGAATCAATCAATGCCATTAACCATATTAAGAAGACCAGAATAAATCAGCGTACAATCCCTCCTCACTAATCCAGTAATGGTTTCATTAGAATTCAGGCTCTTGAGGCCAATGTATCCCTGCAATTCTTAGAGTATGCAATATGCAATACACTACATTCAAGGTAGGATCAAAAATGTTAACGAGAAATTTATAGGGATACTGCATCAAAAATGTTAAGAAACACTGCATTAGAGAGTTTATATTAATGGCAACTAAAAATACCTCATTAACAATTTGCAAGATGAGTGATTTATTTTTTGTAATTACTGTACAGTAAATTATGTAGTCCAGAAAATAACTATAACTTATTAACTCTTATAATGTTTAAAACATGTTTTTATTGTGAATGGTTAATTATTTATTTAAATAATGCCATGAGGACTTTAATTTCCAATCTGACTTTGGAAGAATATTTTTCACCTATCTTTAATTTCCACTTCTATTCAGGATATTTTCTCTGGAAATACAATAGTTATTTATGCACGTAGGAAGTAAAGTAAGCTATTATTCCCTGAGCGAATAAGTTGGTTCTTAAGCGAAGCCAAAGGAAATCCCTAAATTCCTAGGCGTAGCCGTGGGGATAATGCTAATTAGCTCCCTCGGCTGCACCTCCGGAGATAATTATCGCGAGGGGAATTTTAGTACTTTATTGCCGAGGTACATACAATATTTTATCTCCAGTAGGAAGAAAATGCATCTTCATCCATTGCACAAGTTTTATTTATTATTTTAATAAATAACACTCGTCACCAACAATCAGCACTTTTAATAGCAGATATAAGAGATTCAATATTAAAAACAAATAAGAATTGCAATTAAACTCTAATAGAAGGTTGTTTAGATGCAGGTTTAAACAATGATAAGGGCAAATTACAAATAAGGTCAACCTGATTTCAACAACTTCATTATTTTAGCCATTCATTCTCTACTATTTATAAAATTATTAAGTTGGCAATCCTTCTTTTTCTCCTTGGTTTTACTTTTCCTCCCTACTTTTTGAGTTCAGTGAAGAAAAGACTTTATTTAGTCCCTCTAAACTAATCCAAAATCATAACTTTTTCTCCCTACTGGAGATAAAATATATTGTTTACCTGTTTTGAAGGTAGCACTGAATCCCGAGCCTGCGGGAGAAGCACCAGTGGTGAGCCTGATAAGAAGTCTTTCTTCTCTCGATATATAGATACCTTCGGAGAGAAGCTCACTATGTTGATAAGGACGTAAATGATCCGATCTTCCACCTCCTAGCCACAGTTCAACTTCTGCTTCACCACCTACATCCCACTCTTCTATTTCTACCACCACGCGCTTACCACCTAAACACAATAAACAAATATAGTCGGTATTGAAATACTCACAAATTTCAAAATTAAAAGGTTAAACATTTTGAAGATAAGTCTGCTCCGAGAAGAAAAATAAGGCAGGTAACAAAAGATCAATTTCATTGATCTTTTCGCATCCTATCATGTACTTCATTGATTCTATTCTTTAACAAGCCATTATTGTCTAATTCATTTAATTGTGTCCCCTGGTTTTAAAATATGTTAATTTTTTAGATGAATTAAAGTATCAATTAAGCAAAAGTTAAAGAGTGCAGACGGTTAAAATTAATCTGGTGCCATCTGCGGTCTACTATGGACAAACCATTCAAATTTCATTAAAAAAATCAGATGATGAGTACTTTAGAAGACAGGTGTAAATAAACGTATGTTTGTGCACATGTGGAAGAGAAACAAATGGGCACAGATGGTTGGTACTTATATGGGACCAACAATAGGCTAATTATGACCTAACACCCAAATTTCGTTAAAATTGGACAAGTAGTTTTTAAGATATGTTAATTCCCAATAATTGAGTGACATACAGACACAGAACCAAAAATATTCCCTGATATCTGAAACAAATTTCTGTTTAGGAATTTTTGTAATTGATGACAAAATATTTTTGTTCTTCAGAATGATCATATTCACATAGCTTCCGTGTTACCTTCGAAAAGCTCGGAATCAAAATTTCCAGTCTTTAGAGGTAAACAAAGTACTCATATTTAAATAGTTTAAAGGTGATATTTCATCGTTTATTTTGGGACATCTTCAAACCTTGTTAGAGTTTATATTATTACTAGTAATATATAAAATGGGAAAATAACTTATTTTAAGAATAAAGTTTACAAGTACATATGTACTTTCAGTACACATAAAGGCTCTGTAGGAAAATTAACCAATCAGACGAATTTGTCAACCTGAATAATTAGCACGTTCCAAGATGATCTCCATTTAAATGTTTGTTTTAGCGATAACTTTTGAATTGCTTAGTCTAATTACGTGAAAGAAAATGCCTTTAAAATCATTTATATCATTCAAACATAATAGAACTACTCCAAAGTCTCTAGCTCAAACTGATCTAAAGATAATTGGAGGGAGGGGGTTATTTTTGATGTCCTCGGCTTAGTCTACGCACCCTATAAAAGTAAATATATTTACTTGGAGCAAGGATGGTAGCAGAGCAGTCTAGGTTTGGGAGGAGATAGTCAGGGTAGTTAGGCGAGTAGAGACGTCCTGTGGATGCAGGAAGTGTTATGGACGGACACCACGACATTTCCACTGCCTTATACTCCAGTCTCCAACCTCGTCCGCTCACAGAGTAATCTGAACGGAATCTCACAACACCGACGTTACCCGCAGATGACAATTTCAAGCTAAAAACAGATAAAAAAAAGTCACACTTATAATAAACGACAAGTGATATGCTTTTAAGTTAGGCACTTCTTTAGATTGTTACTTCCCTTATTAAAAAAAGTCAGAGGGGAGTAACAATCTAAAGAAGGTGTACAGAATGTTCTTCTTTTGAATGTTACTCCCCTTATAAAAACAGAAGTGTGCCTTTGTCCCAAAGTACATTGGACTAAACATCCTAGTATATTCTAAAACAACTTAGGGGAGTAACAATCTAAAGAAGTACCCTGATGTTTAACCCTAGAATAACCCGACATATTTTTTTTTACGTAAACTCCACACAGGGGTCAGAGAGACCCCAATTAATTAATGGGTTAAATTAATTAATTAATCATTATCTTTTTCAATTAATTATTTTTGTAAATATAATTTGACATACTAAAAATACCATTTAATTTTGACCAAAACAAAAATTAAATAGTATACATACATATTTTCATCAAAATTTTTTTAGAAAAAATTGTACTTTAAAAAAAATATATATTGTTACGACATGACAATGTCATGTGATATTGACAGTTTTTGATTGATATTTTTAATGTGAGAGTTAAGTTACTTTTATCTTTATTGTGTTAAGAATATACCATTATATTTAGTTGTACTTATTTGCGAACCTTTAGCTCGTAACAATTGGTGTCAGAAGCGATAAGTACAACCATGGTTAATTTAAAACTAGTTCAACTTAAGTGTATAGAGTTGAAGAGAGAGTTAGCGGAAAGACTTTTGGCAACGGAGGGGACAAAGGCTCAATTACAAGATCGTTTAAGACAAGCTTTAGTGGAAGATGGAGAAAATCCTGAAGAATATGAGTTTCAAATCAATGACGGAACAGCTTTGGAGAAAAGGTGTGAAAAATTAGAAAAAGATCTACAAGCCGCCAAAAGTCAGATTAAAGAGCTTAATATGTTCATTGAAAACTTTAAACAAGGAAATGAGTTACAATTACTGTCAAGTTTAAAAAATGAAATTATGGAAGAAGTTAACGGTCAGAGAGAAGAAACTCATGAAACCTTACTGATGATAGTAGAACGAATGAAGCGATTAGAGGACAGAATAACTACGTTGGCGTCCTCTAATAATTGTTCAGCACCACCTGCATCGAGATACGGACAGAAGCTTAAGCCACCAAAGTTCGATGGAGACTTGTCATGGACCGTCTTCATTAGGCAGTTTGATATTGCGGCAAATGTTAATGGATGGGATAAGTGCGAAAGGGCTGCCGCGTTAATGTTGTCGCTACGAGGTAAGGCACTTAAAGTAATTGAAGCAATACCTTTAGAAGTGCAAGATGACTACGATAAGCTAGTAAAAAGTTTAGCATTACGTTTTGGTGAAGCACATTTGAAACCACTCCATACAATGGAGTTAAAATCTCGGGTCCAGAGGGCTGATGAAACTCTACAGGATTTTGGACTTGACATGGAAAGACTTGTGAGAATAGTATATGGTGATGTGTTGTCAGATGACGTTTTTCAACAATTAACTGTTAGATTTTTTATCGAGGGTATAAGGGATCAAAATATTCAGCAGACATTACGAATGGTAAAGTTTGAACACTGTTCAGAAGCTTTGGCTAGAGCTCTGGAAATGGAGGCTGCTAAGAAGGCATCTAGACGTGTACTACATTTGAATCAAATTAAGGAAACAGACGACGAGATACTAGTTCAAAGAATTACAGAAAACTTAAGGAATAAAAACGAAAAAGCATTTCAAGGGATTATTTGCTGGGGATGTGGGTCTCGTGGACACATTCGTAGCAGATGTACAAAATTTGAAAGGCAGGGAAACATCATGAACTATGAAAAGCAGGGAAACCTAAGAAAGTTAGCACAGGGGAGCGAATGCTAACTAACTCGACGAATAGCTCCATCGTTGTCTCAGTGTCAAAGGTACAGAATGATAACCATAGTTTGATAGTAAATGGTCTGGTAGACAGTATTGCTTATCAATTGACTGTCGACACGGGAGCCAGTGCTACTATCATAAGAACTGACCTTTTGAAAGCAAGCCAAATAGAATGTAACACGGGTTCTTTCCGCCTACAAACGGCATCAGGTGAATCCCTTCCAGTTAACGGTAGAGCGGTCGTGGACATACAAATTGGAAGTAATGTATTTCGGGACAGAGTGTTAGTGGCTGATATAGTAGATGATTTTATTCTCGGATTGGATTTTATGCGTAAGTATGGATTTGTAGTTAACCTTAAAGAACAATTTTTAAAAATTGGACAGGAAGAAGTACCTCTTTCTACACCCGGCAGTGAGAACAAATCGTATAATGTTATTTTATCTAAGGACGTCATTGTGCCACCTTTAACAGATAAAGTAATTTTAGCGGAATTGCAAGGAGAAGTCGTTGGTTGCTCGGGAGGAATCGTGGAGCCTGTAAAAACCGAACTCAATAAAGAAGGTATTCTAATAGCTGGTACTCTAGTTAAGATGCAAAAGAGTGTGCCTATTCGGATCGCTAATGTGAAGAGTTATCCAATTAATCTACCAGAAGGAACTGTGGTAGGGGTATGTAAAGCAGTTTCTTGTATTAAGAATCTAGCAGTAGAAGACTCTAACGTGGTTAATGGCTTACCACCACTACATGAGAAACTGGAAAAACTGGTCCAGGGGGTCTCAGGAGAATTATCAAGTAATGACAGAAAGAAGATAAGAAAGTTGTTCACAGATTATAAGACCGTGTTTGCTCTTTCAGATGAAGACTTTGCGCAAACGAACATCGTACAACATAAGATCAACACGGGGGACGCAAGACCGATACGTCAACGAGCTAGACAGTTACCACTTGCTAGACAGCAGGAGGCGGAAAAATTGGTTCAAGATATGTTGAATCAGGGTATCATTGAAACATCTGAAGGACCTTGGGCGTCTCCCGTCGTGTTAGTCGCAAAGAAAGATGGCACAACACGATTCTGTATTGATTATCGAAAACTGAACGATATTACTAAAAAAGACAGCTATCCTTTGCCCAGAATCGACGATACCATAGACACACTCTCAGGAGCAAAATGGTTTTCTACTTTAGACTTGAAGAGTGGTTACTGGCAGGTAGGCATGCATCCGAGTGACAAAGAAAAACAGCATTTACGACAGGAAGGGGATTGTGGCAGTTTAAAGTGATGCCATTTGGACTGACCAATGCACCTGCTACCTTCGAACGTCTTATGGAGATTGTATTAAGAGGATTGACATGGAAAACTTGTTTGGTTTATTTGGATGACGTCATCATTATCGGACGAACAGTTGAAGAACATATTGACAACTTAAAGGACGTATTTGACAGGCTGAAGGATGCAAGCTTGAAGTTAAATCCTAAGAAATGTTTCTTTTTTCAGAGACAAGTTAATTATTTGGGTCATGTTGTTTCTGCTGATGGGGTGTCCACTGACCCAAATAAGGTACTCGCCATCAAGAATTGGCCAAACCCTAAAAATGTTCATGACATTCGCAGCTTTCTAGGAATTTGTACCTATTATCGGCGGTATGTCAAAAATTTTTCAGACATCGCAAGACCACTGCACCGTCTTACTGAAGTTGCACGTAAGTTTGAGTGGAGTAAGGATTGTCAAGAAGCCTTTGACGCCTTGAAAAGGTTATTGTTATCTGCACCGATCCTATCATATCCCCAGATGAAAGGAAAATTTATCTTAGATGCGGATGCAAGCAACACGGGTATTGGCAGTGTCCTGTCACAAGTGCAAGATGGGGAGGAACG
Organism: Gerris lacustris; assembly: GCA_951217055.1. Lineage (NCBI taxonomy): Eukaryota > Metazoa > Arthropoda > Insecta > Hemiptera > Gerridae > Gerris > Gerris lacustris. The sequence goes on from OX578286.1 coordinate 32,640,923, forward strand.
AGTAATAGGGTATTTCAGTAGGTGTCTGTCGAAGGCCGAGAGGAATTACTGTGTAACTAGAAAGGAGCTGTTAGCATTTGTGAAGGCAGTCCAGCACTTTCATAAGTACTTGTATGGTCGACCCTTTCTGCACCGAACAGACCACTCCGCATTACGTTGGCTCCTCAGATTTAAGGACCCAGAGGGTCAACTGGCAAGATGGATCGAATTCTTACAAGAATACCAGTTTATAACCGAATATCGTTCAGGCCGTACCCATCAAAATGCAGATGCCCTCTCGAGAAGGCCATGTCAAGTAAACTGCAAATTTTGTCTAAAAATTGAAGAAAACCAAGATAGATTACCTATTAACAGGACAAGCGTAGTTGCAGATGGCTGGGAACCGAAGGAAATCGAAGGTGATCAACGAGAAGACCCTGATGTTGGACCTATCCTTAGGTGGAAGGAGGAGGGTTGCAGACCAAATTGGATGCAAATTTCTGATAGAAGTCCGATCCTGAAGGCTTATTGGGCCCAGTGGAACTCTTTAGTACTGAGAGATGGGCTTTTAAAACGGGAATGGGAGTCAGCTGATGGTAAGGAAATACGTTTCCAGGTGGTGGTCCCAAAGAAAAGGGTGAAAGAGATTCTGCAAGAAATCCACGGAGGTGCATCAGGAGGACATCTGGGAGTAAATAGAACACTAGCCAAGGTCCGCGATCGGTTTTATTGGGTAAAATGTAGATCTGATGTAGAAGACTGGTGCAGACGGTGCCAACAGTGTGCTGCAGTTGCTGGTCCAAGCAGAAAAACAAAGGGGAAGATGATGGCGTACAACGTCGGAGCGCCATTCGAACGAATTGCTGTGGACATTGCCGGACCCTTCCCAGAGTCCAGCCGGGGAAATAAGTATGTCATGGTGGTGATGGACTATTTTAGCAAGTGGCCTGAAGTGTATCCTATTAGTAATCAGGAAGCCGTAACAGTGGCTGATGTCCTTTTGGAAGAGTGGGTGGCAAGGTTTGGAGCGCCCCGAGAACTACATTCTGACCAAGGTAGAAACTTCGAATCAGCAGTATTTAAGGGTCTCTTAGAGAGAATGGGTGTAAACAAGACGAGAACAACACCTCTACACCCACAATCAGATGGTATGGTTGAACGCTTTAATAGGACCCTGATAAGCCACCTGGCTAAGGTAATTTCAAAACATCAAAAGGATTGGGACCAGCACGTTCCTTTGTTCCTTATGGCCTATCGCGCAGCCATCCATGAGACTACTAAGGTAACACCCTACAGAATATTATTTGCACGTGAAATGACGTTACCGCGCGATCTAAAATTTGGATATCCTGAGGGAAGGAGTATTGCGAATGGGGAGTACATTCAGGCTCTGGAGGAGAAGATTGACGGTATTCATGACTACGTCAGAAAGAACATCAACTTGGCCACCGATCGTATGAAAGCCCGCTATGATCGCCACAGTATGGAACCTAGCTTCAAAGAGGGAGACAGGGTGTGGTTCTACAATCCACAAAGACGCCGAGGGTTGTGCCCAAAATTGCAGGCATCATGGGAAGGCCCGTACTTAATTGTGAAGAAAATCAACGACGTTGTGTTCAGAATTCACAAGCTACCACGAGGACGAATGAAAGTGGTTCATATAGACCGTCTGGCGCCCTACCTGGCTCAACAATAATCTGGTATTCGGGACGAATACACTTAGAGGAGGACAGTGTTACGACATGACAATGTCATGTGATATTGACAGTTTTTGATTGATATTTTTAATGTGAGAGTTAAGTTACTTTTATCTTTATTGTGTTAAGAATATACCATTATATTTAGTTGTACTTATTTGCGAACCTTTAGCTCGTAACAATATATAAAATTTTGTGTTCGTTAGATTGGGTTAATATTTTTTATTTATATATATTAAGAGTTGTTTAACAGAAAACAGAAACAAAAATGATAATAAAAATTATAGATTTTCTTACATACTCTGTCAAAGTTAAGCATTTTTGGCCTTAAATCCTTACTGTGATCCACTAAACCTTCAACTTTAATGAAGTTATATACGTCTACTAATAGTAATAAAAGTTTTATTTTAAAACTTTTGACAGTCTTAAACATTTCAGCAGCCCCCCAAAAAAATATAAAATAAGTTTTTTAATACAATAAAAAAAGTAAGACAATTAACAGTGGTATATAAAACAATTACGTTAATGGCCCCCAGGGGTCTATGGGACCTCAACTCTAATGAATACTGACAGAAAACTAAAGCTAATAACATAGGTATTGTTATCAGTATTTACACAGAAAGGTTCAAAGGTAAATTAGAAGGGAGTCTTGGTTTAGAGAAACACAAATAAAATAAAAAAAAACTTAATTATAGTTTGTATGGGGTCTGTGGGACCCCAAAAAGACGTTTTAGGGTTAAAAAACATTTCTTTCAAAAAACATTTTGTTGGAAAAACTTATTTCTTCAAGGTGTATAAAACAAGAATGCAGTATTCTCTCCATTCTCAGTTTCTGTTAATGGTATTTGTAACTCCATTTGACCCAAAATTGGACATACACAATTTTTAATAAGGTGGTAAATTATAAATAAAGAGTTACCTGGCGATATGGTTTTGATCCTTGTGACCACACAGCCTTTCACTATTGTCAATCTGTAAGAAGTCGTAGAGACAGTTGACTTGAGGTTCAAGATCCAGGTCAGTTAGTCTGTAGACAATACGACTTCTTTCAGGTCCCTGAATCCGTACCTCGTAGTCTAAGTCAGGCGGGTACCTGAGAGGGTAGAGAGGCGAAGTCATCTCACCCGTACTAGCGTACTCCGTTCTGTTCACGTTCAAATCAACACCTGTATTGTCTGCGACAACCAAACGCCCTTTCTTAAACATCAATACAATTTCATTTCTGGATCTTTTTTTTCTTTTTAAATCTCTGGTCAGTCATTAAGTTTTAAAGCTTGATTAATGATTTTATGCAATTGATCTATCTAATAAAAAGAGTTTGATTAGATAATGTTACTGTTCTGTTAAAACAAAAATTACAACTTTTTTTTGGAAAGCCAGTTTTTTTCTAATAGTCCAGGAGATAGCGTGCAAAAAAGTGTCTGACTAACATCAAGCTAGAATTTTGTATACAAGTCAATCTTTTAGAGCCTTTTAAGAATATGTGGTCGGCTACGTTCGTCTGCGGGACATAGCTCTGCAATAGGCGTTTGAAAAAAAACAAACCGGTGGAGAGCGGCCATGTCTCACCAATTATTGTGGACAATGTGATTTTCATGATCCTGAGTACAGAATTAGTTAGTAGACCGAAAATCAAGTTGATGTTAGTTTATCCCTTGACAGGTGACCACGTTGATTTTTAATAGTATTTGAATAACTAACCTATCAAGTGTGAAAATAACATCAACTTGATTTTCGGTCTACTAACTAATTATGTACTCAGGATCATGAAAATCACATTGTCCACCATAATTGGTGAGACATGGCCGCTCTCCACCGGTTTGTTTTGTTCGAACGCCTATTGCCTAAGCTATGTCCCGCAAACGAACGTAGCCGACCACATATTCTTAAAAGTCGCTAAAAGATTAACTTGTATACAAAATTCTAGCTTGATGTTAGTCAGAAACTTTTTTTGCACGCTATCTCCTGGACTATAATTCAGTTATCAGTTATAAGACAGTCAAAACTGGAACCCCAATTTATTGTAATTTTGTTAAAATTTAGGAGCCAGATTGCCCGTGTTGCTTTAGACAGTTGTCACATCAGCTTGCCCATCAATTCAATCTGACAACACGAGATTATGGGTTCAATCTGGTGCCAAGATGTTCCAATTTATATCTATATGAACCGAGAGTGGAACAAGGTTTAGGAAACTTACAGAGGAATCCCTGGGAACTTGCAGAGAGGATCCCAGGGAACTTACTGAGGAATCCTAGGGAACCTACACAGGATCCCAGGCAGAGCATCTAAGGATCACTAATGATCACATCACACTTTCTTCGGCATTTCGTTGTACAGAGATATGATGTGTGATGTGACTGGAAACTCTCTACCTAGGAGCTAGTAAAAAGGGCCTCAATAAGACCTTCTTGCTAGGTTTAAACAAGAAGTTCGTCCCACCCGTCTAACATAAAACTACAATCGGTAATACTACATCATTTCTACAATATCATTTCTCCAATGATATGAAGCCCACTGGCTTCATATCACTGGTTACGATGCCAATATCCAGACTAAAAGACAGCTCTAATTTCAATATTTGGCACAACATATTGCTATGAATCTTTGTACTATTAAAGTTCCACATTAAAGTACATGAAGCCAAAATATAGTTCTCAGTTGACCAATCATCCAACAGAATTGCTGTGGGCATATTTAACAAATTTTACGAAACATTTCCAAGATTTGACAAAAGTTCTTCTCTCAAATTTTATTTAATTTTAATTATTAAATTGTTTAAATAATTATTTGTATTGTCTCTCTCTTAATTGTATTTTCTTATATGTGTACTTGGCACTTTTTTAGATTGTTACTCCCCTTTAAAAAAAAACAGAGGGGAGTAACAATCTAAAGAAGGTGAACGGACTGTTCTTCTTTAGACTGTTACTCCTCTTATCAAAACAAAAGTGTGATATTCCTTTGTCCCAAACTACATTGGACTAAACATCCCTCTTTCTTAGTAGTTATTTGATCAGAGTAATTTTCATTCTAAAACAACTTAGGGGAGTAACAATCCAAAGAAGTACCGGGTACTTTACATAGCACTTTAATTTGTGTATTTAATACTATGTAATTATGGTGCTATTAAAAGTAGATTCTTTAATGTATCTTTATAATAAATGAAAAACCGGAATTATCTCATTGACCTCATGCGTTCACCTCTGGTATACGAGATAGTGAACACTAGTCTCATCAGTCTAGTGAAAAATTAACGTTATTTTAGACCTGTTTCATTAAAGGAGTAACTTACATTTTAATTAGATAATTTATGCGTGTTTTTTTTTTGTTTGTTTTTTAAATAAACCTCCACTATTCTGGCATTTTTGTTAATCCGGCAGTCTTCTGATCCAATATCTGCCAGATTATGAGTTTTTTTTTTCATATAAACCTCCACTATTCCGGCATTTTTGTTAATATGGCAGTCATCTGGTCTGATATCTGCTGGATTACTAATAAAGGACTACTGTAATTATTTTATCATGTTATTGAATCAACTTAAAGTTTTACCTTGGTCGTTAATTTGACAGATGTAACCTCCAACCATATCACAATGCTGAGGTCGCCAGTAAAGACCACTTGAGCCAGGTCGGGAAACCACCTCTAACCACCTCTAACCACCTCTAACCACCTCTATATGAACCGAGAGTGGAACAAGGTTAAGGAAACTTACAGAGGAATCCCTGGGAACTTGCAGAGAGGATCCCAGGGAACTTACTGAGGAATCCTAGGGAACCTACACAGGATCCCAGGCAGAGCATCTAAGGATCACTAATGATCACATCACACTTTCTTCGGCATTTCGTTGTACAGAGATATGATGTGTGATGTGACTGGAAACTCTCTACCTAGGAGCTAGTAAAAAGGGCCTCAATAAGACCTTCTTGCTAGGTTTAAACAAGAAGTTCGTCCCACCCGTCTAACATAAAACTACAACCGGTAATACTACATCATTTCTACAATATCATTTCTCCAATGATATGAAGCTTACTGGCTTCATATCACTGGTTACGATGCCAATATCCAGACTAAAAGACAGCTCTAATTTCAATTTTTGGCACAACATATTGCTATGAATCTTTGTACCATTAAAGTTCCACATTAAAGTACATGAAGCCAAAATATAGTTCTCAGTTGACCAATCATCCAACAGAATTGCTGTGGGCATATTTAACAAATTTTACGAAACATTTCCAAGATTTGATCAAAGTTCTTCTCTCAAATTTTATTTAATTTTAATTATTAAATTGTTTAAATAATTATTTGTATTGTCTCTCTCTTAATTGTATTTTCTTATATGTGTACTTGGCACTTCTTTAGATTGTTACTCCCCTTTTTAAAAAAACAGAGGGGAGTAACAATCTAAAGAAGGTGAACGGACTGTTCTTCTTTAGACTGTTACTCCTCTTATCAAAACAAAAGTGGAACATTCCTTTGTCCCAAACTACATTGGACTAAACATACCTTTTTCTTAGTAGTTATTTGATCAGAGTAATTTTCATTCTAAAACAACTTAGGGGAGTAACAATCTAAAGAAGTACCGGGTACTTTACATAGCAATTTAATTTGTGTATTTAACCCTCGGGAACACGCGGTCTTGTGAATCCTAAATTTGAAATATAACTATGAAATTAAGATAGATGTGGGTGCGATTGGAAGATGGGGATTTTTGTAGCTACATTTCTTGCTTTTAACAAGAGAATCAGTCACTGTTTGACATCGTACGTGATTATACTTCAATTCTGTGCCCATATTGTCCTGCGCCACTTTCACTTAAATTTTAGTATTATGCTTATTTTAGTGAAATTTATACATATAATACAAAATAAATTAATATGGTTCCTGAATTTAAAAATAAAATAATAAAAATATACAAAAAATAAATAAAAATAGACTGCCAATTGGTGTGGCACATAGCTTCCTCGCATCCTATCCACGTACTACATTGGTTATATGCTTTTTTTACAAGCCATTATTGTCTAATTTGTTTAATTGTTTCCCCGTTTTTTAATCTGTCAAAATTGTTTTAATTTTTTACATGAATAAAGTATCAATTTAGCAAAAGTTAAAGAGCACAGATGGCTCAAATTAATCTTGGGATATTTACGGGTTACTTTCGATAAACTGTAAAAGTTTCATACAAATCAGATAAGTACTTTTGAAGCTATAGGTGTAAATAGATGTATGTTTGTGCGCATGTGAAAGAGGAAAAAAATAAGCGCAGAAGGTTGAAACTTATATGGGACCAACAATGGGCTAATTATAACCTACCATCTAAATTTCATTAAAATCGGACGTGTAGTTTTTAAGATATGTTGGTTCGCAAAAATCGAACGACAGACCGACAGACAGACACGGAACCAAAAATGTTCCCTGATGTCTGAAACAGATTTTTGTCTAGGAATTTTTGAAATCGGAGACCTAAAATGTTTTCGTTCTTCGAAACAATCACATAGCTTCCGTTACCTTCGGTAAACTCGGAAGCAAAATTGAAAATTATAACTGAGACTGAGTAATTTTGTGCTTAAAAACTATGAAACTAAACAACGGTATTTTATAAATTAAAAAAAATAATAAAACAATAAAACCAGTTTAGATATGTTTTATAATATTTTGCTAAAATGATTTCAAGTTTATATTTATTTTACTTATTGTGTGGGCATATAAAACAGATTAAGTCCTATCAGGGGTCCGCACCTCCTCGTGTCTGTATTAGACCGCACGCACCCGAGGGTTAATATTATGTAATTATGGTGTGGCTCTTTATAATACATGAAAAACTGGAATCATCTCAATGACCTCATGCGTGCACCTCTGGTATACGAGATAGTGAACACTAGTCTCATCAGTCTAGTGAACGATTAACGTTATTTTAGACCTGTTTCATTAACCCTAGAAAGCTAACCTGGAGTCAAAATGACTCCCATTTTTTTTTCAACTACGAATGCACGGTGTCTGTAAAACACAGAACTCCCACATCTCAGCTATGCTATCTCCCTCCCTTGAATGACCCTTCTACACTTCTATCAGTTTTTCTGCAGTCATGGAGTCATTTTGACTCCTGTTTAGTCTAACACGTAAATATTTGGTAGGTCATTTTGACGCAGAATAGTATTTTTTAGAATAGTATGTCGTGTTATTGTTTATTTTGGCATTTTAAATCTTATAAATTAAATATTATGTAACTTTTAATTCAATAATTATTTCAAATTAAAGGTAATATAATTGTAATTTATTCATTTATAAGTATAAATTGTTATATTTTTTTTTTGTCGTTATATGTCTAAATTATATAAAGTTAATAGAATATGAATATAGTCAAATAATGGAGAAAAAATACAATGATCTAAACGACATTTATCACTTGATGAAGGAAATGACCGATTCAGATACCGATTATGAAAAAGAGCATATTCGACAATAATGGTGACGGTTGTGATTTGGACCCTGATTTGAAAATAGAAAATGCTTTTTTTGATCCCATCAGCGATGATGAGGAAAATTATAAATTAATTGAAACAATTTATGAAATAGAAAAACCAAAGGAAAGGAAAGAAAAAAGTTACATAAGAAATAGTAAATAAAACCACTCTGGTTGATAACAATACTGGATATGTAATAGTAGTCCAGATTGAAAAACTGGAATTAAAAGAAAAAAATTGTTTTCTATGGGAAACAAAGCACCTAAGTGTCCCTTCAACTAGCACTAAAACGTGTTAAAAAAATATTGTACATATTAGGCCTTTATATTTTAATAAAACTGGGTATAATAGATTTGGGAGTCAATATGACTCAAGGTTAGTCTTAAGAGGTTAAAAAATATGGTTAGCGTTCTAGGGTTAAAGGAGTAACTTACATTTTAATTACATAATTTAAGCGTGTTTTTTTTTTGTTTGTTTTTTAAATAAACCTCCACTATTCAGGCATTTTTGTTAATCTGGCATTCCTCTGATCAATATCTGCCGGATTATGAGTTTTTTTTTCATATAAACCTCCACTATTCCGGCATTTTTGTTAATATGGCAGTCATCTGGTCTGATATCTGCTGGATTACTAATAAAGGACTACTGTAATTATTTTATCATGTTATTGAATCAACTTAAAGTTTTACCTTGGTCGTTAATTTGACAGATGTAACCTCCAACCATATCACAATGCTGAGGTCGCCAGTAAAGACCACTTGAGCCAGGTCGGGAAACCCACTGGATACTAAGGCACGTTTCGTCTCCCGCTCCCTGGCCTTTATCTCCTTCCGGCCAACCTAAAACAAAAAAAATTAAATAATAATAATAACAAAAAAAAAAAAAAAAAAAAAAAAAAAAAAAAAAAATTGAGACAACATTTTTTCTATCGCAAATGTTTGAAAGATCGATTTAACAATATAAATAGTCAATTAATAATTAAAACACTTCAGACCAACTCTGGTTCTAGGATAATAAATACTCGATTTAAAGAGCATTAGTGTGAGGTTTCAGCACCTCAATTAGAAATTAAATTGGTCACCAATAGTGGATACCATAAGAGCTGAGTCAAAAATTTAGCTTTATTTAAGGTAGAACCGATGGAGGTACGACAAAAAGTAATAGAACCAAAATTATACTCGAAGATCTTTTAAAATCAGTTACCTCTGGTGCAATCTACTTTTCAATACGACTTACCGTTTAGCCGGAATTAGCCTCCAAAAAAACTTTAAAATTCCATCTTTAATTATTTAAAGGGGTCATCTTTATTTTTTTTTTTTTTTTTGAACTTTTCAAATTTTTCCAGTAGGTTTGGGTCAATTTCCGACCAAACAAAAATAAATCGCGAGTATCTAAGTGATCTAGAAGTACCTAAACGTTTTGATTAGCTAGTCAGTGGGTTTCGTCACAATGTATACCTACTTAGTCAACCTAATTGTTTTAGGTTATTTTTCTTATACTTCTTTTATTTTACTAAAGTGTTAATAACTTTGGTTCTATTCAATATTTTTAGATGAAAAAAAGCCTAAACATTGCGCAACATGTTTGCGCTCAACCCTGAAAAAAATTAATAGATTTCGTTTAACCAGTTTTGCGCCTATAAAGTCTGACTGGGGCGGCAGACACACATACAAGAAAAAATTTAAGGTCGGATCCGGTTTTTGGAATGTATAAAATGAAAAAGTATCCAAAAAAATGTTCAATTCTGACCAATGTACAGACAAAACTTTAATTTTATATACATATATAGATATAGATGTAATACTAACTTTCTAAAAGGATGGTTGTAAAATGAAGAAAAAGTGTGTATTAAGGCCGATTTACACGTATTAAGTTGTTAAGTGATTAAACTAAATTTTAAGTGACTAAATTTTTAGAAAGCGTTTACACGTATTCACATTTAATATTTAGTTAAGCTGTTTAGTTGACTCATAATAGACGCCGAATAACGTGTTCAAGTCATAAATACTGTCTTAAAAATTATTTTAAATGAGATTTTGGACGAAATTAAGTGTGTATTTGTAAATAATATATAATTTTTGTCGAATAAAACACTTTTTTAAATAATATATAAACAAAGATCTGCAAATCTATAAGCGAGGTTCCGCCAAACTTGTGCATTTAACTAAATTGCGCATGTCCAGTGATTAGCCACGCCCACCTACTAAACAGAAAAAATGCTATACGTCGCGTCAGAGAGGTTACGTAAAAGTGACAAAGGTTGCTGTGATTTCATGCGCCCTCCACGATTTTTCATCAGGTTATCTTTTCTGGCTCATAACAAACCATTGTTTACTAGAGTTCTGTGAGCATTTTATAGTTTTTTCCTCTTTTCATTCTATTAAAAGCTTTTTTAACCGTTTTTAACCTTATCATATATTAGTAACATCATTAATAAGCCAACAAATGTATACATTATAGGTGATAAAACAAATAATTCTCACAAATAACTCAAATAAGATGTAAAATAACTTACTCACAGATGTGCTCTTTTTACTCTGTTAAAAGCTTTTTTAACTGTTTTTGACCTTATCATGTATCAGTAACATCATTAATAAGCCAATAAATGTATACATTATAGATGATAAAACAAATAATTGATTAAAAAATAATAATAAAATAAAATAGCACTGATAAACCATAGAAGTATATTGTTTGTTATGAGCCAGTGCAGCTTAGCCAACGTAACAACACACACTTTTTTTAGGTAAGTGACGTCACACTTCCCCGGCGTATTCTACTTGTTTAGTTGCACGCTAAATTTTAACTTGCAACTTATTACTAAATTCATTGTTTACATGCATTAAGTCACTTAAAATGTAGTTAATCACTTAACAACTTAATACGTGTAAATCGGCCTTTAATATTTAATATGTAAATATGGATGACTAATAACAAAAAGAGAAATCAAATATATAAACAAGAGGGAAGAGGACGGGAAGGTTTCATTCAGGTTAGCTTTGACGCAAGAAAGTTGATTTGGAATCAACTTTTCTCGCGTTATGTAATGACAGCCTATAGATTATTCATAAGCGCGTATAAAACGTAGTCTATGAACTCACCTTTATTCAGTTTTCAGTATGTAAACCTATTTGAGAATATTACCTTACTCAAATTGGTTCCTTTTTTATATCCTTACATATAAATTTAACAGCTGTATTCCAATTCAGTTTGTAATCTTCTAATTTAATTTTTTTTTTCTTATCCTTTAAACTTTTGATATTTGCCTAATTTCAATTCAACCCCTCTACTATACAATATGGGCTAAACATCAATTATTTAAACTAAGTTACGTTCAATGTCTGAAATCGGAGGAGAAAAGAGGCAAAAAGATTTAACCCTCATAAACTGTGTAAACTCATAAAGTTGGTTGAAAACCTCTTCTACTTGAGATTGAAAAAGCAACAGGCGTGAGAGTAAGGGTAGGGTGAGCAAAAAGGGTCTAGTACCCTCGAGTAGGGAGCAAAAAGGGATAACGTTATCAAAATCAAATAAACATACATCAAAAGGATTCATGGCATTTCAAAATCAACACTTTTATTATTCTAATCAAGTTCTGTACTAAGCAAAATAAAATACAACAAAAGATGCCTTCACTATCGAGCTCAGAGGTACTATAGTAGTAGAAGTAGTAAGGTTCTAGCTCAGAGTAATTAGGAAGGGGTAGAGAGAACCATACGATTTAAATAGTGGTTAATTATTCTCTCCCCCGATACTAAACCTCTCTAGCGAGCTTAGTTCGAACTAAAGTGACAGTTTTTATAAAATATAAATATTATACATTATACCGTCGAAGCGAGTATGATGTGATTATTAGTGAGCCATATAAATCAGAGTATTACGAAGAGGGATCGAACCCACGACCTCGTACCGCACTATTGATTCAGTGATGGCGATGGCCGAACAGACGTGGTAATTTAATCCACATGGCCACTCTTCAGAGGTCCAGTATAGGACTGCTTTAAGGTGGGTTCATAGCTAGCGGATACGTATTTGCAGAGACCCGAAGGGATTCATCTATGGCAACTCTTTTGAGGCGCCGCAGAAAGTTGGTTCCAAACCATCTTTTTTGCGATGCCGCTTTAAAACCTGTAACCTGTATGGAACCTTCACTTCGTCCTCTTCTTATTTTAATTCTGTTTTTATGTTAAAATTGTTTTATTATAATATATTTGTATCTGTTCATTTGTTCCTGCATTATTTTTTATTATAATCTGTGTTTAATCTACGTTTTTTATCAGTGTTTTATCTTTTATGACAGTGTTTTATCTGTGTATTATGTCCATGTTTTTTATATCGGTGCTTATTATATCTGTTCCTACATTATTTTTATTATATACCTATTTCTTATTTATATAATAATAAAAGTCCTTATGTCCTAATCTATAATCTTATTATATAAGTTTTTTTAAGCAAGAGAACTAAATTCAAGTTGAAAAAACGATGTTATAATTGGCTTTGTTTATAACCTGACCGACCGAAACTCGAGGGGAGGGAAACAAACGACTCCGACCTCCGTATCGGCGGTTCTCCGAATATATATTGGTATCTATATAGTCCTCCGCAAATACTTATCCGCTAACTGTGAAACCACCTTTACCGTTTTTAGCGATCTTTAACACATCATAGCGGTGTCGGTGTTGGTCAAACGCTTGGGCGGATAACGTTGTCCAACAAACACGTCCTAGGCATAGGCAAAATGAACATGTGCACCAAATTTCAACTAAATCGGTCAACTTTTACTCAGTTATCGTAATCGGTCATCGGTCGATTTTGTGACGGTGGTTTTTTTCGGATTCGCTCCCGGGCTCCAGACGCTGTAACGTGCCATAAGGAACTTTGTTCCAAAACCTATTGGAGATAGTAACTTAGGGTTTTACCTGTGAAAGTGATTGGAGTTTTATCCGGTTGCCAGGCCCAGCCTAACACAGGATCTAGTTTAGCACCGAGCCAGTAGAGGCCGTTAGTGCTGTAATCTCGCGACTCTCTTAGTTTTGTAGTCAGGAACCTGTCCAGATTACCATTCTCAACCACCGCTAGTCTCCCCTAAACAACAAACAAATATATATACAACTTTAATATTTATACATATAAAAATAAAAAACTAATCATATTCGTATTGTATTACCCTTTAATCTAATTTATTCTTCAGTCTTCCATAGGTCTATAGGGTATTAATCAATTTTATTGCTACTCCATGTCTGGCTATATTTCACCTCCTTTGAGGCATCCTCAGGCCTAAAAGAAGATTTTAAATTTATTTATCTACAACATCATTCACATTAACAAATATTTACATAAACACTTTGTATTATTACTTCCATTTTTAATATATTTACTCTAACTTTAGTTTTACATGATTATATACAATCATCTTTTAATTTATACAAATCTTTTTCCATTTCTTTGTGTTTACTTGCAATATTCTTGATGTCGATGTTGAGATTGAAGATCAATCTTCTCTCTTGAAATTTTATTTCATCTAGATGTTTCCATAAATCTTCTTTCGTTTTTTTCTTGTTTGGGTGTATTTGACCTTCCCAAAAATTTGTCATATTCGTATTGTATTACCCTTTAATCTAATTTATTCTTCAATCTTCCATAGGTTTATAGGGTATTAATAAATTTTATTGCTACTCCATGTCTGGCTATATTTCACCTCCTTGTAAGAAAGAAAAAGACGAAAGAAGATTTATGGAAACATCTAGATGAAATTAAATTTCAAGAGAGAAGATTGATCTTCAATCTCAACATTGACATCAAGAATATTGCAAGTAAACACAAAGAAATGGAAAAAGATTTGTATAAATTAAAAGATGATTGTATATAATCATGTAAAACTAAAGTTAGAGTAAATATATTAAAAATGGAAGTAATAATACAAAGTGTTTATGTAAATATTTGTTAATGTGAATGATGATGTAGATAAATAAATTTAAAATCTTCTTTTAGGCCTGAGGATGCCTCAAAGGAGGTGAAATATAGCCAGACATGGAGTAGCAATAAAATTTATTAATACCCTATAGACCTATGGAAGACTGAAGAATAAAAAACTAATATTCCAGGAGATAGCGTGCATAAAAGTGTCTAACATCAAGCTAGAATTTTGTGTATAAGTAAATTTTTTGGTGCCTTTTAAGAATGTGTGGTCAGCTAAGTTCGTATATGGGACATAGCTTGGCAAGACTATTGGATTGATTATTGATTATAAGCTAGATGGTAGACCAATAAGCAAATTGATGCTTGTTTGTCACTTAATAGGTGACCTCGTTGATTTGGAGTAATATTTGACTAACTAACCTATTAAGTGATAAACTACCATCAACTTGATTATTGGTCTAACAACTAATTTTATACTCAGGATCATAAAAAGCACATTGTCCACCAAAAAGGGCGGGACATGACCGCTTTACACCGGTTTGTTTTTTTCAAATACCTATTGGAAAGCTATGTCCCGCAGACGAACTTAGCTGACCACATATTCTTAAAAGGCACCAAAAGATTTACTTATACACAAAATTCTAGCTTAAATGTTAGTCAGACACTTTTTTGCATGCTATCTCCTGGACTATAAAATAAAGAGTATGTGTACGCCAATGGTTGAAATTGGGGAATTTCTATATAGACAGGATGACAAAGTAAATTTAACTCCAGACATGAAAAAGTAGATATTTCTTGTAGAGCTGGAACTACAATACCGTACGACCCCGCAACGTTGGTATAGCTCGAAGTCAGAAGTGGCCGAACATTTTTAGATTTACTGACAAAAAATCATATTTTATTTTGTTCATATTTTCCATACGGACCCTTTCATAACTTACAAAGTGGAGCAGTTAAAGTACATACACATGTTATGCATATTTTTATTCCCTTCCTGAAGATATACAATTTTATGGAAACAGAATTATTTATTTGAGTAAAAAAGTAACAGATTCAAATGTTCATATTTGATATAATATTTTGAAATAATTTATCTTTTAGTTTACTTCATATGTGAGTAATACAATTTTTAAACAATAAACAATAGATAAATTATCGAGACTTTTATGGTCAATTTATACATAAATTATGGTTATAAATTTAAAGTATATAGATAAGGAATTTTATTGTTTTATTTTCGTAAAAAATCTTTAAAAAAAAATAAAAATGAAAATATGTTATTGCTGGTTGATTTACTGGTACGTTTTGTTGATATATTTAACAAAAAATCTCTTTCTGAATCAAGTCAGAGATAGTAAAAAAGAAAAAGAGCTAGAGAAAGAATCTGGGCTTGAAAAAAAAAAAATACATAATTTTGTTCTTTAGAAAGATTACATAAATTTCGTAACCTTCGGTTAGCTCGGAAACAATACTAATATTTAATTAGTATTTAGTTGTGCGTTCTTTATTGTATTTAATTCCTTATATAAGTATATACAGGGTGGTCCAAAAGTCTCCCCCCCCCCTCTTAACTTTTGAACGGTTTGAGATAAATTAATGAAACTTGGGGGATCTCTACCATGCAAAGGGAAGTTTGTTTTCATGCAATCATTCGCTAGGGGCAACCACCCACTTTGCCCCCAGGCCACCCAACTTCAAAATTTCAAATTGGAGTGTATATTTTTGATAGCATATTTGGATTCTACAGTGAAAAATAATAAACTTTTACATGAAACTATTTTTTCTATCTCCAATATTTTGCCCCCTACAGGGGGGCAAAGATAGCAAAATAACCCTTCCGAAATAGTAAAAAAATAACACTTAGATCATTATAAAATTTAAACGGTTTGAAATGAAGTCATGGAACTTGGGGGATCTGCACCATGTAAAGGGAAGTGTTTAATCATCCACTCGCGTACTAGGGGCAACCTCCATTTTGCCCCCAGGCGCTGAAATCTACCCTTTTTATACCTTTGCCCCCCCGTAGGGAGCAAAATATTGGAGATAGAAAAAAACGTTTTGAAGTAAAATATTTTTATTTTTTACCGTAGAATCTAAATCTGCTATCAAAAATATACATTCTAGGACAAAATTTTGAAGTTAGGTGGTCTGGGGGCAAAATGGGAGGTTGCCCCTACAGCGCGGTTGCATGAAAACAAACTTCCCTTTACATGTTGCGGATCCCCTAAGTTTCATTAATTTATCTCTAACCGTTTAGATTTTACAACGTATTATCGGTAGGGTAATTTTGCTATCTTTGCCCACCTATAGTGGGCAGAATATTGGGAATAGAAAAAAAAGTTTCAAGTAAAAGTTTATTATTTTTCACTGTAGAATCCAAATATGCTATCAAAAATATAGACTCCAATTTAAAAATTTTGAAGTTGGGTGGCCTGGGGGCAAAGTGGGTGGTTGCCCCTAGTGGGTGATTGCATGAAAACAAACTTCCCTTTGCATGGTAGAGATCCCCCAAGTTTCATTAATTTATGTCAAACCGTTCAAAAGTTAAGAGGGGGGGGGGGGGGGGAGACTTTTGGACCACCCTGTATATTGGCCAACGACACAATATTAATATTATTTTTACTTAACAAAGAAAGAAAAATATCAATACAGCATTACTTCAAATTTAAATTGCATTTTTTATTTAAATTTCTAATGTACAAAATTAGGTTAAAATTTAACAAAATGTTTCTAATGTAAGTATTATGTTTATAATACAGGTTAAATGTGAAGCATACATATAATTTTTCCCCCAATTTTTAAGTTTAAAACATAAGTGTGACTTAAATTCTAGATTCTAGAGCGACTTGTATTAAAAGTTATACGATAACATTTTAAATTCATATTTTACGATTTTGGTAGTATTCATACTACGGAAAGATTAAATTTTAATTTAAATCAAATTATAATTATTAACAACTACGGGAAACAGACAGAGAAAAATACACTCCAGCGCTGGGATTTGAACCTTAAATTCGGGACAAGGTATCATTAACGTCAGAGAAATTCATTCTCCTGCGTAGCTTAGTTGGTAGAGCGCTATACTGGAAATATAGAGGCCTGTGGTTCAAATCCCAGCGCTGGAGTGTATTTTTCTCTGTCTGTTTCCCGTAGTTGTTAATAATTATAATTTGATAACATTTTATTTATTTGAATCTGTGATTATTTTTATAGTTCGGGTTAACGGCTTAAATATCGTTTGATTCGTATTTAAATTAACTACATTTAGGAATTTTTTAATCAAAATCGTAGAAATCGTTTTCGAGAAATAATTTTTTTTCACGTTTGTTTAGAGTTGTTGGAGGACAGTGCCCCCAATTTTAAAAGAAAAAAATGTTTAAAGGAAATTTAGAGCTAAAATTCATTTCTCAATTTCGTCTCAGAGTATGATTTTTCTGAAGATGTATGCTAAATTTCGTCAAAATTGGTCCAGTAGTTGTTGCTTCACGCGTCTGCACAGACGACAGATAGACAATTTGTGGACTTAGAGGACCTCAAAAAGTATAAATCCATCAAAATCACAAAATCGAATTTTCGCTTCATCACAATACTTTCTTTTTATATGAGAAAGTAAAAAACAAAAACACTACAAATATATTAATCAAATTTACAGTAGTTTATGTTAAAATTTATTTTGGCAGCGTGGGAAAATGAAAGAAAGAGAAAATGGTCAATAGGAGCTCGAGATTTTGACATATAAAAGGTCAAATGTCAAAATCCCGAACTCTTATTGGTTCAACTCCTATTTTTTCGATTTTCTCATACTGACAGAATCAATTTTCATCGCAATACTACTATAAATAACATAATCTAAAAGTATAACGTGACTCTGTAACCAACCTTTTCCCAGATAAATGTCATTTCTATTCCCAACTCAATTTTACAAAATAAATAACGTAACTTATAACTATTTCAAGACCTTGTTATTTTTACAAGGTAAAAACTAAACTCGAAGAAAAACGAAACAGTAGACGTAAATAAGTAATCTACTAAAAGATTCATCTAATATGAAAACTTAGTACCTACGACGTAGAGAAAAAGAAATCACTAAATATTACTTTATTTCAATTCCTCGCTCCCACATAACTATAGGAATAATGATAAAACTTCATGCTTATTATAAATTAACAAAAGGATTTCACAAGTAAACAAAATACTCAGCAAATTAGTGTGGCACATAGCTTCATCGTGTCCTTTTTCGTATACTTTAATGATTTTTATGCTTTTAAAGCCAATTACTGTCAAATTTATCTAATTCATCCCCTCCCCCGAATTAATATGGGGCCCAATTGAAATTAATTTGGGGCTATCTGTGGGCTACTTTTAACAAACTATTCAAATTTCATAAAAATCGGATGAGTACTTTTGAAGTTACAGGAGTATATAAATGTATGTATGTATGTTTGTGCGCATGCGGATGAGAAACAAGTTGAAACTTATATGGGACCAACCATGGCCTAATTATGTCCTAACATCCAAATTTCATTAAAATTGGACGTGTAGTTTCGAAAAACTCAATAACTGATTTTGATATACTTGCAAGTTTTTTTTTCTGTATCTACAATAAAGGTCATTGTCTATCTCAATAGGAGAGTGTTATTGTATAGAGATAGGCATTTTAATTATTGTACAGTATTAAAACAACTCTTTCCTCAGATTGGGCACATTCCCTTTTGCCCTTTTGTGTGTTCGGAACTCCTCACATCAGCAGGGATGGGTCTGAGGTCTGACATTTCGTCATCGGAAGCTTAGGTTTTCCTTCGACCACTTACCTGCTGTTCCTTTCATCTGACCTTAGGCTTCCTTCTTTTGCCTACTCTTATTCCAGAGGGTTTAATGCCTTTACTATTGTAGACTAAGTATAGTCTATACACCCCTGAATCTTCACGAAATTGTAAATCAGAGAGATACTCTTCCCCTTTAGGAACTCAATTGTTCCGGGGTCAACGCGTGCAACGACCCTTTGACTGTTAGTTTGCTTCACCCGGCTCAGGATGCGCCAATCTAGTGCTTAATTTTTCGTTGAAGCACCTGAGATTGCAAAGGATCTCTATATCTACATCCTTAGGATTGTCATTCTCTAGTACAGGCAGCGACATTGTCACCTTCACCAGGTCTGGTAGGGAATCTACCTCTTCTATGACAATCCCTTCCCAGGGACATAGATCGCAAGTTTTTCCTCACCCGCATGTGTTCGAACACTCCTCTCTCGCCCATAGAAACCTATAACTTGTGACCGCATGCCGCAGAGCTTTTAGACACACACTAGGTAAGATAGTGCGTTATCGAATTCCCACATCTCTTTTTGTGAAGTTCGTGGTCGGCATTTTATCTTCCTAAGGCAGGAATACTCTCTTTTTGAGACATGGAGTTTGCTGCAGTTACTATTAGCCACGTGGCCTTTTACTGAGTTATATCCGTGCTCCTAACCCTCTTTTGCTCGCGAGAGGGTTCCGTCGCACTACCAGAGCCGAATGGCTGGAGAGTAACCTCAGGTCACCCTTTCATTTGTTCTTCCTCAATCCTTCCTCTACCACCTAGGTCTACCCAGATGTCACCCTACACAGATGTTACCCTCTCTTTTTGAAAACTTTTTTACTAGCAACTTTACCATCAGCTGCTGGCGTTCGGTTACGTGCGCCAGCCATTACCCCCCCCCCCCCCCCCCCACGAATGATTTCGATCCTGACCAGTAAAACAAGAGACCAGAATTCGCAGACCAGTCAATAGTGTTCCTCACGTTTAGCACTCCGCTTTTTATAGCAATTCCCTCTTATAGAGGAATACCATAATAACCATAAATTATGGGAAAAGTAATTTTATATATTATTTATGTAGTCGATAGATTTTGCAGTGATCTCAGAACCAAACACCATATAAGTGATTTTCCAAGCAAGAAAAAAATGAGAACACTCCCCTGACTACTTGGGGAGAAAAATGTTTTCCGACAGTATATTTTTCACCAGTGGAAAACCTTGTGTATAATAAATAAGACAGGCTGACACCTGTTAACCAACGAGCCGCTTTCCACGGCTTCTAACAATTTTTTCTCCTTTTTCCATAATTTATTTCTACTCGCGTCTCTCACGGTTTTTTTCC
Organism: Gerris lacustris; assembly: GCA_951217055.1. NCBI lineage: Eukaryota > Metazoa > Arthropoda > Insecta > Hemiptera > Gerridae > Gerris > Gerris lacustris. Next base: position 32,661,114 of record OX578286.1, read on the forward strand.
ACTTTTTTTTTTAAAAAAAGCACTCACGCGCCAAGAGCACATAGAAAATAATAAATTTTAACCAATGGTGTATATAAAAAAATAATTTTCATGTTAGTGTTATAAATTAATAATAAAAAGGGGAAAAAACATGTTTCGACAAGATTTTTTTTGTCAAAATGGTTTTGGAAAACAAATTGCCAGCAATGATACCGTGTTTGCACACTGCAATAAGCTACACAATTTGTGTGAGTGAGAGACACCAAGGGATGCAGCGTGCAAGCGTGGTATATAGGAACTGTTCCAACAACAGACATTACGTCATGTAGATGTGGCTCGGCATTCCACCATGTCCTTCATCATTTCGTCGCGTCCGACTCAACCGATGCCAACCCTGTTATTAGGAGCTATAATTAATTTAGCAAGTGACGTGGGATTTTGAAAGATTTGTACGTTTGTGTGTTTGTCTGAGATAACTGGCTCAATAATTTATCGATTTGAACGAATTTGGCACACAGGGGAGGATCTCAGCATTTGTGACAATTCTACAGTATTTTCAATTCCACACTCAATATTTTCAAGATGAAGACATGTTATATATCGTTTTAAGGGTCTTAAAGAGTACCTATGTAACTATTATTACAATTTTTTTTGTCTGCTTCTTAAAAGCAAATATGGACGACATTAGGGTGTTGAAAAAGGTAAGGCTTATATGGCATGTTAAAGATCATTTTTGGTTATTATCATTTCCATAACAATATTGATGTGGGCCAAGAAGGTTTTGAGAGTTTCTTCGGAAATCAATTTGATGGAAACTTGAATTAATTGACATCTGAATATAATCTCTGAACTCTTTCTGAGCATGAGTTGAATTGCTCTCTTGGTCTAAACACCTCAATTAATAGTTATGCAAATGGAATAATAAAAACGAAAGCCTCTCCAAAAACTAAGTATTTAATCCTCAAATATAGCTTGTGGCCTTTCCTTTGTGGACTCCACGTCGGGTTATTTGTTCACTTTTACCGGCACTGATGATGGACGAGAGGCCGAAAGCTGGTTTTGATGATTAAATACTTATTTTGTGGAAAGGCTTTCGTTTTTAATATTTAATTGACATCAACTCTACTTACGCTCTTATTCTTCAGTTATCCATAATCTCTTCATTATACTTAATATAAAATCCAAATACCACTGACTCAGTCATTCACACATAAAGATATATCTGAAACCACAGGATCTATGACCTTCAAAATGTGTTGGTAAGTTTTTCTTATCCTTTAGGTCCTCCCTAAGAAATCTTTTTTACGGTCCACCATCTTGATTAAAGATGATAGTCATTTATATGCTGAATTCGACAATATACTCACTACGATTCTATTATGTTTAAGTATACGGATTGAAATCCTGATTTAGGATTTTACAAGTTAGGTATTTCCATGAGTGGTATTAAATCCGTATTCAATGCGTTTTATGTGTATTGACAGATTTGACTAGTTTTACCAGAAAATCTGCTAGGGGCGCGTACACTCACACTCTGCGCATGTGAGGATCGAGTTCAGTTATTTCCATGAAACTCGATCTAGATACGATCCCAGAATTTAGTGTATCGTATCTGGCTGGATCTAAACTGTGTTCAACCCGTATTGAATAATCATGGAAACATAGTATATATTTCCGAGACCAATCGCACAAGACGGGATTTGGAATGAAGAATGAAAATACCTCAGCTTTTCCCGGAAGGTTAATAACTTTTAAAACTGTTTCCTTAGTAGCCGGAGTCAATTACTAATTAAGAATTTTTTGCAATTATATTTAATCGCATGGGGGAACATCTAAATATTTGTTGCTTAGAAAAATAATTGTAATTTTCCTTGGCGATAGTTTATACATCTTCTTTTCTGTGATGCAACTTGTCCGAGTGGAGACACAAGCAACTTTCCCGCCTACACTAGCTATCATATCACTGTTATCAGTAAAAGAGTTGATATTCGCTAAAAGGTGGGTTCACAGCTAGCGAATCACCGCTACATGTAACCGTAGAGAGGTTGTCGCTAGTTTCCTCCACGCTACGCTCCTTATTACTTTGTATATAACTCAGGTTATATACAAAGCCGAATCATTTGTTTATCTACTTTTCTGAAGGGATAATATGAGCTGTAGAAAGTTTTTTTTTGTGATTTAACAATAAACTTTTTAAACAATTTAATTTACGCTGTAGTTCATGATTATTCCTTTATAAAATTATATGTATCAATCATCAATTTGATGTAAGTAAATGCATTGATAGTCTTAAGTTATGATCTTTCATTGATTACTTTGATTCTTTTGATTCATATTCTTCATTGATATATTTAAACACACACATTTTTCTATTAATGCGAGGCGTAGAATTATAATATTATTCTACAACTATATACTATATAATTCAAATCAAGTTAAAAAAATACAAAAATAATTATGCCCAATATAACGGCAACGATTATCTCCCACAGAAAAGTAGAAAATAAACAAAATCGTTATTACAGTAGTTAGAAATTTGTATTTAAAAAATAATATTATTACAATATACAATGTATAATAAAAATACAATGATTTCTTTTTAAAAGAATGGGTTTACAAGAAAACAGAAAAAAAAAAAAATAAAAGAGGACTTAAGCCTCGTCCAGACTGCCGAACCGAGTAGAGGAAACGAGCCGAGCATTGGTCTCTGCGCATGCCCAGTTTACAGTGCGTCTGCGCACCTAAGACTGGACATGCGCAGAGACCAATGCTCGCCTCGTTTCCTCTGTTCGGTTCGGCAGTCTGGACGAAGCTTTAAAGTTAAAGGCTTCAAAAGATTAAAGGCAAAAAAGATGGTTTGGAACTAACTATTCGCAAATCCGCGCTAAAGGAAGACCATAGATGAATCACCCCATTAAGTTAATGGAGGTCCATTAACTGTAAACGTACCTTAAGTGTCGAAGATAAGGGAGCCAGCCTACTTGCAGAAGTACTTGTTTTTGTACAAAGTAGAAGAGAACTCTGATCTGTCTTTATAAGATAATAAATGCGTTTTTAAGAGAACGCCAAAAGACAAAAATAGAAATAGATTTATAGAATACAAGAGGCAGGGAATTTTTAGAGCACGCTGTATTTTCTACTTTATATAGCCAGTATATAGTAGCTGTTATCTTTTATATCATGATCTGATAAGAGATCGAAAAAGAAGAAATAGAAGAGGAAAAAAAATAGATAGCAAAAAAATAAATAGATAAATGACACAGCACTCTACGATACTTTAAAGGAAAGGAAGTCTTAACTTGAGAGGAGGGGGTAGAATGAAGTAATGCGGCAAATTTAAACACGAGGATAGAACGAAGTTGAAACCATGCCAGCTCGAGAATGGCGCCAGTAGATTTCCTAGGATATACGATCCAGTAGATTAATAATAATAAAAACACCGAACAAACACAAACACTATAGAAAAACCGAATGAATATCTAGTATTATATATGTTTTGAGGTTAAAAGAGCTCTTTTATGTAGACATTCGCTATAAAAGAACCAAGATTTATTGATAATAGATAGCTTTATATTAGCTTTTGTATTAGGATATAAAAAATAAGAGGTAATCAACTCCTGAAGGAAGTTAGAAAGTTGTTGGAACATAATGTCCAAATAAATTTAAAATTACGGCTAATGATACTACCTATTAAGAACGGTCTTAAAATAAATTTAAAATAATTTTATCCAATAGAGATTTTTCAACTTGAGAACTTTAAAGAAATCTTAAATTCATTACGTGTAATGAATATTTATAACTTCAGAGCTTAACTTTTAAGAACAAAAAACTTCTCAATCGTGGGCATTTCTCTAAAACGAACATTATCTCATCCCACTTAAGTTTAAATAGCTAAACATTTTCTAAATAGAGAGAACAGTTTCAAGAAAGAACACATTTTAAATAGCACCCTTTAAAAAGTAACTCCAATTTAGAGCAGACAGCTGACCTACTTTATTGATCAAATTATATGAGAAATATTTATTGTTTATTTGTTTTTTAATTCAAAATTTACAAGTTAGAAACACATTGTTCGTTATCATTTATCATTAAGGCGGAATTCTTTCTTAATGCCCTGAAATTTACTAGTTAGAAATACAACGAGATTGTTATTGCCAAGGCAATATTCTTTTCTAATTCCCCCGATTTTACTAGTTACGAACACAACGTTTGTTATCACTATGGAGGTATTCGTTCTCGATACTCCGAAATTTATTCGTTAGAAACACAACATTATTTATCACTAAAGAGGCATTCTTCCTTGATACTTCAGAATCTACTTGTTAGAAACACAACATTAGTTATCACTAAGGCGGTATTCTTTCTTGATACTTCAGAATCTACTTGTTAGAAACACAACATTAGTTATCACTAAGGCGGTATTCTTTCTTGATACTTCAGAATCTACTTGTTAGGAACACAACATTAGTTATCACTAAGGCAGTATTCTTTCTTGATACTTCGGAATCTACTTATTAGGAACACAACAGAAGTTATCACTAAGCCGGTATTCTTTCATGGTACTTCAGAATCTACTTGTTAGGAACACAACATTAGTTATCACTAAGGCGGTATTCTTTCTTGATACTTCAAATCTACTTGTTAGGAACACAACATTAGTTATCACTAAGGCAGTATTCTTTCTTGATACTTCGGAATCTACTTATTAGGAACACAACAGTAGTTATCACTAAGCCGGTATTCTTTCTTGATACTTCCGAATCTACTTGTTAGGAACACAACATTAGTTATCACTAAGGCAGTATTCTTTCTTGATACTTCGGAATCTACTTGTTAGGAACACAACATTAGTTATCACTAAGGCGGTATTCTTTCTTGATACTTCAAATCTACTTGTTAGGAACACAACATTAGTTATCACTAAGGCAGTATTCTTTCTTGATACTTCGGAATCTACTTATTAGGAACACAACAGTAGTTATCACTAAGCCGGTATTCTTTCTTGATACTTCCGAATCTACTTGTTAGGAACACAACATTAGTTATCACTAAGGCGGTATTCTTTCTTGATACTTCAAATCTACTTGTTAGGAACACAACATTAGTTATCACTAAGGCAGTATTCTTTCTTGATACTTCGGAATCTACTTATTAGGAACACAACAGTAGTTATCACTAAGCCGGTATTCTTTCATGGTACTTCAGAATCTACTTGTTAGGAACACAACATTAGTTATCACTAAGACGGTATTCTTTCTTGATACTTCCGAATCTACTTGTTAGGAACACAACATTAGTTATCACTAAGGCGGTATTCTTTCTTGATACTTCAGAATCTACTTGTTAGGAACACAACATTAGTTATCACTAAGGCAGTATTCTTTCTTGATACTTCGGAATCTACTTATTAGGAACACAACAGTAGTTATCACTAAGCCGGTATTCTTTCTTGATACTTCCGAATCTACTTGTTAGGAACACAACATTAGTTATAACTAAGGCAGTATTCTTTCTTGATACTTCGGAATCAACTTATTAGGAACACAACAGTAGTTATCACTAAGCCGGTATTCTTTCATGGTACTTCAGAATCTACTTGTTAGGAACACAACATTAGTTATCACTAAGGCGGTATTCTTTCTTGATACTTCCGAATCTACTTGTTAGGAACACAACATTAGTTATCACTAAGGCGGTATTCTTTCTTGATACTTCAGAATCTACTTGTTAGGAACACAACATTAGTTATCACCAGAGACGGGAAAAAGTCATAAACGTCATAGTCATATGATTTTGTCATAAAATAGCCTTTTTACGCATAAACGTCATAAAATAAGGGTTTCTTGGAATAAACGTCATAGAATGGCCTTTTTTTTGCCAAATGTTTTGCAAAAAAGGTTTTTTTTGTTAAAGCAAATTTTTAAATTGAACACATTTGTGGTCCGGTTCCAGGTAAAAGTGCAGTTCGAACAAAAAACCCTTACACCAGCTTAGTAAAGAGCCTAGTCTCTTAATTCCCTGACTACTTTCGGACTTAACTAATGCGCTTATGCATACCTACAACCAAAGAGGCCGAGCGGCACCGACGGTCATCCCTAATTCCAAACTAGAGCTCCTGATCGGCTCCTTCTTGGAACAACTATCAACAACTCCTCCAATTTGAATCCAGGACGTTCGAGATAAATTCTCCAATCAGTCAAAAGTAAACCCTTTGGTTTGGGCAGTCTCCTGATAGGCTGTTCCAGAACTTTAGATTTTGTATTGTATATTCATGTTAAGGGAGTAGAATGTTTAATTGCTCATTTGATTTCTTACTCGTGATTCTTGATAAATTGATTAATTTTACTCGTGTAACTAGTTTCTTGATTTCTCTACCCCATGGTTGTGCATTTAACATGCTTCAGCCATGGGCTTGATCGGGCTGCGGAAGCTGTGCGGGATGAATACCCGGCTGTCAACAAACTGATTTCTTCAGTGAAGAAAGTTTTTCTTAAAGCCCCAACGAGAGTAGACTTGTTTCGGAGCATTTTGCCAACCACTCGTTTCCAATTTAACTCTGGAGCATATAGAACAACACATGATTATTTTTGCTTCCGAGTTTACCGAAGGTACCGGAAGCATTGTGTTCACTTTTGAAGACAAAAACATTTGATGTCTCCGATTTTAAAAATTCCAAGACAGAAATCCGTTTCAGACATCAGGGAACATTTTTGATCTCGTGTCTGTCTGTCTGTCGGTCTCTGTCCAAGTCCCCTGAAACGTGTGACGATAACTAGAGTAAAAGTAGACCGATTTTGATGAAATTTGGTACAAATATTAATTTTACCAATACCCAGGACAAGTTCGTTGGTTCGTTGGACAACGTTATCCGCCAAAGCGTTCGCCTGCAATGCTCGCGTTAACGTGAACTTCAAATTTAAAATTGGAATTTTAGGTCGGGAAGAAAATCTAACTTCATCTATTTAATGAGACTAACATTTTTTACAAATACAATTTTTTAATAAAACCAACAGCGACACCGCTATGAAGAGTTAAAGATCGCTAAACTATTAATAGTTTTTATTATTGAGAGAACTTGAGGAGGGAGATAGACGAGGGGAATAGGAGGTGGCTTGGTCCCCCAGCTCTCTCTTTGACCTACCTCTTCAATAGCACAGTGAGCCTATGGACCTCGAGACCAGGCTTTATTGATGGGAAATTAAATAAATGAGATAATAATGGATTTTAAAAGCCTAAAATCATTTAAGTATACGCGAGGAAGCTATGTGCCACTCTAATTGAAAGTGTATTTATAATGTTCAAGCATTCTGCTAATTATTATTATTTATTGTAAATATAATTCTGTATTTATGAAGTATTGGAATCTTTCTTTTGAACTGTTTACCCTCCAAAATAACGAAACGCTTCATATAAAGACTAAATTTTCACAGTGAAATAAACGTCATACTTTTGGCTAAAACGTCATAAAACAACCGATTTTCTAAAATAGAGGTCATAAAACAGGAGAATAAAAGTCATAAAAGTCATAGAATAAAGGTCATGAAATGGAAAAATAAAAGTCATAAACGTCCCGTCTCTGGTTATCACTAAGGCAGTATTCTTTCTTGATATTTCAGAATCTACTTGTTAGAAACACAACATTAGTTATCACTAAGGTGGTATTCTTTCTTGATACTTCAGAATCTACTTGTTAGAAACACAACATTAGTTATCACTAAGGCGGTATTCTTTCTTGATACTTCAGAATCTACTTGTTAGGAACACAACATTAGTTATCACTAAGGCAGTATTCTTTCTTGATACTTCGGAATCTACTTATTAGGAACACAACAGAAGTTATCACTAAGCCGGTATTCTTTCATGGTACTTCAGAATCTACTTGTTAGGAACACAACATTAGTTATCACTAAGGCGGTATTCTTTCTTGATACTTCAAATCTACTTGTTAGGAACACAACATTAGTTATCACTAAGGCAGTATTCTTTCTTGATACTTCGGAATCTACTTATTAGGAACACAACAGTAGTTATCACTAAGCCGGTATTCTTTCTTGATACTTCCGAATCTACTTGTTAGGAACACAACATTAGTTATCACTAAGGCAGTATTCTTTCTTGATACTTCGGAATCTACTTATTAGGAACACAACAGTAGTTATCACTAAGCCGGTATTCTTTCATGGTACTTCAGAATCTACTTGTTAGGAACACAACATTAGTTATCACTAAGACGGTATTCTTTCTTGATACTTCCGAATCTACTTGTTAGGAACACAACATTAGTTATCACTAAGGCGGTATTCTTTCTTGATACTTCAGAATCTACTTGTTAGGAACACAACATTAGTTATCACTAAGGCAGTATTCTTTCTTGATACTTCGGAATCTACTTATTAGGAACACAACAGTAGTTATCACTAAGCCGGTATTCTTTCTTGATACTTCCGAATCTACTTGTTAGGAACACAACATTAGTTATAACTAAGGCAGTATTCTTTCTTGATACTTCGGAATCTACTTATTAGGAACACAACAGTAGTTATCACTAAGCCGGTATTCTTTCATGGTACTTCAGAATCTACTTGTTAGGAACACAACATTAGTTATCACTAAGGCGGTATTCTTTCTTGATACTTCCGAATCTACTTGTTAGGAACACAACATTAGTTATCACTAAGGCGGTATTCTTTCTTGATACTTCAGAATCTACTTGTTAGGAACACAACATTAGTTATCACTAAGGCAGTATTCTTTCTTGATATTTCAGAATCTACTTGTTAGAAACACAACATTAGTTATCACTAAGGTGGTATTCTTTCTTGATACTTCAGAATCTACTTGTTAGGAACACAATATTAGTTATCACTAAGGCGGTATTCTTCCTTGATACTTCAGAATCTACTTGTTAGGAACACAACATTAGTTAGAGGTGGTTAGAGACATCCTAGGTTAGAAACATAGGTTAGCTTAGTCATCTTTTACTAGAGTTCCTTGTTGGAAATAGTTTTGAGTCAAAAGACTAAAAGACCCCCAGAATTTATGTAGACTGAGGTTAACAAAGAGCTGAAGGTTTGTTCTTTATAGCCAAGGACATCTTCTATGTCTCACCACCGCAGAAGTACGGACTTTATCTAAATATCTTTCATAGTACGGAAGATATTTAGCTTTGTTGTCAGCGACATTTCTATGGACTTCCAGGTAGGGTGGAGTTGGATTAAAGCAGTGTTTGGTTTGCAAATTCTGCAATCGACATCTTGGTCTGAACCCTCAGTGCAGGTTACAGTGCTTTACTCTGGTATGTAAATACCTTAACCTCTTCCAGAGCTGTACCACTTATCGTGAGGTCAGTTTTGTCTGGTGCCAAAACCCTCATAGACTTGGTCGTTGCCACATTTACGATTAGACCATCTGTCTTTGCTCTCCCAACTAGGACCTTCATTACTTCCATATCAGCACTGGTATGAGTCAGGAGGCAAAATTCATCAGCATAATCCAGATCTCCTAGTCGTCTTGTGGATAAACAGTAAACATAGTGAGGAAGTATTGTGATGGTTGCAAAAATCTATTTTGAGATTTGGATTTACACATTATTAAGTATATATTTTTTTTTAAAAAATGTTGTCCGCCGTCTGTTGTCAGTAGTAAGCAGATGCGTGGAGCATAATCAGTAATCAGTCAGTACGTTTTCGAATGAATTTTGGCATAAATGTTTCAAAAAATCACATTCCGCCAAATCGAGAAATTAGTTTTAGCTATACATTTGGGATGCTGTCCCCTATAAAAAAAACTGAAAAACGAAAAAAAATATCTTAATTTTTGGGACGATGACTGGAATCTGGAGCCACACGTATAGGAATGGGAAAACTGTTAAATATTATATATAGGTATTTATATGCATTTAACTTATTATTTAAAGTTATGTACTTTTTTAAACAGTTAATTAAAGGTTATAGTCCACAGGCCACCATAAGAAGTGAGTCGCTGATTGATAAAGTTTTCTTACCTTATGGAATCGCTTATTTATGCTGTGTCCACCGATGAATTGGGTATATGGCAACTGGGGGCTGGGCCATTTCTTTTTTGTTGACATGCCAAACTTGCCCTTCTGCGGGAACATTGAAAAGAAATAGATAAAGTTTTGATTTTCACAGGATCGTTTAATTAAAGTATTTCAAAAACAGTGGTAAAGGTGGCCACCGATAAGAGTGGGCCGTTTGGGGTGGCCACCGCCCCAAACATATCGCTCTGCGGGGACGTTGAAAAGAAAACGGCCCACTCTTATGGGTGGCCACCTTTACCACTGTTATTAAAATAATTTAATTAAACGATCCTGTGAAAATCAAAACTTTATCTATTTCTTTTCAATGTTCCCGCAGAAGGGCAAGTTTGGCATGTCAACAAAAAAGAAATGGCCCAGCGCCCAGTTGCCATATACCCAATTCATCGGTGGACACGGCATAAATAAGCGATTCCATAAGGTAAGAAAACTTTATCAATCAGCGACTCACTTCTTATGATGGCCTGTGGACTATTATTGGTTAATTGGTAAGTAGAGGTTCATTGTGACTAAACGGTAAGTCGTATATCGAAAAACTGATTTCTCAGGTGTAACAGATTTTGAGAGGTCTATAAGTTTGATCCTATGCATTTTTTTGTCGTCTGATATACCTTAGATAGAGCTGACTTATTTGGTTTTAGGTAAATTTTGCATATTTTATACACAAGATTAAATTTTTGACACGATTATAAGACAGATAAAGTCATTGGCAGCCATAAGACCAAAATTGTAGTTATTTTTAACCTTTATAGGCATGTCATGTAAAGAAAAATGTTAGTGGGTTTGTCCTTTATTTAAATTTACATTTTTATTTTAAGCTCACCCTTAAATAGACCAAGGAGAATATATATATTAATATAGTTTTCTATACATTAAAAAAATCATTAACATTCGTTCGGGCAACGCCGGGTAACTTCAGTAAGGTAGAAGAAAATTTACAAGAGCCCCCCGAGATTTCTATTCCCTTGCAGAAGCAACATGGGTTTCAATCCGGCACTGATTATTACAAAGTAATATAAAAAGCGAATTTACTGATAAAAGATATAGGTTATATCACCTTTTATAAATTTATATTAAAAACAAAATTAACTTTTTAAATAATATAAACTTTAAATAAGAGCGTCCCACATATTCAAAACTAACATTATAGATAATACTGTTATCTTTTATATTAGTTTATTCTTTTTAAATTTGAGAGTTACTATATTACAGATTTAGAGAGTGATAAGAACTAAAGAAGAGAAAGGGAGGGAGGAGTTCTGTATCGCTTTTCTATTGAAATCGAAATTACTTTTTCCGAGTTGTAAAGAATTTCGTAAAAAGAAAATCTCGAGTGTTAGTTCCCATTCTGATCTTTATTTAGATTAGATTCATATATTTCAAACCTCTCTTCAAAAAGGGCTTTTAAAGGAGATTTAGTAATCGTTAGAATTATAACATTTTTAGGGAATTTTCAAAGAAAATTAAGCTATTGTAATGGCTTTAAAATGTTTGCATTTCGAATTTTTGAAAATTTTCTCCACGAAAGTTTTAGACCATTCTTAATCAATTCCTAAAATTTAACACTTTTTAATGTATATATGTATGTGTCACTCCAGACGATATCTCACGCTAGGATGCACTTAAAAATTTAAAATGTCAATAATATTAAAAGAAAGGATGAGTTCGTTGGCCAGAATTTTGGGAGTTAATTTAGGAAATAGTCGAGATTTTGGCGGGTAGTAGGTAGGGCCAACAAGGCAAACAAAAATATCACTGAATAACCTTAAGATAACCGCCTAGAGGTTTTATTTTTTTCCCCTCACATATTTTAGCCAATCTGAGATGTCAGATTTACAAAGTTTAATGGCATAAGTTAAGTATATTATAAGTTCGTATTTCTCTTCTAATAAAGATGACAAATTCATTAGTTGTATTTTGTGCGGAATTAATTATTTCGGGAGGCGTATTATTCTCCTCATATTCGTCGTAATCACTTGATTCACTCATTGTTTTTCACTAAAAACTCGATATAAACAGTTACTTTTATTAAACAAACTTCAAGTTAGTTTTGTTAAATGTAAACAAACTCGCTAATCGTGCGTAAAGCTGAAGAATTCCTCTTCTTTACCGCCCTAGGGTGGTAAAGAAGAGGAATTCTTCAGAACTATGAGACACGCATGCGCAATGAATACAAGTACGTAAAGAATCACTTTCTACGCATCTAAACAGAGATACAATGTTTATATTTCGTATCAATCGTAGATAAAGTATATAAATGTCACAGTTATTTAAATTTTAACAGCAGAATAATTGCTTTCAATTTCTAAAAATTAAACAAATAAAAAGAACATTTAATAAAGGAAATAGTAAATATGACAGATCATTATGATTTTGTAGAACAACATTCAACTTTCATATTTTCTGCATCAATTTTTTTTTCAAACAATAAGAACAATAAAAATGGCTGGTCCTGGTACTCAGCCAAGACTGGATGAAAAGCGTCTACAGTTTCTAACTGAAAGGAGGAGTCCTGTTTCCAAAAACAATTTCCTTGGACCTTGGACCTGGAATCTTGCCATGTAATTTCCATTAACGTTTTTCACAGGACTAAAGCCAGAGGTTAGAGGAGAAAAATGAACATAATACAAACAGAACATGTCTCTAACTCTAGTGCTCCACTAACCTTATTCTCAGATTAATGACGAACCATCTCTCCGAATAAAGTTTACAAAGTTGAAACAGTTAATGTACAAAACCAGTTACAAAATAACAGACAAAACCATTCAACATGGAAACAAATAAACACTAAAATAATTATTTGCCCTAGTTCATCTCATCAAAATAATAATTTATTATTTGTAATAAAAATAGTTATTAATGTAAATAGGCAACAAAATGGAATTTTACTGACGAGTGATTACATTAGTCTCTGAGCTATAGGCGAGGACAGGCTATGAGAATTAACTGCCGAGGCAGAAATATTTCCTTTGCTGCTTTGTTGTATACAATATTTTATCGGCATTTCTTTAGATTGTTACTCCCCTTATAAAAAACAAAGGGGAGTAACATTCTAAAGAAGCAGTACGGAATGTTCTTCTTTAGACTGTTAGTAGTAGTAGTAGTCTAGTACTTCCTACTAGAACGGGTAGGACGAACCACTTGTTCGAACCTTGCAATTAGGCCATCATTTAGGCCCTTTTTACGCCCCGAGGTGGAGAGTTCCAGCTACTTCACACATCATACATTTGTACATTGTACCGCCGAAGCGAGTATGGTGTGGTCATTAGTAAGCTATATAAGCGTGCGTCAAAGCGTGGGGGAAGAGTCCCCATAATAAAGGGTGTCCCTCGCCCTGCTCCGTCCTCGAACCATAGATACAAATTACATCATCATGACGCGGATCGGACCCACATCAAAGAGTGGGGGAAGAGTCCCCATAAAGGGTGTCCTTCGCCCTGCTCCGTCCTCGAACCATAGATACAAATTACATCGTCATGACACGGATCGGACCCACATCAAAGAGTAGGGGGGAAGGGTGCCCCATAGGGGGTGTCCCTTGCCCTGCACCGTCCTCGAACCATAGATACAAATTACATCGTCATGACACGTATTGGACCTACATCAAAGAGTGGGGGAAGAGTCCCCATAAAGGGTGTCCCTCGCCCTGCACCGTCCTCGAACCATAGATACAAATCACATCGTCATGACACGGATCGGACCCACATCAAAGAGTAGGGAGGAAGGGTGCCCCATAGGGGGTGTCCCTCGCCCTGCACCGTCCGCGAATCATTGATGCAATTCAGAGTATCATGGCACGGGATCGAACCCACGACCTCGAGTTGCCTCGACTTATTGATAGCTGAGCGAGCGCCCTAACACGCTCGGCTACCCTGGCTCCCTTTAGACTGTTACTCCCCTTATGAAAACAGAAGTGGGATATTCCTTTGTCCTATAGTACATTGGACTAAACATCCCTTTTTCCTAATAGTTATTTAATCAGTCATTTATATGACTTGACTTAGTATTGAATAAAATGTCCAGTATCCAGTATCCTAATAAGAAGTCAAAGTATCCTATATTTGGGCAGATAGGAGTATTAAATATTTAACCTTGTAATTGTCAGAAAAGCCAATTTAATCTAGGAAACCTCATCAAAATGTAGATAAGACAAATCTATCACATGGTTTATTTGGCATTTCTAGACAATATAGGAATTTCTGGGTTAGCAGGAAAAGATGCGCAATAGTTATAATCAACAAACTTATCAAAACACCCGAAAATCTAAAAAATTGTCACTTAGGACATTTTTTACCTTAGGATGGCAGAATAGGTTTAAATAGCATAAAATCATTAAAGTTTACCAAATAGAACGCGAGGAAGCTATGTGCCACACTAATTGGCAGTTTTTTCACATATTTACATTTACATATTAACACATTATCTTTTAAAAAGGACACTACAAATTACTGAAAACACAGAATTAAAAGGTTTTAAGTCATACACGTCATGTTGCATGTCAAATTAAAGGTCATTTTTATTAGTTAATGATGATTATTTACCCGTACATCCTAAATAAAATGAGAGTTCTTTTTGATTATTAAATTATTATAGTCCAGGAGATAGCGTGCAAAAAAGTGTCTGACTAACATCAAGCTAGAATTTTGTATACAAGTCAATCTTTTAGCGCTTTTTAAGAATATGTGGTCGGCTAAGTTCGTCTGCGGGACATAGCTTGGCAATAGGCGTTTGAAAAAAACAAACCGGTGGAGAGCGGCCATGTCTCACCAATTATGGTGGACAATGTGATTTTCATGATCCTGAGTACAGAATTAGTTAGTAGACCAAAAATCAAGTCGATGTTATTTTCACACTTGATAGATTAGTTATTCAAATATTACTAAAAATCAACGTGGTCACCTGTCAAGGGACAAACTTGATCTTGAACATCAACTTGATCAACTCATCAACTTGATTAAACATCAACTTAACTACTACTAACTACTACTACTAATAACTTACTTGATCAAACATCGACTTGATTTTCGGTCTACTAACTAATTCTGTACTCAGGATCATGAAAATCACATTGTCCACCATAATTGGCGAGACATGGCTGCTCTCCACCGGTTTGTTTTTTTCAAACGCCTATTGCTAAGCTATGTCCCGCAGACGAATTTAGCCGACCATTTATTCTTAAAAGGCGCTAAAAGATTGACTTGTATACAAAATTCTAGCTTGATGTTAGTCAGACACTTTTTTCTCCTGGACTATTATGGCACTTCTTTAGATTGTTACTCCCCTTATAGAAAAAACAAAAGGGAGTAATAATCTAAAAAAGGTGTACGGAATGTTCTTCTTTAGACTGTTACTCCACTTATTAAAACAAAAGTGTGATATTTCTTTGTCCCAAAGTACATTAGACTAAACATCCCTTTGTCTAAATAGTTATTTAGTCAAAGTTATTTATATTCTAAAAAAAAGTAAGGGAGTAACAA
The DNA here is from genome assembly GCA_951217055.1 of Gerris lacustris. Lineage (NCBI taxonomy): Eukaryota > Metazoa > Arthropoda > Insecta > Hemiptera > Gerridae > Gerris > Gerris lacustris. The sequence goes on from OX578286.1 coordinate 32,676,627, forward strand.
TCTAAATAAGTACCATTATTATTATTTATGAGTTGGGAATTCAACTCATCACTGGTAATATTTAGTCCGATTTGAGTCGAAATATTATTAAGTTTATGATTACTTACCAAAAATTAGTCTCGAGAGATAAGTATTGTTATCTATCTATGAATAATGGCTTTATATATTCGGGGAAAAAAATGAAATGAAATCAGAGGAAAAGAAATAATAGTTGGAAATCTTGAATATAAATATGGCGCCATCCTAAGGAGTCTGTCGGGCGCCTACCGGGCCCCATTTTTCCCTAAAATATATTGATAGCCTCATCTTTATATTATATTAAAGAAAAATATTCATTTTTAAGTTATAACGAATCATTTTATTTGTTTTTCTAACTATTCCACACTCAATCACAAATACAATTCCTAAGCTAAGCGAGATTGTAATTTGTAATAAATTGCCAACTAACACAATTTACTAAAAGAAAATAATGTTATGAAGGCGTAATTTGCCACTTAATTCATCCCTCAATTCCTATAAAAACCCTTAATGAATCAAATCATCCTTCTTTTTATATATATATATAATATATATATATATATATATTATATATATATATATATATATATATATATATATATATATATATATATATATATATATATATATATATATATATATATATATATATATATGAATAAATTCTCGACCGTAAATATAAACAGAAACAAACAAAACTCAGGTTTAGTCACAAAAATCGTCACTGTTACAGTCCCGACGTTTCGGTTTTTACTTAAAACCTTCTTCAGGGGCCGTAAAACATCGACCCAGCCCCCAGCCCCCGGCCCTCAGTCGTTGTTTAGATGTTTTACGGCCCCTGAAGAAGGTTTTAAGTAAAAACCGAAACGTCGGGATTGTAACAGTGACGATTTTTGTGACCGAAACCTGAGTTTTGTTTGTTTCTGTATATATATATATATATATATATATATATATATATATATATATATATATATATATATATATATATATATATATATATATAACTAACATTGCCTTTCCCAAATCAATCTACATGTTTAAATTTAAAAACATTTTCTGACTTGGCCTTGGCAATTACGCAGCACAAAGAGATTTAAAAAGTATGTTGTTATTTAATTTATATTTTCCCTATATAGATTATAGAAAGATATTTCTTTTAAAATAAACTGTTATTTAGTATCATATAATATACAACTTTGTATTCTCGTGCTGTGCAATTGCCAAGTCAGACATTTCTTTTTAGTTTAAACATGTAGAGTGATTTGGGAAAGAAAATATTTGAGTTTTTGAGGAGAGAATAGAGGAGGGCAAGACAAACAACATGTACTTGAACTGGATAAATAATTAGACCTAGTAGAACTTACTTGGACAAGGGGAGACTTGGCTGAACCTATGATCTCACAACTTTTTTCGCGAGACTTGGCTTATTTTTTTTTAGCACAAGTGTTTTTGTTGGGATTTCACTTTTTTTTGTAAGTCATTTTCGTTTTTTAGCCTCCTGTTATTTTAGAACACATAATATGTACGAAATAAATTGTAACAGGGAATAATTATCATGTTTTAGAAGAAGTAGTTCGAAACGAAAAGACAAAGTGGCAAAGTATCTAACAGACAGTGGCGGATTAAAGAGGGGGCGGGGGTGGCGACCGCCCCCCCCCCCTTGATTATACTTTTTTCCAACGACTACCAAATTTCATATCAGAAATGCATAAAAGCGCTGTTTTGAGAGGTAATATTTTCAAAATTTTCCGAGGGAGGACCCCTGGCCCCGCAATATATCCTCCTCCACCCCCCCCCCCCCCAATAATAAACTTCTGACGACGCCAGGCGTCCCGGAGTTGTCCCGTTTTTGGACTTTAAATCCTAAATTGTCTCCCGAAAACACTTTTCGGGTCGAAAAGTACGAGTATTTGCTTTGATTCGATGGTCTTCAAATAGATATAATAACTTATCTAAATTAATTTAACTATTTTTTTCTAAATATAAAATTTGGTCCGTTGTCATGGGCTTAACGGCTCGTAGATGTATAAAATGAAAATATTAAAAATCCTCCTTTAGCTTCCGAGCTTACCGAAGGTAACAAACTGTGATAAATTTTCGTTAGGTATACATTTTCTTTAGGTATTTTAGACAAAATACCTAAAAATAAATATTGTAGGTGCACAACTTTTATTGTGTTACAATAACTATACTTTTAAGTTTGTATTACATTTTTTTTTTAAAAATGTACTTGTGTTCATGTTCATACTTGTTTTCCATCAAACTACACCATACAATCGAGCCAAAAATTACCCTTTTGTGACTAAGTATTAAAATCAAATTTTACCTCAGAAATGCATTTAAGCGCTGTTTTGAGAGGTCATATTTTCAAATTTTCCCGGGGGAGGACCCCCGGACCCCCCGCTATATTCACCCTACAATAATTAACTGCTAACGACACCTATGACTTACGGTTAAGATATTTTACTGCAGTCGGGGGGGAGGAATCCTGAGAACTCCCCCCCCCCCCTTTACTTAGGGCTTTCCATACTCCCGAAACCCCTTGGAGGGTCAGATCGCCACCCCCTAGATGACACCCTTAATCCGCCACTGCTAACAGAGAATAGAGATGTGGGATATGGGACAGACAAACAGCTCCATTTACTTGTACTGGATAAATTAAACCTGTCTAGAACTTACTTGGACAAGGGGAGACTTAGCTAAACCTATAGCCTTGTCCACACTAGTAGACATGTTGCGCGATTTTGGTCTCAGAGACAATGTCTAGCGATTTGTCTATAGACATGGGCTAGACAATCGGCGTCTACGGTCTCGTTGCTAGACCAAAAATCGCATGTCTAAGGTTTTCCACTCTAAATGGTAGACACGGTGCAACGTTAGGCATGTTGCGCAACGTGTGGACGCAAGTGTGGACGCTAGACATAGACAATAGACGGTCTCAGAAGACGTCTATAGACACGTTGCGCATAATGTCTATAGACCGTCTATAGACATGTTGCGCAACATGTCTACTGGTGTGAACTAGGCTTATGATCTCACAACTTTTTACGTGAAACTTAGCTTATTTTTTTTTTTTTTTAAATAAGTGTTTTAGTTACCAAACGTTTTAAAAAATATCTGGACAGAATTCCATTTTGAACATCAGTAAAACTTTTGGGTTCGTATCTCTAGGTCGGACTGTTGGTTAGTCGGTTGGTCTGTTGGTCTATCGTTTAAAACTGAAATCGTTCAATTTCCAAACATAAATTTCAATGATTTATCGTTTAACGATATTGTTAATAAAATGGCATAACCTACTCAGTCTGTTACTTTTTCTATTCATCACCTTCAATTTTTTGCTAATTCATTCAATATTGAAACTAGCAGATTTATCCTGAATCACCCTCTATATAATATTTAAGATTTTCTAATAAACAAAACTGTCAAGTATTCTATAAAATGTCAGAGATTATTATCGAATACTAGGAATCGAGAATTACAAGTTTACAAGGTGTGATTCATATGAACACATTTTTTTATTGAATTCTTTTAAAAAAGGTGATATTTCATTCCTTAATTGGGACATCTTCAAACGTAGTTATGAAGTCATGACTATAGTCAAGTCACTTTCTCAAGTAAATAATGTTCAATTTTGTAAAGAGAATGGTTTTTATTTCAATATTTCTACATAAATTAAAAAAAAAAAAAAATATTATTAGTATTATCCTTAAATAAGCTCAATAAACTCATACTTCCCTCAACCTATTTAAAACCCCCTCATGGTCTAAATACTCAACACCACTACTACTACTACAACTAACAAACAACCTTAACATACACTACTACAAACAACCTTAACATACACTACTACAAACAACCTTAACATACACTACTACAAACAACCTTAACATACACTACTACAAACAACCTTAACATACACTACTACAAACAACCTTAACATACACTACTACAAACAACCTTAACATACACTACTACAAACAACCTTAACATACACTACTACAAACAACCTTAACCAACCTGGTACCACCTCAAACTATCTCAAACAATTTCGAACTATCTCAAACAAACTCGAAACTTGTTATACCATCTCGACCTATCTGAAACCTCCTCGAACCACCTTTAATATCTCAAGGTGAGAACCATCTGAAACCACGTCTAAACATATTTTAAACAACCACCACGTACCTGATACCACATCGAACTATCTAAAACAAGCTCGAACTATCTAAAAATTACCTCGAACAATCTAGATGCACGTCAAAACTATCTCAAACAATCTCAAAATATCTCATAACACCTCGAACTATCTCCAACCTAAAATTCTCAGCGGGAAATCCTTTAATTGTTTACATTTTTGCAGATTATTCTCTCAACAAATCTAAAGGTGCTTATTGATTGACTTGACATAAGAATATTTAGGATTGCATTACCTTTATCTCTTGACAGATGTTGTGAGCTGTTTGCCAGGTTACATCAGGGTAAGATACGAACAGGTAGCAGTTACCCTCGTACCGAACTTGTCTCTCATCTCCACCACAGCCTCCTCCTCGACCTGAACAAACCCAAAACAATCACTTAAGCCTGGTTTACACGATCCAAGAATACTTGGTCCAAGTGTGTGTGGAACTTTGAAGTAACGTTTACACGATCAAAGTATACTTGGTCCAAGTAGTATAATTTTGATACCCTATAAAGAGGTAAGATAGATTGTTGAAATGGTTTTCCCTCATCATTTTTGTGACGAAAGGTTACAATATATTCTCTATGGTTTTAATTGAACCTCGTAAACACTCAGAGTAAGGAAGGGGTAGAGGGAGCAATGTGATTTGAAAAGTGGTTCATTATGCTACACCCCTATACTAAACCTCTCAAGCGAGCTCAATCCGAACTAAAGTGATCACGTGGCCACTGGTCCTTGTCTTATAGGTCTATTTCTTGTCCTTCAGTCCCACAGACGCTTGTCAACAAATCCTTATCAGTAGCATTTATTTGATGCCCCACTCAAAGAAGATTGCTATTGGTTATTTAGGAACTGTTACACGTTTATTAACGACATTACTGACTTTAGATAATTAATGAGGTTAACAACCATCACTAAAGCCGGCCTTACACCTTGCGATTTGTCGGTGCAATCTGTTCGGAACGATAAATCGCACCGATAAATCGCACCGATATATCGTAAGGTGTAAATGGAAATTGTATGACGATATCGGGGTTGGGGTTGGATTGTAGATCGAAGCAAAACCTATTCAATCTGTGAGATCGGTGACGACAAGTCGGTGCGTGTAAAGGGAGGTTGTACAACCTGCGGGCCAATCCCCATCTCTACCTTCTTTCCACTACATATATTTTACTAAATTTATTGCCTAGGCAGCAAAAATTGGTTTGCTGAGGATTTTTTTCAGGCTAAGCCGCGCCCACATTCCTTGCTACACATAAAAAAAAAATTTTTTGTTTTATATATAATCTTTAACCTAAATTATTTGAGCATTTTACCTTAAAAATATTACGAATTTATAAAATAAGGTATAAAATAAATAATAATTTATAAAATAAATGAGTATTACTAAAATAAGGTTTATTAATACTCATAAAGATTATATTTATAAAAAAGATAAATAGAAATTATAATATTACAGAAATATTAGGTCTTAAAATAATCTTAAATAAATTAATTTAGTGGCAACACAGCAGCTCGTCTATTAAGGAAGATCGGGGTAGAAATCGGTGTGGTGTAAACGCTCCCAGGTTGCAACGATATATCGTGCGATTTATCTTCCTTCAGATTGCACCGACAAATCGTAAGGTGTAAGGCCGGCTTAAAGTACACATTTATAAAGGAAACTATTAAAAATAAAAATAATGAATGTCGTAAGAAAATATCACTTATTCTTATCAGCTGATATCAGATGAATTTCGAGTTTTTATCGAGATATCGATACTGTTTCTTGTTGAAAGTGTTAGTATATGGGGGGAGCATAATGAACCACTTTTTGAGACCCAGATTCTATAGTATTGTTCCCTCTACCCCTTCCTTGCTCTGAGGTTGATATATTACCTTCTTGTAAGCAAACCCCAGCACATCCTCACATCTGTTATTTTTTGACAGCTCGATCTCATAATTTGTCAGGTGGGCGCCATTTTTGTTTTTTATCATAGTCTACTTTGATGGAGCCCATCCAACTCAACTTGGATGCCCAAGTTGGCTTGAGTACCTTGTTTACACGATCCCAGGGCCGTCCCTAGGGGTTTAGGCGCCCGGGTCAAAGGCATACTTGGCGCCCCCTCCCCTTATTGCCAAATTCACCTAGTAGTTAAGAAGGGGGCCTGGCGGCGCCCCCTAGACGTGGCGCCCGGGTCAGCTTGACCCGGTTGACCCCCCCTAGGGACGGCCCTGCACGATCCAAGTAGCGTCAAAGTAGTGTCAAAACTGACTTGGTCCAAGTATACTTTGACTATGTAAACCAGGCTTAAGTCTCAACAATAATACCTGGTATTCTTTAACCTTAGTATCCCCCTAAAAGGGGGTACCAAAGTAAAAAAGGCAGAAGTAGTAGTAAAATGCGGATACAACTTTAGTTGACTTATACCTTCCTTAAGTATTAAGACAAACGGATATTCGAACCGGTTGTCTAATTAACAGTTTTAAACAAAGACCATTTCTTTGTTTAATTTTCATACCCACCCAGATCATATCAAATTTGCAATGAAATTGGGGGATACTAAACTAAAAGAGTCCCGTTTAAACCTTAATATAAAGAATCGCATGGGAAGTAGAAAATAAAGTACTTCTTTAGATTGTTACTTCCCTATGTTTTTTTTTTTTTTTTTTTTTTTAGAATATAAATGACTTTGACTAAATAACTATTGGGACAAAGGGATATCACACATCTGTTTTTATAAGGAGAGTAACAGTCTAAAGAAGGACATTCCGTTCACCTTCTTTAGATTGTTACTCCTTTTGTTTTTTTTTAAGGGGAGTAACAATCTAAAGAAGTGCCAAAAAAGTGACAAGTATGTTCTTTCACAAAAAAATGAACGAGTTCATTAATCAGCAAAATCAGCCCAGTCGTTTCAAGATGGCGGTCATTTAAAAGTTTCTTTTGGCAATATATTTTGAACCGTTTCATCATAATGACGTGAAACGAACGCTTTTAAATGAGTTTTTATCGTCCGAACACAATAAAACTACTCCACAATCTCCAGCACAAACCGTTTGAAATTAAATTTTTAAGATTTTTGGAGAAAAAAAGTAATGAAGAAGTTTGAGACCACTGGTTCAGTAAATGATGTGAAACCTGCAGGACGTCCACGGACCAGTCGATCCCTTTTCAACCAAGAGGCTGTTTTCAACAACGCTCTCATCAGTCCCGCAAAATCTGTCCGCCGACGAGCGCAGGAACTCGGGTTGGAGATGGTTGTGGCCCATAAGTGCCCGGAGTTTGCGCATTGTTAGTGTGGGACTATCTCCGTTTGCGCAATGCGTTTTGACTACCAAACAACAGTGGTCGACAGTTAATCGCGCCATGGTTACGCAACACAACTAAACTAAACAATTCCCTCTGAAACTCAATTCTGAATGATTACTGATAATAAAAATGATAAGTTTCAATGCTACTAACTTGACAGAAAAAAATGGCGCGTATTTCAAATACGTCCATGTTTATGTAACACCCTATATTTATTGTACTCACACTCTTCGCTATCATTTAACACTTCAACATGATCCATTTACGTGAGTAAAAAAGTTCAACATGTTACAATATGAATGCAAAGTTTCGCATTTTTGTGTCAGGTACTTCTGAAGTCAGGTGCATTAACGAAGAACAACCGCAGGAAATTATAAAAGTCCTTGAGTTTTCCCTACGGACCCTAAAAAGTCAGCCAGTTAGCTTCCTCGCGTTCTTTACAGAATGAATGGTTACATGGATATAAACGACGTGCCCTGTAATTTTCCACTCTATAATACCAGGGTAGTTCTACATTTTACAGTCTGCCATTTTAACCTGCTGTAAAGAAGTTATAAATTGATTCCCTTGTATTTGAGGTACGATTTTTTGGGGATTCTCTATATATTTTTTGTATATTTAGGTTACAACACATGAGCTAACTGCAAAGTTTCAAATGATTGTGTTTGGTACATTCGAAGGTCAAGTGCGTAAACAACAGACAAATTATAAGGGTCCTTGGTTTTTGCCTAGAGACCCTAAATAGTATATTATGTTACAAGGCTGTGAAGTGAGTTTTTTCTTTACCGCGGCAATTACATTTACTGTCGAGCGAAGCGAGACAGTAAATGTAATTGCCAAGGTAAAGAAAAAACACTTCAAAGTCGCGTAGCATATGCTATTTTTTCCGAGGTAGCAGACAATGAAAAAACATTAAATATTAATCACTAATCAATATATAATAATAACAAATATTAGTACATACTTAAGACTTAAAAAAAGAAACCTTATGAGGTTACACTATAAGAAAAGATAAATAAAACGCATTGACATCTAGCGGATTTTTATCGTACTAGAAGCATTTCTACAAAGACTGCAGCGGTACTAACGGAAGTTTTGACAACTACCGCCGTAAAGAAAAAATCTTTTAGTGCCTAGGACGTAAAAGATTTTTTCTTTACAGCTAGGAGTAATGAAAAGATTTTTTAAGTCCACGTAATGAAAAAATGGATTTTAGCTATGTTTTTTAGGCTCTAAAGTTACTATTTCACAGCCTACCACGGAAAAAAGATATTTTGTTCTTAGGGAGGTTACTATGTAAGTGATCACTATGGGAGGAATATGTAAATATTAAAATTTCACACTTAATATTTTCAATATGGCGGAAGACCAAAAAAATTGGTTATAGTCAGCATGACTTGTTATGCAAAGTTACAAAGATCTTGAAGAGTAGGAAAAGATTTTGTAACTATCATTACTAAAGTTTCATTATGCAAACAAATATGGCAAAAATGAGGGTGTTTCCCCGAAATATGTTTCCTGGTAGCTATATTTTAACAAATATGCCCGAAATTAGGGTGTTTCCCCGAAATATGTTTCCTGGTAGCTATATTTTAACAAATATGCCCAACATTAAGGTGTTCCCTGAAAAATATTTCCTTGTAGCTATATTTTAACAAAAAATATGCCCGAAATTAGGGTGTTTCCCCTAAATGTTTCCTGGTAGCTAAAGTTTAACAAAATATGTCCGAAATTAGGGTGCTTCCCCGAAATATGTTTCCTGGTAGCTTTATTGAAATCATATATGGCCGAACTGAGGTTGTTTCCCCGAAATATGTTTCCTTGTAGGTATACAACTCCTGGAACATAATTCATTATGCAGAAGCATGAATAAACTGATTTGGAACCAGCGAGTCCGTGAGGCTATAAGCACATGTCTGCTCGGGCTTATAAACTTTTAAATAACTCCTGAAACATAATTCACAATGCAGAAGCTCAACTCAACTGATTCAGAGCCAGCTTGAACGTGAGGCTATAGGCAGGGGCCCGACTACTCGGCTTATAAATTTTTAAACAACTCCAAGAACATAATTCGTTATGCAGAAGCTTAACTCAACTGATTCAGAGCCAGCTTGAACGTGAGGCTATAGGCAGGGGCCCGACTACTCGGCTTATAAACTTTTAAACAACTACTGGAACATAATTGACAATGCAGAAGCTTAAGTCAACTGATTCAGAGCCAGCTTGAACGTGAGGCTATAGGCAGGGGCCCGACTACTCGGCTAATAAACTTTTAAACAACTCCAAGAACATAATTCGTTATGCAGAAGCTTAAGTCAACTGATTCAGAGTCAGCTTGAACGTGAGGCTATAGGCAGGGGCCCGACTACTCGGCTTATAAACTTTTAAACAACTACTGGAACATAATTGACAATGCAGAAGCTTAAGTCAACTGATTCAGAGCCAGCTTGAACGTGAGGCTATAGGCAGGCGCCCGACTACTCGGCTAATAAACTTTTAAACAACTCCAAGAACATAATTCGTTATGCAGAAGCGTGCAGAACGTAAGTGAACTGATTGGGAACCAGCGTGACCGTGGGGCTTTAGGCAGGCGTCCGTCTGTTCGGCTATCAATAAATCGAGAGCACAATTGTAGTGTGCTAAAAGCGCATCTTTGCAGTGTACAATTATAGTGCACATTTACAATCATAGTGTGTGCTGATTGGCAGATTAATTGCATTAAAAGGTCGTGTTGGAGCAACTCATTTTTTACTTTAAACAAATGTATTATATCAAATTTTCACTTTATATATTTAACCTTTAATTTTTCTTTTCTGAGTTTCTATTATGTTTAGTGGTAGGGGAATTAAACGAACAAAATGAAAAAGGAAATTCCTTGCTTTAAATGACTTAAATATTCTTTGTTATTATTATTTTTTTCATGCAACCCTGTTTTAAAAATTATAAGAATATATATTTTTTCCTCTTAATCCCCCCACCTCTTTTAAAAAATTAAAACATTAAACAATTTCATAAAGAATTTTCTCTCTCTTTTTTTAGACTTCTTTGCTTTAATTTCTTTTATGTTATTTAACTTTAAAACAAAAATAATGACGTCTAACTCACTTATTTAAGATTTTTTTTTGGAGAGTAGGAGCTCATTTTTTGTACTTTCAACGATTTCTTTTTTTTTTTAGGTTTAATTAAAGAAAAAAATATACTATATTATTATTTTAATTAATGCAGTGTTGTGTAGTGTGTAGTGAAGTCGAAAATGTGCTATTATATATATATATATAAATATATATATATATATATATATATATATATATATATATATATATATATATATATATATATATATATATATATATATATATATATATATATCTTTAATCTATGAAAATTGTTTCTATCTTTTATTATTTTAAGAGCCCCCACGTGAAAGTTTTAAATTTAAAAAAAAAAATCCACACTTTACTGTGTACTAATTAGAGTATAAGTGATATTTTAGTAAACTTTTAATTAAAGAATTGTATTAAAATTAATCCTATGCTCACATTTGTTCAGCAGTATTAAGGGATTTGCTGAAGCTGCTCCCTAACGTGAAACAAATGACATCAATAATATACCGAATGCCATTTATTTATTTCCCCAATGAATAAGATTACTTATAGTCCAGGAGATAGCGTGCAAAAAAGTGTCTGACTAACATTAAGCTAGAATTTTGTATACAAGTCAATCTTTTAGCGCCTTTTAAGAATATGTGGTCGGCTAGATTTGCCTGCGGGACATAGCTTGGCAATAGGCATTTGAAAAAAACAAAATGGTGGAGAGCGGCAATGTCCCGCCAATTATGGTGGACAGTGTGATTTTCATGATTCTGAGTACAGAATTAGTTAGTAGACCAAAAATCAAGTCGATGTTATTTTCACACTTGATAGGTTAGTTATTCAAATATTACTAAAATTCAACGTGGTCACCTGTCAAGGGATAAATTAACATCAACTTGATTTTCGGTCTACAAACTAATTCTGACCTCAGGATCATGAAAATCACATTGTCCACCATAATTGGTGAGACATGGCCGCTCTCCACCGGTTTGTTTTTTTCAAACGCCTATTGCCAATCTATGTCCCGCAGACGAACTACATAAGCCGACCACATATTCTTAAAAGGCGCTAAAAGAGTGAATTGTATACAAAATTCTAGCTTGATGTTAGTCAGACACTTTTTTTGCACGCTATCTCCTGGACTATTACAGTGTGTCCATTGAGTACTGTAGAGGAAAATTTTTATATGTGGCATGTGGGTATTCAAGAAATAAGTAATTCTTTATAAATACAGGGGGGACAAGGCCGCACTCCACTGGTCTGTATTATTACTTTCTTATATAAAGAGAAAGAATTGTGTTAGCGCGAAAATTCGATTTTGAGATTTTGATGGATTTACACGTTTTTAGGTCCCCTGAGTCCGAAAAAGAGGTTTTTAAAAAATGTCTGTCTGTCGTCTGTCTTGTATCGTCTGTCTGTTAAGATGCCTGGAGCCTAAAATAATGGGCTGATTTTGACGAAATTAGTCATAAAAGTTCAGAAAAGTCATACCTCGAGATGAAATCAAGAAATTAATTTTACCCCCAAATTCGGGGGTACTACTCCCCAAAACTCTGAAAAAACATGAAACAAAATTATCTCTCGAAAACGGTTCCGACGATTTTAATTGAAAAATTCTAAAATATAGTCCATTTAAATATGAATTTAACAATATAAGCTGTTTTCTCGGAAAAAAACTATTTTTCGAGATATTGATGAAAATAAATCTGATTTTGTTGAAAAGTGAAAACAAAAAGTAAACAACTACCTTTTGAATAAATTTTAAATGATATACAAATATTAACTAAGCATCGCATAGGTTTATTATTGGTTCGAGCCTAATGTAATAAATATCTAGTATTAGTATTAAGCAAATTAATAGTTAATCATGATGAGTTTATAGTTTAAAAGGATGACTGGAGTAGAGAGTAGTCCTGGGTGGGACTCTCACTTCACTTGGAAGGTTTTATAGTTATCCTCTTAAGGGTGGGTTCACAGTCACAGGTAACAGATCAAAATCCGTATCCATCTGTATAAATAACAATATATTCATGTTCTCTATGATCTGGGGCCGAGATTATATGAGAAAGTTAGTCTGAGTTGTCTCGGATCGATTTTTTGTCAACTGCTTATAGCCAAGCTATGTCCCGCAGACGAGCTTTGCCGTCCACATATTCGTGTAGGACATCAAACAATGAAATAATTACACAATAAAATTCTAGTTTGTTGTTAGTCAGTCACTTTCATGCACGCTATTTCCTGGACTGAAAAAAGGGTTGTTTACCGAAAAGTAAATTAATTGTTTAAACTTAATTGATTGTGGAAAACTTTGTATTGTTTAAGTTTTAATTTATTTATCTCCAGTAGGGAGAAAAACTTATGATTTTAGATTAGTTTAGAGAGACTAAAGTAAGTCTTTTCTTCTCTGAACTCAAAAAGTAGGGAGAACAAGTAAAATTAGGGAGAAAAAGTAAAACCAGGGAGAAAAAGAAGGATTCCCAACTTAATTATTTTATAAATAGTAAAGAAGGAATGGCTAATGAAGAGAAGTTGTAGAAATCAGGTTGGCTACACTGCATTTTCGACCTTATTTGTAATTTGCGCTTATGTATCATTGTTTAAGCCTGCAACTAACTATTTGAGTTTAATTGCAATTCTTATTTGTTTTTAAAATTGAATCTCTAATATCTGCTATTAAAAGTGCTAACAATTATATTTATTTATTAAAATAATAAATAAAACCTGTGCAATGGATGAATATGCGTTTTCTGCCTACTGGAGATAAAATATTGTATGTACCTCGGGAGTAAAGTGCTATAATTCCCCTCGCGATAATAATCTCAGATTTAGGGACCATGGTTCCTTCGGCTTTGCCTCAAGAACCAACTTTTTCGCTCAGGGAATAATGGCTTACTTTACTCCCTAGGTGCATAAATAACTATTGTTGTAATTTATTGTTTGGCAGGCAGTAGGTATTTCAGAGCAGTATGGGATCTCCTGGTAGAGGGCGGATCGGGCACTCTATCCATCTACTTGATATGACCATCAGAAAGAAACAAATTCCACCTCTCTGGGTTTCGATCCATCACCATTAGCCTTAAAATTAAGGCCAGTTATGAGTAATCTAACTCATCTACATTTATCCCATAACATTATCTATTATTTTAAAACACTGTGTTAATCCTTAAATAACTATTATTATATTGAACTTAATCCGGTGAATTTCGGTTAATTATTTACGAAATTATTTAACATCATACGAAACAACATGTTACCATGCTCAATGGAGACTTTGGCCTTGAAGCCGGTGTAGTGATTGGAGTAGTCTGAAACGAAGAGTAGGGAGAGGTTTGGTTTCTTCGTAGTGAGTCGCAGGAGTTTGAGTCTCTCGCTTTGATCTCCACAAAGCCTCCTTGGCGTCTCATCTTCAACCAATAGCTCTAGATAGTCGTAACTACAACTGAAACAGATATATCAAAATAAATTAATGATACAGTTAAGGTTGTTAAGGTCAGCTTAAGGTTGTTCAATGTTTCATTAAAATTGTTTTAAAGATATATAATATATTTTCTTGTAAACTTTTATTAATGATAAGTAAAGCAGGAATACTCAATAAGGTTTGAGAATATCTGAAATAAGGGTCGAATTCCAACGGTAGGTGATCTAATAATAATAATAATAATAATAATAATAATAATAATAAAAAATGCTTTATTTAACAGATATATAAATATATACATAAATATAAATTTAACATTTATAAGCCCTGGCAGTTCAGCCGTCGGCTAGAGTTGGCTATGAAGGCCTAAACCTTTTATTAGTGACCATTAATTCATCTATTTTATTGGTTATTTTCATGCATATTTTTTTTTATTTTATTTATTTATTTTTTTTTTTAATTGGAAAATAAATAATTTATAACAATATGATTATAACAGGCATTCAAATAATTAAATATTAAACTAACATAATTATAATAACTATAAAAGCTATATTAACTTAAAATAAAAACTAATTTGGATTCTCTCACATTCTCTAAATGCATTTTTTTTTTTTTTTAATTGAAAAATAAATAATTTATAACAATATAATTATTAAAGGCATTCAAATAAATAATCTATATTAAACTAACAATTCCAAAACATTATCTTAATAACTATTAAAGCTCTCATTAACTTAAAAACTAATTTTGGATACTCTCACATTCTCTACATGTATTAATTGTAAAAGAGTATTGAGAATAATAATAAGTTGTTGTTTTAATACTTAAATTAAAACAAATGAAGAATATATCTATCATCTCCATACAAGACATTTAGTTTGTAATCAATAAATAGTGAATACAGTAGCTTCCTTACGACTTAAACAAGACGCATTCTATATATATAACCTTTAAAAATTACATCCATTACCTCACCCATGAGACTTCTTTTTTTAAATTATAAGTACCTACCTGCTAATCCACCTGAGATGGATAAAGGGGCGTTCTTTTTATTTTGTTTAAGTTTTATAAATATTATACGTGATACGTAATACTAATTCGTGTGGCGCTTACACGGATAAACCCAATAATACATGACAACATTTTTAATTAGCACATTTCTAATTAATTTAACTTTAATTTAGCTTAAGGGTGCGCGGACGTGTTTGATTTTACAAAATTTCTGTTTTTGTCCATAATATTAGAGATAAAAATACAATATTTCGTATCTGGGTTCATCAATATATTCTTCAATGCAGCCGCGAGCCCGATTTTTGATTTTCCCCTTTTTTCCCACTTAAGTGATTCTTAAATCCGATTCTATTTATTTTTTTAAAAAAGTAGCTCGCGGCTGCAAAAGGCAATTGTCTAAATACTCTAAATCCCAAATTTCGTGCAAAAATATTAATTTTTAGAGCCAGGAGGAGTAATTTGGTAAACGGGAAAAAGTGGGATCGAGAGCTAGTGCAGTCTGTCGGATTTTTAGTGAACTAGGCTTTACTAACCCCCTCATTACCTTCCTATCGAAGGTAACTAAGAGATGGTTAGAGATGGTCAGTCTCTAAGGGAAACATTCAAGCATAAACACGCTATGTTTACACACACTAAGATTCTGCCAAAATTAAAAATATTTGTTATTCTAAAGTTCCATTCTATTTTTTTTTCTGATAATTTTTGTTTGTTTACAACAGTATTTTGACTTTATATCATTTGAAATTCGTAATTTAAAAAAAAGAAATATAAAAAAACATTGATTTTTTTTTTACATAGAAAAAATTTTTTTTTTACTATTTTAAAATGATGTTTTTTGAGATTTCAACTGAATTGTCAGTTTTTGCTAAACTTACTGAGAGGTTTTTACCATGAGGTTCGATCATTGTATTACCCACATTGACAAATTTGGTTTATAAATACTTTCAAAATGTTAATTTCTGTTGAAAGGTTTGTAATTTAGGAACTCACCCGATATTTAAAATTTAATTTGTAAAGAGAGGGGATGAATATCAAGATTTGGTGGTAGGGATGCCAGGGTTTTCTTTACCTTACTTTACTTTTCCTACCTAAAAAAGCAAAAAACATTTGATTCTATTTTTTGCTGACTCAAAAACTAAAGCTTACTTTTAAGCTAGAGCGTCAAAACTTGAGAGAAAAATCAGTCTTTTAGGCCTTTTTCACACAAGGCAACACGTCCACCCAAGCAACTATGAGGCCAGACACATGTGGCACTCGCGTTCTTATCCCCACTAGTTGATTCAACTAAAAAGACTGCAAGGCATTAGGGCCTTCACACCAGTCAACTTAATTGAGTCGGCTGGGACATTTTTTCACTATGCAATGGCAAAGTTATTTTATTTTCTCTTTTAATTCCAATGTAGACTTATTGATTGAATATGTTCGTATTCGTCCCATGATATGGGACATGAGGTGCAGTGAATACAGTAAATCCTGTGCTGGATCAGGGCGTGAATCTTTTCGAAGGATGGTCTTTACATGCGGAAATAATTGAAGAGTTTATCCTCGTGGCTTAGAAGTTTCGGATATAATTGTAAGAAAGCGCCTATTTCCCCTATTCTCTAACAAGGGAGGAACACACAATCTTCGACTAGATAAATTTCCTCCTTTATTGCTTTTCTAACATCGTACTGACCTCCCATTGGCAAGAAAAGTTGAATCACCTAAGCTGCCTCGTGTGAAAGAGGACTAAATTGATTTGTTGAGTCAAAAAAAATTGAATGAAAAGTTTTTTGTTTTTTGGGGGTAGAAAAAGTAAAGTAAGGTAAAACCCTGGCATGTAAATAAAAAATTCCTACCATCAAATCTTGATATGCCCCCCCCCCCGTCTTTACAAATTGAAATTTTAAATATCGGGTGAGTATCTAAATTACAAACCTTCCGAAATCAATATTTTGTATTTATAGACAAAATTTGTCAAAAGGTACCGGTTAAAATGTTTGCAATTAAGGAACTCACCCTTGTAGACTACTTTGCAGGGACCTGAATTGATTGACTGATTTATCTATTAGAAATATACTAAAAAGTTTAAAAGACCTCATTTACCTAATATCCAAAAATGTTAGGTATCTTTTTAGTGAAACAATCAGAAGAAACTAAAGCTACGAGTATTTGAGGCGTTGCGTTGTTTTTATAAGTTGTGAATAGTTTACAGTTACTTTGTCCCATGGCCAAATAACAAAAATTAAATATTTTGTTGTATACTTGGAATCAGTTTCAGAGCTCAAGAATAAGTAAAAATGCCATCATAATTAAAAATGAAACCTATAATTTAAACGGTTTGCTAAGTTATTACCTTTTTAACATTCATATATTTTATCTAAAACATTTACCATTTTAGCGAATTCAAAACAATTCACTACTCTTAAAAATATAAAAAAAGATTGTGGCACTCGAGTCCAATAATCCGATTATTTTATTCCGATCAAAAATCGTTTATGAAATTTAGTATGTATAGGAAAAACACCTTTCTTTGTATTCTTTCATATCGTCTTCAAATAATAATCATTCTATAATAGTAATATTTCTAATAATAATAATTATGGTTATTATATATTTATTATAACAATATAATTTTATCAACTAATATTGATATCAATAGTATTTTAATCTAGCTGAAGATGAAAAACCAATACATGTTAAAAAAAAAAAGATAGGAGCTAATCCTACTAGGTATCTGAAAATTGTGTTAGCCAATATATATATATGGGAGCCAATACGGAAACTCTATTGGACAAACCGCCTAAAACTAACCAAAAAATTTAATTAATGTATATTTTATTCCCATCCATTACTCATCTAAGGGTACATGGGAGAAATAACAAGTCATATTTCGATCAATAAAGATTTAGTATAACTACGTCTGGCATCTCAATACGTAGTCATATGAAAAACTGAATACCGAGGAATAGGGATAAATGCCCATGAAAACTAAAAGGTGAATTCAGAAGTTTCTGGAGAAAAACAAGTCAACATTTTTTTATCCTCGTGTGTCCATTTTTCTCAACAAATGTTTGTGTAAACTTGAAAATTATATTTCTACGAGCTGAATGGTTTATAGATTATAATTTACCTAATCAAATCTTAGTACCGTAAATAACTTATCTGTAAGACTGAATATTTTTCTCGTTTTTATCAAAATAAATCGCATAAAAAAGAATAAATACACATTTTCTATCGGATCAATTTGTGAATCTAAACCATTCTTGAATGAACTTCGTACACACAAAATTTCAAAAAATCAGTCTAGCCGTATAAGAGGAGTTCAGAGACGCATATACACGGACAAAGAAATCTATCTATATAAATAAAGAAGAAAGTCTGTAGGTGATGTATCTATGTGGGTATGTCCTTTATACAAATCTACAGTTTTATCCCAATTTGATGAATATTTACACACTTTTCCTTAAAAGCAAGGGGGAAGCCACTGTCTACATGAATTTTAGAAATTTAAATTTTGGTACAAAGGGGTACGGGGTACAAGTAATGAATACGGGGTAAAAGTAATGAATATCCTTCATGATGCATATCGTTGAAAAGCTCTAAGAGCACAGTAATTATTGTTATGTACAGTTTATTCAAATTTAAATTTAGGAGGGGGGGGGGGTTAAATTTTGGATATTTGCAAAATATTTTATCAAAGAGGAGGGCGTATATGTGGGAGGGATATAATCTAGATATTCTGACATAGTAGAATAATTTAATTGTTTCTTGATGATAGTTTATAAATTTGTCAAATTAAAATAATACTCAGTATAGCGAAGCACGGATATCCAGCTAGTATATATGTACATAAAGATGTCAAAATATAAGTAGGTAACACGCTAGAGTCGTAATACCTGTTATATTTGCAATACAGCGTTGTTAATTTCGGACATTATTGTTATTATCAATGTTCATTATGTGGAGTTATAGAAGCTATAATGGCGTGTCAGTCGGACTTCTGCCTATGGCTCAAAATTTATGGAGCAAAATTTTTTGCTCTAGGCATTTTATTCGGCAGAGGCAAAAGCGCGTTGGCAACATTATAGCAACTTTTCAGGTCTCTAGCTGTAGAAATAATGCTTAGAATAAAAAGTTCTAAGAATAAACAAATGCGCCAAGAATAAACAAAGGCGCGCTTCACGTAAGTACGTGAGGCGATAATAGCAGGTTTCTGTACGATTAAGTTAAAATTATTAACTTAAAAAAAAAAACTTTTGTTTAGTAGCCAGCCATATTGGCCGCCATCTTGAAAATATTAAGTGTGAAATTTTAATAGTTGCATATTCTTTTTCTACACTTCAAGACCTTTAAATTGATGTATAACATGTCTTGGTGACAAAAATATGTTTTTAGTCACCATGACATGTTATACATCAATTTAAAGGTCTTGAAGTGTAGAAAAAGAATATGCAACTATTGAAATTTCACACTTAATATTTTCAAGATGGCGGCCAATATGGCTGGCTACTAAACAATATATATTGGCCGCCATCTTGAAAATATTAAGTCTGAAAAATCAAAAATGTGTCCAGTTGTCATAAATGCCGAGATGCACCTGTGTGCTGAATTTCATGTTCCTAGCTATAGTAGTTTATGAATTGAAACTAGCAACAGACAGACAGAGCTGTTATATAAGGTTTCTTTTTGTACTTCGTACAGGAACCTAAAAATTCATATTTCAAGCCATAGAATCTATATCCACTCTTAAAAATATGGCTTTAATTTTTATTTGTAGTTTCTTTTCACTAGAAGTGCTCATCAACATTTTTTTAAAGAATTTAAAAATCCTCAGCCAACAGTTTACGCCCGTCTTTTTATCTCCATCCGTTCTCGAGAAAAGTGTGAATCCTTGTATATCAAGCTCAGACTCATTACATATTTCTCAGCATACGATACTATTGTAGCATTACATAGTAGTACATAGTACATATATGATGTATATAATATATTAGTAAAATGATATATATTTATTTTGAAGGAGTTGTGGTGTGATGACCGCTAGTACCGAGAATGGTCTAAAACGAGTAAGCTGTTTATACAAAGATTGGCATAGCACAGTAAAGCATAATTTCGTTGCGTTTGCGTTTGAGGCAAATTTAACCATTTCTACTTACTCATATAAAGAGAAAGTATTGTAAGGGCGCGAAAATTCAATTTTGAGATTTAAACTGATTTACACGTTTTTGAGGTCCCCTGTGTCCAAAAAACTGGTTTTTAAAAAATGTCTGTGCAGACGCCTAGAACCTAAACTACAGGACCGATTTAGACGAAATTTGGCATACATGTTCAGAAAAATCATACCCCGAGGCAAAATCGAAAAATGAATTTTAGCTTCAAATTTGGGGGGGAAAAATTAAAATGTCCATTTAAATACGAATCTAACGATATAAGCCGTTTTTCTGGGAAAAATCTAGTTTCTGAGAAAATAGCTTAAAACGCGGACGGAGAGAGCCCGGGTTCAATTCCCCGCCGAGGAGAAGTTATTTTTATGATACATTTTGATGAAATATTCAATAATAATTAAATGTAGCTATGAAAACTAATAAATGGATCGTATATGAGAAAGTTTGTCAGAGTTGTGTCGGACCAATTTTTCATATTCGAGGGCTAACTAAATAACTAAGAACTAGCTAAGAACCATAATATTTGAAGATTATTATAAAGATTTTAGTATCGACCATGATTTAGCAACAACATAGACATGATATTATAATATTCCAGACTAGACAAATAAAATTATTTCTAACATTTTCAATTTTCAAAAGTTCAAATAATCATAGTAATATTATAATTTTCTAAAAAAAAAAATCAATATTATTTTTCTTACAAAAAACAAATAAAAGTACGACATTAATAACGCAAATAAAATCCATATAATTATGTCAGTTAAAAATGTAAATATTGTGACGTTTTAGAAAACAAATAAATTAAAAAAAAAAAAAAATACTCAGACCTACATGGTAATCTAACCTTCCGTGGAATGTGATTGTCAGAGACATCTAGCGGCAAAAGTATGCAACAAGCTTTAGGGTATACGCAGCCTTAACTTAGTTTAACTTAAGTCTTTTGTTTACTTGATTTGGGTTATGGGTTATAATGTAACGATCCGTGATAACCAGCTTAATTTAATATTTAGGAAATAAAGTAAAATTAAGTAAATTAGTTGAAATAAGTTATTATATCTATTTAGATAAGTTATTATATATATTTAAATAAGTTATTATATCTATTTAAATAAGTTATTATATCTATTTAAATAAGTTATTATATCTATTTAGATAAGTTAGTATATCTATTTAAATAAGTTATTATATCTATTTAGATAAGTTAGTATATCTATTTAAATAAGTTATTATATATATTTAGATAAGTTATTATATCTATTTAAATAAGTTATTATATCTATTTAAATAAGTTATTATATCTATTTAAATAAGTTATTATATCTATTTAGATAAGTTATTATATCTATTTAAATAAGTTATTATTTCAATTTAGATAAGTTATTACATCTATTTGAAGACCAACAAATCAAAACAAACATTTATTTTTATTGGAATAAATGTGGTTGCCTTAGCTGCGTCGGGACACTAATAGTTTATAAAAATGACGAGCCGTTAAGCCCCCGTGTCAGCGGGCTTAATTCTATATTTAGAAGAAAAAAAATAATAAGTAAATAAATTTAGATATCTATTTATATAAGTTATTATATCTATTTGAAGACCAACAAATCAAAACAAACATTTGAAGGGGTTAGCTGCCAAGTCCAAAATTTTCGAAATGTGACTTACACCAGAAATTAAATCTTCACACATAAAACTATTAACTGTAAAAATGGTGTATTAGTTCACCACTAGAATGCGTTTCATCCCTAAATTAAAACTAAATAAAAAACAAACTAAAAATTTAAAAATGCTCTCTAAAATAATAAAATTTAAGAAAATTTCATCTTAGCAGACATTAATATTATATTTAAGAAATTGTCGTACAAATTAAATACAAACATTTTACTTAAGCGTTTCAAAGAAGACGTTTTAATTATAGAGAGAGGACATGGTTCCAAATAAGTATATATTTTTTTTAAGTATCGGCCATCTTGAATCAAAATGGCTGACTGGAAAATCCTTTAACAAAAGTTGTTTTTGTCATAAAAAGAAGCCAACTTCCAAATTACAAGGTTCTAGAGTAAATGGTTTCGGAATTCTCGTCATGGCAAAATCTGCATATCAATGGCCGCCATCTATAATAAAGATGGCGGATGGTAAACAGTTTTCTTAACGAGGACCTAGGAGGTAAGAGGAACCTTCCTACATATATGTTTCAAACATTTGCTATAATCAGAATAATGTCTTATGAAAAAATGACATCCATTACGTCTTATGGAGGAATAACGGTACTTCTTTAGATTGTTACTACCCTATGTTATTTTCGAATATAAATAACTTTGACTAAATAACTATTAAGACAAAGGGATATGTTTAGTTCAATGTACTTTGGGACAAAGTTATATCACTCTTCTATTTATATAAAGGGAGTAACAGTCTAAAGAAGAACATTCCGTACACCTTCTTTAGATTGTTACTACCTTCTATTTCTTCTTTAAGAGGAGTAACAATCTAAAGAAGTGCCAGAATAACATCCATAATGTCTTATGGTGGAATGAAATACATTATACGATGTGAATTCACGTTCAATACATTCACTATTACTTATTCGATTTATGCATCACGTCCTCTACCTTTATTTTATACTATACGGTTCATTTTTTCTCCGCACAAAAGTATAAATTGTTTTACAACTGTATAAATTATTACTGTTTAAGAAATAAAAGGAAATGTTTTTATTTCGAGTATATTTCTAGAATTCACTTTATTTCTCTTGTTAAAACCCTTTATTTCAACGATTTGTTTCGACAGTAATGCAATATTGTTTTGTGGTTTAGAATTATGCGCTTAATAACCATTGTGGCCACATCTGTGCTTTACTTCGACTGAACTACAAATATATATATATATATATATATATATATATATATATATATATATATATATATATATATATATATATATATATATATATATATATATATATATATATATATATATATATATATATATATATAAACAAACATATTACTCCGATAAAAAGGATAAATCTTAATATACGAAACGATATTTTTGTGTCAACTATAAACAGGTGATAGATAGAGAAACTGTTAAATTGAAAGAATGATTGATGGAGTATCGCTTAAGTGTGTTGAGAAAAAGAACACCATAAGCTTTCTATATCGCCTGTAATAACATGATGGGTGATGCGGCTCAACCGATATATCAAAGGCAAAGCACCAGCTGAATATTGGAACAAACATTTACCTACATCAAAACCCCACCTATAGAGTACAAACTGTATCGGTGTGAAATTAGTTCCCTGCTGCACACCCGATATTCACCCTCCTCCCTCCCTTGAGCAAGCAAGCCTCCATAATGACCTGTAATTTAAACCCACTACCTCCACCTGAATATATGGCCCAACCAATTAGCCTCTATTACCATATAAAAGCATAAGTGATGCCAACCGTAAACCTAGTACACCACAAATACCACTAAACCTGATCTGTCTATTTAACTCGAATAACGCAACGTAAGCCTTTAATGTAACATCCGTATTCTCTTTAAGTGCTATCCATTTTTTAGAGTCCATAGAAAAAACCGAGGACATTAAAGCTCCCCACAAAAGATCGATTGAATAGACATAATGGCCCCGAACTAACCCAAAACTCACTATTTCACCATTTGTGGAGAAACTCATACAAATCCTGCCCGATTGGATTTTCGACAATTCTGAAATCCAAAGCCGGAGTCCCGATCGTCCCAAGTGTTAACTCTGAGAGTTATCTAATACATACGTAGATTATAAGAATAAGGTAGTTACGGAGGATCAAAATTGTGATAATATTTTTTAAAAAATACAAGTTTTGATTTCGAAGCTTGTAACTCCTGGTTAAATCTTCAATTCGTGCATTTCACCCTTTCTCACATATGGCTCCTAAACGTGGTTATTAACTAAATCCGAAGCACAGATGATAAGGGTAGAACATAAGAGGTAGAAGATAAGGGTAGCACAGAGCGCCATGGAGCGAAGTATGCTCGGAGTAAAAAAACAAGATCACATGAGAAACGAAGATGTAAGAAAGATGACCAGCTTTAAAACGCAGTCAAGGAAGCTGTGATGTTAAAATGGAGATGGGCCGAACATGTGGCTAGGATATAGGATCAAAGATGGACCTGGAAAGTGAGCAAATGGGGTCCAAGACACCAGAAGAGGAGGCGTGGAAGAACTGCCTGGTCCTAGTGTAAATTTAAAAAGGGCACACGGTTGAAATTTATCTGTGGTATACTTTCGACGATTTCATAAAAATCAGATGAGTAATTTCGAAGATATAGGAGTAAATAAATGTATGTTTGTGCGAATGATGAAGAGAAACAAATGGGCGCAGAAGGTTTAAACTTATATAACTTCCGATACCTTCGGTAAACGGACCTTTTTTTTCCATTCAGACGCCATATTTAAATTTTAATTTTTCACTGGTCTTAAATTACTTTGCTTTGTAAGTTTCATCGCACATTTCCGTTTCCCCAATTTTGAAGCACTTCCCGTGATTCAATCTTCCCCAAATTTTGCACATAGATACAAATAAGGTAAAGAATACAGAAACCAAAAACAAAATGGCGTCAAATTTATTTGCTTTTTAAGTTTCATCGCACACCTATTACCCCAATTTTGAACCACTTCCCGTGATTCAATCTTCCCCAAATTTTGCACGTAGATACAACTAAGGTGAAGAATACAGAAAACAAAAAAAAGAAAAAAAAAAAAAAAATGGCGTCAAATTTATTTGCTTTTTAAGTTTCATCGCACCATTACCCCAATTTTGAACCACTTACCGTCATTCAATCTTCCCCAAATTTTGCACATAGATACAACTAAGGTGAAGAATACAGAAAACAAAAAAAAGAAAGAAAAAAAAAAAAAAATTGCGTCAAATTTATTTGCTTTTCAAGTTTCATCGCACCATTACCCCAATTTTGAACCACTTACCGCCATGATACAACTAAGGTGAAAAATACAGAAACCAAAAAAAAATGGCGTCAAATTTATTTGCTTTTCAAGTTTCATCGCACCCCTATTACCCCAATTTTGAACCACTTACCGTCATTCAATCTTCCCCAAATTTTGCACATAGATACAACTAAGGTGAAGAATACAGAAAACAAAAAAAAGAAAAAAAAAAAAAAAAAAAGGCGTCAAATTTATTTGCTTTTCAAGTTTCATCGCACCATTACCCCAATTTTGAACCACTTACCGCCATGATACAACTAAGGTGAAAAATACAGAAACCAAAAAAAAAATGGCGTCAAATTTATTTGCTTTTCAAGTTTCATCGCACCCCTATTACCCCAATTTTGAACCACTTACCGTCATTCAATCTTCCTCAAATTTTGCACATAGATACAACTAAGGTGAAGAATACAGAAACAAAAAAAAAAAAGAAAAAAAAAAGAAAAGAAAGTTGAAAATAAGACCAGTTTTGAAAAATGGAATTTTTATTTTTCACCCCATATATGAATCACCCTCTGGGGAGAGAAAGAATCTTGAACTTTGCAATGCATAATACTCCAATTTTGTTTGATTTCAATGACTCTTAACAATATCTTAAATTCAAATTATATACAGGGCTTTTTATAATATAAATAAAAGAATATAATGGCACCGAGGCACTTAAATAATACGAGTTTATATTAAATTTGAAATAGGAAATCAAAGGCTTCATGAAGAAGAAGAAGAAAAAAAGAAGAAATTCAATTAGGATGGTTCGCTAACTCTAGACTCTAAACTTGAAATTCATTTCGAAGTCACGCCGCTTGTAAAAGCCCATCTGTGAATTCACTAGAAGGGAGTAGGGGGAAGGATGGAGAGAATAAAAAAAAAATTCTCCCTCTCAGAATTTTAGCGAGGGAAATGCGATTTTATTACTTGTTTCCTCGAAAAAAAAGGAGTTTACTCGAGGTAGATTTACCCTCGATTGAATTTCAAGGGTAACAGCGAAAAAGGCTTAAGGTTGAAGGCCGATCGCCTGTCATTATCCATTTGTAAACCAATGCTGAGAAAATCACCTTTTTTACTCCAAAAAATTTAACTGGGTAGAAACAGCGATTTAAAGTTAGTTTTACTCAAAGAAAGAGAGAGAAAAAAAATGAGCTAAGAATATGCTTATAGTAAACAACAAAGGGTGTGTAGCCAATTTAACAAAGAAGACGAGTTCGTTAACCAGCATAATGTCCTGGCTAAGCCATTTCAAGATGGCGGTCATTTATGAGTTTGTTTCAGCTATAACTTTTGAACCATTCATTATAATGACGTTCAACAAACCCCACTTTAATACATTTTTAAGATTATAGGGGAGTGGGGAGAGGTTACTTTTTTTTGAACGAAGTTCCTTCCCGCACGTTACAGCGTCTGGTGCCCGGGGGTGAATCCGAAATAAATTGGTAGTGCGTGAAGCCTCACGTAAAAAGTGTTTCGTTGGTGTTGTAATATGAAATTAGTAGGGGGGAGGGGGGGGGGGGGGGGGGGGGGGGGGGGTGTGTGCAAAATCACTTGATACCCCAATCAATATTTTTTCCCCGTGACAGCAATTAGCCGCCATCTTGGATTCCCAGTTAATCCGACCAAGTTGCTATTCTTATTTTTTTTGACCCATCAGACCGCACATTTTGCATATTTTTCTATATTTTTAGTGACAGCGGAAATAGGATTTTAGGGGGGGGGGGACACGCAAAATTTCGATGTTTTTGACAAAATGGCGCCGAAAATTGAACACTTTCCCTAAGTGATATATATATTTGTAATCTACTCTTCAATACCTTTCATTTGATACCCCACTCAAAATTTTAAAAAAATATTTTTTTCGCATGACGTGAGTTATCCGCCATTTTGGATTTGAACAGCTGATAATTTTGAGTTCGCTATATTTTTCCTGTGTGCGCGTCAAAACGATCTTTAATATTGGAAAGTTTCACATTTCTATCTCTTTTTATTCAAAAGTTATTGGAACCGTACAGAGTGACAGACAGACAGACAGACACATGAACGAAACTATAAGGGTTTCTTTTATTGGTTTTACCAACGAAACCCTAAAAACGACCGGTAACGAAATCGACCATCACAAAACCAACCGTCTCAAAATCGACCAATGACGATAATTTGTAAAAAAAGTTGACTGATTTAGTTGAAATTTGGTACAAATATTCATTTTACCAATGCTCAGGACGAGTTCAAAGGACAACGTTATAAAGTGTTAAAGATCGAGAAAACTATTAAAGAGGACCTAAACGTTTAAAATTACAAGATAAAACGAACTTTTTATATACTACGTCTTTAAATTTTCTGTTGAATCATATGTAATGTTAATAATATAATTATCATTGTTATATTATATAATGCTAACGAAAAAAAATACATAGTTCCGTATTTATTTACTTCACATAATAATGACAACCATCTAGAAACCTGATTTTAAACCTATAAAAGGACAAATCTTTGTACAACGGAACTCACCAACACCGAATCTAAACCGTGCCATTGATATGCCCCCATTTAGGGAAAGTAAGAGAAGAAAAATGTGTACAAGTAAAGAAGTACAGATGCAGAAAAATTAAACCGATACCTAGGACACAAGTATAAACAAACCTGGGTGTCACACGTCACTTAATTTATTTCTTTGTTTACTTTTCGCTGTCATTCAATGTTCACCTCCTAATAGAAAGTCACAAATTCGAAAACCGTCCAAATGAAGATTGTAACTACTATGGGATTTGTCAAAACAAATAAAATAACTTGCGGATTTCTTCAGAAATAATTTTCCATACAGCAAAATTTGCTGAAAACTAATTAAATTCTGCTGAAAGATGGCTAAAAGTATTAAAATAATGCATTGTCATCGTGTTCTGAGCTATTCTAAAAGTTTCAAATGTCTAGCTACTCGGGAAGTTAGTTAAAAATCGATTGCAAGATTTGTACTGGACAAACAAACAAACAAGAAAGCAAGCTAATAAAAACGTAGTAAAAAATTGTTTTAAGGGTATTTATTTTAATCTAAAGTTTTACTTTAATATATTAATTAAATTTAATTAAAATAGTTAGTAGCAGTCATTAGAATAGTTTTTAATTATCGAATAATTAATATTCATGAATTTAGAAACGGGTTCAATTGTAGAATAAGATTTTAAAAATTGCAGATACCCGACCTTTCACAAGGAAGACTATTTTTTGAACTTATTGACTGGACTATTATATACCCTACTATGTTTATTTTTAACCTAATACTATCAGCTAATTTCTGTTAAACTCAAAACATTTGGCGTACGAATTTTTTTTTTTTTTTTTGTTAATTCACGTAACTAAAATTTTTTTTAAATGAACCAAATTATTTTTCTGGCTACTAAAATAGAACATTAATCTATTATATAATGTTCAACTTTTAATAATAAAATATTATTTATGTATATAATTTTGTTTAAATACCCCGGTCTTCATGTCCCGTTCATAAAAAACTTAAATTTATTTGTATATAATAACATTTTAGATGCTCTTAGAATAGGCTAAAATGACGTTTTCAAGTAACGTAAACTATAAAAAATTTCCCAGGGGAGGACCCCCGGACCCCCCTAAAAGAGAGCCCAGCCCCCCTTCAAAATTGGCTGGATCCGCCCTTGATATGAAGTAATATAAGAACAAAGAAACCCAGGCTGGTTAATTGTCTGTGACTATGCTAAGCCACAATACATCCCCCCCCCCATGTTTTTAATCTGTGCCCCTCCAAAAAATAAATCCTGGGTGCGCCACTGGATAAGCAGGTTAGTGATAAGCAATTAGTTTAGTGGTTATAAGTTTTTGGTAGTATTCATACTACGGAAAGTTAAAATTTTAATTTAAATCAAATTATAATTATTATTTACAAAGGGAGACAGACAGAGAAAATAAAAATACGTGTGGTGTCGCGGGACACCCGGTAGGAACGAAGTTCCTTACATTTTTCATTAAATATAAATTTTAAAATCACACAGCTAAGTACGTATACAATGCTAACTACTTATATATGGCGTAGATAGAAAAGAGACAAAATTAAAAGTAACGAACTGTTTGTACCTGGCAGAGTTAAGGCAAAATTAAAAGAAAATCATTATTTGTATAATTAAAGCAAGCGTCTTACTATAAATATATATTAAATATAAGAAAAAAGTTGATCATGATGAGCAGCGCCGGCGCTACGCACAGGCGGAGCAGGCGGCCGCCTGTGGCGGCCAAACTCAGGGGGCGGCCGATGACGCCCTCAGGTTGTTTTATTTTATAAATTGAATAACAAAATCTATAGTAGCAAAACGATAATCATGTGCCTAACCCCCGTCTTGAGTAGGCAGTTTGAGATATAACACTATTAATAACACCACAAGACAATACCTTATCAGTTGCTGTTTTAGTTAAGTAGCCGTGCTAATCGCATTTCGGGTTGATTCTTGGATACAACGGTGTTACTTCATTTTATTCCTAAAAAAAACTATCGGGTGTCTTTGCTATATTATATGAGTTCTGAGTACATATTTTGTTTATCTATGTACATAATATGTATTTTTCTTTCTCTTGTAACCCTCCTTATCCTTAAGTCTTTTCCATTATACCTCATATCTTTTTTATTATTTATATTCACTTAACTCTTTTCTTACCCCTTTATAGTTGTTATATTTTCAACCCTTACCTTAATTTGTTAATTGTAATAGCTCTCCTAATAAAATAAAAATCGGTCCGAGACAAATCAGACAAAGTTTTTCATATTATACGAGTTCATAAATACTTAGCCCAGTGTTTTCCATTTATTAGTTTTAGTAGGTACATGTAATTATTATTAAATATTATAATCAAAATTTAAAAATAACTTCTCCTAGGCGGGGAATCGATCCTGGCCTCTCTCCATCCGTGGTTTTAAAGCTATTTTCTCAGGAACTAGATTTTTCCAGGGAAAACGGCTTATATCGTTAGATTCGTATTTAAATGGACTACATTTCAGCATTTTTTAATCAAAATCGTCGGAATTGTTTTCGAGAAATAATTTTTTTCAGAGTGTTTGGGGGGTAGCGGCTCCTAATTTAAAGCTAAAATTCATTTCAGGATATGATTTTTCTGAACATGTATACCAAATTTTGTCAAAATTAGCCCAGTAGTTTAGGCTCCAAGCATCTGCACAGATGATAGGCAGACATTTTTTAAAACCCATTTTTTGGACTCAATGGACCTCAAAACGTGTAAATTCATCACAATCTCAAGATCGAATTTTTGCCCCCTCACAAATATTTTTACTTTCTCTTTATATGAGAAAGTAAACGAACCCAACATAAAATTTGAATCTTTCCAGTAATTACTTTCTCATATAAAGAGGAAGTATTGTGATAGCGCAAAAATTCAATTTTGATAGATTTACACGTTTTGAGGTCCCCTGAGTCTAAAAAAGTGGTTTTTAAAAAATGTCTGTCTGTCGTCAGTCGTCTGAGCAGATGTCTCTGGAACCTAAACTACTGGGCCAATTTTGACGAAATTTGGCATACATGTTCAAAAAAATCATACCGCGAGGCGAAATCGAGAAATTAATTTTACCTCCAAATTTGAGGGCTCCCAAAAAACTGAACAAACGTGAAAAAAATGATTTCTCGAAAACGGTTCCGACGATTTTGATTAAAAAATTCTAAAATGTAGTTCATTTAAGTACGAATTTAACGATATATTCCTGAGAAATAGCTTAAAACAGGAATGGAGAGAGGCCGGGTTCGATTCCCCGCTGAGTTATTTTGATGAAATGTTCAATAATAATTAAATGTACATACGAAAACTAATAAATTGAACACTCTGGGCTATGCAATTATGAAGTTTGTCTGAGTTGTCTGAGTTGTCTGAGTTGACCGGGTTATTTTTGTGTAAGAACCCAAACACATAAATGTAGGAAAGAAAAAAAATCACACTTCTCCCCCCCCCCCCCCCCCCCCGTTCAAAAATTCCTATTTCAATGGGGCGGCCAAAAACCGTCCTGCCTGTGACGGCCAAAAGTATAGCACCGGCGCTGATGATGAGTTTATAGTGAAAGAGTATGTTTGTTAAAGGAGTTGGGATTGAAATAGGACTGTTTTCTACCTACCCGGCCAATTAATTTAAAATATTATAAAATATATTACTTCCCTACTCTACAGCTTCTGCTTGTATCAGGGGGAAATTTTACATGATTTATTTACAAAACAAAGTGACATTTTTGACATATATAACAAAAAAAAACAAGTCAAGTAACAGGCTTCCTTAATAACACTTTTTCCCGTCTTTTAAAGCTTACGTTTACGCAAGCGATGCGTGTGAACGCTTGGGCGGATAACGTTTTCCAACGAACTCAGCCTGAGCATTGGTAAAATGAACATGTGTACCAAATTTCATCTTACTCGGTGAGCTTTTACTCAAGTTATCGTCATCTGTAGATTTCGTGACGGATTTTGCATGACGGTGATTTTGGTCGTTTTTTCGGATTCACTCCCGGGCTCCAAAACGTGCCATAAGGAACTTCGTTCCAAAAAAAGACTCCAGCGCCGGGACTTGAACCACGGATCTCTATATTTCCAGTATAGCGCTCTACCAACTGTCAAGTTCAAGCTCCTAACTAAGTTGTTAAAGTCCCGGCGCTGGAGTCTATTTTTCTCTGTCTGTCTCCCTTTGTAAATAATAATTATAATTTGATTTAAAATAAAAAAAAATCTTTAAAAACACATGGTACACAAAGATGAATTGGTACAAAAACGAAACCAAATATATATTTGCACTTAGGGTGCCCTCCTCTATCAATTACACACAAATAAAATATATTTTGTCTACAACAAAAACCGTATTTCTTGATATTTTGTAACATTCGTCATGGATTTCTAGTCAAAGAACAGTGGAATAAGTTTGTTTGGAAGCGTATCTTCAGATACCATATCCAACCCCAAAATAATAATAATTGTTCCTCTTTGAGAATCCCTTTCAAAAATATAAGATTAAAAACACACTTCGTCGAACAAAGGTAAAGCAGGAATAACATGAAAATTGAATTTGATGAAATAAAGAAGATTGAGATAGATCGAGGAAGAGCGAGGTAGAAAAATATATACAGACAATAAGAAGAGGAATTCTTCAGCTTTACGCACGATTAGCGAGTTTGTTTATATTTAACAAAACTAATTTGCTGTTCTTTGAATAAAGTAACTGTTTATATCGAGTTTTTAGTGAAAAAACAATGAGTGAATCAAGTGACTTTGACGAAAATGTGGAAAATAATACGCCTCCCGAAATAATTAATTAGGCAAAAAATACAACTCAAGAATTAATGCCATCTTTATCAAGAGAGAGATACGAACTTACATACAGCAAGTTTATTTTTTTCTGAATGTATTATTTAAATCTAATAATCGAGAATAAAGTACGGTACGCAACTCGTGCGAAAACGGCATTTTGCATTGCTCGTGCGGTTTTACTACCCTCGCTGTCACTCGGGTGCAAACTCCACACTCGCATGCAAAATGCTACTTTATTATGTTTTAGATAAAGTACGGTATGCAACTCGTGCGAAAACGGCATTTTGCATTGCTCGTGCGGTTTTACTACCCTCACTGTCACTCGGGTGCAAACTCCACACTCGCATGCAAAATGCTACTTTCCGCACTCGACACGTAATGTACTATTGATAACTTGTAAATAAAATGTAAAAATTTTACATATGTATACGCGGACATATTAGTCAACAAGAAAGAAGGTTTTACTCGTAGCGTCACCGTTATGAAATATTGAAAATAAATATTTCAATCACCTGTTTTTTTGGTTGTGTGAATGCGAATCGTTTTGAAAACGAATTGGATCCGAAACGCTTTCAAAACGTTGTGTGAACATAGTAATAAATAAGAGTGTATGTCCGTTTGTCCAATAAAGAAATAAACAGTTTTATTCCAAGCTCCCCCACCTCAAAAAAGTGTTCTTTTACACTGTCACTTTAGTTCGGGCTAAGCTCGCTAGAGAGGTTTAGTATCGGGGGAGAGAATAATTACAAACGTTGTGTGAACGTAATAATATAAATAAGAGTGTATGTGCGTTTGTCCAATAAAGAAATAAACAGTTTTATTCCAAGCTCCCCCACCTCAAAAAAGTGTTCTTTTACACTGTCACTTTAGTTCGGGCTAAGCTCGCTAGAGAGGTTTAGTATCGGGGGAGAGAATAATTACAAACGTTGTGTGAACGTAGTAATATAAATAAGAGTGTATGTCCGTTTGTCCAATAAAGATATAAACAGTTTTATTCCAAGCTCCCCCACCTCAAAAAAAAGTGTTCTTTTACCTATCGGCCTTCAGCTAGTATACAGAGTAAAAGTCATAAAAATACTGTAATATGAAATGGATGTTCTGCGTTACTCAAGTTCATATACCTTTAGCCAATGTAGTTTTTATTTTTTATTTTAGTTAAAAAATTTGTTGTATATGCGTAACAGCAAAAACGATATCATGACAGAGAGATGAAAACCTGATACACAGAAGGGAGCTGAACGAACAGGTAGAACTTAGGAGATCAAAGGGATGTGTCGCAGCCATGTGACGTCATTCACCAGGTACCTACTAAGTTTCAAACACTCGCTTCAAGGGAGTAGTGGCATGGAAGCGGATATTGCCCCAGGATAGTTAGGAGGGGGGCAAACTGAGACAAGAGAGAGAGGTAGAGTGGAGTTATTTCATATCAAAAGATACACTACTAGGTTTCTATGACAACCGCTGCTCGCATATCAATATTTCATACAGCCCAGCGAGAGAAAATATTTATATATTTTAAACTGTTTTTTGGCCTGTTTTGTACATCATAGCATAAAGGGACACTTCTTTAGATTGTTACTCCCCTTATAAAAAGTAGGGGAATAAAAATCTAGAGAAGGTGTACGGAATGTTCTTCTTTAGACTGCTACTCCCCTTATAAAAATAGAAGTGTGTTCCTTTGTTCCAAAGTACATTTGACTAAACATCCCTTTGTCTAAATAGTTATTTATAGACAAAGCCATTTATATCCTAAAAAAAACAGAGTGAGTAACAATCAAAAGAAGGTGTACGGAATGTTCTTCTTTAGACTGTTACTCCCCTTATAAAAACACAAGTGTGATATTCCTTTGTCCCAAAGTAAATTGGACTAAACATCCCTTTGTCTTAATAGTTACTTAGACAAAGTTATTTACATCCCAAAAAATATAAAGGCGAGTAAAAATCTAAAGAAGTACCCTATAAAATAAACTAAAGACGGTTCAAAAGCTATTAGTTTTTATTTATGTAAATATACACGCATTAGTTTACACTTAAATAATTTAGTCACACATCGTTAATCTAGAATAAACAGGTCACGTGTGTGCTAGTCAGCACACAGCGAGGGTCCGTAGGCCACACTGTATAGTTTAAGTAGTACCCTGTTGATGGTGTTTTTTAAAATGCTAAAAAGAACTATCCTATGGGTCTGATATTCTCAAAACACATAAACAAACTTCCGATAAAGTATTTTTTTGCCACTGAACGGTCTATAACCATATAAATACATAGAAAAGACCAAAATTATAAAAAAAACTTATTTTGTCAATAAAAAATAAAATAATATTTTTTTCGAAATTTCCAAAAAGTGGTATCTTTACTTTTGGTCGAAGAATATTCAGGATTTTTTTTTCTGATTTTTTGCACATAAGCGAGATAGAAGGGAGGGACACGTTTCACACCCGCTTCAAACTCGCCTACGCTCGCCCTATCAAAGTTATAACCAAAGAATTATATATTTTTGTAATCAGCTCGACGTACCCTTTCATATGATACCCCTCAAGGTGTCGATAAAAAATTAAAAAAATTTAACCCTTAACCCCTTAATTTAATTTTTACCCTAATTTTTTTGAAAAATATTTTTTTTAAGTCTCTATATTTTTAAAATATGTGGGTAGGTACAAGCCACATACATGCCAAATTTCAAAGTGATCGGTCGAAAGGTGTAGCCATGAGAGCAGGCGACTGGACGGACGGACAGACACACGCAGGAAAATTCAAGGGTCCTTGGTTTTGCCTACGGACCCTAAAAAATCACAGGGAAGTGCTTGTATCTGATAATATAGTGTGATAGTGTGCTTGATTTTGTACCAAAATCTGAATACTTTTTAGAGTTTCGTAAATTGTTAAGTATTACTGTTATTATACAGGGTGGTCCAAAAGTCTCCCCCCCCCCCCTCTTAACTTTTGAACGGTTTGAGATAAATTAATGAAACTTGGGGGATCTCTACCATGCAAAGGGAAGTTTGTTTTCATGCAATCACCCACTAGGGGCAACCACCCACTTTGCCCCAAGGCCACCCAACTTCACAATTTCAAATTGGAATGTATATTTTTGATATCATATTTTGATTCTACGGTAAAAAATAATAAACTTTTACTTGTAACTTTTTTTTCTATCTTCAATATTTTGCCCCCTACAGGGGGGCAAAGATGGCAAAATAACCCTTCCGAAATAGTAAGAAAATAACACTTAGATCGTAATAAAATCTAAACGGTTAGAAATAAAGTAATGAAACTTGGGGGATCTGTACCATGTAAAGGGAAGTGTGTATTCATCCACTCGCGTACTAGGGGCAACCACCATTTTGCCCCCAGGCGCTGAAATTGACCATTTTTATACCTTTCCCCCCTATGGGGGTAAAATATTGGAGATGGAAAAATAAGTTTGAAGTAAAATATTTGCATTTTTTGACGTAGAATCTAAATCTGCTATCAAAAATATACACTTTAGGTTAAAATTTAGAAGTTAGGTGGCCTGGGGGCAAAATGGGTGGTTGCCCCTACTGGGCGATTGCATGAAAAAAAACTTCCCTTTACATGGTACGGATCCCCTAAGTTTCATTAATTTATCTCTAACCGTTTAGATTTTACAACGTATTATCGGAAGGGTTATTTTGCTATTTTTGCCCCCCTATAGAGGGCAAAATATTGGAAATAGAAAAAAAGTTTCAAGTAAAAGTTTATTATTTTTCACCGTAGAATCCAAATATGCTATCAAAAATATACACTCCAATTTGAAATTTTGAAGTTGGGTGGCCTGGGGCCAAAGTGGGCGGTTGCCCCTAGTGGGTGATTGCATGAAAACAAACTTCCCTTTGCATGGTAGAGATCCCCCAAGTTTTATTAATTTATCTCAAACCGTTCAAAAGTTAAGAGGGGGGGGGGAGACTTTTGGACCACCCTGTATTATGAAATATCAATTTTTGCTTCCGAGCTTACCGAAGGTAAAGGAAGCTATGTGATCGTTCTCAAGAACGAAAATATGTCATGTCTCCGATTTCAACTGACATAACCGAACTGTTATTTGTTTTTAAATAAATACCAAGACAAAATCCGTTTCAGGTATCAGGGAACATTTTTGGTTCCGTGTCGGTCTGTCACACAATTTTTGCGAACCAACATATCTTAAAAATTACACTTGCGATTTTAATGAAATTCTTGTGGTAGGTTATAATTAGCTCATTGTTGGGCCCATATAAGTTTCAACCTTGAACACTCATTTGTTTCTCTTCTATATGAGCACAAACATACATTTATTTACACCTATAGCTTCAAAAGTACGTTCTGAATTGTATGAAACTTTTATAGTTTATCGAAGAAAGTAACCCGCAGATAACCCGAGATTAACTTGAACCATTTGCGCTCTTAAATTTTTGCTAAATTGATACTTTAGTATAATGTAAAAATCAAAACAATTTTGAATGATTTAAAATAGACTGCCAATTGGTGTGGTTCATAGCTTCCTCGCATCCTATCACGTACTTTATTGATTTTATGCTTTTACAAGCCATTATTGTCTTATTTGTTTGTTTCCCCCTATTTTTAATCTGTCAAAATTGTTTTGATTTTTTACATGATTTTAAGTATCAATTTAGCAAAAGTTAAAGAGCGCAGGCGATACAAATATCTGTAGGTCTATCTGCAGGTTACTTTCGATAAACTTTAAATGTTTCATACAAATTAGATTTGTTATTGGGCATTATTGGGCCCATTTATGCGCACAAACATACATTTATTTTCACCTATAGCTTCAAAAGTACTTATCTGATTTGTATGTGAAACTTTTATAGTTTATCGAAAGTAAACCACGCAGACGCTCAGATAGCCCCAGATTAATTTGAACCGTCTGCGCTTTTTAACTTTTGCTAAATTCGCACTTTAATTCATGTTAAAAAATCAAAACAATTTTGACAGATTATAAAGGAAGCAATTAAACAAATTAGACAATAATGGCTTGTAAAAGCATAAAATCAATTAAGTATGAGACAGGATGCGAGAAAGCTGTGACACACCAATTGGAAGATTCCTTTATAATTGGATGCGTATTAAATGGTCTACTCCTATGTTTAGGGTCCGTAGGCAAAACCAAGGACCCTTATATTTTCCTGCGTGTGTCTGTCCGTCCATCCTCTCGCGTGCTCTTACGGCTACACCTTTCGTCCGATCACTTTGAAATTAGCATATATGTGTCTTGTACCTGCCCACATATTTTAAAAATATAGCGACTTAAAAAAAATATTTTTCAAAAACATTAGGGTAAAAAAACTTAAGGGTTAATTTTTTTTTTTTTTTTTCGACACCGTGAGGGGTATCATATGAAAGGGTACGTCGAGCTGATAACAAACATATATAATTCTTTGGATATAACTTTGATAGGGCAAGCGTAGGCAAGTTTGAAGTGGGTGTGAAACGTGTCCCCCCCCCCTCTATCTCGCTTATGTGAAGTGCAAAAAATCTGAAAAAATTCCTGAACATTCTTCGACCAAAAGTAAAGATACCACTTTTTGGAAATTTCGAAAAAAATATATTTTTTTTTTTTATGGGCAAAATACGTTTTTTTATAATTATGGTCTTTTCGGTGTATTTATATGGTTGTAGTCCGGTTCAGTGGCAAAAAAATACTTTATCAGAGTGTGTTTTGAGAATATCAGACCCTTAGAATGGTTCAAAGTAAGCTTTTTAGCATTTTAAAAAAACACTGTTTATACACTTTACAGTTAAACACTATAATATAGTGTGGCCTACGGACCCTCGTTGTGTGCTGACTAGCACACACTTGACCTGTTTATTATTCAATAGTAAATGTAAGCAGAAGGACAAAAGTTTATGTAAGAAGCAATGTGCATACAACGACCTACCGTCTAAATTTGATTAAAATCGGATAAGCAGTATTTAAGATATGGTAGCGTGCAAAAATGTTAAAGATAGACAGACAGACATAAGACCAAATATTTTCAATGACGTCTGAAACGTGTTATTGTCAAGAAATTATTAATTTTGAAAACATTAAAAAAAAAAATTTCACGCTACCGGTAAGCACGGAAGCAATAAACTAAAATGCTCTTAAAAAATGAGTTATTTACTAAATTAAAACGTAAGAAATTAAAATAAATATAAGTCATAATTTGTCTCCTTTTTTCCCCTTCTCTTTTCATTATTTTTCATTGTATTTTATCACTTTCCTCTACAAACAAAAAATAATTACTTAAAAAAAGAAATGAATTTATCAAGTTAATGTTCGTAAAAATAAATTAAAAGTTTAATAAAAAATATATTAATCTTTATGATGATAAAAAAATGATTGTAATTATAATTTACAAGTATTTCTTATTATTGTAATTAAGTTTAACAAACGGTGTAATAAAGTGTCAAAAAGAATTAATAAAGGGAAATGGGTAGATGGCTTTTAAAGTGGGGATCATTAATATTCTCTACAGAGGAATTGTAATTAATTTCAGTTGGATTTTAATTATATAATTTTAAAGACCTTTTTTATGAAGCCAAAAAAAAAAAGAATAAATAAAAAAATAACCATTGATTAATTATTATCGTAATTTTTTATTATTATTGAGTTAAATTTGTCCCTATTTACTTGCATATAAACTTAGTGGTTGATGTAGCTTATCTGGGGCATCACGTGTAGATATGGAAAAACTAACAAATATAATGCATACATAATTTAAGTGTTTCCTGTATATTGATAACAATTACATTATTAAATTTAGGGATACTTTTTAATTACATTTATTTTATTTTATTTCCATTTATTGCCAACAATACAGTACAATTTTATAATAATATAATTTTTCTATTTTACATTTGTTAGGCAAATCGGCTTTTGGCCGTGGATCCTAGTAGAGGAAACGGAGTTGCCCTTTATATATAACTATCTGCATCATATAATATATAATTAGTAAACATTATATTAACAAATATACAAGTACATACATTAATTTGAGAATTAATTAGTGTAGTAGATTAGTGTAAGTGCGAGTGTTTAGTGAAAACACTAAAACCATTTGGACACCATGTGTTTAGTGCAAGTGATAAATAATTTTTAAGCAAATTTTCACTAAACACTTGCACTAATCAAGTGCAAGTAAGTGTAAATAGGCCTTTACATATTATCGAAGTAAATATTGCTATTAATTTCCATCTTTTTAATTTAACATTATTTAATGCGTGTAAAACCACATAAAAAAATTGAGTATTTTACCAAAAATTCCTGCATATAATTTATGAAGCTTATTCCTCGCATTTTACTTTCAGTTAAACTCTTTACCAAATTATAACTTTAAAAAAAAAAAGTCGTGAAAAATTATATTAAAAACACTTTTCCATCATAATTAAAATTTCATAAAAGAGGTTCTAATAAAGTATTCAAGTATAGGGGGAAAAAAAATTCTTGAACAAGTGTTTAAAAAAATATCCCAGATTGTGGTATTTTTGGTTTTTTAACATATATTTATGATAATGTAAAAAAAGTAAAAAAAAAAAATAAATAAATAAAGGAGATTCCGTAAAAAATACAACCTGTTGAATTTTGAGCTCTTTTTCAGTGGAAATACCCTCCCCCCCCCCTTTAACCCCTTCGGGCTCTAGATTTTCCACCCATCTCCTCCTCACCTCCCCCTCTCAATACAAATACAAAATATAAACAATGGTAGACTCGGGTTGTTTGGAGTGTGTGTCGGTTTGAGATTCCCTAAAAAACAATCTATCTCTGGGTTATACCGTTGAATAAATCTGGGTTAAGTTTTTTTTTTAAAGAGGGAACAACGATGCGTTTATTCAACGAGTCAAAGGGGCTTAAGAGAGATAGAGAGAGCCCAAAATATCCATCAATAACTGCTTTCTATATTGTGTTATCCTCCCCCCTCTCCCCCCCCCCCCAGTTTCACTTTTCATACAAACCCCTCCTACCCCTTCATTTACAAGTGCCAAGTTTCCCGGTGGTTTTGAAAATCACATACGAATTATGAGGCTTCGCATGCCATGCAAATGGGGAATTGTGTGTTTTATGAGTTTAAAGTTTTGCTTACCCTCCTTGACATTTTCGCTATCCATTTCGTTCGTCAAGAATCAAGGATTTTCCGATGAAAACCCGTATTATTTTTCTAACCCGTATTCTTATTAATTTGTGGTTAAACACCCACTTCAACGTTCTTAATTATGATCGAAAATACATAATTTGTGCTGCTTTACGTAAAAGCACGTCCTTTGGATTTGTTCTTGTTATCAGAATCTTAAAGCTATAATTTAATAGTGAGTTTCATAATCGGAATATTTTCATAAATCTAATTTAAAATAGACTGCCAATTAGTGTGGCACATAGCTTCCTCGCATCATATCACGTATTTTATTGATTTTATGCTTTTACAAGCCATTATTGTCTAATTTGTTTAATTGATTCCTCTGGTTTTGTTTCCGAGCTTACCGAAGGTAACAGAAGCTACGTGTTCAGGACATCCTGAACTCCTTTTTTTACTACGTTTTTATTAGCTTGCTTTCTTGTTTGTTTGTTTGTCCGGTACAAATCTGGCAATCGATTTCTAACTAACTTCCCGAATAGCTAGACATTTGAAACTTTTAGCATAGCTCAGAACACGATGACAATGCATTATTTTAATACTTTTAGCCATCTTTCAGCAGAATTTAATTGGTTTTCAGCAAATTGCTGTACGGAAAGTTAGTTCGGAAAAAATCCGCAAGTTATTTTATTTGTTTTGCCATATCCCATATTTACGCAATCTTCATTTTGACGGGTCTCAAATTTGTGATAGGTAAACATTGAATGACAGCAAAACAGGAAATATCGATTATATTATTTATATTATTACAAATACATCGATGGCACGGTTTAGATTTGGTGTTGGGGAGATCCGTTGTACAAAGATTTGTCCTTTTATAGGTTTAAGATCTCTCTATGGTTGTCATTTATGTGAAGTATATAAATTCGAAACTATTTTTTTTTTTTAACTAACTTTATATATTATATAACAATAACAATTATATTATCAACATTACATATTACATACGATTCAACAGAAAATTTAAAAACGTAGTATATAAAAAGTTCTTTTTATCTTGGAAATATTCTATTTTATATAGGGCATATTAAAATCCTTTTATGTGTATTGTTTGCGCCGCTGATAAAACGTACGTTTATAAATACGAGAATAAGTATTTTGCTCTCAATTCCATTATATCGATTCCTTAGGACGAGAGAAGGGAGGATCGATATATGTCATCAATAAATCGTAAACCGTCAGTTGCATAGCGAACTCAGAGGTGAGAGGTTACGTCCAGCTGTCCCGCACCCGCTCTATACATCTTCGTCGAGACTTCGAGAATCTCTCACCAACCCGTATACCTATGGGCATTCCCCGATAAGTATAATTTTATCTTACATTTAGTTAGGTACACTTTACATGCACACACACATTCAGATAGGTTTGTTTTTCCCGCTTTCACAGGTACATGGTTAGGTCACTACACAATTAGTTCCAGACTCTGTTACGCCCTGGTATTCGGTATATGTCAGAAGTCAGACGTACTATCAGGTACTCTACCATGTACATGCCGTATTAGCTTAGCGCCTTTTTCCGTTAACTTACCCATTAAACCTACAGTCCACATAACCAAATTTTTATTCCCGTTCCGTTTACCGCAGGCTTAAGCCCAACCATGTATCAATTAATAGGAATATTTTATATTTTATACAGTTTATGTAATAAATCCGTAATAGACCCGCTACGCATCATAACCTTAAACCCAGGTTTAGTCATTCTTCACATCCACCTCCAAGAGCTATGAAGAAATTATTCAGTCAGTTGTTGATTGGCTTCTAGCAAGCATGACTCTGTAGTTAAGAACCCCTCCTGTGAGTGCTAGTTGTCCCTGCATCATAACCTTAAACCCAGGTTTAGTCATTCTTCACATCCACCTCCAAGAGCTATGAAGAAATTATTCAGTCAGTTGTTGATTGGCTTCTAGCAAGCATGACTGTGCAGAAGAACCCTGTGAGTGCTAGTTGTCCCTGCATCATAACCTTAAACCCAGGTTTAGTCATTCTTCACATCCACCTCCAAGAGCTATGAAGAAATTATTCAGTCAGTTGTTGATTGGCTTCTAGCAAGCATGACTGTGCAGAAGAACCCTGTGAGTGCTAGTTGTCCCTGCATCATAACCTTAAACCCAGGTTTAGTCATTCTTCACATCCACCTCCAAGAGCTATGAAGAAATTATTCAGTCAGTTGTTGATTGGCTTCTAGCAAGCATGACTATGCAGAAGAACCCTGTGAGTGCTAGTTGTCCCTACATCATAACCTTAAACCCAGGTTTAGTCATTCTTCACATCCACCTCCAAGAGCTATGAAGAAATTATTCAGTCAGTTGTTGATTGGCTTCTAGCAAGCATGACTGTACAGAAGAACCCTGTGAGTGCTAGTTGTCCCTGCATCATAACCTTAAACCCAGGTTTAGTCATTCTTCACATCCACCTCCAAGAGCTATGAAGAAATTATTCAGTCAGTTGTTGATTGGCTTCTAGCAAGCATGACTATGCAGAAGAACCCTGTGAGTGCTAGTTGTCCCTGCATCATAACCTTAAACCCAGGTTTAGTCATTCTTCACATCCACCTCCAAGAGCTATGAAGAAATTATTCAGTCAGTTGTTGATTGGCTTCTAGCAAGCATGACTGTGCAGAAGAACCCTGTGAGTGCTAGTTGTCCCTGCATCATAACCTTAAACCCAGGTTTAGTCATTCTTCACATCCACCTCCAAGAGCTATGAAGAAATTATTCAGTCAGTTGTTGATTGGCTTCTAGCAAGCATGACTATGCAGAAGAACCTTGTGAGTGCTAGTTGTCCCTGCATCATAACCTTAAACCCACGTTTAGTCATTCTTCACATCCACCTCCAAGAGCTATGAAGAAATTATTCAGTCAGTTGTTGATTGGCTTCTAGCAAGCATGACTGTGCAGAAGAACCCTGTGAGTGCTAGTTGTCCCTGCATCATAACCTTAAACCCAGGTTTAGTCATTCTTCACATCCACCTCCAAGAGCTATGAAGAAATTATTCAGTCAGCTGTTGATTGGCTTCTAGCAAGCATGACTGTGCAGAAGAACCCTGTTAGTGCTAGTTGTCCCTGCATCATAACCTTAAACCCAGGTTTGGTCATTCTTCACATCCACCTCCAAGAGCTATGAAGAAATTATTCAGTCAGCTGTTGATTGGCTTCTAGCAAGCATGACTGTGCAGAAGAACCCTGTTAGTGCTAGTTGTCCCTGCATCATAACCTTAAACCCAGGTTTAGTCATTCTT
This sequence comes from Gerris lacustris, assembly GCA_951217055.1. Classification (NCBI taxonomy): domain Eukaryota; kingdom Metazoa; phylum Arthropoda; class Insecta; order Hemiptera; family Gerridae; genus Gerris; species Gerris lacustris. The sequence goes on from OX578286.1 coordinate 32,720,451, forward strand.
CACATCCACCTCCAAGAGCTATGAAGAAATTATTCAGTCAGCTGTTGATTGGCTTCTAGCAAGCATGACTGTGCAGAAGAACCCTGTTAGTGCTAGTTGTCCCTGCATCATAACCTTAAACCCAGGTTTGGTCATTCTTCACATCCACCTCCAAGAGCTATGAAGAAATTATTCAGTCAGCTGTTGATTGGCTTCTAGCAAGCATGACTGTGCAGAAGAACCCTGTTAGTGCTAGTTGTCCCTGCATCATAACCTTAAACCCAGGTTTAGTCATTCTTCACATCCACCTCAAAGAGCTATGAAGAAATTATTCAGTCAGCTGTTGATTGGCTTCTAGCAAGCATGACTGTGCAGAAGAACCCTGTTAGTGCTAGTTGTCCCTGCATCATAACCTTAAACCCAGGTTTGGTCATTCTTCACATCCACCTCCAAGAGCTATGAAGAAATTATTCAGTCAGCTGTTGATTGGCTTCTAGCAAGCATGACTGTGCAGAAGAACCCTGTGAGTGCTAGTTGTCCCTGGCATCCAGGTTTAATTTATTTACCCTGGATGCCAGGTAAATTTAGACTTTTCTTTAATATGTTATCAAAGTTTCTACAGCATTGGACAGAAGTTGAGTTGACTCAAAGCAAGCAAGTGGCTTTTATTTATTTTTATGTTGTTGTCATTCGGCGGGTTAATCCTAGTTATCTGGGTTAGCTCATTTGTTCTGGCTTCCAGGCAAATATTTATACTTATTAACTCTTCCTTGGCGTCCAGAAGAGATATTTGGCTCAGCTTTGGCGGGATCATCCCATCTCCTCCAAGTTACGAGAGGAACTGCAGCGCAGCTACACTTCAGCTCAACTCTTCTCAAAAGCTCTCCACAGCTAATCTCTCCATATTAATTTATAAGCTTTTACATTTCACATTTTATTATTATAATATGCTCATTTTTATACTTATTTTGATATTTAAAATACATGATATGTTGAACACACCTTAATTTCTGAGTTATAAAACAATGGTCAAATGAATGATTATGATTTTGCAGCATAATACTGTGCTTAACTTTTACATTATAAAGATGTTTATAGAAAAATTATGATGATTTTGTTTATAGTTTATACCAATAATTCTTTTGACTACAACATTGCATAATTAAAAGACTGAAGATGGCTCTAAGAAGAGCTGAAACGTTTCTTTGAAAAAATGGATTAAGTTCGTTTTTATTTTTCAACTTAAAAATCCATCGATATAGTATCCAGTAATATTTAAAATACAGCTATTTACAGTCCACTAGCTCTGGCTCTTTGTGTTATTTATTTATTATTATTTCTATCATATTAGTTCGTGGCCAGGTCAGGACAAACCCCCCTGGTCCGAACACTACGTGATCGTTTTGAAAAACGAAAAATTTTTAGGTCTCCGATTTTAAATATTCCAAGACAGAAATCCGTTTCAGACCTCAGGGAACATTTATAATTCCGTGTCTGTCTGTTGGTATGTCAGTCTATCGGTCTGTCGCTCTATTTTTGCGAACCAACATATCTTAAAAACTGCACGTCCGATTTTAATGAAATTTGGACGGTAGATCATGATTAGCTCTTTGTTGGACCCACATAAGTTTCAACCTACTGCTCTCATTTGTTTCTCTTCCACATACCCACAAACATATATTTATTTACACCTTTAGCTTCATAAGCACGTATCTGATTTGTATGAAACATTTAAAGTTTATCGAAAGTAACCTGCAGATACCCCCAGATTAATTTGTATCGCCTGCGATCTTTAACTTTTGCTAAATTGATACTTAAAATCATGTAAAAAATCAAAACAATTTTGACAGATTAAAAATAGGGGGAAACAAACAAATAAGACAATAATGGCTTGTAAAAGCATAAAATCAATAAAGTACGTGATAGGATGCGAGGAAGCTATGTGCCACACCAATTGGCAGTCTGTTTTAAATTAGTTAAAATGGTTTTGATTTTTTACAAACATTAAAGTGTCAATTTAGCAAAAATTTAAGAGCGCCAACGGTTCAAGTTAATCTCGGGTTATCTTTGGGTTACTTTCGATAAACTATAAAATTTTCATACCATTCAGAACGTACTTTTGAAGCTATAACCCCTCCTGACGAGTCAGCAAAGATTGAAAATAATACTACCGCGGGTTTCCGCAAGCCGAGCGAATTTTCATTGGAAATTTGTAGTTCAATGTTGTGCAGTTTAAACTTCTTTTAAACTACTACGATTATTAAGATGAAGTTAGCAACCGTAAAGTATAGATGTGAGGGAGTTAGTGAGGTACGGTCTAAAGAAAAAACTTGTTTACCAACTAGTTTCGTAAAATATATTTACATCATCAGGGTAAACCTGGTCACTTCATCAGGGTACCTGACACATCAGGGTACCTGATCAACATCATCAGGGTACCTGATCACCAGAGACCTTCAAAATGTAGCATTTATTTTTATGAAATGTGGCACTAAAAAATGTGGCAATATGGCACTTATTTTGGCCAAATGTGGCATTTATTTTAGCTAATGTGGCATTTATTTTTCAACTTTCCAACCCCCCCCCCCCCCTTTCCATTGTAAAAGGGATATTAAATCGTGCAACATGAGTCCTATTAACTACATTATTACTAGGGTTAGGAATTATATGCTCTAAAAAGCCTAAATACACTCTCTCTGCATGCCCGAAATATTCTTTTATATTCTCTATCAATTATTTAGGCCAATCGGGGGGGGGGGGGGATTGGAAAAAACACATTTACTACTTAATTAAATTTATTAGAATTTGTGCATATACATACTTATATGTATATAAGATGAAGAAGGTTTCTTACTCATATGTATGTACACTTCTTTTTATGTAGCAATTTCCTTTGTAAACAAATTTCAAATTAAAATTATTATACTTTAATTAAACTTCTATACTTTAATTCAAATTATTATACTGTTCAATAATTATCTTTTCAATATTTTCTGTGGTCAATTTCTAGCGATTGTTTGCTAGTATATTTTTTAATTTCAAAAATGACCTTTCCACGTTGGTAGAAACAATTGGCATATACATAGTTCAATATAAAGCAGTCTTTAAAACTTGATACTGCGTCTCCGCCTTGCATTATTTTAACCCTTAAGCGCCCAGGATAACATTAACTATTTCATTCCAATCTGGATTTACATTTAAAGCAGCTTCCAGTATTTTTCGGGCTTGCTCTCCTTTTTGGCCCGGCAACTCCATCGCAGCTTTTTGGAGCTCCAAGACAACTTTAGCAGCTGAAGTCAACGAAGTGCCTTGCACCTCTTCTTCTTTCATCTGTGGCAACTTAAAAAAAATGAGCTCGTATAAAATTTAGCTGTGTCAAAGTTTGAACGTTTCCCAGTGCCTGCTTGGCTATTTTAATTGCCATGTTATCCTCTTCGTCGAATTCTTATAATAGAACTTTCACTTTTTCTCCATGTTCTGAAGGGCCGCTCTTATCCAAGTTCCCCATCTTGTTAGGATAGGCTCTGAAGGAAGAGGGGTCCCTGGTAGCATTTCCTTGAAGATTGGCACTCGGCTTAGAGCTTTAATAAAAATTTGTTTACCCTCTGAAATTAAGTCATTTACAGCTGGTGAAAAACAGCATGGGCCAAGCAGGTTACATGGACCATTTTAGGGAACACACTTTTAAACACACCCCCCCTTTCAGTATGTATGCAGCGCTGTCAGAGCAGGGCAGTTCGGTTACTTCTATTCTTTGGCATGGTCAATAAATGTAATACACAAACAAAGTTTAAAATCACTGGGAAAGTTCGAAGACTAAAAGAATACAATAACTGTCAACAACCAGAGAGGTGGAATGATATTGGTCAAGTATCTGACTCAGGTACACCTGAGACTGGAAGAGGCACCGTTAGCAAAAAACCCAAAATATAACACTATGTTTCTAAAGGAGGAGTTAATCCCTAAACCATTCAATATTACTACGAATGTGCCAATGGTTATCCTCTAAGTATGCTACTTATACCTTTTAAGGGTAATTGGTATTGAACACGACAACACTACCTGCGTCTTTCCCCAGATTATTTGCTACACGCGGCTTTAAACTTGATTTTTTTAACCTTAGAACTTCTACCCGAGACGAAGTGTGTCACTACCCTAAGATAGGAATCCACGTCACTTGGGGAATCCTCAGCACCTTGGAATCCTGCCCTGCAAGGCGTATCTTACCTGGTTTTATGGGTTGTAGCAGAACCCCTTAGAATATTAGAATATTTCTTCTTTTTTTTTCTCAGAACTTAGCCCAAATAAGGCAAAATGTGGCACAAAGTGTGGCATTTTACCGAAAATCGGCAAAATGTGGCTTTTTACCGAAAAATAGGCAAAATGTGGCATTTTAGTATGGCGCCATGGCAAAAAGGCATTTGAAGGTCTCTGCTGATCACTTACTGTTAATCCTCTCATCTCCATTTTGTTCCCCACCCTTGTGTTCCTCTAACTAATCCAATCCTTAAACTCTGTTTTCTCCAATCTCACTTATTCACATTCCAAACTTTACCATAGAACTTTCTTTAAGTCTTGTATTGTGTTCATAAATGTTACCCTGATGATGTAAATATATTTTACGAAACTAGTTGGTAAACAAGTTTTTTCTTTAGACCGTACCTCACTAACTCCCTCACATCTACTACGATTATGTTTAACTAAGCAATATTCTAAAAACCCTAATCCAACTAAAATAATGATTTTAAATTATCTTAACTTAAAATAACACACACAATGGTAGTAGTTATGAAGGAAGTTTAAACTACAAATTTCTAATGGAAATTCGCTCAAAGATATGTTGGTTCGAAATAATTGAGCGTCAGACCGACAGATAGATCGGCAGACAGACACGGAACCAAAAATGTTTATTTGGATGATGTATTGTTCTTCAGAACGATCACATAGCTTCCGTTACGATCGGAATGCTCGGAATCAGTACTATCAACAGCTGTAATTTCGTTATTGAAAGCCGTAATGTTATACACATAGACCTAAGCCTAATTAGTGTAGACCAAAAGTATTTTTGAAGATTGTTCCTTACTTCTAGAGAGTAGATAAGTCACTTACTTTGGTTCTGCTTCTAGAACGAACTCCTCGAATTCAACAGTGATGGCAGCTAGAGGCGGCGCGGTGACTTTAACGATACATGCGGTGTTATCAGGGTACGGATGAGGGAAGTCCGGCGAAGTGACCATGGCACGTGGTGAATCCCAACTCAAGCTGACTGTCCGATTGCACTCCGGCCAGCTAACTCGGTTGCCCATCAACCACACTTTTATATCACCTGCAACATAAACGGTTATTGTATTATTCACTCTAGAAGTAAACTATACAGAGCAAGAAGATTGACATTTAATATTACTTTTATGAAGGTGATATGAGTAAGTTAATCTAATTTTAAAAAAAATACGTATGTTGTCGCGGGACACCCGGTAGAAAAAAATACGTGTGGTGTCGCGGGACACCCGGTAGGAACGAAGCTCCTTACATTTTTCATTAAATATAAATTATAAAAACACACTGCCAAGTACATATACATTGCTAACTACTTATACAAGGCGGAGTTAGAAAAGAGACAGAATTAAAAGTAACGAACTGTTAGTACCTGGCAGAGTTAAGGCAAAATTAAAAGAAAATCATTATTTCTATAATTAAAGCAAGCGTCTTACTATAAATATATATTAAATATTAGAAAAAAGTTGATCATAATAAGTTTATTGTTAAAGAGTATGTTTGTTAAAGGAGTTTGGATTGAAATAGGACTGTTTCCTACCTACCCGGCCAATTAATTTAAAATATATCTCTTCCCTACTCTACAGATTCTGCTTGTATCAGGGTGAAATTTTACATGATTATATTTTATTTATTTACAAAACAAAGTGACATTTTTGACATATATAACAAAAATAATCAAAACAAGTCAAGTATCAGGCTTCCTTAATAACACTTTTTCCCGTCTTTTAAAGCTTACGTTTACGCGAGCGTTCCGTGTAAACGCTTGGGTTGATAACGTTTTCCGACGAACTCAGCCTGGGCATTGGTAAAATGAACATGCGTACCAAATTTCATCTAACTCGGCGAGCTTTTACTCAAGTTATCGTCATCTGTAGATTTCGTGACGGATTTTGCGTGACGGCGATTTTGGTCGTTTATTCGGATTCACTCCCGGGCTCCAGAACGTGCCATAAGGAACTTCGTTCCAAAAATAGACTCCAGCGCCGGGACTTGAACCACGGACCTCTATATTTCCAGTATAGCGCTCTACCAACTGTCAAGTACAAGCTCCTAGCTAAGTTGTTTAAGTCCCGGCGCGGCGCTGGAGTCTATTATTTCTCTGTCTGTCACCCTTTGTAAGTTATAATTATAATTTGATTTAAAATAACAAATTCTTTTAAAACGCATGGTACACAAAGATGAACGGATTTTGCGTGACGGTTATTTTGTGACGGTGATTTTGGTCGTTTTTTTCGGATTCACTCCCGGGCTCCAGAACGTGCCATAAGGAACTTCGTTCCAATAACAGAAAATTCCTTAGCCTTTTCATTAAATATAAATGAAAAAAACACACTGCACAAACACTTCTGTTTTCATCATGCTGAAATTTTACATGCCCGTTTCAATTTTACTTCAGCCAATGTGTATAAAGTTTCATTAAAATCGTTACGTTAGAACGTAAGATATCGGTAAAAACGTTGTTTTCTCTATTTTAAACCTAACCTAAACTTTAATAGTTTTATTGAAATTTAACACTTCATAGTGGTGTCGGTGTTGGTTTTACTAAAAGAAATATTTATCAATGTTGTTTGTCTCATTAAATAGATGGAGTTAGAATTTTTTTCCCGTCCTAAAATTCCAATTTTACATTAGAAGCTTAAGTTTACGCAAGCGTTGCGCGCGAAAGTTTGGGCGGATAACGTTGTCTAACAAATTCGTCGGGGCATTGGTAAAATGAACGTGTATACCAAATTTCACCTAAATGTGTCAACTTTTACTCAAGTTGTCGTCATCGGTCGATTTCGTTACAGGTCGTATAAAAATTCTTATAACAAATGGGTTCTGACTAATGGAGGAGCTTTTTTTTTTTTTTTTTTTTTCTCGGTTGAAATTGGACTTTATGTTGTGTCCAAGCCAGATGCAGCTTAATTAATTGAGCGAATTTCTCTTCTATACGGACTACCGTATACCCTCCATGGAGCATCAACTACTGGACTGATTTTGATAAAATTTGGCATTATACTATGACTATTTTAGCTCTAAATTTGCTCTAGAGGAATCGAACCCGGAAACAAATATCAAAAGCGACAGAATTACCCCTCGGGCCTAAGCTAATAGGTTTGTTCCAACCCAGCATTGTACCGTCCGCGGGATCATCACTGGCATGATCAATGGATAAAAGCCGTTCCAACCCGACTTGTGACAGTGTTTCGTACCGTCCTCCAAACTGTTCCAACCCGGGCAGGGATCGTTTGCGACCCGTTTACTGTACCATCCAAACAATTCTCTGACAATACCAAGTACTGGTTTGTATGACATGCGCAGTTATGTCTATTGTCACACATGTTAACAGGAAGGTTCCCTAACAATTATGTTTCCTTGAATGTTTTTACATGATTTTGTGACAGTACAATGTTAGCGCATGAGTATAAAACCTGTCCTAAACGATTCCCGAACGATCTGCGGGACGATATAAAGAACGGTACAAATAGTCGGTAGTTAGAACAAACCTAATGTCAACAACAAAACCTATTTACATTTTTAACATGACAAAAATAAGAATTTTAATTAAAAATGATAATAAAAACTTTCAACATAGTTCGAAATGATTCTCTAGTGTTTTATCCATTTGATACATGAGTATTTTTATTTTTATTTGAAAACTAATATAAATCCAGCAAACAAATCTAAATCTACACAGCTTGTTTACTTAGATTGAATAAATCATTGTCAAGATTCAAGATTAATAGAAACAAATTTAATTAAAGTTTAGTCTCAAGAGACTTAGTCAATGTCATCCTTATCCAGTGATAATCCAAAGTAAACAACTTTTTCAAGTTTTGTTTGTGTTTTTCTCTTAAAGCAATATCTCTAATGATGTTTTTTCCACATTTCTCCCATCACTTTGTATCTTTATACTTTTCTTAAGCCCTTAAAAGAATAAAACAAAATACTCAAGAGAAAAAACTCTTGATTGCAGTTCGGTAAAGTTTTTTTTAGGATCGTTCAATGTGAGTGGGAAGTTTTTTTTAGTATCTTGTTTACCTTATTTTCGGTTCAAGTATTTTTTGTGACAGTGAGATTCTTACAAGCGTAAAATACTGGAGAACAAAAGTGATAAACCGTATCAGAAAGTTTCTAATTGCATTAGTTTATCTGATGGTATCAACTCAATTTGTTAACGAGATAATAGGTACCAGGTACTGTCAGTTTTGACATTAAAAGCTGCGATTTTAAGGGAACTAATGGACCTAATAGATTGATTTACTGCGACAAGTCTTAAAGGCGCGTCCACACTATGCCAAGCGGCAAGGAATGGCAAGGCCAAATGGCATTGCCAAGTGTAATATGGACGTCTCCCTTGGCATTTGCTATTTGCCAAGCTTGGCACAAAACGTGCCACTTGACATGCCAAGCCGAACCCGATCATTGTCGGTCCGGATCAAAGAAAGCCAGATGGCAATTAGTCGTAAGTCAGCAAGACGGCTTTGCCGCTTGGCCTTGCCAACTGGCATAGGGTGGACGCGCCTTACACGGACGATCCCGCTTGGCATAGTGTGGACGCGCCATAAGGCGCGTCCACACTATGCCAAGCGGCAAGGAATGGCAAGGTCAAATGGCTATTTGCCAAGCTTGGCACAAAACGTGCCACTTGACATGCCAAGCCGAACCCGACGATTGTCGGTCCGGATCAAAGAAAGCCAGATGGCAAGAAGTCGTAAGTCGGCCAGACGGCTTTGCCGCTTGGCCTTGCCAACTGGCATAGTGTGGACGCGCCTTTAGACTGTAAGAATGGAAGGGGTCATATTATAACGAAATTATTGTAATACTGAGATGAAGAAGTATCAAAAAAGAAGGTAGAAGGTACTAATTACAACTTCCTTATGTGATGCGAAGGAGGTAAAGCTATGATCAAATTAATTTATCTACTCGCGGCAGCAAAATTAAACATTACTTAACTGTTTTTGAGCTGGAAAGTACTATTTCCCTGATTTGTCATTAAAATATTTAAAACAGGCAGGAAAGTAGTTAAAACAGTCAGGGAAATACTTGCAGGGAAATATTTCCCTGCCTAGGCAGAGAAAGTAACAGTGTTTACCACTGCGTGTCATAACCTCTTATTTTGGCAAGAACAGTTTATACTATTATCTCTATCTTATAACATTATATATTATAGTTAAATAAGTAATATTTAATAAATAAACGTTTTAATAATAAAATAATTTCTTGATTAGTTGGGTCTTTTGGAAAATTCAAACGCCTCACATTTGCGATATTTCGATCCCTTCTTGGATCATTCTCTAGCTGACTAACTTCTACTACATACTTCAACATAGTTGAAGTATGTAGTAGATATGTGTTGTTCTTAGTGGTTTTTTTTTATATATATTTCGATGTCTGAGATATTATTAATTAATAGTGTAATTGATAGTACCTGTATTTCAGGTGAATTGACGAGAATTTGTCCGATTTTAATTAAACCTTTTAAAACACCTTATAGAAAACAATAACTTGACAATGAAGTCAGCAACTTAGTCAGCTTGAGAATGATCCAAGGAGGGATCGAAATATCGCAAATATGAGGCGTTTGAATTTCCTTAAAAGACCCAACTAATCAAGAATTTATACTACAAGGAAAAATCTACTAATTCATAAAATAATTTGTATATTTGTTAATTCTGTAAAAATAAGTTCAATGATTAGTAGATCTTTAATTAAAAAAAAAATAGTAGAGTCACTGACTATACTGTAGCGTCATGTAAACATTGAACATCCATATTATTTTTATTATTGAAGTCATTCTAGATTAGACTAGCTAATTTTCTTGATGTATCCTAGTTACTTCTTTTCTTTTAAGCAATAGAAGATATCTTTAACACTTTTATTAATTGTTTAGTAAAAATATAAATAAATATTTTATATTCCGTGCATTATTCATTCAGAAGTTATGTGTGTTATAAACGTGTGTTTTGTATTTTGTTGTTATAGATTGAGTTTGCTTTTCACTTATTGTTATTATTCCCAAGTTTCTTATTTGAACATTAATTTTAGTTACTACATAATGTTATAGTCCACAGGCCACCATAAGAAGTGAGTCGCTGATTGATAAAGTTTTCTTACCTAATGGAATCGCTTATTTATGCCGTGTCCACCGATGAATTGGGTATATGGCAACTGGGGGCTGGGCCATTTCTTTTTCGTTGACATGCCAAACTTGCCCTTCTGCGGGAACATTGAAAAAAGATAGATAAAGTTTTGATTTTCACAGGATCGTTTAATTAAATTATTTCAAAAACAGTGGTAAAGGTGGCCACCGATACGAGTGGGCCGTTTTCTTTTCAACGTCCCCGCAGAGCGATATGTTTGGGGCGATGGCCACCCCAAACGGCCTACTCTTATCGGTGGCCACGTGTACCACTGTTTTTGAAATAATTTAATTAAACGATCCTGTGAAAATCAAAACTTTATCTATCTCTTTTCAATGTTCCCGCAGAAGGGCAAGTTTGGCATGTCAACAAAAAAGAAATGGCCCAGCCCCCAGTTGCCATATACCCAATTCATCGGTGGACACGGCATAAATAAGCGATTCCATAAGGTAAGAAAACTTTATCAATCAGCGACTCACTTCTTATGGTGGCCTGTGGACTATTATTATCTTTATTAATATGACACATAGTTATTAACTATGTTATATTAATAAAGATAACATTTTAGCAGCTTAATTTTTCTGCCGCAAGTAGATAAAATATTGTATGCAACAAGGCAGCAAAGGAAACATTTCTGCCTCGTTTATTCATTGCCTGCCTCGGCTTCGCCTCGGCAGTCGAATAGGTAAATTACCTGCCTCGGCTTCGCCTCGGCAGTTAATTATCATAGCCTATCCTCGCCTTCGGCTCGGAGGCTAATCTAATCACTCGTCAGTAAAATTCCATTTTGCTGCCTAGTTACATAAATAACTATTCTTATATGATGGAAAGGATGTAAAGCTCTGCAGAACTTAATTCCTTAAGTCATGGGAAATCCTTCCCATGACTTAAGGAATTAAGTTCTTGAGGTAAAGCTATGATCAACTTATTTTCTTATATGATGGGAAGGATGTAAAGCTATGATCAACTTATTTTCTTATATGATGGGAAGGATGTAAAGCTATGATCAACTTATTTTCTTATATGATGGGAAGGATGTAAAGCTATGATCAACTTATTTTCTTATATGATGGGAAGGATGTAAAGCTATGATCAACTTATTTTCTTATATGATGGGAAGGATGTAAAGCTATGATCAACTTATTTTCTTATATGATGGGAAGGATGTAAAGCTATGATCAACTTATTTTCTTATATGATGGGAAGGACGTAAAGCTATGATCAACTTATTTTCTTATATGATGGGAAGGATGTAAAGCTATACAGAACTTAATTCCTTAAGTCATGTGAAGGATGTAAAGCTATGCAGAACTTAATTCCTTATGTGATGGGAAGGATGTAAAGCTATACAGAACATAATTTCTCGTGTTACGGGAAGGAGGTAAATTACCCTGCACTTAGCGTACACATTTATTCGCATTTTAGGTCAAAAAGAAGTTTCAGTTAAATGACACGATAAACCGGTTGTGCTTCATTCATTTTGATAGTGAAATCGATCGGTCGAGGTGTCAAAAAACCGGATCAGTAATATTATTATTTAGCTGATCCATTTTTTTATATTAACGCAACTGTTGAACCGGTGACAAAGTTAATTTAATTATACTATTTTTCGCCTTTTCTCTGAACTAGGTGGATCTGAACCTAGTGGACGTGTAACGATTGCTAAGTCCAGAAACGAATAGGTGACAAACGTACAGGTCTCTACTGAACGGGTTATATAGTAGGTCGCTCTATTTAAAGTACATCATAAAAAGAACAGGTCTTGATTGAACTGATCGTGTTATGTCGTTCTTTTTAAAGAAGAGCTTAAACATAATGGGGCAGCTATTATATTCGATCCTATAGATTATGTTCCAATTTTAATTGAACAGTCTTCTTTCACTGACCTTAAGACTCAAGTGAAATAAATGAGTCACAAATGAACAGGTCTTGAAAAGATGTCAATTCGTTAAATGACCAAAGACCTGTAAAAAGTAACAAAACACAAGATGTCGGATCGTAAAAAGAACAATCAACGACAAAATTGACAAGTGTAATTTTACTGACTCCTCCACAATTCTCGTCTAAATGTCATCCCATCTGAGAAAATAAATTTAGATGGAAAGCGCAGTTGTTGCCGACGGGATCAATGTTTGAAGGTTAAATCTCTTGGGTGGATGGATAGCTGAAGGAAATTAGATTTCTATCCTTCCTTATATAGCATTCTCTACAGACTCATAGATGAGAATTTTAAAAACACATCTCAATTTGAAGTGAGTCTTCATCAGACATATGAAGGGGTTTCTGTAGTGCTCCTATTCATATCCTTTTAAAGTGCAACTCACCTTCTTTCTTGAAGACTAGAATGTAACCTTATACTGCTAGCTGACTCCTATATATATATATATATATATATATATATATATATATATATATATATATATATATATATATATATATATATATATATATATATATATACCCGGTGTATTTGATACATAGTACGTGATCTGTGCTGCAAATGAAGAGATTTCTTTTCAATCCTTAAGTAGAGGAAATTGAGTTTTGAACTTTTTCCCTCCCGTTTTAAACCTCGTTCTTTTAAAAAAAAAAAAAAAAATAAGAAAAAGAGGTTTAAATACAGTATCTTATTCAAACTGAGTTCGGTACAAAGTAAGTCATTTTTATATAGATGAAGTGAAGACTTCATTTAGCTCATTTGAACAGATAAAAGAATTCTCCATGGGATGAAAACCTTTTAACGATAATATGTGTTCTGTTAAGAAATTAATTAGTTTCCATGATCTGTCTTATGTGTACCCTTTTACATGTATTGATTTTGTAGGTAGATCCTTAGTCGGGTAAAAATTAATTTACAATGGTTTCACTCTAGGCAACGTTTCGACCTTGCCGGTCATTCTCAAGCCTAATAAACTGTTATGTGTTCAATCATCAATTAAAAATTTCTATTGTTTAAAAGTCATCTTTCACAAACGAGGTTTGCATGTCATTTCCATAATTGAGAATGACCGGCAAGGTCGAAACGTAGCCTAGAGTGAAACCATTGTAAATTAATTTTTACCCGAATAAGGATCCACCTACAAAATCAATTAATTAGTTTCGTTTTATTTTAATTATCCTTAGAAAGATATGAAGTATAGAAGTTTTGTTTTTTTCGCCCTTCGGAAATTTTGGATTCGCCTAAGTATCCTCAATGGTAGAAGAAAGAGCCAAAATACAGACGAAATTTCGACAGAGCCAACGAATTTATTAAATACTTACTACTTGATAAAATAGATGAGTTAAATTGGGAGTATGGGAACGACATGGGATTCAGCAACTTTTTAATTACTATTTACAATAGACTTAATTGTAAGGGGGAAGCCAAGTCTAGAATATTCTAGGAAAGCAGTGTAGACCTTAGGCTAGCAAGGCTCGAATTTCTGCCTTTTGGTGCTTTCTCCCACCAAGAATCTAACAGACTAAGCCCTAGCATAGAGTCACACGGGGAGTCCGATCTTAGCTCTGGAGGTGTACACATCTTACAACCACACACATACACAACCACATACACTAATAAATAACTATCAAACATATTAACCAGTTCGCTTTATTCCACTAACCAAATCCCCGTTATATTATTAAGGCTAAGGCTGAATATTCTCAGACTTATTAAACCCTTCAATAAAAGTTTTATATTCCATTAATAGGATTTACCAGATTGTTGAAAATCAATCTAAATTTTTTATTTTTAAAAAAATAATAAAACTTGTAGGATCAGGATATTTGATATATATATATATATATATATATATATATATATATATATATATATATATATATATATATATATATATAAAGGAAAGAAGGGAAGGAAAGAAGAAAAGAAAAAAAGAAAAAAAAAAGTATGTTTTTATCTAGGAGGCTGTGGTTTTTCTCCGTATATATAGGTGTGACGCGTGAGAATTTTTTCAGTCGTTGTTTAGATGTTTTACGGTGAGTTTAGGTCTTGGGTTAATATTTATTGTGTAGCAGCTGCTTAGTTTTTTCCGTTTTGATAGTCATGAGTGTTTGTTTCATGGGTTTTTGTATTTCGTTTGTTTTTTAGGCCCCTGAAGAAGGTTTTAAGTAAAAACCGAAACGTCGGGATTGTAACATAAAGACGATTTTTGTGACCGAAACCTGAGTTTTGTTTGTTTTCTGTATATATATATATATATATATATATATATATATATATATATATATATATATATATATATATATATATATATATATATATATATATATATATATAAATATATAAATATATATATATATATATATATATATATATATATATATATATATATATATATATATATCAATGTAGAAGGAAGCTCCTGTTAAAAGACCACGCGCGAACTTTTCTTCTGAAACGAAGATGGGATTTGAGAATTTCGGATTAACCCTTTTTATAAAAAAAAGGGTTCTTAAAAGAAGTGTGGATGTGTGGGTTTATATATACATACTCTTTTTCATAATACTAGTTTATTCACACACACATATATATATATTGGTTCACTTCTCTTGGTCTAAGACCCTTCTCTTGTTCCATGACCCTACTTGACCCCATAATATTTGGAGGCCCTTAACATGACAGTGAAGATGAGTAGAAGGTCCTCTCTCTAAAGGTATTATAAAAAGAACAGTTTATTGGATGGTTTCTGCCCTTCGTTGTTGCCTCTTTCATTTCAAGGGATGTAAAATTTCAACTCGTATAAATAAAGAATGCTGTTTAAAAAAGCCGTCAAGCTGTGAAATGTACTTTCTTATTTTGGCCTTTTTACTTTCTCTTATACCTTGTATATACGGAGAACAAGTATTGCGATAGCTCGCTGAATTCGATTTTAAAAGATTTACTTTATCACTTCATAACAGAGTCGGTGTTAGTTTTACTAAAAAAAAAAAATTATAAAAGTTGTTTAAATAGATAAAGTTAGAATTTTTTCCCGTCCTAAAATTCCAATTTTAAATTTGAAGCTTACGTTTACGCGAGCGTTGCGCGTGAACGCTAGGGCGGATAACGTTGTCGAACGAACCTGTCTTGGGCATTGGTAAAATGAACACGTGTACCAAATTTCAACTAAGTCGGTCAACTTTTATACAAGTTATCGTCATCCGTAGATTTCGTGACGCTTTTAGCGTGAAGGTGATTTTGTGACGGTTATTTTGTGACGGTGATTTTGGTCATTTTTTTCGGATTCACTCCCGGGCTCCAGAACGTGCCATACGGAACTTCTTCCAATAAAAAATAAGAAAAAATTAAATAAAATTAAAAAAAATTATAAAATTATAAATTATAAAATCACACTGCTAAGTATGTATGAGTTGCTAACTACTTATACATGGCGGAGTTAGAAAAGAGACAAAATTAAAAGTAACGAACTGTTTGTATTAGCGGAGTTAAGGCAAAATTAAAAGAAAATCATTATATTTATAATTAAAGCAAGCGTCTTACAATACATATGTATTGAATATTGAGAAAAAAGTTATAATGATGAGTTTATAGTTAAAGAGTATGTAGTTGGTAGGGAAATAGGACTGCTTTCTACCTACCCGGCCTACTAATTTAAAATAGTATAAAATATATCTATACCCTACACTAACACGTCTGCTTGTATCAGGTTGAAATTTTACATGCCTGTATCAATTGTACTTTAGTGTATGAAGTTTTATTAACATCATTGCGTTAGAACGTAAGATATCGGTAAGAACGTTGTTTTCTCTATTTTAAAGATTTAGGTCCGCTTAAATAAATTTAGCAATCTTTATCACTTCATAGCATTGTCGGTGTTCGTTGTACTAAAAAAAAAATGTATTAAAAAAGCGTTCCGCCCTAACGTTATCCGCCCAAGCGTTCGAGAGCAACGCTCGAACGCTTGGGCGGATAACGTTGTACAACGAACTCAGCCTGTGCATTAATAAAATAAACATGTGTACCAAATTTCAACTAACTCGGTCATCTGTTACTCAAGTTATCGTCATCGGTAGATTTCGTGACTTTTGGTATTGTGACCGTGATTTTGGTCGTTTTTTTATTCACTCCCGGGCTTCCAGAACGCGCCATAAGGAAGGGAGAGAGTATGCATATTATTATTGGTCCAGCGTCTTCCATTAAATTGTTCTTGCGGGTTTCGGTGGTTACAGTTAAGTATTTAATGCATACTATGTTCTAATAAAACGCTTAACTATATTACAAACCAAGGAGGGTGTGCAGAGGAGGGCCAAATAGGGTGTGGTGGGGGTAGTGGTAGAAGAGTGGGGGAGAGCTGTGACGTAACGAGAGACCCGGAATGCTTAACAAGCATACAGTACAACATACGTCTATAACCATACACCTCCTGCCATGTAGTTAAGAAGTAGTTCGGGGCTCTGGTGACGTTACATATTCAAGAATTTGGCCCTCCTCTGTACGCTCTCCTCGATTAAAATCCATCTTTTATCCTTCAAAACATCACAAGAACAAAGTGTCTTCACAACAAATAATAAATATGTTTATATTTAAAGGGAAGGTTACTATAACCTAAATCAGTTTTGATTTTAATCTATAACAGTGTAACCAGAATCAACACAACTAAAATGGACTGCCAATTAGTATGGCACTTTGCTTCTTCAAAGAAGAAATTTGGGGATCATCTGTGGGTCCTTACCACTAATTCTTACTACTATTCTCCTTACCACTATAACTAACCACTAATTCTGAGCAAAATCAGTTCCTTCCATGAGAAATTGATGTTTGGTGGATTATTACGTTTAGGCATACGTAGAGGCTACTATAAATCCAATTACAATGACATTCAATCGGCACCATATAGGGCATAACCTACACAATCCTAGAGAATTTCATCGAAATCGGATGGAAATTGTGGACATTATGCGTGTGGCAAGAATTCGTAGACACACAGACTGACAGTCCCACAAACAGACACGAAACTAAATTTATTCAGGAAGGTCTAAAACGTAAAATGTGAGTTGAAATTTTGATTTTGGAGGAAAATAAATGTTCACCTTCCCAAAAGTGAACACAATATAGGTGTCCGCAAATTAATAAACGGGTTTTGAAAATTCGTACGCGGACATTGAAGAAAATACAGGGCACCACCACCTATCAGTAGATGCCATACACTCTCTAGTTTCATTTGGTTACCGAGAGAATGCGCTATCCTTCTCAATAAGCGAGAAAGATAAGTTTTTGTTGTTTAGTTGTTGCTATGATAACGATGTGGATCCACAGCAAAAATCGTTTTACATTTTGCATTTCAGTAGAAATTAATCAGCGATTACAGTTCAGCGTGAATTCATCGGTAATTCAATGTTGTCCCGTCTAATGCAACGTACATCCGTCAGTGGTACCGTCAATTTCGGGTCAGTGTTTGTTATTCTTTTGTGAACACCCTGTACTGCTACTACCTTGGTAGGCTCGGAAGTATACTAAATCCAATAAACTATTAATGAACATTTGATCACAATTTACAATACACTGCCAATTAGTGTGGCACATAGCTTCCTCGCATCCTATCATGTACTTTATTGTTATATTAACATTATAGTTTTATTACTTTATTGTTTATTGTGTAAGAACAATTAACATTTTTAGCGATCTTTAACACTTTATAGGGGTGTCGCTGTAGGTTTTAATAAAAAACTGTATTTGGAAAAAATGTTCGTCTCATTGGAAAAATAAGGTTTGATTTTTTTCCCGACCGAAAATTCCAATTTTAAATTTGAAGTTCACGTTTACGCGAGCGTTGCGCGTGAACGCTTGAACGGATAACGTTGTCCAACGAACTCGACCTGAGCATTGGTAAAATAAACATGTCTACCAAATTTCATCAAAATCGGGCAACATTTACTCAAGTTATCGTCGCACGTTTCACGATTCGCGGACACACAGACCGACAGACAGACAGACAGACACGGAACCCAAAATGTTCCCTGATGTCTGAAACGGATTTCTGTCTTGGAATTTTTAAAATCGGAGGCATAAAACTTTTTTTTTCTCAAAAGTGAACACAATGCTTCCGTTACCTTCGGTAAGCTCGGAAGCAATAAAAATAACTCCTTCCTAGTGGTGAATCAAACCTGCCTTTCACATTTATAAAGTAAAAAGGTTGATGTTACCTCCTGAAGGTAGTGTTTCGCAGAGGAAGTAGTTCTGCGTGGAACAGTCCCTGTCGTTCCAGGTAAAGGTTTGTGTCAGAGTTGTTATACTCGGTGGAATTCTGTAGAGACGTCGAAGTTCAACGCAGTCCTGACCACTCAGTCCATCGTCGTTAGGTTGACGACTCGTTGTACCCTCCCAACCAGGAAACCAGTCTGTAACAGTCCAAAATACAACTTGTACTTCGAAAGGCAAAGAAAATTAAGTAATTATTTACAATAATATATATAACCTTAAAAGCTCAAATTTATGCCTCATACATTTTGACATTTTCATGTTTAGGCTGTGCTACATAACTCGAAAAGCGTTACTATAAAACGTTACCCGGTGTATCAAGGAGTTAGAAAGGTATAGGAGGTGTGCACAGTCTGTCTCCAGCTGTTGGGCCTCCCTCCACCGCACGTCATAGGGCCAAAGAAAGTCGAAAAGATTTATACGCGTGACAGGGAGTTAGGAAAGTACAGGAGGTTGCCATCAACTCTCAGCCCTCTCGGCCTACCTAGTATGAAGGCATATTAACAATTCGTCGAAGGCGGGCCGGCGCCTTTGAATTCAGTCTTTTGTAATCAAGCCGCGGCAGTGCCGGTGTGGAGATAAGAATAAAAATTATCTTCCATCAACTTTTATCAATTACTTGAATAAATTACTGATTTTATTTCATTTTATGTCGGTAGTTTACGCAGAACGAAAACATGAAAATGTCTCACTGTCTTGCGGACTCGTATGCAAGAAGATTTTTTTTTAATTTTTAGCTTCCAAGCTTACCGAAAGTAAAGTAAGCTATGTGATCGTTGCGAAGAACGAAGATATTTTGTGTCGCCGATTTCAAAAATTCCAAGACAGAAATCCATTTCAGACCACAGGGAAACTTTTTGGTTTCCTTTCTGTCAGTCGCTCAATTTTTGTGAACCACCATATTATCTTAAAAACTACACGTCCGATTTTAATAAAATTTGGATGACAGATCATAATTAGCCCATTGTTGGTCCCATATTAGTTTCAAACTTTAGCGCCTACTTGTTTCTTCTCAACATGAGCTAAAACATTCATTTTCACCTATAATCTTCCAAAATTAATCATCTGATTTTTATGAAATTTGGATGGTTTGTCGAAAATAGACCGAATACAGCACCAGGCTTAATTTCAACCGTCTGTGCTCTTTACCTTTTGCTAAATTGATACTTTTATTCAAGTAAAAAATCAAAACAATTTTGACGTATTCAAATAACGGGTGAAACAATTAAATAAATTAGACAATAATGGTTTGTAAAAGCATAAAATTAATAAAGTACGTGACAGGATGCGAGGAAGCTATGTGCCACACTAATTGGCAGAGTATTTTAATATATGATCTCTACTTAACTTTAATCAAATCACTTTTTGACTAAGGGACCAAATGGCAATACTCTCAAGTACTTTAGTAAAACTAAATCCAAAAACCTAATTAAACTTTCTCACTAAGCTCTAATCTTGGATGAAATTACGAACAATATTCACTTAGAAATAATCCTTAATTAAATATAATCGCGTTTAATAACTTTAAACTAACATCTGCAATAATTATAATTAGTTTACTTATTGCCTGTTTAAAGCTAACCCGACACTGTGCTGATACAATCATCCTACAGCTATCTTTAGAATGATTTATCTTACTTAACGAAGTTCACCAGCCTTTAATAGCAGAGTCGATAGTGTTTGGAATTAAGCCTTTGCATAAAGTCATAAAGACACAAAATGGAGGATATTATTTATACTATAGTTGGTATCTGGTTTCCTTTATCCTTGCTCAGCATTATATACATATATATATATATATATATATATATATATATATATATATATATATATATATATATATATATATATATATATATATATATATATATCCTAAATCTATGAAAATTTAATCATGTCTGGCTAAGAGAGAGTGAAGAGTTATAATCGATAATTCAATAAAGTCGATATATACTAGTTAACTATTACAATGTTAGAGTAAGCATTCTAGTGCAGACACGAGATATCGAGATAGTGAGTCCAACTATCGAAGGATAAACTCCCAATCTTGGTAGATACACCCCCACAAGTTTAGAGGATGGTAATTTGAGAAAGTTTACTTAGATGCTTCTCATACTTCGGTAACTTAGCAAACAGACTGTAAAGGTACCTAATTTTGAATAATTTGTTTATACATCTAAGTTCACTAAAAGTTATTCACCACTTAACTTCCCTAATCCGTAGTTTGAAGAAAGTATTTTAGCATGGAACATGCTTTAGCCTTGGGCGTAACTACCAAGAAGTGTCACGTTTTTGGGGAACGCGGATGTGTGACGCGGAAGAGTTACGAAAATTTGTAATGATTTTCAAGTAAATATATATAAATATACATATATATATATATATATATATATATATATATATATATATATATATATATATATATATATATATATATATATATATATATATATATAAATGTATATATATTTATAAAGCATGTTCCATGTTTCCTTAATTTTAGCCACGGGCTCTAAGTAATAACATCCGGGGGGTCTCCCCAAGCGGGGCCAAGGGGCAGAGCCCCTTGCGAGGCCCGAAGGGCTCAGTTTTATTTATCATTTTTATTGTTTAACACAACTACAAATAATTACATTGTAACAAGTGATATTGATTGTTTAACATGGCGGGAGCAATGTGCAGAAGAAGTAGTCCAGTGACTATACTTCCTTGGCGATGTACATATTAGAATAATTATAACACAAAATATTTTAATATTGATAAGATAGATCGATAATGTATATAAGATTTGAGAAATAGATAATTATAATAGATTGCAATAATAATTATAATTATAATAATAATATATATTTTAAAGCAGTAGATCTCAAGGCCACTGCCTCTTCAGACGTTTTGGAGGGTTACCTGGAATATGTTGAGAGCTTAGGAGTTGAGCAAGAGGATTAGGATGATGGGATAAGGATGCATGGAACTTTCTACATTAGGATTCGTATACATTTTGGACAAAAGGTACATTCTGATCTTCATGGAGTGTAAGGTTGGAAACATAGTAAGGAGCATCGGTAATTTTACTAAGAATTTTTGACTGAAGGATTGGGAGATGACGGGAATTTGAAGACTTGGTGCTGCCCCACACGTCCAGACCGTAGGTCCAAGCTGCCTTTAACATTAAATTATAGATACGAAGTGTGTTATTTATAGAAATCATAGACCTTCCATCCAGAAGACCGAGCAGAATCTTAAATCTTCGTGTAATGTCAGGGCATTTTGTTTTAGTGTGTAGTTGCCATGTTAATCGACGGTCCAGGGTAAGGCCAAGGTATCGGAATAAAGCAATCAGTTCAATGTTTCAGAGTTGCAATCTAAAGCCGGGGGACTTGGAAGCTTGAATTGAAGAATTCCAGCAGCATTGGCTGTAGTCACACCTTGGATGGATAACAACAGATCTGGGTTCAATTCCCGGACCGGATCCCCCACTCGGTGTTCACCCAGTATCGCTGTATAAATAAGTAGCTGCTTATGTGAAGTGGCACCTGACTTGTAGCGTATGTCAATAATAAGGTTAATACAGCTGATAGAAAGACAAATTAACCCCGTGTCATTCATTACATATATAGTTGTGTAAGCCCTTAGGCGTAGGCCCTCCGTGGGTAGTTGCGCCACTGAGTAAGTTACTTAGTCTTAAGCCAGCTCTGACCTTCGGTCTGGTTATAATGTGAGACACCAGATGACTTCCAATTCCCTTGTCTCTAAAACTTCCAGTCAAAAATCCTTAGAAAAAATAACCGATTCTTCTTTCTAGGTTTCCTAACCTTACTCTCCATGAAGATTTGGATGAGCCATTTGTCTGAAATCTATTGTAGGTCTATTGTAAATTAATTACAAATTCTAACGCAAAATGTTTAGTACTTAAAGCATTATTTTCCTAGACGCGACTCCAGCGATAGACGCTCATGAGATAGTCGCCCGACGACTTTCGCTGCGGGTTCCTCTTTTGAGTTTGCATGTTACTATTTTCCTAGCTGAGCGACTCTTTAACATGCAAACTCTAATAATTTCGTGCCAGCGACTAATTCTCAGCGACGATCACGCAGCGTCTACCGCTGATCTAGGAAAACGTACCTTTAAGCACCAACAAATAAACGCAAACGAGAAGACGAAACTTTCAACACGAAACAAAAGACCAAGACTACCTACAGACTTAAGCTTTTTCTACAATTCCATTTTGTCATTTAATTCTCAATCCTTTCTGATATTCTCTTTTCTTTTTTCAATTTTTGCACACTCTTCCCTTTACTACATAATTTTTCACTTTCCACACTCTTCTCTTCATTTGATAACTTTATTTTCTTTTCACACACTCTTTTTTATTACATCACCTCACAAAACGCCTGACGTGAGGTTCTCCCACCTCCATCTCACGGGTTCCCCCCCCCCCCAACGACTCACCTTCGTGAATAATATTCTTCAACCCTTTCCTCTCAAACTTCATTCTCTCAAGTAGGCTCTACAAATCCAATTCAACTCCCTAACTTCTATATTCTTCTACTGATGATAGCGTATAGCAGAAACCGATCCAGTAATCCTCAGATCAAGCAAGTATCTCCATAAAATATATATATATATATATATATATATATATATATATATATATATATATATATATATATATATATATATATATATATATATATATATATATATATATATATATTTATAAGTGAGTACGGGTGTCTATATATGTATAAGGTTTAAATAAAGCTCTCTGGTCACGTTTGTCTTCTTCGGAGTGTTAGAGAGAGGTTTGGGTCAGGGAATAGGAATTGGATGTTAAGAAATACATAACTTCCCTTTCAAAATATTTCTAAAAATAGCAGAAGAGCAAAAAAACGTTCAATATTTTATATATTTATTTATCATAATGGAAAGATTATGATAAATAGGAGAAAGGTAAAAATAAGTAAGCTAAAATCTTTAGGAACCTACCTCTAGGACACCGAGGTTATAATATTATGTATTATAAAGTTCTATATTATCCAGTGGTGATCCCGATTCGATGGAAGAATAGTCTGCCATTTGGAGTGAAACTTAGCTTCACGTCCTATCCCGTAATTTAATGCCATTACGGTTCATTATTATATAGGGTTGCCCCGATAGGGGGCAAAATATTAGAGATAGAAAAAAGTTACAAGTAAAATTTTTATTATTTTTCACAGTAGAATCCAAATCTGTTATCAAAAATATACACTCCAATTTGAAATTTTGATTTTAGGTGGTCTGTGGGCAAAAGGGGTGATTGCTCCTAGTGCGAGATTGCATGAAAACAAACTTCCTTTTACATGGTACGGATCCCTAAAGTTTCATTAATTTATCTCAAACCGTTCCAAAAGTTAAGAGGAGGGGGCGAATTTTGGACCACCTTGTATATTTGATTTATTTTCTCATTTCATTAAATCTGTTCCAATTGTTTGATACTTTTTCATTTACATATTCAAGAAATAAATTTTAGTCAAAATTTGGGGGCGCTACCCCTTAAAACCTTGAAGAAACGTGGTAACAAATCATCGCAAACTGTTCCGACGATCTTTATTAAACAATTCTAAAATGAAGTCCATTTAAATACAAATCTAACTATATAAGGCGCTTTTCCGGGGAAAATATGACACTTCTCTTGATTGTTACTCCACTTAAAAGACAAACAGAGGGGAGTAACAATCTAAAGAAGGTGTAAAAAATATTCTTCTTTAGACTGGTACTCACCTTGTCAAAACAGAAGTGGGATATCCCTTTGTCCCAAAGTACATTGGACCGTCCGCTTGCTTCAGAAAGTTCGGACATCGTAGATAATAATGCCTATCGAGAATTTATTAGCCTACTCATTGATTTATATCGTGACTGTCCCGAGTAATGAAAATTTCCACCCCTTTGACCAACGTCGTTTCCTTTGGATCTTTTATTTCCGCTTGAGAGCAACAACTGTCAAGATTAGAAACCCCAAATCCTGATTGGAAACTATGGTATCTAACAAGCGTTATTACATTCTGCTGATAAAAATTATATTATTGTTTTCAGATTCTAACATGAATTCTATTTTTGTTTTCAGATACTAACACAAATTCTATTATTGTTTTCAGTTACTAACATCAGAAAATCCCATTCTTTTTTTTTGTTTCTAAAAAAATATAAATATTTAAAACTGGAGAGTGGAAATTAAAATTGAGAGGCTATCAGTATAGGGGACGAGTTGATGAATCAAAAAATAAACATGGGGCGGACGAAGTGAGTTCGAATCACCCCTCAGGATATGAGGAGAAAATTGAAGCAATATTTTCAACTCTGGTTAAATATCAACGGTTAAATATTGATGGAAACCAATACTGGAGTACAATTTTAAGTACAATTTCATTAAAAGAACTGCAAAGATTGAAAATTGACATCCTGTTAGAGAAAACGTCAGTGAAATTGTCAAAAGTCAGAGAATTAACAGGGAAACGTTATAAACACGGGTTTTGTCACAATAGACCACTTCTGATGGCAGTGATAAATGGTATTTAAGCCCTGTCAACCCAAAAACAAAAAAAAAACAAAAAAATGTAAATAATAAGGAGAGTTTTAAAGTTCGTTAAGTCACTGAGTTTCTTCCTAAGTTTATATTTAATAATATGACAAACTATTTAATAATTAATCACCTTATTTTTTCTAAGGGTATTGGAAAAATATCAAGATTTAGAGGTCATTATTATTTAAAGGACGGGGCTAGGCCAATATATTGGAAGCAAAGACCTGCACCGTACACCATTCCAGAAGAAATTGAAAAAGAGCTTGAGGGATTAGAGAAGGAAAATATTATCTCCAAAGTTGATTTTTTGGAATGGGGAAATCCTGTAGTAGTAGTAGTAGTCTAGTACTTCCTACTAGAACGGGTAGGACGAACCACTTGTTCGAACCTTGCAATCAGGCCATCACTAAGGCCCTTTTTACTCCACACATCATACATTTGTACATTGTACCGCCGAAGCGAGTATGGTGTGGTCATTAGTAAGCTATATAAGCGAGCGTCAAAGCGTGGGGGAAGAACCCCCATAAAGGGTGTCCTTCGCCCTGCTCCGTCCTCGAACCATAGATACAAACTAAATTACATCATCATGACATGGATCGGACCCACATCAAAGAGTGGGGGAAGAGTCCCCATAAAGGGGCTCCCTCGCCCTGCACCGTACGCGATTCATTGACGCAATGCAGAGTATCATGGCACGGGATCGAACCCACGACCTCGAGTTGCCTCAACTTATTGATAGCTGAGCGAGTGCCTTAAAACGCTCGGCTACACTGGCTCCCCGTACCAGTAGTAAAACCGAATGGGATTTTAAGGAATATTAGGGAGTCCTATTAAGGATGAACCTTATCCAATTCCGAGAATAGCGAATATATACTATGCGAGTATGAGTAGTGCCAAGAACTTTTATTCGTTGGATATAAGCGAAGCGTACTTACATACATGGTCATGAACGGGGAGAGTGCGGCGAAGCAGACAAAAGGTGCACATAAAGGTCATTATAAGGTCAACAGGTAGATGTTCGGAGTAAAAACCGCACCCCATCTGGAATAGGTTCATAGATAGAACGTTACAGGGTATCTCACGAGTTAATGTCTTTTTTAACAACAAAGTTGTGACCGGACCGACATACAAAGAAACGTTTAAACGACTAGAAATGGAATTTAGGAAATTGACGGAGTAAAATTTAAGAGTACACTAAGAAAAAACTAAATTTTTCAAGACACATCGAATATCTAGGACACATAATTGACGAGAAAGGGCTGCATAAGTATTCTAAGAAAGTGCTAGCAATTATAAAGGCGAAGAGTCCAAGAAAGAATTCCCGAAATTGTTCTCTTCCTTCGGTTTACCCCGGACACTGGTTTCAGTTAAGGGGGCTCAATTTGCCTTAACCCTGTTCAAAGAATTTTTGAAAATAATGGATTCGAGCACAAGACACCATATCATCCTAATTCGAATGGAACAGCCGAGAGGGTAACTTAGAGGTATTATTTGAGGTATTACGCCGAACTTAGAGGTATTATTGTACACACCATATAAATAAATAATCAATACCGTAAATCTCACATTTCCGAGTTATGAGCAATTTTGGTAATTAGAGAATCAAACTTTGCTAAACAAAAGTATACCTACTTTATCGTGTAAGTTAATAAAAATTAGATTTTACTTAAATAATTTTGAATGTTTTTTATAAGAATACTTATATTCTTACAAAGTAGAATTTAAGTATTCGAGTAATCAAGAAGTAGTTATATCTTCAAGTATTTTGAATTACGTAAAATGATAATAGAATTGAGTACGAACAAGAAAACCGTAGTGACCTAACAACAGCGCCTCATTAGCTTCGAGCAATTTTATATGAACCGTGAGGGTGGGGGAACGAGCAAAGATTGCTTCTGTGCCAGCTAATTTCAGCTTTAATGTTTCTTTTCTATCATATTGTGCCTGAGGACAAAACACAGAAGATATTTTTTTTAGAAGAACACAATACCATGTTGGTTTATTTTCTTGTTTTCTCATGGGGAAACTATAATAAGAAAATAATAAAAAACAATCTTAGACATCTTCAAGTTAACAACAAAATGTTATTTTAGTTTTAAATTTTTAATGAAAAAAAAAAATAAATAAAATTATATTTTAAAGAAATTATCGTTAAATTATAAAGTTAAGAAAATATAAAATTCCAGGTTGTATTTAAAGAAATAAAAGCATGTAAAAAGTGAGGAGAAGCTATACAAGAACTGGAACTTGAGAATATAAAGCTTCGTACCACTTGTGGAGTTAGAGAAGGTGATATCATTGGTCCTCTTTTATTTATCCTGATTATGGATGGCGTCATTCGTGCATATGAGAAAGGAACAGGGTACATGATTGGCATTAAGGAATTAAAAACAATTGAGCTACGGCTGCCTAATCCTTGTTGATTAAATCCCCTGTTGAACTGTCAAGGAAAATGAGCGTATGGATTCGAAAATTGAGGAAAAGAGGTATAAAAATTAGCATAGAAAAGAAAGACAATAGTGATGGTGAGAGACGTAAAGAACCACGAAATTCACCAAGGATCAAGGGTGCTGGAACAAGTGGATCATACCAAATACTTTGGTACACTACTCAGTGCAGAAAGAACAGCAAACAGGAAATATCAGAAACACACTGCTGCACAAAATGCTAATGCGATAATACATAAGAATTCGTATTTTGTACCTGTTTTAACCTACGCTTCAGAAATTGGGCTCTTACAGATAAAGAGCATCAGAAGCCACAGAAATCAGAAACCAAAATATCTTCGCAAGAGTGGAAGGAAAAACTAAAAAAGATAGAATAAGATATAAAAAATTCTGGGATAAACTGCAAAGTATCTCTATACATGACCACAAATGGTATTGTTCCAACAAAGTTAAGAAGCTAGACCGGAAGAAAGAATAAAAATAATATTAGGAATATATTGCTGTGACAGCCCTTAGAATCAAGCAAGGAGAATGGCTAAATTCGGCAAAGCTTGGAAGGCTTTTTGTAAGCACTCTACACTATGAGGTAGAACAGAAAACCACCAAGTCAGAAAGCAATACTAGTAATAGGTTCTAGTATACTAGTACTGGACGGGTAGGACGACCTACTTGACCGAATCTAGCAATTAGGTCCTATTAAGGTCATTTTTAATAGCCTCCATGATAGAGTTCCAGGCATTTCACAAGCCACAACTCTGACAGAGTACCGCTGAAGCGATCATACGACACATGACACATATGTGAGCAAAGTAAAGCAAATGGTCGAGACGCGGAATCGAAACCATGACCCCTATTCCATGACCCTATTTGCTGCCCTCTATTCATTAATGGCCGAGCAGACGTGACATGTGTCTGAAGCCACACGACCATGCTGGCTCTTATGTAAGTAAGTTTCTCTAAATTGGATAAAAATAATATTTAAGTATAATAAAAATTTAAATGAAAATCTGCCAGTTATCTTATTCCCGTTCTTTACTGAATGAATGGCTACAAGGATATAAACGACGCTAAGACGTGCCCTCTAATTTCAAGTCTGAAATACCTAGTTCTACATTTCACACGTTAATATTCCAAACTAGATAGGGTGGGGAATCCGACTTACGTTCTATATCTTTTCTAAGTCCTTGTAAATTTGTGGATGGCGTTCTTTTCACTCCAACTCTGATGACATAATTTCTTTGAAAAATCAAAAACTGATGACAAGAAATGATGAAAATTGTCAAAAGAAGAAGGGAATGAGAACAAAAAGTTGCCCTAACAATAGATGCAATTTACTTTTATAAAATAAATAAGAGACAGCGTGGCTGTTAGGCGCTTTAAAATATGCGTCTAAAGCCCCCCGGCTTTTGACTATTGAAACGTCTGCTCGGCTATCAATGAATCGAGCGGATCGGTCCTCTGATGTAAATGGTTCACTAATGATCATACCAAAATCGCTTTGGCAGTACATTGCACAGAGGTATATTGACGTGTGAACTGTTGAACTAGGTATTTCAGACTTAAAATTACAGGGCACGTCTTAACGGTGTTTACATCCATGTAACCATTCATTTATTCGTTAGGAAGATAACTGGAACATAAAAAAGGTCTTTTATAAGACCTTATTAGGCTAGCTTCCACTAAGTGGTTCATCTAACCCGTCTAGTACTAGTTCTAGGATCCTATTACTATTACTAGTAGAACACCACAAATGATTTTAAAAAGTTATTTTTTTAAGTTTTTTAAAATGTCGGAAGAGTGTTTTATTGACTTATTTACGCACTCTTTATGCCCCATATGCACCTATTAATTTTGCACAACTGAAGAAACTCTACTATTATCACTATCTCCATCTTCTGTTGAGTTCATTGCAATACTGAGAAATAAAATCCCTTCAGACTCCAGAGAGGGAAATGACACCTTGGGGAGTAGACTAGGGGGCACTTTAGCCAGACTTTGCAAAACCAGCAGTTTATCTGTCTGGAGTGGGGAGGCTATGAAGTCATCTGGTCAAGCCATTTTGGTCTACCGACTATCGACAGATCTACACAAGTCCATGCAGTTTAACCTAGAACCTCAACGTCTGGTGGTCTGGTCAGGTAGTATGTAGGGGGTTTTTAGACGAAGAAGACAACACTTTCTAGGACAAATAGCTTTTAATTTAATTAAATATCTACGGTTGTTATAAAGTAGACAATTTATTAGCTACTTCAAAAGCACTATGCAGTGGAAAGTTTAATCCAGTATAATATGTACACACACATACATACTCCCTAACTATCACTAACTCTTTGCAAACCTAGTCATCCAATTAGTTCTGTATATAATATAGTGATGCAGGTCTAAAATTAAAATTTATCTCTAATATACAAAATAATTTATTTTTCTCTCTTTATAAAAATTAAGAATAATTGAATTAATTGATTAAAATAATTATCTCTAAAATTATTATAATAAATCATTACTAAATATTATTCATCATTAAAATAAATAAAAAGATTAAAGAAATAAGTATGTTTAGGATTAATTAACAATATTTATTTTTATTATATTAATTATTATTAATTAAAAATTGATAATTAAAAATTGTTACTAACTATGATGACAATTTAATATTGATATTTTTATTAAATTAATATATTTCAATCAAATAATAATGATTATTAACTACGGGAAACAGACAGTGAAAAAAAAAACACTGTCTGTTTCCCGTAGTTAATAATAATTATAATTTGATTTAAATTGAAATTTAAACTTTCCGTAGTATGAAAACTACCAAAAACTTAAAAATTGAATTAATATATTTCATTATTAACTAATAAAGATAATAATTAATTGTTATTGCTTTATAACAAGTAAGCATATAATAACTATATTTAACAAATGATTTCGTCATAGTGAAGTACAAACCCATAAAACAATTTTGTCCAATTTTTTTTAGCAAAACACTACTTTTGTTCATGGGTTAAACCTTAATATGAATCTAGGATCTGTCATCATCTCTAAACTCTTCCAACAATATATTTATCAATTTAACCCATTTGACTTTTATTAACCCAATAAAAGAGATACGTAGAACAAACAAAATCTGCTAGGGGTTGTCTTCTCAAATATGGATTGAGTGAACTTCGTCACCCATTTACGTAAAGCACATTTCTAATTTCGAGCAAATCGATGCTGGCCCCGCATGACCTCAAGTAATTATATATAACCCGGGAATTGGGAAAATCATTGTATAGCTTTTAACCGTAGGCCAAGAGTAAGATTTACTTTTATGTTTTCCTCTGCCAGTTAGAGACGCTGCTCATATAAAGGCATACAGTTTGGTAAACTCTTTCAGATGTATAACTCATTAGAAAAGAGAATCAACCCGACAGACTGGAACAAATACATTATATATAATAGATACTTAAATTCAATTCCAAAATTTAATTAATTAATTAAGGCGAGTTTAAAAGTTTTAATTTCATTGTTCAATATGAGGTTTGTTCTAATCAAGTAGTTTAACGTCCGCGGGAACGTCAAGGATATGCGCAATGGATAAAAGCAGGTCCAACCCAACTTGTGACAGTTTTTCGTACCGTCCTCCAAACTGTTCCAACCCGAGCAGGGATCGTTTGCGATCCGTTTACTGTACCGTCCAAACGATCCTCTGACAATACCAAATACTGTTTTGTATGACATGCGCAGTTAAGTCAATCGTCACACATGCCAACATAAAGGTTCCCTAACTGTTAGGTTTCCTTGCATTTTTTAATACAGTGCGAATTATAGTCCTAAACCCGTTCCAACCCGACATGATTTTATTGCAGTACAATGTCAGCGTATGCGTATAAAACCTGTCCTAAACGATTCCCAAACGATCCGCGGGACGATACAGGACGGTACAAATCGGGGGGTTGGAACAAACCTAAACAACACTTTCATTACTAGTTTGTGGTACATGCGCAGTAATGTCAATCGACAAACATCAAAACAGGAAGGTTTCTGGAAAATTCTGTTAGGTTTTCATGATTGTTTTTAATACGGTTCATAAGAGTCACAAATCCGTTCTAATTTGACGATGATTTTATGACAGTACAAAGTAAGGACCTAAGCATAAAACCTGAACTAAGTTCGTTACTTATCCAACAGATCCTGTCCTAACCTGTCCAACGGATCGTTCCTGATACTAACAGTACTATGTCAGCGCATGCGTATAAAACCTGTTCTAAACGATTTCCGAACGATCCGAGGGACGATACAAAGGACGGGGGTCGGAACAAACCTATGATTAAACAACACTTTCATTACTGGTTTGTGGTACATGCGCAGTAATGTCAATCGACAAACATGAAAACAGGAAGGTTTCTGGAAAATTCTGTTAGGTTTCCATGATTGTTTTTAATATGGTTCATAAGAGTCACAAATCCGTTCTAATTTGACGATGATTTTATAACAGTACAAAGTAAGCACCTACGCATAAAACCTGAACTAAGTTCGTTACCTATCCAACAGATCCTGTCCTAACCTGTCCAACGGATCGTTCCCGAACGTTGGATGATGAAAAGGACAGTGCAAATAAGAGGGTTGGGTCAAACCTATTTATTATAGTTAACAATTTAAACCAACGTTTACGGATGATCGAATGTTTAGGGTGAATTTAGACAGCTTAATTTCATTGTTCAATATTAAACAACACACACTCAATCTAATTTAATTCCTCTGCACTGTTTAGATAAAGCAATCAAATTGAATCTTTCAGTGTTAATCAAGACCTTCCAATATGCATAAACATAACCTATTCAGCTGAAACCTTCCATTCCATCAAAAAGAAAACGAGCTGTTTACACACTTCAATTTATTGTTTCAATGAGACCTTTCAATCAGATTGAATAAAAAGTTAACCTATGATTGAATCATGACTGAATCAATGAAATTGAAACATGTAAACACCATATTAATGCAACTGCCGATAGAAAAGAAGTTAAACTATTTCAACTATATAATCAATCTGATTGAATGGCTCAATGGAAACACCAAATTAAACTGTCTAAACAGCTTGTTCAATGTAGTTTTTCTATTTGATAATGGAAGGTTTCAGCTGCATAGGTTATATTTAAGTTTTGTTCTTAACATGGACCGATTCAATTTTATCGCTTCATCTTTAACTTAACTTTAATTGAAAGTGCGTCGTTTAATCGTATTGAACAATGAAATGGAACCGTCAAACGCACCTTTGTGGCACACAGGTATTGGTTTACATTTCAGTTTTAATTTTAGAGGGTACAATATTAATAATTTTGGATCAATCTCTGGGAAACTAGTACTTTTATTTATTGACCGAGCAAAGCGAGGTCTATGTTTTAACTTTTTCTTCCCCGGTCTTGCCCAGGTACTGGACCGTTTTGCATTTCGTTTGAAAATGTTTGTTACGCGCTTACGACCAAACGCTTCGTTTGATTTCCTTCAAAATTGGCATGGATGTTCTTTGAAGTCATAAAAAATAACGTATGAGTTTTATATTTAATGAATTTCATTTTTTAAAATAATAATAAAAAAAAAATCACAGGGAAGTACTTGCGTCCAAGTACTTTTTAGGGTTTTGTAGATGATTAAGCATACCCGTTATGTAATTATGGTTTTTTTCTTCGATCCTAAGGGTCCCGGGTTCGATCCCCCGGGAGGTCACAATGTTTTTTTATAGGTAATAACGACAAGATAAATTACATTTTTTAGGAAATTTTCATCGCCCAACCTTACGGCGTAACCATGAATCATTTCAAAATTTTAAGACCAGCCATTATATAAAATTTGGGGGGGGGATTTTTTTGGGGGTATATTTTGACTTATAAAACCAATAAAGAATTGAAAATTTAAAAAAGCAAATACATATTTGTATCCTACTCTTCAGCAACTTTCATTTGATACCCAACTCAAAATTTTAAAAAAATAAAATTTTGGGCGCACTCCAAATTTTCGCGCACAAAATTGGTAATTTTTAAAACCTGGAAATGAACTCCCGGAAATATCATCGCCCCACTATAAGGTATTAGTATGAATTATTTCGAAATTTTAGCACCAGCCGATCTATAGTGGTTGGGGGGGGGGGGAATTTTTTTTTGGGTATATTTTGATTTTTTTTCCCCTATAAGGAATGCAAATTTTAAAAAAGCATATATATATTTGAGTCCTACTTTTCAGCAGCTTTCATTTAATACCCAACTCAAAATTTTAAAAAAATAAAATTTTTGGCGCACTTCACTTTTTTGCGCCCAAAATTAACAATTTTTGAAAATTTGGGATAAACTCCCAGAATTTTCATCGCCCCACAATAAGATATTAGCATGAATTATTTCAAGATTTTAGCGCCTGCCGATCTATAGTGGTTGGGGGGGGGGATTTTTTTTGGGTATATTTTGATTTATTTAACCAATAAGGAATGCAACATTTAAAAAATCATATATATATTTATGTCCTACTCTTCAGCAGCTTTCATTTGATACCCTACTCAAAAATTAAAAAAAATATAAATTTTTGAGTTTACCACATGTTTTCGAATTGCGCATGCGCAAATCTAATTATGAACTTCTGTATATTTTTCCTGTGGTTGGGTCAAAAAGTTGCACCAGTGTTTCAAATTTCACTACTTTCGATTAAACGGTTCGGGCCCTATGAACCAAAGAGCGACGGACGGACGGACACATCACCCTCGGTATAAGGGTTTTGAGAAGTATCTACAAAACCCTAACAATTTTTTTTTTTTGTTTATGAAACTTCTTTAACCGAGGTAGAATAAATTGGCTTGGATGACACGACGTCGAGAAACAAAGTTCGCGTTTCGAGACTCGTGCAAGTGAAATATTTTTTAATTGAAATTAACGAAATTGTAAGTTTTTGGTTTTGAGATTCTACTATGTGATAGATTTTTTATCAACAGCCGGTCTAAGATGGCAATTAATTTAGCTGTAAAAAATCTTTCACCTAAACGAGTCTCGAACCACCGACCTCTGAGCTAACAATCAGACATGCTAACTACAACACCACGGGAGTAGATGATTTGTACATTATACAGAATTGGTATATAAGCGTATTATTACGAGAACATACAATTTGATAATCAAAATATATATATATATATATATATATATATATATATATATAAATGTTGTTTTTATGTTTATTCTTTATTATTCGCTAACATTTTATGAAATTTTTTATTAATTTAAAAACATTTCTTTGAGAAGTTATTTAACTATGGCGGCATTGTAAACTCTTGTTTATAAATATGTATGTTGCGTATTTAATAAATTAAATTATTTATATAATATGCTTTTTATTATATATATATATATATATATATATATATATATATATATATATATATATATATATATATATATATATATATATATATATATACGAGTAACATTGAGTTGTGTGCTTTACTTCTTCTAGGGACGATTTAAACTCTGAATTATATATATAACATATTAATATAATTACATTATATTAATATGTATAGGAGGGAACATAAAAGCAACTTTTTCTAGAACTTAAGTTTCACTTCTAATGCGTGAGAGTCTCACACATATTTTTTTAGTGATTAACTTTTTACTTATTTTCTAGTAAGCTGTTATTATAATAACAGTTTTCCAGTAGTTTTTCTTCTTAAATGTTCTAGGAAGGTATTTAATAATTTAGCTTGACATAAGTGACAGTTTTAGTATGAATGTGACCATTTCATACTATTTTTTTTTTTTTATTGCAAGCACTGATGGCAACCAAATAAAAAATAGAAAAAGGGTTTGAAATAAAGTTTTTGCTTTATCTATAGTGAATCTTTTATACACTTATACAAAGACATATTCCAACACATATACTGTATGTCTACATATAGATACATTTATATATTCAAGGCAAATAGATTTTTTTCTCTTTTTATGAGGTCAACACACGGTGTAGGTTGAATAGAGAGAGACATAAAACCAAAGTAACATTGCCTTCATGTCTTTAAACATTACATAACTTCTAAAGTAAAACATACACAACCATTGCCAATCTTCTCTAAAAAGATTTACAACCGAGAAAAAACAACATGAAATAAGATAAGATCCAACGACATAACTTCTTACGACAAACTTTAACAGTTCCGCAAACGAACAAAACAGCCGTTCGTTTTCATCTAATAAAAAAACTGAAATGAAAAAAGAACATAAATAAAAAAGAATCTTCTATATGAGATAAGTCAAACAAGCTTTCTCATGTATGCATACAGTAACTGTAGCTTAATACACAATATACCGTAGCTACATATTCTGTGACATAACTAAAGAACAATGCACAATACACATTACCGTAGTAAATAACTGTAGTACTATAAACAATGATATAATTACACATACCGTAACGTATTAACACTACAATACCAATAGCGTAGTTACCCACATCGTAGCATAACTGTACTACATTATAAATTACTGCAGTTACACATAACGTATCATAACTATAGTGCAATAGACAATGTCCTAGTTACAGAACGTATCATAACTATGGTACAATACATAATACCGTAGTTATAGATACCGTATTAGAACTATGGTATATACAATACACAATACCACAGTTATACATAACTGCGAAATGTATCATACAATAGTATAATACACAATACCAAGTTACACAGAAACGTATTTAAAACGGCTTTGACACTGCGCGCGAGGCCGAGCCGAGCGTTTTCGTATTCACAAAGCTCGCGAGACCGAGCCGAGCGTTTTCGTATTCACAAAGCTCGCGAGACCGAGCCGAGCGTTTTCGTATTCACAAAGCTCGCGACACCGAGCCGAGCGTTTTCGTATTCACAAAGCTCGCGAGACCGAGCCGAGCGTTTTCGTATTAACAAAGCTCGCGAGACCGAGCCGAGCGTTTTCGTGTACACAAAGCTCGCGAGACCGAGCCGAGCGTTTTCGTATTCACAAAGCTCGCGAGACCGAGCGAGGCCGGGCCAAGCGTTTTTGTATTCACACAATGCGCATGCGTCGGACAGTTTCAAACTAGTTTGAAGTGTGGTTGGAACAAACCTATGTTCCTCCTCAGGGTAACCTGACTTATTAACCGTACAAACATAACCTTCTTTTACAGCCCTCATAATTATAACGTGTTAATCAGCTGTTTTCTAATGACGTCAGAACTTCATCTAAATATTTTCAAATACCATCTAAATATGATCATGTAAACAGACATTTAAAATCAGTAAAGACAGTAACTGTATTGAGGTCGTTTTCAATACACCATAATATAAACGAAGCTAATATTCAAAACTTTCAGGCCGGTCGTCCACTGGAAGCGACTACGGGCGACTAAGCGACCAGGCGACTACAGGCGTCTTGAATCAGGCGACTATGCGCGACAGGGGTCGTCCACTGTAAGCGACTTCACGCGACTGTCACTTCACATCTCTGTGCGCCATATCGAGATGTGTATATTGCTCGATCACCAAAATTTCGAATTTCAGGGAGACAATAACACCTTTGGAACGTCTAGCGTTAACTTCCTCCGCAACTTTTCCACACAGTTCCCGCAGAATATCACGCGGGAATGATACAAATTATTCCTCATACATAGTGGGGTTTTGTTATAAATTTGCGTGATTAATTTTTCTATGTTAGAATACAAATTATTAATACCCTAAGTATTTAATATTATTGTTGTATGTCAAATTTATGTCAATAATAAAAATCAGTCTGTTGTTCGCGTTTGACTTAAATAAAAAGTGTATTTAATTCCATTGTTCGTAAGATGTATGCCATAAGATATATCCAACAGGTTATGGGCGCCAGACACTAAGGTAATACCTAAAAAAAAATTTTTTCAGTTAAATATAATAAAAAAAAAAAAAAAAAATGGATGTTGACTTTAAAGGCTCAATTAAAAGGCTAAACAATTCGAATTACGAAACATGGAAGTTTCGAGTTCAACTCTTGTTAATAAAAGAGGAAGTTTGGGATGTAGCAATCACTAAAAAGCCAAATGATGCTAGTTCTGACTGGGAACATAAAAATAACAAGGCTATGGCTATTATCGGTCTACTTGTTGATGATTCTCAGTTGGTGCATATTAAAAAGTTAAAAACAGCCAATGAATGCTGGAAAGCACTTCAAAATTACCACGAAAAATCTACTCTGTCAAATAAAGTGTCAGTGCTAAAGAAATTGTGTAGATTAAAAATGGAAGAAAATGTTGATATGGAAAGTCACCTAAATGCAATTCAAGATTTAGTTGACAAATTAAATAATATGGGTGAAGAATTAGGTGAAAAATTGATCGTAGCATTTATGTTATCCAGCCTACCGGACAGCTATGATACGATAGTAATGGCTCTAGAAACAAGACCTGAATCTGATTTGACGGTCGAAATAATTCAGGAAAGACTTGTCCAAGAGTTCAAGAGAAGAAGTGAAAATAAGAATGACGATCAGTCAGCTATGAAGGCCAACAAAAAAACCAAACCTACGAATACTAAGGTTTGTACCTATTGCAAACGTAAAGGTCACAATAGGGAAGATTGTTGGTTTTTACGTAAAAGTAATAAACCTGACAAATCGAAAAATAAAAATACGTTTAATTATAAAAATTTAAATACAGAAAAACGTCAAGATGAAAATATTATAAGAAAATTTATAAAAATTATGAATGTCATGAAACTGACAGCGAAAATGATCAACAAAATTATCAGGAAACATGTTTTACAGTTTCAAAAAGTGAGCAGTCAGTCTGGTACATCGATTCAGCAGCTACTGTACATATATCATGCAATGAATCAAGTTTTCATAAGCTAAATAAAAATAAACATGACAAAATATGTTTAGCTGACGGAACAAAAATAATTTCTCAAGGAATCGGAAATATTTATTTAGATTTAGATGTCGGAGAAGGAAACAGCAAAAGATGTTTAGTTGAAAATGTTTTGTTTGCTCCCGAAATCGAAGGAAATCTAATATCCGTTAGAAAATTAGCTGAAAAAGGATTTAAAATAGTGTTTGAAAACAATAGTTGTAAAATTTTAAAAGACGATGAAATTCACGGAATCGCTTATTTGAAAAACAATTTATACGTTTTACAACAAATCAATAGTAATAAAAAGAATAAATCAATGATGACGAAGAGAGAAAATATAAAAACTTTCGATTTAAATTTACTACATAGAAGATTTGGACATCGTGATTGGGAAGCAATAAAGCTTTTAGAATCCAAAAACATGGTTGACCATATCAAAATTATTGGAACTAAACCATCATCGTGTGAAATCTGCCTTCAAGGAAAAATGTCAAAATTAAAATATCCTAAAAAGTCTGAAAATAGAAGAGAAGAAATTTTAGATTTGATACATTCTGATTTAGCCGGACCCATGAAGACTCCAACTCCTCGGGGTAACCGATACATTTTAACTCTTATTGACGACTATAGCAGATACACGACTACTTATCTTCTAAAACACAAAAGTGAAACTTCTACTAAAATTAAAGAATTTATACAATTTGTGAAAACTAAATTTGAAAAAACCGTTAAAACACTCCGAAGTGATCGAGGCGGTGAATATGTCTCAAAAGATTTAGATTTATACTTTAAGAAAAATGGAATTCGGCATGAATACACAGCACCTTACAGCCCGTCCCAAAATGGCGTAGCTGAAAGGAAAAATCGGTATTTAACTGAAATGGCTAAATGCATGTTACTAGAAGCTAAACTTGATAATAAATTCTGGGGCGAAGCTGTGATGACTGCTAACTATCTTCAAAATATATTACCTACAAAAGCTTGTGATAAAACACCGTATGAACTGTTTGAAAGAAAAAAACCTGATATTAGCAGAATAAAAATATTTGGATCTGCAGCTTACGTTTTTATACCAAAAGAAAGAAGAAGAAAGTTTGACGATAAAGCTAAAAAGTTACATCTTGTAGGATATTGCGAAGAATCTAAAGCTTACAGATTATTAGATATAAACACGTGCAGAATTACCATTAGTAGAGATGTTAAATTCATAGAACATTTAAATTTTAATGATA
Organism: Gerris lacustris; assembly: GCA_951217055.1. NCBI lineage: Eukaryota > Metazoa > Arthropoda > Insecta > Hemiptera > Gerridae > Gerris > Gerris lacustris. Next base: position 32,760,122 of record OX578286.1, read on the forward strand.
AAATTGAAAAGAAACAAAACATAATCAATGAAGAAGAAAAATCTGAAGAAGACATAGAAATAACATTTAATAAAGAAAAAGAAAAAATAACACAGTCTATTAAAGAAAATCAATCAGATAATGAAGAGAAACAAACTGATATTGAAGAAAAGCTAGAAGAAATAATTCAAGATAATCATATACATAAAATAATAGAAGATGATGAACCGACTACATACCTAGAAGCTATGAAGAACCCTGACTCGGCACAATGGCTAGAAGCAATGAAGGAAGAAATAAACTCCATGGAGAAATGTGAAGCATGGGAGTTAGTAGAAAACTCTGAAGATAGAAATATCGTAGATTGTAGATGGGTATATAAAATTAAAAAAGACCCTGTTAACAATACTACAAGATATCGTGCTCGATTAGTGGCTAGAGGCTTTAGTCAGAAATATGGTGAAGACTACGACCAAGTATTTGCTCCTGTAGTCAAACAATCATCAATAAGAACATTATTATCATTAGCAAGTTTAAACGGTATGAAAGTCAAACATCTAGACGTCAAGACAGCATATCTCAACGGAGATTTAGTGGAGACAATCTATATGCGTCAACCTTACGGATTTGAAGATAAGAATAAACCCAACTATGTTTGTAAACTCAAAAAGAGTATATACGGTTTAAAACAATCCGCAAAGGCATGGAATGATAAAATTAACAGTGTATTGGTAGAGAACGGTTTCAGAAGGGGCGAAGCCGACTGCTGTTTATACGTAAAAGAAATAAATAGTAAGTATACATACATTTTATTATACGTAGACGATATTATCGTATTCTCTAATCAAGACGAACATTTTACTCATGTAGAAGAAATTTTAAGTAAAAATTTTGAAATAAAAATTTTAGGAGATCTAAGCTATTATTTAGGAATACAAATAGAAAGAAATAAAGACGGAGTATTTTTTATCAATCAAGAAAATTATATTGATAAAATTATTTCAAGATTCGGAATGACAGATGCTAAAATTTCAAAAATACCTCTCGACCCAGGCTATCTAAAATTAGAAGATCAACAAGTCCTGACTAATAATAATCTTTATAGAAAGGGAATAGGATCATTACTTTATGTAGCGTTAAATACCAGGCCAGATATAACAGCCAGCGTAGCAATTCTGAGTAGAAAGACTTCTAATCCTACTAAAAGTGACTGGACCGAATTAAAACGAGTAATTAGATACCTTAAAGGGACGAAAACACTCAAGCTACAGCTTGGAAAGGGGGAGCATAACTACAAGCTGACGTGTTTCGCAGATGCAGATTGGGCAGGAAGCTTAAAAGATCGGAAATCTACAAGTGGATTTTTAATACAATTTTGTGGAGGAGCTGTTTCGTGGGGAACCAAGAAACAATCGTGCGTTTCATTAAGTTCGACTGAAGCAGAATATATTTCGCTTAGTGAAGCATGCCAGGAACTGCAATGGATAAGAAAACTACTTAAAGACATCCATATAACACCGATAGAAATAAATTTGCTCGAGGACAATCAGAGCACTCTCAAGATGCTAGATCACGAAGGCGTGAAGACCAGATCTAAACATATTGAGGTGAAATATCATTTTGTCCGAGAACTAAAACAGAAAAAAGAAATCACATTTTCGTATTGTCCTACGACGGATATGTTAGCAGACATATTGACTAAGCCTTTACACGGGACAAAAATGAGAAACTTAAGGGAAAGAATCGGGTTAAAATCAATTGTCTAAGTTAATTAATTGTTTGTTTATAAAAAAAAAAAATAAATAAAAAAAAAAATAAATAAATAAATAAAAAATAAATAAATAAAAATAATAATAAAATGAAATAATAATAAAAATAAATATATAAATAAATAAAAAAAAAAAAAAAAATTGAACTGTAGGTATAATAATTTGAGAAGGGGTGTTAGAATACAAATTATTAATACCCTAAGTATTTAATATTATTGTTGTATGTCAAATTTATGTCAATAATAAAAATCAGTCTGTTGTTCGCGTTTGACTTAAATAAAAAGTGTATTTAATTCCATTGTTCGTAAGATGTATGCCATAAGATATATCCAACATTCTATATCCATAGTGAATACCGGGTATCCCAGCCAATATGGAACAGTGAAATATCTCCGGAACCATGATTGATAAAAATATGCGGTTTTCAGGATTTGATAATGGCTATAAATGCGCGTCCAGAAGAAATGCAGAACATTTTCTGTGTTGAGCAAAAGTGTGTGCAGTTTACTTAATAAAAAAAAAGTAAATAGGAAGCCATATTTTTCCAAATTATTCCATGCCATCCAAATCCAGTCTAAAATGCATACCTTATTTATTTATATGTAGGTGTAAATAAATGTGTGTTTGTGCGCATGTTGAAAAGAAACAAATAGGTGCAGAAGGTTGAAACTTATATGGGACCAACAATGGTGTAATTATGACCTACCATACACATTTCATTAAAATAAGACGGGTAGTTTATAAGATTTTATGTTGGTTCGCAAAAATTAAGTGACCGGCAGACAGACAGACACGGAACCAAACATATCCCCTGATGACAGAAACGGATTTCTGTATTGGCATTTTTAAAATCGGAGACAAACAATATTTTCGTTCAACAGAACGATCACATAGCTTCAGTTACCTTCGGTAAGCTTGGAAGCCAAATTCGTATAATCTAGAACTGGTGTTCTTAACAACTGTTCGAGTTAGAATTATTGATTTATCTCTATTATTATGCTATAATGTAATATTCCAAAGTCCATTAGAGATAATGTTACCAGGTAGAGAAGAAAATTACATTTCACAACCTATAACGTAGGAAAAAGGTGAAGTATTTTTATATTTTTAGGAGTCTCATAATGTCCTCATTTCATTGTGACCCCCCTCCTACATTTAGAATAACCCTCGCCTTTTCACTTGTATATCGATCAATCGAATAATTCAGATCGATTCAAAACCTTCATTCCAAACCCCCCCCCCCCCCCCCCCCTACTCTTTCTATACCTTTTGATTAAAGTTGTGCTCTTTAGAGCAAATGAATCAACTCTTCTCTGAATTATTTCTAAGGAGTAATTACGAAAATACATCCAACTAAAAAGGGCAAATTGAAACTCTATTAGTTGATTATTATTTGTCTAAATTTTTCTTTTAAACATTGAAATTTTGGTAGTTCTTTAGATTGTTACTCCCCTATGTTTTTTAGAATATAAATGACTTTGACTAAATTACTATTAGGACAAAGGGATGTTTAGTCCAATGTACTTTGGGACCAAGGAATATCACACTTCTGTTTTTATAAGGGGAGTAACAGTCTAAGGAAGAACATTCCGTACACCTTCTTTAGATTGTTACTCCTCTATGTTGTTTTTAGAATATAAATGACTTTGACTTAATAACTATTAAGACAAAGGGATGTTTAGTCCAATGTACTTTGGGACCAAGTAATATCACACTTATGTTTTTATAAGGGGAGTAACAGTCTAAGGAAGAACATTCCGTACACCTTCTTTAGATTGTTACTCCTCTATGTTGTTTTTAGAATATAAATGACTTTGACTTAATAACTATTAAGACAAAGGGATGTTTAGTCCATTGTATTTTGGGGCCAAGGAATATCACACTTATGTTTTTATAAGGGGATCAACAATCTAAAGAAGTGCTGAAATAGTAAAGTCAGTGGTCAAAGGTAAAAATGTAGTTTTTAAAATATGTTGGTTCGCAAAAATTGAGTGACAGACAGTCCGCCAGAACGACAGACCGAGAGAGAGACACGGAACCAAAAATGTTCCCTGATATCTGAAACTGGATTTCTGTCTTCGATTTTTTGAAATCGGAGACATAAAATATTTTCGCTACAGAAATGAGGTAGCGGGCAAAACCAGGAGAGACCGGATGAGGAACTCTACTACGAGACTGGGCTTGGAAATCCAGCCCTTATTGATAACAGTAGAGAATGCCCAACTTAGATGGTACGGCCACGTCAATAGAATGGACATTGAGAGACTCCCTAAGAGAGCCCTAGGTGCCAGATGTAAAGGAAGAAGACCAAGAGGAAGGAAAAGAACCACATAGATGGACAACATCACATCCACACTGGTCCAGAGAGGAATGTCCCTCCAACGTGCTCGGTCCTTGTCATTGGACAGAGGAGCAGGGCCGGATTTAACAATTTGCCGCCCCTAGGCACTCTCTAGCCGCCCCCTCCCCCTGTAAAATATCACCTCCAAACTATTTCTATTTATTCTTGGACAGTTCCAGCGAAGTTTTGCCAAACTGATTTTTTTAGATCACACAAAACACCAGGCACCTTCCTCAGACCAAGGTCCTTTGAAAATGTTTTCTTACTAATACTTTTAGCCTATAAAATTATTTGTATTGTTGGTTACCTTAACGAAAGTACAAACAGTTTGGTTACAGTTTATTAATTTTACGGTAGGTACCTTGTATAACTTTGTAGGTACCTTGCATAGTATTCAAATCTTTTGAAAAAAAACAAAAACTGGTGGACTCTGGTTAAATTGCTACTTGGCTTTGAAAATTGTTTCGTGACATCGGAACAGAAGATTGTTAAAGAAAATTTACTTTACATTGGTTTTCATCTTGCTTTTATTGCTGAAAACTCGTTTAAAATGTCGTCAACAGACATCTTAGCGATAAGGCTCGTGGCTGCTGCCGCCCCCTGGTGCTGCCACCCCTAGGCATGTGCCTATAGTGCCTAGTGGGAAATCCGGCACTGCAGAGGAGGGTGTAAATCCTTTTGGTTTTCCTCAACACCGCAAGGTAGAAAAGGATCCGAACAAGTAAGTAAAATATTTTCGTTCTTCAGAACGATCACATAACTTCCGTTACCTTCGGTAAGCTCGGAAGCAAATGTGTCTGTTGTCAGTGTCGATGTAGATGCGTGAAGCATGCCAGGTAGAACATGTATAAATATTTGGCATGAATGTTAGAAAAAAATAGGACCCTGCTGCTAAATTAATACTCTAAATTCGAGGGTGCTACCCCCAAAATTCTGAGAAAACGTGAAAAAAAAGATTACTCAAAAAACTATCCGACGATTTTAATTGCAAATTTTTAAAACATATTCCATTTAAATACGAACTTAAACATATAAGGGGTTTTGCCGGGGAAAAAGCTCTAGTTCCTGAGAAAATAGCTTTAGACACAAGATACGTTCTTTAAGTACATCATCCATGTCCGGTTTGAAACATGAAATTTGGTGCATGCCATACTGCGAGCGTTTAAGCGTTATCATCTTCGGTGAATATTCTAAATATTCCTTAAAAAAACGAACCCCTTAATTAATAATAAAAAAATAAATATTCACTAATTCAATACATCAGAGCTTTTCAACACCATCAGAATAATCTATTACTGTAATATCTCATCGTCAAAATTCAAGTGGTAAATATCTCTCGGCAATTTTTAGGCGTACGATAAAAAATACATAAAATACAATAAATGACAAAAAAGGTCCCACCATCATTTCTCACTTTTCTTTCACTACATTATAGTAAGTTTTTCATTTTTATTTTCGTTTGCTTTCTCTCTCAAGAATAAAAAATTGCTATTGATGTGACAAAAGATAACGAGGAAAAACAGGATTTAGAACCATCCCTTACATGAAAATTCACCATTCAGGGAGTTTGTGACACCACATTTATTCCTATTCTAAACACACATCAGTCATGTTCCTATTCCTTTTTCTCTTCAAACATCATTTTACTTTATTCTCTCGTTATTTTTATTTTTCTTCTACATTTTTTCCACAGAGTTTTCTTTATCTGGACTCAACTCATATACCTATATATACTGTGTTTTCTGATACATATATGTATTTTTTTGTTGTCTTTATCACTGTCGCCAAAACGAAGAGGAAGGACCAAAGGGAAAAAAATGAGAAAATTGGAAGAGCCCGTAACTACTGTCTCGAATGTTTTCGAAAAGGCAGTGACAAATTATTCTGTAGAATGTCACTTTGAAACTATAATATGTCATGAAAGATTAACTGTCATACCACCTAATAATCTATCTCTAGAGAAGCAGTTAAATCCTACACCGTTCCTTACAGCTAACCATGTGTGCCATTGTTCTTATCAGTTATCATTTCTTATCTCCGGCTGTTGTTTTTGGTACTTCTTTAGATTGTTACTACCCCTATGTTTTGGAATATAAATGACGTTGATTAAATAACTATTAAAGCAAAGGGATGTTTAGTCCAATTTACTTTGGGACATAGGAATATCACACTTCTGTTTTTATAAGGGGAGTAAAAGTCTAAAGAAGAACATTCCGTACACCTTTTTTAGATTGTTACTCCTCTTTTTGTCTTTTATAAAAGAAGTACCCAGATTTTATCCTGTAGAATAGAGGAGTATAAAGCAGGGAGGAGTATAGAATCCGGCCCTTCAACCAAAATGATGGGAGACACCTGGTATGAAGCATGGATAAATGTATAGCTCTCTTAAACTAGTTAAGATGGTGGTGCACAATCGTTCATGATGGTGCACCCCATCTTAACTCACCATTGTTCATGATGGTGAACCCCCATCTTAACTCACCATCGTTCATGATGGTGCACCCCCATCTTAACTCACCATCGTTCATGATGGTGCACCCCCATCTTAACTCCCTATCCTCGATGATGGTGTGCCCCATCTTAACTCATTATCGTTTATGATGGTGAACCCCCATCCTCACTGCACCGTTACAACCTTCAAAAAGTGGAACTAACATATGATAAACAACCCCAACCGCTTTTCTTCTGACTTGTAGCTTGAATTGTGAAATGAAGTCCGAAAACCTAGGCTCTTAGACGCAGGGCATGGCAGCATCCTTTTTTTTCAACTGCTGAAATACACGAAACCGCACGAATTCATACTCAGTCATCTGTCATCATCTTTTCCGTAATCAAAGTAAGCACTTCTCTGCTAAGCTCTTAGGAGTTCTTTAAGAAAATATGACTCCACTAGAGGGTATAGCATTGAGGAAGATTTGTCATTAGTACCCCCTAAAGTATCAAGTGCCTAAGGTACGCTCTTACTTAAAACTTAAGGATGAGAATACGCCACACGTGGCCTACCCAACGCTAGTGGATCTGGCGTCTGAATTCACGAGGTCTCCTATATTTCTGTGGTTGAAAACTGTTGCTGCCCTGCCCTACATCGCTTAGGAATGTGTGCCCGCCCTAAGTCACTTGTTGGAAATTGGGCGGTTACATCTTATGATTTGTCAAAGAAGAAGACATTTTTTTGGTCTTTTTGACAGGTATTAGTTCTTATTTTCCCTATTTTCTGAGAGGTGGTACTGTCTATGATAACACTACTGTTTAATGGTAATAACAATAATAATTATAATTTCATATTTCTACCTTTCTGATTTGTTTGAACAGTTACGTTATATTTAAGGTCAGGGGCCGTCAGCCACTTATAACATCCACTTGATGTGATGTGTGATATGAAATATGTCTCAACTTGCTCGGATTTAAACCATCACAAGATATATTGGGTAAATGGCTTTGGTTTTACGCTACAGATTACCTAGTACTCAAACCAAACAGCTTTCCCGGTTCCTTTTTAACGTGTTAATTAGAAATTTGACTTTCACTGAAGTCAAATGACTCTTGTAAAAGTGTAATGACCTTAAAACTAATCGTACAATAGATTTACTTTCCTCCATTTATGTTACAGTATGATATGTGTAATAACGATAACACTTAATTACAATGGGTTTTTCGGTTCCATCTGGAAACAAAGCAATTACTCTCTGTCAGGTCAATACCCAGAACACTGTTATCGATATACGACTTGTTGTAAAAGAAGAGAATACAGACAATAAGGTTCGGCCACAGGTTTTCGTGTTTCACGATACAAGCTTTCTTTCCTTGATCGGCAAATACTTCAATCCAGCAACACGATAATATATTACTTCTTTCGACATATAAGAGAAAACAATAACGAAAATATTTCATAATGTATTAACCCATACTAAAAACTTTTTGTTGAAAAACGATCAAGAAAATTGATTGATATCCCACGATAACGGAGAGAATAAGGTAAAATGATGGAAAAAAATTATAAATAGACATGTCAGAGTCGATAAATATCGTACGATTCTCAAGTTAATATACAAAAAAAGATATTTCATTGTTTTTAATGGATTGAATACCATCTAAATTCCCCCACTCATGGTGAGTTTTGGAGCGGCGCATGGCCATTAGGTCTTAACTGAATCTGCAACTAACAACTCGGAATTTGTTCCTTTTTAGGGTTTCGTTGGTAAAACCAAAAAAAGAAACCCTTATAGTTTCGTTCATGTGTCTGTCTGTCTGTCACTCTGTACGGTTCCAATAACTTTTGAATAAACAGAGATAGAAACGTGAAACTTTCCAATATTAAAGATAGTTTTGACGCGCATACAGGAAAAATATAGCGAACTCAAAATTATCAGCTGTTCAAATCCAAAATGGCGGATAACTCACGTCATGCGAAAAAAATATGTTTTTTAAATTTTGAGTGGGGTATTAAATGAAAGGTATTGAAGAGTAGATTACAAAAATATATACCACTTAGGGAAAGTGTTAAATTTTCGGCGCCATTTTGTTAAAAAAACATCGAAATTTTGCGTGTCCCCCCCCCCCCCCCCTAAAATCGTATTTCCGCTCATACTAAAAATATAGAAAAATATGCAAAATGTGTGGTCTGGTGGGCCATAGAAAAAATAAGATTAGCAATTTGATCTGATTTACTGGGAATCCAAGATGGCGAATAATTCATGTCACACGAAAATAAATATTTTTTTAAAATTTTGTGTGGGGTATCAAATGAAAGGTATTGAAGAGTAGATTACAAATATATATATCACTTAGGGAAAGTGTTCAATTTTCGGCGCCATTTTGTCAAAAAAATCGAAATTTTGCGTGTCCCCCCCTCAAATCGTATTTCCGTTGTTACTAAAAATATATAAAAATATGCAAAATGTGCGGTCTGATGGGCCAAAGAGAAAATAAGAATAGCAACTTGGTCGGATTAACTGGGAATCCAAGATGGCGGATGATTGATGTCACGAGAAAAAATGTTTTTTTTTTAAATTTTGAGTGAGGTATCAAATGAAAGGTATTGAATAGTAGATTACAAAAATATATAACACTTGTAAAAAAGCGTTTAATTTTCCCCGCCATTTTGTCAAAAAACATCAAAATTTTGCACCTCCCCCCCCCCCCCCCCCATCTACTAATTTCATGTTTACAACACCAACGAAACTTTTTTTACGTGAGACTTCACCCCCTACCAATTTATTTTGTATTTTGCAGTGATGCCTTATATAGCAAAATTTATTTTCCCCTTTCTCCATATGAAATAAAATGTATCCCAACTATCCCCGTACGTGGCCCGGTATAGCATAAACACTCTACCCGGACTTTATCCGGACCTAACACTCTATCCGCTCTACGGATCTAACACTCAAAGCTCACTTCGTCACTCGTTCTGACATGAAAACCTTTATTTGAACGAACAATAGATTCGGTAACAAAACTCAACTTCGGTAAAAAATAATATCTGTGTTAAATGTTGTCAACTTGGAAGTCACAACAAATACGTTGCCAACTAACAACATGGTTGACAACTACGTTGGCAATCAAGTTGATCGTCTAAAGGGCGCTTAAAATAAAAATATTCTTCTCATAACAAGAAAAACTCTAGGCTTTAAATGAGACTTATTGCTTTCGGAAGAATTTCAGGTCACATTAAATTAAGCCAAATGGCTTTTTCGATCGAATTTCATCCGTATTATTTTTTTGTTGACCACGATTTTAGTTGATCACCGGATCAAAAATACCTAATAAATTTTTCCTCGAGTATTCGAGAGAATGATAGTCTTAATATAGGACCAATTGGGCTTATATTGATCTGTATTAGAAAATAATTGTGTAGAACAGGTTATTAGACTGAATTCTTTTTGTTCAGTTGAAGTTTTTGCCACTTCTTCAGATTGATAATATTTTTTTAAAAAATAAAGAGGGGAGTAGCAATCTAAAGAAGATGTTAGGAATGTTCTTCTTTTGACTGTTACTCCCCTTATAAAAATAGAAGTGTGATATTCCTTATCCCAAAGTACATTGGACTAGACATCTCTTTGTCTTAATAGTTATTTAGACAAAGTCATTTATATTCTAAATAAATAGAGAGGAGTAATAATCTAAAGAAGTACAAAGTTGTTTTTTCAGTGTAAAGTTTGGAAATTAAATTAAATAAAAATCGACCCACGGAATAAATTTTCCGTAAGTGCCCTTTTTTCAGTGGTATGGAATTCGAAAGTGCCCCACTTAGAACAAGACCAAGAGTAACCTTTTAACACATGAGGGCCGCAATCAATATTTGGTTGTCATTCAAACCAGATTCTGCAATGCTAACCTATATAACCTCTTCAGCTCAAGCTTAGTTTCTATTGTTCATCTGTTCATGCCATTAACAGTTTTTTTATTTAGTTTTAAAAATTTATCTTTTTCTTGTTATAAATTTCACATAGTCTTTTTAATTTAATTTACGTTTTTCTATCTCATAGTTTTAGAGTTTTTATCAGTTGTTTTTATAAACAGTTTCATTTAATTCGATGTTTGAGAGTTAAGAGTCTACGGTTACGATGTTAAGGTTCAGAGTTAATGTTTATAGTTCCCTACCTCTCCCCGCTCTCGCCCGCTCGTGTGCTTTTTTTCCTCTAGTGTTGCGGAGTAGTGCCTGTAGTGACCTCAGCCAAGCCTCGCTTCTCCCGGCCGAGGTTCGAATACCGGACAATGTCCGTCAAACGATACATGGTCAATCACCACCTATCATCATTTCTATGACGTTCTTCACCGTCATCATCATCACATAATCATACTTTTACATCATTACCATAATCACCATATCATCATCATCATAGCTCATTCATAACGCCCGTGTTTGGTCTTTGGAAGCTTGCCCATCGCGACCTCCAATTCATCACCCTTCATCAGGCTAATCGACCCGCTCGAACTTCAGATCAGCAACTTGGTATAACAACCTGCCAAACTCAGGTACCACCTACTCTATTTTTCATTCAACCACCTTATCCATCTCTAAATTCAACTCACGTCGCGTTTTCGCGTACCGTCAGTTTATCATTATCCTTTATACCACCTTAAACCTTAACTCTCTTATAATAAATATTATATAAAATTATATTTCAATTATTATTATTTTTTATCCATGTTTACTTTATGTTTAAGAAACATAATATTTATTATTTTTTTCATGAAACAGTGTAAACTTATTTTTTATGAACAATACACTTCTAATTCTTATGTATCTTTTTTCCTTCACTTTATTTTCCCAAATTATGACAGTCCACTATATTATCACACTATTTATAACTTTTGAACTAGCACTTTTTCAAGAAGTTAATTATATTTGAACTTCGTTAAGGGAAGTAAAGATCTGCAAAGGCGCAGTCTCCTTCTCTTACATTTTCAATTTATTTAGACAAAAATTCTGTATAAAAAGTTTATACAGTATAGTAAGTTACAGTTTATAAGTTCTGTATATCAAAGTTAAAAGAAAACGTAACAGGCTGCCCAGCCTAGTCACAGAGTTCTTACTAATCTTAAGCAGGTGAAAAATCGGAGAAAATAAGTAAATATACTTTATCTCCAGTATAGGGAAAAAAAGTGTTGATTTTGAATTAGTTTAGAGGGACTAAAACAGGTCTTTTCATCCCTGAACTCAAAAAGTAAAGTAGGGCAAAAAAGTAAAGATTGCAACTTAATTATTTTATAAATAGTAGAAAATGTATGGCTAATGTAATGAAGTTGTTGAAATTGGTTGGCGGCACTGCGCTTTTTTGACCATGTTTATCTTTGTTTATAACCTGCATCTAAATAACCTTCTATTTGAGTTTAATTCCAATTCTTATTTGTTTTTAATATTGAATCTCTTATATCTGCTATTAAAAGTGCAAATAATTATTGTTTTTATTTATTAAAATAATAAATAAAAACTGTGTAATGGACGAAAATGTGTATTTTCTTCCTACTGGAGATAAAATATTGTATGTACCTCGTGAGTAAAGTGTCATTATACCTCTCGCGAATTAGAGTTATTCCATCGGCTTCGCCTCAAGAACCAACTTTTTCGGTCAGGGAATAATGGCTTACTTTACTCCCTAGGTGCATAAATAACTATTTTCAACCATTGATACGAAATATAAACATTTTATCTCTGTTTAGATGTGTAGAAAGCGATTCTTTTCGTATTTGTATTCATTGCGCATACCCGTTTCAAAAATTCTTCCCCTTATCTCACGATTAGCATGTTTGTTTACATTTAACAAAACTAATTTGCTGTTTGTTACTTTCTCATATAAAGAGAAAGTATTGTGATGGCGCGAAAATTCGATTTTGAGATTTTGATGGATTTACACGTTTTGAGGTCCCCTGAGTCCAAAAAAGTGGTTTTTAAAAAATGTCTGTCTGTCTGTCGTCTGTGCAGACGCCTGGAGCCTAAACTACTGGGCCGATTTTGACGAAATTTGGCATACATGTTCAGAAAAATCATACCCCGAGGCGAAATCGAGAAATGAATTTTAGCTCTAAATTTGGGGGCGCTACCCCCCAAAAACTCTGAAAAAACATGAAAAAAAATTATTTCTCGAAAACGGTTCCGACGATTTTCATTAAAATTTTTTAAAATGTAGTCCATTTGAATACGAATTCAACGATATAAGCCGTTTTCCCGGGAAAAATCTAGTTCCTGAGAAATTAGCTGAAAACGCGGACGGTGAGAGCCCGGGTTCGATTCCCCGCCCAGGAGAAGTTATTTTTATGATAAATTTTGATGAAATGTTCAATAATATTTAAATGTACATTTGAAAACTAATAAATGGAAGATACTGGGTTAAGTAATTATAAACTCGTATATGAGAAAGTTTGTCTGAGTTGTCTCGGACCGATTTTTTAATTAAAGTAACTGTTTTTAACTATATTTATTATTAAAATCCAACAATCGTAGATAAAGTACGGTACGCAACTCGTGCGAAAACTGCATTTTGCTTTGATCGTGTGGTTTTTACTACCCTCGCTATCACTCGGGTGCAAACTCCACACTCGCATGCAAAGTGCTACTTTCCGCACTAGACGCGTAATGTACTATTAAATAATCGGGTAAATTCATATTGTACGTGCCAGGCTGAAATTTAGAGCCCCCACTAACTACCCTTTAGGAAATCTGTGGCACGTACAATTGTAATTAACCAACAATCGTAAGGAATTCAATTCTAATTTCGCCAAATAACCAGTTTAAATCGGGTTAGAAAGATAACAAATAGTTAAATCTCGCGTTTTTAATTACCTTAATAGAATATATATATATATATATACCAGCATCTGATGCTGGTATCGTCACTATAACCATAATTTGAGTACTAGGAGGAGAGAGGAGAGTCCTGCTGCTTATTTCAAGTTCCCGTTCATCGATGGCTTATCTCAGGGTATTCAGAGGATTTTACGACGTGAAATACCTCAGATTGGTTTAGCTTTTTACAGTAGTTGCAGGGTTGGCTCTCTCTATACTAGATTAAAAGATAAATGTCCAGTTCACTTACTATCTAATGTAGTGTATGCGATCAGTTGCCTGGATTGTGATAAAATATATTACGGGGAGACCTCTAGGTTTCTTAAAGAAAGAATGTACCAACATGAGTATAGTGTTAGGACACGCAAAATTACGTCCACAGCTTTAGCTCTACATTCAGTCAACCACAGTCACAAGTTTAACTTCCAGGAGGTAAAGGTGTTAGCTCAGGAACCGGATGAGCATAAGCGACGTACCCTGGAAATGCTATTTATTAAAAAGGACCCATTATCATTAAACTTTCGAAGTGATATTGATAATTTGCATGGAGTTTATTCTGGACTGATTGTACAAGAAACATAAATATGGAGGGTCGAAAATTATGAGTTTTTGTAGTTTGGACAATTTTTGAATTCAATTTGAATGTAGTTTCAGTGTGTTGCCGCTAGATGGCGCCACTGGTTTAATTTTAGATTGTTACCTTTTCTTTGTTATCTTTTTTATATTTACCTAGTTAAACATTTTTCACATATATTTATTTATTTATTCTCATTCTCTAGTCATTTTTTCTTAAATTGTTTGAATATTCTAGTCTTTTTTTAAAAATCTCAAAACATTTTTATTCAATAGTATGTTACATTAGTTCTCATTCCATATGTTTCTCATTGTAAGTTTCTCTAGCTTTGTGTTTTTAAGTTTAGTTTTTCTAATTGTAAACTCTTTTAATCTTAATTGCATCCTGTGTAAACTTTTTGTATTTTCTTTTGTTTTAGATCCTATGAAGAAGGTTTAAAGAATAAACCGAAACGTCGGGTTTTTGAGTATGTTGTGAGTGAATAGTGTTTTTATGACCGAGCCCTGGGTTTTCTCTGTGCTTATATATTATTCGCGGTCGTGTGTTTTTCGTATGTATATATATATATATATATATATATATATATATATATATATATATATATATATATATATATATATATATATTGGTGTGAAAATATCTCATTTACCTGTTGAATTTTATTAAAAATATAACCAGTTAAACTCTCACCTTTCCATTACGGCTTTTTATCTTATGATCTTTCTCTCTGAATTCAAGAGAGGGAAAAGAAAAATAATAAAATGAAGGAAATTTTTAATCTTAAGAAGAGATTTCCTTATTCATTATATTCCATTTTAATTTTACCTTGTCCCCCCCCCCTTCCCCAGCTTTTATTTTATGTATTATCTATGCGCTTTTATCTCGAAATATATATATTTTATAGAAGGAGAAAGAGAGAGACAGCTGTAGTCATTTCCTATAATTTATTTTTTACTTTTTTTACCTATTAAATATTCTCTTTTATTTTTTTATCTTTCGTCTTACTTTACTTTTTTTTATTGCTTTTACTGCTTTCTTTCCAAGACTATTATGAATTATTGATGGTTTAAAATTGGAAATATATAAGTGCAATTTTTTTTTTAAGATGAAGAATTTTTCTTCTATTCAGATTATATTATCTACTCAGATTATTATTATAAAAGTTCGGAAAAAGCCAGAGCATAACCACTTAACTTAAAAGTTCGTCCGATATAACTCATCGTAATAAACTTTTCTCATATTTCGAGGACACAGTTACTTGGTCGAGGGTTTTCCATTTATAAGTTATATTTCGAGTTTTCGTAGGTTATAATAATAATAATAATAATAATAATAATAACCATTTATTTGCTAGATTAATCACATGCTTTTTTCCTTTTTTTTTTAAATATTTAACTATTCATGCAAATTCAGCTCTTGGCTGTGGTTACCTACAAAGGCGGAGTTTCCTCTTTAAATCTTGTATACATAATAATAATACTTATCTTATCTATTTTAACTTTTGTTTTAAATTGATATCTTTCTTGGCTAGTGTGTAATTCTTTTACATGACATTATATTAAATATATAAAAAAACCAAATAATTAATAATTAACAAATTAACAAATAATTAACAAATTAACAAATAATTAACAAATTTATAATAATTGACAAATTAATAATAAATTATCAATAAATAAATAAATAAATAAATTTCATGCAATAAACAATACTTGTAATTTTAGGTTGGTAGCCAAACTTCATTATACACTAGACCCATTCTCCTCCATTCTATTCTGTCGCGCGCAATACGTTTCCAGGTAACACCTCCACATATCAATCTCATTTCGTGGTCCCATCTTCTTATTGGTCTTCCTTTTCTTTCCAACTGGCCACCAATCTAACACTTTCCTTGACCATCTTTCATCTTCCACTCTTACTAAATGCCCACTCCACTTCCACTTTCTATGCATGACTGTTATCCCTATATCTTCGAGGCCTGTTTTCTTTCGTACCCATTCGTTTCTTTTCCTTTCCTTTCTCGATACTCTCGTACTTTCGTAGGTACATTTAATTATTATAGATCATTTTATCAAAATTTGTCATAAAAACAACTTCTCCCCGCGCGGGGAATCGAACCTGGTATCTTTCTGGTTTAATTTATTTATTATCATTATACAATACATTATATCAATATTTACCATAAAAATAACTCTTTACCGGTGAGGATTCGAATCCGACCTTTCACAGTCCACGTTTAAAGCTATTTTCTCAGGAAATAGATTTTTTTCCAGCAAAACGATTTATATACAGTAGAGTCTCGTTTATCCGGACCCCGCTAGTCCGGACATCCGTATAATCCGGACGGGCTTATGTTATGTACAAATTGGAACCAGGGCCTGTTAAGATTTATTAATTGTTAAGATAATTGGAGTTTCTGCTTTTATTGTCTATTAAAATGTATAAAATTGTTCCTGGTATAGTTTATAGGTGTATGTTCAAACAGTCTAACACGAGGAATACCCGGTATTTTGTTAAAAATTAACAGATTTAAGAATAAGTAAGAACATCGATAAATCTGTTTCGGTTCCATAGAAATGTAGGGCGGAAGATATAAAGGAAGTGTATTTCAGGAAGTACAATAATCATATATGACTGAGATGGGGAAGGGTTTTAAGAAACATGTAGCAGCGGCTCAACCTAGTTCCATGAAATTTTTCCAAGCCAATAATGTCTAACTTTTTGTGAAATGATTATCGCTCCTCGAATTTCATATCGGAACTCAGCCTGTTTCTCAGGAAGTCCCTTCTATACCTGCCACCTGCGTAATAGATTGTCATTCTATTTTAATTCATTTGATATTTGACATGACTGGTGACAGAACAGCTCTTAACTTAAATAGTGGACGTACGTTGTACAAGCATGTTTTTTTGGAGACTAATAGACGTAATTAATACGATGAAAACCTCGATTTTCATAGTTTTACTCTACTAAAGCTTGTTCTACAGACACATTAAAACTGATTCCGTTTAATCCGGACTTTCGGTAATCCGGACTGGGTTCGGTCCCGTTAAACCCGGATTAGCGAGACTCTACTGTACTTACAAGCCGTAACGGCTTAAGCAACGGGCTTAATTTTATAGTTAGACAATAATACTAGCTCATAAAACCCAAGTTTTTATTATAAATCCTTTATATTTCTGCATTTTTGTTGTGTGATGGTAAATATTGGTATGAATTAATTTTAATTATAATTAACTAGGTATCGCGTGGCTCTATCATTGAAGCGAGCGTATTGTAATAAATATGTATTGAATATTGAAAAAATAGATAATCATGAATCATGATGAGTTGATAGATAATGGGTCTGGTAGTAGTACAGCGGCTAGTAGTAAGGGAACCACCCCGCATTCTTACTATTCCTCTAACCACACATCAATGCTACAAAAAAACTACTGCATGTATCAAATTGAAATTTTGCATGCCTGTTTCAATTGTGCATTAGATGGTGTATGTGAAGTTTTATTAAAATCGTTATGTTAGAACGTAAAATATCGGTAAAAAGGTTGTTTTCTCAATTATAAACGTTTAGGTCCGCTATAATAGTTTTAGCGATCTTTATTAATTCATAGCGGTGTCGCTGTTGGTTTTACTAAAAAATGTTATTTGAAAAAAAAATGTTCGTCTCATCGAATAGATGATGATAGAATCTTCTCCCGTCCTGAAATTTCAATTTAATTTTTGTACCTCTCGTTTACGCGAGCGTTGCGCGCGAACTCTTGGACGGATCACGTTGTCCAACGAACTTAGCCTGAGTATTAGTAAGAGGATCATGTATACCAAATTTCAACTTTTACTCAAGTTATCGTCACACGCGTAGACGTTACCGACAGACAAACAGACAGACAAGATGCATAGTTTGTTGAATGTAAGCTCGCTTACGATCGCTTTAATGAATTAATTATTAAAATTTAATTAATTAGTTAATTTGTTTGAATGTTTTTCTACAGAGTCTATGTGGCAAGTTTCAGCTCGATTGGATGTCTGGAAGAGAGTTAACTAACCTTCCAAAGATTTTGACGACAGGCACCCAGTCAGACATATTAATATAAAAGATTTTAGAAAAGTAAAATTAAGTGAATTAATTTAGATGGGTTTCTATATCTATTTGAAGACCAACAAATCAAAACAAAACATTTATTTTTATTGGAATAAACGTGGTTGCCTTATAGCTTAGCAATAACAAATCATTTCGAGGTGCGTCTTAGCCGTCGGGACTCTGCTTAATTATATAAATGATTTAGATTCGCATTTAAATGGACTACGGTTTAAAATACTTGGTAAGTCATTATTTTTTTAGAACTTTTCTTTTTTAGGGTCCGTAGGCAAAACCAAGGACCCTTATATTTTCCTGCGTGTGTCTGTCCGTCCGTCCGGTCGCCTGCTCTCACGGCTACACCTTTCATCCGATCACTTTGAAATTTGGCATGTATGTGTCTTGTACCTGCCCACATATTTTAAAAATATAGCGACTCAAAAAAAAAAAAAAAATCAAAAAATTAGGGTAAAAAACTGAAGGGTTAAATTATTTTTATTTCTTTTCGACACCGCGAGGGGGTACCCCTTCATATGAAAGGGTACGTCGAGCTGATTACAAATATATATTATTATTTGGTTATAACTTTGATAGGGCGAGCGTAGGCAAGTTTGAAGTGGGTGTGAAACGTGCCCCCCCCCCCCCCCTCTATCTTGCTTATGTAAAGTGAAAAAAATCTGGAAAAATTCCTGAACATTCTTTGACCAAAAGTAAAGATACCATTTTTTGGAAATTTCGAAAAAAATATTTTATTTTTTATTGACAAAATACGTTTTTTTATAACTATGGTCTTTTCGATGTATTTATATGGTTGTAGTCCGGTTCAGTAGCAAAAAAATACTTTATCAGAAGTTTGTTTATGTGTTATGAGAATATCAGACCCATAGGATAGTTCAAAGTAAGCTTTTTAGCATTTTAAAAAACACCATCAATAGGGTACTACTTGAACTATTCAGTGTTGCCTACGGACCCTCGCTGTGTGCTGACTAGCACACTCTTGACCTATTTATTTTTCATTCAAAGGTAGAAATCTATTTCAGACATCAGGGAACACTTTTGGTTCCGTGTCTGTCTGTCGGTCTGTTAAGTCTGCCGCTCAATTTTTTGAGAATTTACTTATCTTAAAGACTGCTAGTCCGATTTTAATGAAATTTAGATGGTAAGTCATAATTAGCCCTTTGTTAAGTCCCACATATTGAAAACGACGGAGGGAAAATGAAGTTAATTTGACATTAATAGTTTGTAAAAGCATAAAAAATATTAAATTATACGAAATAGGACGAGAGGAAGCTATGTGCCACACTGATTGACAGAGTTTTTTTTTTAATATTTCTTGACAATCTCAATCACTTTTCGTCAAAATATACGATATTTTGATATCTCTCTCCCTATTTCTGAAAAAATAAATAAATATCCGTCTTGAAGACATCTTGTCTTCAAGTGTCACTTATACTGATATAACTATATGAAAATAAAAAAGGATCTGAGTCTTATTAAATTTTCATATCTCTGATCCTTTAAACCCACTTCAGGAGATTATTTAAAAAATAATGATCTACATTATTTTTAATAAATCAATTTAAATAAAAAATATATACTGAAAATTCACTGTAATCTTCAAATCTATCAATAAATATGATTTACAAAAAAGGAAAAAATCCTATAGATAAATTCCGACTTTATATCTTCAGGACGTTCCATTAACTATTTAAATCTTTAAATTTTTGTTAGAAGTGAAAAGCTAAGAGGAAAAGCGGACAAATAATCTTAATTTTATTTCCTTAAATTAAATCCGTGAAAAGATTTTATTTCTTTATAATTTGTCTCCTTTTTTTACTTAAAAAACGTCTTTAAAAGTAATTTTACACCTTTCTTCACTTTGTACATTTATTTCTATCGGAAACTTAATTTAAAAGAAAAAAAAAAATATAATGTTTGTTAACAAATAACTATATATATCGTCGACAACAAATGGATTCCATGGTCTTATATTGGCGTCTCGAAACTTTTCCATACCATATCAGCGACAACAAATGGATTCCAGGGTCTAATATTGGCGTCTCGGAACTTTTCCATACCATATCGTCGACAACAAATGGATTCCATGGTCTTATATTGG
The DNA here is from genome assembly GCA_951217055.1 of Gerris lacustris. Taxonomy (NCBI): domain Eukaryota; kingdom Metazoa; phylum Arthropoda; class Insecta; order Hemiptera; family Gerridae; genus Gerris; species Gerris lacustris. The sequence goes on from OX578286.1 coordinate 32,780,265, forward strand.
CGTCTCGGAACTTTTCCATACCATATCAGCGACAACAAATGGATTCCATGGTCTAATATTGGCGTCTCGGAACTTTTCCATACCATATCGTCGACAACAAATGGATTCCATGGTCTTATATTGGCGTCTCGGAACTTTTCCATACCATATCAGCGACAACAAATGGATTCCATGGTCTAATATTGGCGTCTCGGAACTTTTCCATACCATATCAGCGACAACAAATGGATTCCATGGTCTTATATTGGCGTCTCGGAACTTTTCCATACCTTATCAGCGACAACAAATGGATTCCATGGTCTTATATTGGCGTCTCGGAACTTTTACATACCATATCAGCGACAACAAATGGATTCCATGGTCTTATATTGGCGTCTCGGAACTTTTCCATACCATATCAGCGACACCAAATGGATTCCATAGTCTAATATGGGCGTCTCTGAACTTTTCCACACAATATCAGCTTTACCAAATGAATTCCATGGTGTTATTATGCGTTTCGGGACTTTTCCATTAGAAATAATTCTATACGACGGCAGATATTAAGTTTAAATATGGAGGAATTATTTATCTTATAGAGAAAGGTATAATTTGGCAATTTCTAATTTGATCGGTGAAATAGTTCCGAAATAATTTAGCGTTGTAGTTTCTAAGGTTATATGTCGATACTTTCAAAATGGTGGGAGATATAAAAACCAAATTTAGTGAAAATGTTTGTATTATAAAGTGGAGGAAATTTCAGAGCAATTGGAAAATTCTTCGATTATTTGCGAATTTTGGCGTCACAAAGTTATGATTGTCACCACATATCAACAAAATTACGTGATTATTCTCGCGTATCAAAACATGATTACTACGAATCTGCAAAATGAAACCTCGAATGTTAATTGGTACTAATTTCAGCGCAATCGGAAAATTCTTCAATTATTAACCATTTTTTTTGCAGTTAAATAACGTCACAAATTTATGATTTTAACCACTCATCACCACAATTACGTGATCAGTCTTGATTGACAAAACATGATTACTTCAAATCTGCAAAATGGCTGGAATGTTCGTGGGTTTCCAATGGATTGCGGGGGTCACGTTTAAAGTAAATAATTCGACGAGCAGCACACGTGCGGTGGGCAAGTTAAAGTAAACAATTCGACGAGCAGCGTATGTACGGTGCACATGAAACCAAACGTCTGGATTGGTAAATCCCGGGTCAGGGGAAATTGACATTCAATATCAATTCATCTGATCTCGAACAACCCTAAACTAAATTAAATTACTAATACATAAAATAGTGATAAAAAATAAGATTGCTAACTTACTGGTGTAGGAGAAAGGCATGGTATCAGACCACCTGAAGTCACCTTCTAGCAACCTGTCAGTGGCACCTATCCAGTAGGCGTTACTTTCCCTGTAGCTGGCACTGTAACAGTAAAAATAAACAAACATCAACAATGTAATAGGCGTAATTGCGAAGAACAATTATTGCGGGTAGAGGCCTGATGAGAAGAGAGGCAATACGGTAGAATAAATTTGATGCAGGGTGGTAAGGGTAAATTTTATTAAATAGATCGTCCGCTTTCACAATAGTCAGTGCTGAATAGTTAGAAAAAAAGATTTAGGAACCATCCATAATCATTTAAGATGTGACTATGTTGTTCACAAGAAGAATTGGGAAAGAATTCACAAGAAGAATTGGGAAAGCATTTAAAGGAAGAATTGAGAAAAAATTAACAAAATAATTGGGAAAGAATTAGCAAGAAGAATTGGGAAAGAATTCACAAGAAGAATTGGGAAAACGACTTTATTTTAAGCTAAATAAAATGGCGGCCATTTTAGTCCACCATATTGTATTATTTTATACAAAATTATATACATTTAGAGGAGCCTCCCAAAAGAAAGGTTATCAAAACACATAAGCAGCTGGGAAATTTGTTTGGCCAGAATTTATGGACCAGTTCTCCTTACTCTCAAACGATTCAGCTAGGCCGTTTAATCTTGGTTTAACTGACATTTTTAATCAGCAATGATAAGAAACGTTTTCGAGAAATTCTTCAGCGCAATGCAACACAAAAGACCTTTTGGATACCATTGTTACAACTGATGAAACCTGATGTTATCACTTCTTACCTGAGACAAAAAAACAATCGCGTGAATGGTGCGGCATTCAATTTCTCCCTAGCCCCGAAAATTCAAACAAACGAAGTTTGCACACAAAATCATAGCAACTGTCTTTTAGGACCGGAATAGGGTATTGTTGGTTGTCAACGATTGGGATTACAATAAACGCATACTCATATTGTGAGACAGTAAAATATCTGTCCAACTCTAAAAAAACAACATGACAAAGTTTATTTAGAGTCGGATAAAGAATCAAATCACTCAAATATGATAAATTAAATAAATTTATCGCGTTAAATCACGATCAATAATAAAAACACGTTGCTGCATCGTGTAACGCTCCATTTTTAATAAACCTAAACTTTCAGCTGTCGAATTAGCTCTTTTTTCCAGGTTTGCCAATAATTTTCTGCACAAATGGCGGCAAATTCAAATCTTGCGTTAATTTTGGGACATATTATATATATATATATATATATATATATATATATATATATATATATATATATATATTGTATGTATGTGTGTGTGTATATAATATGTATTGGAGTTTTTATGCCTAAAAACCACAATTAAACAAATTTTTCCTACCTTTAGCACTCAATAGTAGGACACACTGTTTACACACAATACTATACATACATACAAACACACACACATGTATATTCTATTAAAAAAAACCTTTTAATAAAAAGAATTTATATTTTCCGATATCGTCAAAAGCGTTTATGGGGGAAAAACTGTTATCTTAATATTTATTGTGTATCTTCAAAAAGAGAATGTTTTAGGTCCCTAGAGGCAAATTTTAAAAAGAACAAAGCAAATATTTATGTAATACTTTTACATTCCTGTGCACGGTTTATTTTATCTCCTACTCAAAACAAAAACAGTTTACATAAACTTAAATAAAAATAATACACAAACGGGTTATCGGTTCTCGGTTACAGTCCACACACAAACACATGTGTACATACGATACGAGTATATATATATATATATATATATATATATATATATATATATATATATATATATATATATATATATACTATATATATATATATATATATATATATATATATATATATATATATATATATATATATATATATATATATATATATATATATATATATTATACATATAATTAATGTCGAAATATATTCGTAAATAAATATGTTTAAGGAAAATTAGTTAAATAGCTTGCAATTTGAAGATGGAGTAACATTTTGTTTAAATGGTTAAAATTTGATTCGCTTTTTGGTCGCTTTTCAATGATTTTGTCTCCAATGTCTTCTATAATATTAAATCTGTAAAATAAAAATATGACCTTATACATTTGTGTGACTTTAGGGTGAACCTACGTCTATGATTCCCTACATGGATAAATTTTATTTATTCTAAATTCAAATTTGAATTTATAAGTAATAGTTTATTACTGAAGTGTTGTTAAATGGAAAACAAGTGGTTATTTAAAATTAACACCTACAAAATCTCGCATATAATACGCAGACTGAATTTTGGGCTGAAATTATAAGAAAATTAAAAATTTGGACCTAAAATTCAGGGAGAATTTTATGCTAGAGTAAAATTATAATTATAATTAGGATTTTTTTATTGTTATTCAGGCAGTACGCCTTAAGCATACTTTAAACAGTGACCCCACTTTGAACAAATGTTTCCTACCCAATTTTATTTATAAATTGAAAAACAAAACTCATTATTGGAAATCGATAGTAATGTGAGTGAGGCGTACTAGAGGTTATCTTTAAAGCCCCGTTTACACGGTGATAGTTCTTGCACGATAGAACTATCGTGTCAGTCTACGTCATAAAACTATCGCCGAGTTTTGTACTCAAAGTTATATCCGTATCCTACATTTTTGACTAGAATACAAAAGAAATATTCATATGGTCGAAGACAACAAAATCTGATATCAAATGTGAAGCAAGCTATCATATTTATTGCCTTTTAGATCTGTTATCAGGTGATATAAAAGTATAAACAAACAATAAGCCAATCAGCATCTAGTATCTAGCGTGGTAGTTCTTAAATCTGCTAGAGTACTCTGACTGTTGTGATAGAACACTTAACTATCTCGTCAGACGAAATATTGTGATGGCAGATAGTTCTATCGCGACAAAATCTATCACGTAGTCTATATTGTGATAGTTAATGCGATAGTTGCTATCGTGACCGCAACTATCGCGTCAACCATCACCGTGTAAACGGGGCTTAAGGGTGGTGACACACGCGAGAAACCATTAAAAAAAAGGAAACATTAAATTAAAGTACATAACAACTCTCCCCCCATAATTTGATGATGGTTGTGCGTGTCGTCGCCACACACAACCATTGTCCACGTGAATAAGTAATGAAGTGAGCCCTCTTTCTTCATGACTCTACCGAATTCCCATTTAATGTTTAGGTAAATTCGTACTGCACGTACCAGGGCAAGATTTAGAGCCACCTCTAACCACCTTTAACCACCTCTAACCACCACTAACCACCTCTATTCCTGGACATTGTGGTATTGAGGGGAATGATATTGCTGACCAGTTAGCTAAAACGGGTTCCAATTCGACCCCAATTACACCAGAACCAGTTGTTGGCGTGCCACGTTGTGGAGTGAAAAGTTCTATAAGGACATTTATGAGGCTAGATATGAAAAGAATATGGAACACTGCTTCAGGTATGCGACAATCTAAAATGATGATCCGGGATCCGGGAACCATCTCAGCATCTTACCAGATCGCTGCTCTCACTCAAAAAACAATCCTGTCATCTTTTGCCAGGATTTCTTACTGGACACTGTAGGCTAAATCGACATCTACATTTGCTTGGCCTAGCAGAAAGCCCAGTGTGCAGGCTGTGCGAGGAAGAGGATGAAACACCTTCTCATCTTATTAGCAGCTGTCCTGCATTAACACACCTGAGGTGGAGAATCTTTGGCATAACCATCCTGCCAATTGAAGAACTTAAGTTACTTCCCCTAAACAAGGGGCTCACTTTCTGTGGGTCTGTGAGCTTGCTAAGAGGATAGAGTAATATAGAATGGATTATAAAACCGGGTTTGCTCCTTGGATCCACACATGAGGTCTTATTGCTTCGGACTTTTTTTTTTATAAAAAAAGAAGTCCGCCGGAAAAAAAACCACCTCTAACCACCACTAACCACCTCCAACCACCTCTAACCACCTCTAACCACCACTAACCACCTCTAACCACCCTTTAGGAAATTGCTCTGGCACGTACAATACGAATTAGCCATTGTTTTTGGAGATGTAGCTTCTAACTTGAACTCTCTTCCCCTCTTTGAATGTCCTTTTGGTGGCTTTTTCTACGTGACGTACTTTTGAATCTTCCTTATAAAATCTAATCGAGTTTTTATGGACGGATGACTTTGGAGATTAAATCATTGAATAATTGTAAAATTTGATAACCAAAGCAATGGATGAGAAATTTTATCTCACCGAATTATATAGTCAGTATTACAACACATTCTAAAACCCATTAACCTTTTTCCGTATAAAATACAGCTGAGAGGCAATCAGCTAAACACACCAGATTGTGCCAACTGATTGCGATATGCATTTAGGAATCCCTAAATAGAGATCAATTCTTGGTATTAATTGAAAAAGTCATAGCTCTTGCTCGCTTCTCGGTCGTGCACTTTTACGTGGTTTTTTCAAGCCTTTTTTAACCCCCCCCCCCCCCCCCCCCCCCGTGACTTTACTAACCACCCAGTATTGACACTTCTTTAGATTTTTCCCTTTAGAAAAAATAGAGGGGAGTAACAATCTAAAGAAGGTGTACGGCATGTTCTTCTTTAGATAGTTACTCCCCTTATAAAAACAGAAGTATTATATTCCTTTGTGCCAAACTACATTAGACTAAACATCCCTTTGCCTTAATAGTTATTTAGTCAAAGACATTTATATTAAAAATAAACAAAGGGGAGTAACAATCTAAAGCAGTACCCCAGTATTTACTATAGTGTTATATCTATTTTTCTTTGCAGGTAATCCATTTATGTTTTCTATGTGTAAAGGTAGATTATTTAAATAATTAAAATTAACCATAAAAATCAGATTCCATTTATTGCCCATATTACATAACAAAATAGGTAACATAAATATAAAATTATATAAATAACCTGTAACAGCTCCAAATCAACTTATGAAATACATATTTATTTATTTTGTTCAATTAAATCATTTATGTAGCAATACAAATATTTGAAAGATAATGGCAAAAAAACAGACCGAAAAATGGATGAAGAAACGGAGAAAATGACAACAAAACTATTTAAAAAAGTTGATATCCTTACACGACGTCTATAATAGTGTATTATACTTCTAGTGTGTTACTAGAATGTGAAGTGAGTTTTTTCTTTACCGAGGCAATTATATTTATCTACTCACGGCAGCAAAATTAAGCATTGTTGTACTGTTTTCAGTCTGCAAAATGTAATTTTTCTTGATTCTTTTGAATAAAGTGTCAGCAAAATATCAAAGTTTCAGCAAAATATCAAAGTTTTAGCAAAAGTTCAAAGTGTCAGCAAAAGTTCAAAGTGTCAGCAAAATAACAAACAGGCTGTCACATTGTAAGAAAATTTTACTAAAAAAAAGGTTACTTCATCGCAGGTTATAAACACTACCACATTGTTTATTTTTATATATTTTTTGAAAATAACTTAAATAATTATAGTGACAAACAAGTTTTACAATTTTACAATGACTATTTTTAAAAATCACTAAAAATTAAGATAAAAAACAGTTGTTAATAAACAGTGGTAACCCTGAATTGTTTTGCCTTTGTTTTGATTTCTTGATTACTCAAACTTTCGTTTTTTTTATAAATTTAATTTCTTTAAATCTTTTATATAATTAAAAAGGGATTATAATAATTAGTGTAATTTTTCTCCCGTTAATAGATAAAATATTGTATGTAACTATGCAGCAAAGAAAACATTCCTGACTCGTTTAAAGATTACCTGCTTCGGTTACACCTCAGCAGGTAATTAACATTTGCCTGCCTCGGCTTCGCCTCGTTAGTCAACATGTGATTTTCCTGACTCCGGCTTCGCCTCGTCAGTAAAATAGTAAATTTCCTGCCTCGGATTCGCCTCTGCAGTAAATTTGTTTAGCCTATCCTCGCCTTTGGCTCGGAACAAAAACTTAAAACCTTGTCAGCAAAATTCCATTTTGCTGCCTAGTTACATAAATAACTATTACTTTGAGCGAAGCAAGGCAGAACACAAAACTAGAATAAAACACAAAACAGGAATAAAAAAATAATTTTGCCCAAAATCTATCGTGACGATTCTCTCCTTTAGAGTAAACTAAAATCAATAAAACAGTTATCCTAATCGTATAAATATAAATTTAAAAAATAATATTTAATTTTATACAATCTATTATTAAAATACAATAATTACTTTTTAAATAAAAAAAAAAATATAAAAATAAAAATTAGAAGAGGACTTGAATTGAAGATTTCATACAGGTTTTGAAGCGGTAAGAATATACAGATATCCTCTGTAAGAAGACCATAGACAAATCTATAAGCGCCAAGATCCGCTAGCTATATACTAATCCGGTAAGTTATATACTAGACCCACTATGTAGTTTCGTACTGGATCAATCACACTCACAAAATTCTGAAAGCTGTTTGACTCTAATAAAATTGTCCAAAATGATAACAGTTCCCTCACTTTCACAGGTTGTATTCGTACCTTAAGGCCCCCATACACGGTCAAAATGTTTGCGCAAACATTTTGACCGTGTATGGGACTTTTTGATGTTTGCGCAAACATGATGTTTGACGTGTATGGCCTAAATTTGCCCGTAATCAGGTTTGCGCAAAAATGTTTGATCGTGTATGGGGCCTTTAGAGAGTGCAGAGTCCCTTTTGATTTTTGAGCTTTTCCAGTTTTTACTTTTCCAAGTCCCTTAGTGAAGACATCTGCTGCCATATGATCTGTTTCTTTGAATTATCTTTTTGAAATGCAACCAGACGAATCCTTTTTCCATCTTAATTCCGATAACTACTGTGCAAAGTTAGAGACTGACAAAGTTTACCTTAACATATAATATATGTGTGTCTGTGCATGCGACTGTGAATTACAAATACCTTGGAGTTTGAATAGCCCAAATCAAATGACCACTGCACCAAAGGATCAGTTTGTTTAAGATGTCAGATCCGACAGAACCTAAATCTCTTTCTCTTTCTTTGAGCAATTCTTCATAGAAGTTGCTGGCTTGCTCCTTGAGAATATTGATGGCTTCATCTTCTGACATACTGTAATGTTTCGACCAGCATAGCACATAGTTAAACTTCGTTCCTGACTTCTTGTTATTTTTCAGTGACAAAATGTCATTTACCATGGTGACATGGTCAACGGCCAGCAACCACATTCGTTTTCCGATTTCCGTTTTTATAAAATCGTCGTAAGGTCTGAAGTCTTCGACGTCTAAGAACATTAGTCCGAAAGTAAATTGGCAACACGATTCTCCTCTTCTGTATTCTTTGAATTCATCAGGCTTCGGTACATCTTGATAATCACCCAAGAATTTCTTAACAGAATCAAGATAATACAGATACATATCTATTAGATAACGTTTTAAATACTTGCACTTAACCAAACTTAAAAAATATAATAAGTATTCGGCTGCACTTGAATATTTTTCGATCTTATTTGAAATTAATGTTGAATACAAACTGTCCAACTGATGATTTCGGAGACATAAAAGATGACGGGGGTCATCAAAAATATCGTCAGCTTCCCAGACAAAGATGACTATGGCACAAGCCTTGTACAAATTTTCACTATCGAGTAAGGGATTAACGTAACAACAAAAACTTACAAATTCATCTGGTAATGTCTTGAAATTGTACTGTGAACATACTTCTGATACCCTGGTAAGTGTTGTGTCGAAATGGGCCGATTTTTTGTGATTTTGTTTACAATTCAATGCGTTAAAAAATATCATTCTTTCTTCAATATCTGTTGGCAACATTTTTTTTTTTTTTTTTTAATTATTTTGATTTTTAGAAAATACTAAACAATTTCAATATTGAAAGCTTAACTATAGAAATACGCAACGACTCAACAAAAACTATAAAATGTGAGGATTACGTACTAAGTGCTTCATTTATAAGAGACCGTTCAAGGGCATGATGTTAGGTATGTAATATTCTTTAAATTCTAATTTAATTAATTTTAAATTAACACATCACGTGTGGCGCTTCTCATTTTGACATGTTTACCAATTTAATTACTTCTCACTCCCATTCAAATCTTCCCACGGTCTCATTCTTCTCTGTCGGGATATTTTTTTTAGAATTACTTACCCGGGTTTAATTTAGTATTAAATTATAATTTAAATAAAATTATAATTATTATTAACTACGGGAAACAGACAGAGAAAAATACACTCCAGCGCTGGGAGTAACAATCTAAAGAAGTACCGCCAACTTTTTAACAAACCATCCAAATTTCTTCAAAAACAGATGATTACTTTTAAAGAAAGTCTGCCATTTAGTGTGCCACATAGCTTACCCGCATCCTAGCGTGTATACTTTAATGATATTATGCTTTTTACAACCCATTTTTGTCTAATATATTTAATTTCCCCCCTTTTTCCTTCCGAGCTCACCAAAGGCAACGGAAGTAGGTAATAATCATTCTTTGCCATCCAAATTTAATCAAAAGCAGAAAATTCATTTTTAAAATTAAAACAGCAGTAAATCATTCTGCTGCGTAGCTTAGTTGGTTAGAGCGCTTTACTGGAAATATAGAGGCCCGTGGTTCAAATCCCGGCGCTAGAATCTATTTTTCTCTGTCTGTTTCCCGTAGTTAATAATAATTATAATTTGATTTAAATTAAAATTTAATCTTTCCGTAGTATGAATACTACCAAAATCGTAAAATATAATATATTAAATTATAGTAAATTAAACCTAATTTACTATAATAAATTAGATTTTGTAATGCCTATACAAAATCTAGTTTATTTTATGCGAAGATTTATGCGAAAGTGATGGAATTTGAAACACTGGTGCAACTTTTTGACCCCACCACAGGAAAAATATACGGATGGTCAAAAATTAATATGCGCATGCACAATTCACAAAAATGTGGTAAACTCAAAAATGTATATTTTTTTTAATTTTCGAGTGGGGTATCAAAGAAAGCTTCTGAAGAGTAGAACGCATATATATATATATATATATATATATATATATATATATATATATATATATATATCCTTTTTTAAATTTTGCATTCCTTGTTGGGTAAAAAAATCAAAATATTCCCAAAAAAAGTCCCCCTCCCCCAACCACTATACAACGGCTGGTCCTAAAATTCCGAAATAATTCATGCTGATGCCTTATTGTGGGGCGATGAAAATTCCGGGAGTGCATACCAAATTTTCAAAAATTTCCAATTTTGGGCGCGAAAATTTGAAGTGAGCCCAAAATTTTATTTTTTTAAAATTTTGAGTTGGGTATCAAATGAAAGCTGCTGAAGAGTAGGACACAAATATGTATTTGCTTTTTTTGATTTTGCGATCCATATTGGGTAAAAAAATGAAGATATACCACAAAAAAAATTCCCCCCCCCCAACTACTATATAACGGCTGGTCCTAAAATTTCGAAATAATTCATGCTAATTCCTTATTGTGGGGCGATGATATTTCCGGGAGTTCATTTCTAGTTTTTAAAAATTACCAATTTTGTGGGCGAAAATTTGGAGTGCGCCCAAAATTTTATATTTTTAAAAATTTGAGTGGGGTATTAAATGAAAGCTGCTGAAGAGTAGGATACAAATATATATTTGCTTTTTTAAATTTTTCATTTTTTATTGGTTTTATAAGTCAAAATTGACCCCCAAAAAATCCCCCCCCCCCAACACTATATAACGGCTGGACCTAAAATTTCAAAATAATTCATGGCTATACCTTATGGTGGAGCAATGAAAATGTTCTGAAAAATGTAATTTATCTAGTCGTTATTACTAATGAAAAACATTGTGACCCCACGGGGGATCGAACCCGGGACCTTTGAGATCGAAGAAAGAAAATCATTATTTCATAACGGGTATGATTAATCATCTACAAAACCCTAAAAAGTACTTGGACGCAAGTACTTCCCTGTGATTTTTTCTATCCTTCCCTGAATTTTTTGTTTCTCTATGAAGTACAAAAAGAAACCTCATGTAACGGCTCTGTCTGTCTGTCTGTCTGTCCGTTGCTTGTTTCAATTCATAAACTACTATAGCTAGGAAGATGAAATTCGGCACACAGGTGCATATCGGCATTTGTGACAACTGTACACTTTTTGGAGTTTTCACACTTAACATTTCCAAAATGGGGGCCAATATGGTGGACGACTATAAGAGGTTTTTAGTCACCATGACATGTAATACATAAATTTAAAGGTCTTAAAGTGTAGAAAAAGAATATGCAACTATTAACATTTTACACTTAAACATTTTATTTTAACTGTACAGAAACCGGCGATTATCGCCTCACGTACATACATGAAGCGCGCCCTACTTGTTTCAATTTTTATCTCCTAATCAAAAATAAAATATCAAGCTCAGTTCTGTTATAGGTATCATCCTTTTGCCAAGTGTTGCGCCACTACTTTTATAACTAATTGTAGATCCCCTTTCGTTAAAAAGTTATCCTATACTTTACTTTCTCATATAAAGAGAAAGTAATGTGTTGGCGTGAAAAATCGATTATGAGATTTTGATAAATTTACTCATTTTGAGGTCCCCTGAATCCAAATAAGTGCTTTTTGAAAAATGTACGTCAAAAAATATGAAAAAATCCCATATAATAAAATAAAAATATATATAATAAAAAATCCCACTCTTTTTGGTGGACAATGAGAAAATCAAGTTGATGGTAGTGTGTAACTTAATAGTGACCTCTTTGATATGGAGTAATATTTTACTAATTAACCTATTAAGTGATAAACTACCATAAACTTGATTTTTGGTCTACTAACTAATTATATAGAATTTAGTTTAGAGGGACTAAAACAGGTCTTTTCATCCCTGAACTCAAAAAGTAGGGAGAAAAAGTTAAAGTAGGGCGAAAAAGTAAAGCAGGGCAAAAAAGTAAAGATTGCAACTTAATTATTTTATAAATAGTAGAAAATGAATAGCTAGTGTAATGAAGATGTTGAAATCAGGTTGGCGGCACTGCGCTTTCTTGACCATGTTTATCTTTGTTTTGTAACCTGCATCTAAATAACCTTCTATTTGAGTTTAATTCCAATTCTTATTTGTTTTTAATATTGAATCTCTTATATCTGCTATTAAAAGTGCTTAAAATTATTGTTATTTATTAAAATAATAAATAAAACTGTGCAATGGACGAAAATGTGTATTTTCTTCCTACTGGAGATAAAATATTGTATGTAACTCGTGAGTAAAGTGCCATTATTCCCCTAACGATAATTATATCACTCGGCTACGCCTCGGGAGCTAAGTAGAGTTATTAAAAGAAGGAAAATCACATTTTCCACCAAAAAGAACGGGACATGGCCGCTCGCCATCGGTTTTTTTTTTTTTTTTTTTTTTTTTTCAAATGCCTATTGCTAAGCTTTGTCCCGCAGATGAATTTAGCAGACCACATATTTTTAACCCATTAAGGATACGGCAAAAAAAACAAAAAAAAACAAAAAAAAACAGTGGATTGGTAGTTTCCGCGGTTTACCACCTGCCCATCTCTGTGTGTTTTGGATGACATGTCCCCAGTTATTTTTTTATTGTGGCTCATAGAAGCAATTTCTTAGGGCGGAATTTTGTCAAAATACTTATTATAATACCAGTTTTGATTTAATATTGAGTTTTAATAATAAATAATTAGCGCCCTCAAGTTATTTGCAGATTTTTAGCTTGAGTTGTGAAAATTTAATAAATTACGTTGTCTTAGAGGTTTAGTGGTTCATTCCGTTGACCACCTACTTTAAGGTGGTAAAGGATGTAAACCACCAAACCTTACAGGCAATATAATTTTTGTAAAGATCATCAGAAGTACAAATCCCTAATTTATTGGTGGCATCTCCCAGAAACCACCTAAAAACATTGATTTTTAGGGTCCGTAGGCAAAACCAAGGACCCTTATATATTTTCCTGCTTGTGTCTGTCCGTCCGTCCTGTCGCCTGCTCTCACGGCTACACTTTTCGTCCGATCACTTTGAAATTTAGCATGTATGTGTCTTGTACCTGCCCACATATTTTAAAAAATATAGCGACTTAAAAAAAATATTTTTTCAAAAAAATTAGGGTAAAAAAACTTAAGGGTTAAATTTTTTTTATTTTTTTTCGACACCGTGAGGGGTATCATATAAAAGGGTACGTCGAGCTGATTACAAAAATATATGCTTCTTTGGTTATAACTTTGATAGGGCGAGCGTAGGCAAGTTTGAAGTGGGTGTGAAACGTGTCCCCCCCCCCTCTATCTCGCTTATGTGAAGTGCAAAAAATCTGAAAAATTCCTGAATATTCTTCGACCAAAAGTAATGATACCACTTTTTGGAAATTTCGAAAAAAATACTATTTTATTTTTTATTGACAAAATACTTTTTTTTATAACTTTGGTCTTTTCGATGTATTTATATGGTTGTAGTCCGGTTCAGTGGCAAAAAAATACTTTATCAGAAGTTTGTTTATGTGTTTTGAGAATATCAGACCCATAGGATAGTTCAAAGTAAGCTTATTAGCATTTTAAAAAACACCATCAATAGGGTACTACTTAAACTATACAGTGTGGCCTACGGCCCTCGCTGTGTGCTGACTAGCACACACTTGACCTGTTTATTCATTATGGGAGGGGGGCTAGAATTTTTTTAAAAATAATTTTCTGGGGCTATTCTTGATCCCACAGATGAGATTTGCAACTCTTATTTTAGAAATAAGAAATAACAGTAGTGCGCCATTCGGAGCAAAAGGGGGTGGTTTGCCAGGCAAACCACCAATCCTTAAAGGGTTTTAAAAGATACCAAAAGATTTACTTATACACAAAATTCTAGCTTGATGTTAGTCACACACATTTTTGCACGCTATCTACTGGACTATATAGTCATTAACAGAAATTATAAAAAATATTGTTTCGAAATGCTCCGTGTTGATACACGGAACTGTTGATACACGGATTTATGAAAGTTTTTTTTATAGTTTCTAAAAAAAGATAATGTATAAATAAGTATTTATAGTATATTGTGTTGAGTTTTTATTTATCTTGGCAATATTTACTGTCGAGCGAAGCGAGACATAAAACGAGATAAAACGCATTGACATCTAGTGGATTTTAATCGTACTAAGAAGCATGACTTGATTGCAGCGCTAAAAACGGCACTTTTGATAACTACCTTGATACTTTTAAAAAAAAAAAAAAAAAAAAAAAAAAACTCCTTTTATAAGTTAAAGTGAATTGAAAGGAAATTGGGAAATGTTATCACACTTTCCCTGTGTATAACTTTATATAGTTTATGCACTCTTTTACTTTTCCTCTACTTTTCTACTTCTTATTTAGTTTCCATATTTATACTTGTGAAAGTATGAAACATAGTATTCTTTGTGTATCTCCTCAAATGTTTTTTTGGTGCATTTAGAATTCTCTCTTTCCAACTCTGCTACTTTTTAACACGTCACCAGAAAAACTTAGTACTTTATCACTTCTGTACAAAAAAAAAGTTTTTAAACAAGAAAATTTTAAAAGATTTTTAACTAAAGTTTTGAATGTTTTATTTTTTATTCAATATTTTTTTCGGTGGATTCTTTTATCTTTTGGAAACCTAGAGTGTATTTGTGACTTTGTGAAAATTTTGAACAGGGAAGAGATCAAAATAGATGAAAATAACTTCTAACCAAATCTGCCTTATCATTTATACAAAAAGACATTGCTTATACGAGCTAACCGAAGGTAACGGAAGCTATGTGATCGTTCTGAAGAACGAAAACATTTTATGTCCCTGATTTAAAAAAAATCAAGACAGAGATCCGTTTCAGACAGGGAACATTTTTGGTTCTGTGTATTTTGACTGTCGCGAATCAACGTTTCTTAAAAACTACACGTCTAATTTTAATGAAATGTGGATGGTAGGTCATAATTAGCCCATTGTTGGCCCCATATAAGTCTCAGCCTTCTGCGCCCATTTGTTTCTCTTCAACTTGCGCACAAACATACATTTATTTACACCTATAATTATTTTTATGAAATTAGGATGGCTTGTCGAATGTAACTTGCTGAAGGCTCTAGATTAATTTTAACCGTCTGTGCCCATAAAAATTTGCTAAATCGATACTTATGATTCATGTACTTGTACTTATGCATTGGTCTAGGCCCTAGGCTCTACATAATTTTGCTTCCGAGCTTACCGAAGGTAACGGAAGCATTGTGTTCACTTTTGAGAACGAAAAACTTTTATGCCTCCGATTTCAAAAATTCCAAGACAGAAATCCGTTTCAGACATCAGGGAACATTTTTGGTCTCGTGTCTGTCTGTCTGTCTGTCCGTCTGTCTGTCTGTCTGTCGGTCTGTGTGTCCGCGAATTATGAAACGTGCGACGATAACTTGAGTAAATGTCGACCGATTTTGATGAAATTTGGTAGACATGTTCATTTTACCAATGCCCAGGACGAGTTCGTTGGACAACGTTATCCGTCCAAGCGTTCAAGAGCAGCTCTCGCGTAAACGTGAACTTTAAATTTAAAATTGGAATTTTAGGTCGGGGAAAAAATCTAACTTCATCTATATTCAATGAGACAAACATTTTTTTCAAATACAATTTTTTAGTAAAACCAACAGCGACTCGCTATGAAGTGTTAAAGATCGCTAAAACTATTAATAGTTTTTAGACAATAAAGTAATCTAACAATAATTGTTATAGTACATGATAGGATACGAGGAAGCTATGTGCCACACTAATTGGCAGTCTATTTATAACTGTTATTTAAGCTTCATTATTTTTGTTTAATACATCTTATTATTAAATAAGATGTTACGGATTTTATGCGATATGAAAATAATAATTGTATTTGTAAAGGCCCCCATACATTGTCGGGCAAATTTAGTTAAACATCATGTTTGCGCAAACATTTTGACCGTGTATGGGGGCCTTAAGTTTATTATAGCTTAATTCTTACATAGTATTTTTTTTGTTTTGTATTTTTCAATTTTTACATGTTAGGTAGGTTATCTTTTTCAAAATAAAAAATCGGTCCGAGACAACTCAGACATACTTTCTCACATATGAGTTCATAATTATTTAGCCCAGTGTTTTCCATTTATTAGATTTCGTATGTAAATTTAATTATTATTGAGCATTTCATTAAAATTTATCATAAAAAGAACTTCTCCCGAGCGGGGAATCGAACCCGGGCTCTCTTGGTCCGCGTTTTAAGCTTTTTTCTCAGGAACTAGATTTTTCCCGGAAAAACGGCTTATATCGTTGGATCCGTATTCAAATGGACTACATTTTAGAATTTTTTAATCAAAATCGTCGGAACCGTTTTCGAGAAATATATTTTTTTTTCATGTTTTTTCAGAGTTTTTGGGGGGTAGCGCCCCCAAATTTAGAGCTAAAATTCGTTTCTCGTTTTCGCCTCGGGGTATGATTTTTCTGAACATGCATGCCAAATTTTGTCAAAATCGGCCCTGTAGTTTAGGCTCCAAGCGTCTGCACAGACGACAGACGACAGAGACATAATATTTTAAAAACACCTTTTTTGGACTCACGGGACCTCAAAACGTGTTAATACATCAAAATCGAATTTTCGCGCCATCACAATACTTTCTCTTTATATGAGAATGTAAAAAATAAATAAAAAATAAAATAAAATATAATAAAATATGCTGGCCCAATAAAATAATTATAAATGTCAATAAGTCGATAAACCAAATAAATTCTTATTTAAAATATTCCTTAATTAGGTAGGTACTTAAGCAATTCAGTATCATATTATTATTATAATACTATATTTATTTATTTTCACTTTCGTTTTTACTTTCTCATATAAAGAGAAAGTATTGTGATGGCGCGAAAATTCGATTTTGAGATTTTGATGGATTTACACGTTTTGAGGTCCCCTGAGTCCAAAAAAGTGATTTTTAAAAAATGTCTGTCCGTCGTCTGTCGTCTGTGCAGACGCCTGGAGCCTAAACTACTGGGCCGATTTTGACGAAATTTGGCATACATGTTCAGACAAATCATACCCCGAGGCGAAATCGAGAAATGAATTTTAGCTTTAAATTTGGGGGCGCTACCCCCCAAAAACTCTGAAAAAAAATTATTTCTTGAAAACGGTTTCGACGATTTTGATTAAAAAATTCTAAAATATAGTCCATTTGAATACGAATCCAACGATATAAGCCGTTTTCCCGGGAAAAATCTAGTTCCTGAGAAATTAGCTTAAAACGTGGACGGAGAGAGCCCGGGTTCGATTCCCCGACCAGGAGAAGTTATTTTTATGATAAATTTTGATGAAATGTTCAATAATATTTAAATGTACATTTGAAAACTAATTAATGGAAACACTGGGCTAAGTAATTATGAACTTGTATATTATGAGAAAGTTTGTCTGAGTTGTCTCGGACCGATATTTTTTTTTTTTTTTTTTTTTTTGTTGCTATTATTATCACTATTCCTTTTTCTTAAGTAATTAATATTTTAATAGTGATGGTTTACACGGCCATCCCCCGTACACGAGCTTGTGCTCATATGGTGGGTGTACCTAGACATTGTAATTACTTAACTTTGTAATATTTTTATGTTTATTATATATTATTAGATGTGTATGGTAAACACATTATACTTTTTAACTCTGACAGCTTGGGAAAATCGAGAAAACAAATGGAAGGAAAGGGAATGAGAGCTTGAGATTTTGGCGGGTAATAGGTCATTGCCCGACCTATATACCCGCCAAAATCTCAAGCTCTCATACACTCTCCTCCCATTTTTTTCTTCTCGATTTTCCCAAGCTGTCAGAGTTAAAAAGTATAATGTGTTTACTATAGCAAGATATTTTTTGTAATTTTCTGGTGGTGAATAAAAAATTATATATATATATATATATATATATATATATATATATATATATATATATATATATATATATATATATATATATATATATATATATATATATATTATAAAAAAAAGAAATACAAATTTAAAAAAAGGGGGGAAAAATAAAATATATTGGATAATAATAATAGGTTGTAAAACCATAAAATCATAAATAATAATAATCCATAAATTTTACAAAATAGAACCCGAGGAAGCTAAGTTCCACACTAATTGGCATAGTATTTTATATTTCTCTTATACTGTATGAAAAATATGTTGACATTTTTTAATCAACAGGTCAAGTGTGTGCTAGTCAGCACACAGCGAGGGTCCGTAGGCCACACTATATAGTGTTTAACTATGTAAAGTGTATAAACAGTGTTTTTTTTTAAATGCTAAAAAGCTTACTTTGAAGCATTCTAAGGGTCTGATATTCTCAAAACACACTCTGATAAAGTATTTTTTTGCCACTGAACCGGACTACAACCATATAAATACATCGAAAAGACCATAATTATAAATAAACGTATTTTGTCAATAAAAAATAAAATAATATTTGTTTCGAAATTTCCAAAAAGTGGTATCTTTACTTTTGGTCGAAGAATGTTCAGGAATTTTTCCAGATTTTTTGCACTTCACATAAGCGAGATAGAGGGGGGGGGGGGGGGGGGGACGAGTTTCAAACCCACTTCAAACTTGCCTACGCTCGCCCTATCATTGTTATATCCAAAGAATTATATATTTTTGTTATCCGCTCGACGTACCCTTTCATATGATACCCCTCACGGTGTCGAAAAAAAATAAAAAAAATTTAACCCTTAAGTTTTTTTACCCTAATTTTTTTGAAAAATATTTTTTTTAAAGTCGCTATATTTTTAAAATAAATGGGTAGATACAAGACACATACATACCAAATTTCAAAGTGATCGTACGAAAGGTGTAGCGGTGAGAGCACGCGAGAGGACGGACGGACAGACACACGCAGGAAAATATAAGGGTCCTTGGTTTTGCCTACGGACCCTAAAAATGGAGAAATAATTAAATAAATTTGACAATAATAGGTAACAAAAGGATAAAATCATCAAAGTATACGAAATAGGGCGCAAGGAAGCTATGTGCCTCACTTATTAGTAGGTATTTTTAATCGTCCACCATTTCTACCGCCATTCTAAAAATATTAAGAGTGATATTTCAAAATACTAAACAGTTGTCACAAATTCTAAGATTCACCTTGTTTTACAACTCAGACAAACTTTCTCAAGTACGAGTTCATAAGTACTTAGCCCAGTGTTTTCCAATTATTTGTTTTCGTGTTTTTGTAGGTACATTTAATTATTAATAAACATTTTACCAAATTTAACATAAAAATAACTTCCCCTCAGCGGGGAATCGAACGCGGCCTCACTTCGTCCACGGTTAAAGCTGTTTTCATAGGAACTAGATTTCACCCAGGAAAACGTCTTATATCGTTAGATTTGTATTTAAATGGAATACATTTTAGAATTTTTTAATCAAAATCGTCGGCATCTTTTCGAGAAAAGATTCCGAGAAAAGAGAAGAGAAAAGTTCTTTTAAGTTTTTATGATTTTTCCGAACATGTATGCCAATTTTGTCAAAATCGGTTTAGTAGTGTAGGCTCCAAACCACTTTTTATGACTCAAGGGACCTCATCAAAAAGTTTTAATCCATCAAAATCTCAAAAAAGAATTTTTGCGCCATCACAATACTTTCTTTTCATATGAGAAAGAATAGTTATTTATGCACCTAGGGAGTAAAGTAAGCCATTATTCCCTGAGCGAAAAAGTTGGTTCTTGAGATGAAGCCGAAGGAACCATGGTCCCTAAATCCCGAGGCGAAGCCGAGGGAATTAGACTCTTTAATTCCCAAGGCGCAGCCTCGGGAATAACTTTAATTAGCTCCCGAGGCGCAGCCGAGAGAGATAATTATCGCGAGGGGAATAATGGAACTTTACTCACGAGGTACATACAATATTTTATCTCCAGTAGGAAGAAAATACACATTTTCGTCCATTGCACAGTTTTTATTTATTATTTTAATAAATAACAATAATTATTTGCACTTTTAATAGCAGATATAAGAGATTTAATATTGAAAACAAATAAGAAATGGAATTAAACTCGAATAAAAGGTTATTTAGATGCAGGTTATAAACAAAGATACACTGAGAAAAAAGTGGGATGAAAATGCAAAAACTAAATATAGTCAATGCAGATTTGGTCACCGCAAAGTCAAATGCAATTGAAGCAACTGCATTTGGTTTGCGCCAATTATTTTTCATTTGTTTTTGTGGTTACTGCAATAAGTAGGGTTTAGTTACGCCGGTTTAGTATCCCCAATTATAAATTAGTTGTGGATACTTATTTATAATTGTTGTTACTATTTTTTGTTTTATTTGTAGTTGCGGTAAATAAGTGAATCTTGAAAATCTTAACGTTGTAATCGCATCTAATGAATTAGTTGAGGGCTGAAGTATCTGAGACTAACTTTGGTGATTACAGTTGCCGCAACTATATATTTGGATTTTTGATACATAAACTAAGTTGACAACGCATGACTTTTAAAATAAAGATTATTAGATTATTAGAATAAAATTCATTTTTTACTTTATATCTACAGAAAATATTTATATGTATTTTAAATTTTTAATAATAAAATTAAAATATTTTATTATTATTAGTATTACCCCAATTTTTTATGTTTAATCTTATCTTTTTGTGCAAGCATACCGGGCCGCGCCGAAGGGGTGCAGAGAAGAATTTGTAATCGATTATTCCTAATAGAATTAAATCTAATCATTAGGTTATCATCATCGGTTGGAATCAAACTTTGATTCGATTAATGATTAAAATCGAATCAATTTAACGTTTAACAAAAATTAACATTTTCAAATTAACATGTATGTTTTATAATGTAATTTTGACCTAATCATTAATCGATAGATGTTGAACAAAAGACTAAAAGACCCATAAAATATAAATGTATAATGTGTAATAAGATGCGTTTAAGATAACATATTAGAGTAGATTTCAGTCGTCAGTTAAGAGCTACTCGAAGGAATAGAGCTTTTTTTTCTACTTTGTTAATCTGGTTCTAGGATTAGGGTATTTCCATGTCTCGTATTAAATGTAGATAATTTAATTTAAACTAAAGAGTATAAGGGATTAAGTATTCCATGTGATTGGACATAGTATTCCAATGTAGAATGTGTTTTGTGAATTCTTCTACGGATTTAAGATTTTTTTGGGATCACTATTGCTGCTAGATACCATAAAAAAATAAGAAAAATTGCCAAATTTAGAGAATTTAATGTTTGTAACAATTTTAAGGTTTGTATTCTCTAGATAAAAATGAGACATTTTTACTCTTGGCAATTTATTTGTAGGGTCAATATTTTAGCGGAAATTCAACTTCAAACATTCCTACTTCGAAGTTTTGTGCGCTTATCGGCGACAAAATTATGGTTGTAGAAAAACCTTCAAAGAAGTAAAATGTCTTACATTCATCCCTAGAATGCAAAACGTTCATTACAAATATGTCTTACTATTAACTTTTTTTTTTCATTTTTGCGATAGCTCATATTAGATGGAACACCCGAGACCCGAAGTGAACAATACCACCAAAATGAAGTAAATCACACAAAAAAAAGACTTACTCTGTTTTACCCCTTTTCACAAGAAAAGTACGCAAGGTTTCATTCATTTATGTCAAATGGTTCAAAATTTAAAGGGGGGAGACTTTAGGACCACCCTGTATAATAAAGTTCAAAAAATTCTAGTTCGCTCCACTCGGCCTTGAAGTTTTTTTGTAGCTTTAATGATTTAATGTAGCTATTTGTTTAATATTGACTTTCATGATGATAACATTTACTAGCTATTCAGATAAAGTTTTTTAAAAAAATCTTAAATTCTTGTTGAAAGCTTAAATTTTAAAAGGTAGAAATATAAATTGACATAATTTTTTACCCGCCTTCAAGTTTCCAACCAACTCCTCCAAACAAAGTATGCCTGTTCCCTCAGCTGAACTTACATTGGGGGTTTGGTTTAGATCAAAGAACCGCAGTACGTAGAGCGATTGGGCCTAAGATCTTTTTAAGGTTTTTAGGGGCGTTTGTTGGAATTTTTCCCTAGAACCAGGACCGCCCTGTCTGATAAAGTTCTGAAATTCTAGTTCGCTTCATTCGCCCTTGTTTTTTTTTTTTGTTTTTTTTGTTCTTAAATGATTTAATTTTGCTATTAAGTGTTTAACATTGATTTTCATGAGGATAACATTTATTCGCTATTCAGATACATAGTTTAAGGTTTCCAGGGCCCCTATTAAAGAACTCGGTTGTCAGAGGCCTCGGTTTTGCAGTATTTAATTTATTCATGGCTTCTAACATACGAATTCGTTACTGAAAAGCTTGGAAAGTGAAATTGAGTAGCTCAAATTTGATGTAAAACTATAGTTGGCAGTCTATTTTCCAGTATTTTTGTGAGTCATATCCGCTTTATAGTCCACAGGCCACCATAAGAAGTGAGTCGCTGATTGATAAAGTTTTCTTACCTTATGGAATCGCTTATTTATGCCTTGTCCACCGATGAATTGGGTATATGGCAACTGGGCGCTGGGCCATTTCTTTTTTGTTGACATGCCAAACTTGCCCTTCTGCGGGAACATTGAAAAGAGATAGATAAAGTTTTGATTTTCACAGGATCGTTTAGTGAAATTATTTCAAAAACAGTGGTAAAGGTGGCCACCGATACGAGTAGGCCGTTTGGGGTGGCCACCGCCCCAAACATATCACTCTGCGGGGACGTTGAAAAGAAAACGGCCCACTCGTATCGGTGGCCACCTTTACCACTGTTTTTGAAATTATTTAATTAAACGATCCTGCGAAAATCAAAACTTTATCTATCTCTTTTCAATGTTCCCGCAGAAGGGCAAGTTTGGCATGTCAACAAAAAAGAAATGGCCCAGCGCCCAGTTGCCATATACCCAATTCATCGGTGGACAAGGCATAAATAAGCAATTCCATAAGGTAAGAACACTTTATCAATCAGCGACTCACTTCTTATGGTGGCCTGTGGACTATTACTATAAATGTAGTAACTGCAACTAAGCAAGTAGGTACCCTTTTTATATTATTGGTTAGGACGAACGATTTAAAAAAAACTTAGTTATGGATAGTGTTTTAACAAAGTTTATAGTAACCGTAAGTAATTTTAGTAACGGGAGCTAAATTTACAGTCATTTATGTGTTGTAACTATAAAGATAGTCGGAGGAGCTAATGTTCTAGTCACCATACCTAAGATTAGTTTCCGTAAATGTAAAAACGATACCCGTAACTATATGAACCACTTCCGAGCATGCGCAGTTTCATTTTACGACACCATGCTGGCCAGAGACAACTATGTCAGTCAGTTGTCAGTTCCTTGCCTACCTCCGTACCGTGAACTAGGTGGGTTGTTTCTAGTTTATCTAGTACACAGTACTACCAGGTACAGGTACTCCATATTACTTGTTACAAGTACCTAGGTACTGAAATAATGTTAGTTTTAATTATATGTAATTAATTATTGTGTTAATTTAATTATTATTTATTATGTTATCTAATTATAATGTTATTTTTTTCTTTTATAAACGAGTATAAAAATTATGTAGTAATTTTAATGCAGTCACCATGTATTATTTTGTTATAATTTTATACAGTAATTAATTTAAAGGAATAATGAATAATTTCTTAATGATTTTAATTTTTAAATACTTTTATTTTTATAATAATTTTAAGTAATACATTTAAAATTATATTGTAATTACTTTTTGTAGTAGTTAAATGTTTATTTTTCTTTTATATATTTTTAATAAATAAGCTTAAACAATTTGTATTATAAAACTGTGTCCAGGCTAAATTGTTTTATCCTTAAACATTTAGCATCATTAATTTGTCGCATATTCTAAAACTATTAAAGATAAATAAATTTAAAAAAAAAAAAAAAATACCTTGCTGAAATAACAAATATAATAAGTAATTATATTGTTTTTTTTTTTCTTTTATGCATATATAAAAATTTACAGTAATTTTAATGTAGTCATTATATATTATTTAGTAATAATTTTATTTAGTTATTTTATACAGTAATTACTTTTAAAGTAATAATTACTATTTTTTTAATAATTTTAATTAATAATTTTAAAGTAATACTTTTAAAATAATAAATATAGTAATTACTTTTTTTATTGTAATTAAATATAATGTATATTTTTCTTGTATATATTTTATAATAAACATGTTATACACTAAAACGGTGTCCAGGCTAAATTATTCTATCCTTAATTATTTTGCATCATTTGTCTTTTATTGCAACTTTTTATAAATTTTCTTTACTTTACTGACTTGTTTCAATACAAAAGTTTGAACTTTTAAGTAAGTTCGATGTCATGCTTTATGCTTTGAATACTTAATCAGTAAAGCAATGAAATAAAAAGTCACATTCGCAATGAGTAAGTATGAATTCAGGGTACTAGTAGGGGTATAGTTCCCTGTAAATGTTACGGTAGCTATCCATGGTGGGACCTATAGTAGTATGCACCCTCCGATTGCAAAATAGATGATTGTTTATACTGTTGAGTGTCTCAGGTTATGCAATTTATTAAAAGCAAACAAAGTTATAAATTTAAAAAAGATTATTATTGGAAGCAATCTAAAATGATTCCAATAAATTTTAAATTATTTTGCTTTCAATAAATTGCTTGGCCTAAAACACTTAACTGTATAAACAATAATATATTTTGTAATCGGAGAGGGCGTACTACTACAGGTCCCACCATGGATAGTTCCCTTAACTACTCTTTTGGTTCCTGCAACTATGCAGGAGCCAAAAGAGTAGTAGAGGGGAATATAATTATTGTTGAGGATGACAAACGTTATGTTTGGAGTGACTATATACATAATTGGGGGAATTACATTCATTGTTGGAGTCATTATGTTATACAGCAGCGGGAACAAATTTTGGAGTTACAGCAACTGTTAAATAGGCACAGCAACTATTGTTATAGTTGAGCAAACTAATTAATGTAGCTAGCGTAAAATATATATTGTTGGAGTCATTAATTACACAGCAGCGCTAACAAATTTTGTAGTTACAGCAACTATTATTTATGTTCTGGCAAAAAAAGTGTAGTCGCAGTAACTATAAAAATAATTGCCGTGACTATACAGACTGTTGACGGCAACTAAAAACATTGTTGCAGCGAATACAGATTTTTTTCATTTAATAACAGTTACAAACTTTCTTGGTTACCGCTACAATACAAATTTTAATTACAGCTACTAAAAGTCTATTGTTAACGGTCTACTAAACTCGACTTGTTATCGCAACGAACTTCTGGTGGTCCCGGCCGCAACAATATTTTTGGTCAGCGGCTACCCAAAAATCGCCTCTTTTTTTTCTCAGTGTAAACATGGTCGAAAAAGCAGTGTCGCCAACCAGATTTCAACAACTTCATTACATTAGCCATTCATTTTCTACTATTTATAAAATAATTAAGTTGCAATCTTTACTTTATTGCCCTACTTTACTTTTTCTCCCTACTTTTTGAGTTCAGGGATGAAAAGACTTACTTTAGTCCCTCTAAACAAATTCAAAATCATAACTTTTTCTCTTTACTGGAGATAATAGTTATTTATGCACCAAGGGAGTAAAGTAAGCCATTATTCCCTGAACGAAAAAGTTGGTTCTTGAGGCGAAGCCGAAGGAACCATGGTACCTAAATCCCGAGGGAATTAGACTCTTTAATTCCCGAGGCGCAGCCGAGGGAATAACTTTACTTAGCTCCCGAGGCGTAGCCGAGTGATATAATTATCGCGAGGGGAATAACGGCACTTTACTCACGAGGTACATACAATATTTTATCTCATGTAGGAAGAAAATGCACATTTTCACAGTTTTTATTTATTATTTTAATAAATAACAATAATTTTAAGCACTTTTAATAGCAGATATTAGAGATTCAATATTAAAAACAATTAAGAATTGGAATTAAACTCAAATAGAAGGTTATTTAGATGCAGGTTACAAAACAAAGCCGCAGGTTACAACAAGTTAATTCTATAAGTTTAAAGGGATCCGACAAGGAAACAGCTTCCCATTTTAACAGTTTTTTTGCCACCGTGGGAGAGAATTTAGCAAGGAGTGTAGAGTCTAAATGTAGATGCCCTGTAATTAATGATAGGTCTAGTGAGGAAGGAATTTGTAACAGTATATTTTTACAAGCAATTACGGAATCGGAATTAGAAGTTTACATTAAACAGTTAAAAAACGACACGGCACCTGGTGTGGATGGGTACAAAGCTCAATATATAAAAAATAATAGTACCATTGTTATTAAGCCTCTATTATATATTTTTAACTTATCTATAGAGAGTGGAGTTTTCCCTGACAGATTCAAGGAAGCTGTTATCACTCCTATTTTTAAAGACGGGGACAGATCGGAGCCAGCAAACTATAGACCGATTTCAGTCATTTCAAATTTTTCAAAACTCTTAGAAAAGTGCATTAAGTCGAGACTGGTTAATTTTTTTGATAAGTATGCAGTCATCTCTGATAACCAGTTCGGCTATAGGTCGGGCATGGGTACCAAAGATGCTATTTCCAAACTTATAGAGTCTGTCACTGATGGCTTGGACAACAATAACAAATGTATAATAATATTTTTAGATCTTAAAAAAGCGTATGACACTGTAAGCCACAAATTGTTAGTAAAAAAATTATTTAATTATGGTATTAGAGGTAATGCTTTAAATTTATTCGAGAGTTACTTAGCAGATCGGGTGCAAAGGGTAAAAGTAGACGGTGTCCTAAGTGACCCCTTACTTCTAACCTCAAAATATGGAACCCCTCAGGGTACGACCATTTCACCCCATTTATTTTCTTGTTACATAAATGGACTTTTAAAGTCTAATTTTAGTGATAAAATCATTTCTTATGCTGATGATACAGCAGTCTTATTTAAAGGAGGCGACTGGGCCACTGTATACAAAAAAGCCAACATCGGTTTCCTAAAAATTAAAAGGTGGTTGGACAGAAATGTTCTTACTTTAAATGTCTCCAAGACAAAATACCTAACTTTTTCATGTGATGTTCGGGGCCAGCCAGGAGGAGGTGAGTCACTTATCTCTCATGACTGTACCTGCACTCTAGATTTAAATTTTAACTCCACGTGCTCTTGCACTGATATTGTTGCTAAAGATAGTTACGTGAAGTATTTGGGTGTGTTCTTAGATGAGAACCTTTCATGGAGGGTGCATGTTAACCATGTAACAAAATATCTACGCAAAACGTTATACAGTTTTAGAGTTCTGCGGCGTTTTACTGATTTAATGATTCTGCGTTCAGTTTATTTTGCATTAGTGGAGTCCATGTTAAGCTACGGTCTGATTGCTTATGGCACTGCACCTCCTTCTATTCTAGAACCCGTTGTTGTTCTCCAAAAACGAATCATAAAAATTTGCCTCAACAAGCCCCTTCGTTTTCCGTCACATCTATGCTTTCAAAATTTTTCTGTATTGCCTCTTCAATCATTATTTAGGAAAATTGTTTTACTTCACACCTTTTCAGCTAACAAAGTACGCTATCAGCACCAATATTCTACCAGGTCATCGTCCAAAATTACCTTTTTAAAGCCAAAATGTAACACCAAAAAAAGACAACGTTCCATTGAATATCAAGGCATTGAAGCTTTCAATGCTTTACCAGAAAATATTAAAGAAATTAAAAATTACAAATCATTCAAAAAAAATATTATTAGTTACCTTAAATTAAAAAATTAGAAAAGAGATATCTCGTCCCCCTGGGATAAAAGTAGAGTAAAGGCTTAGCTCAGAAAGACATTTTATGGATTTTTGTCTTTTACTTATATAGAAATATATAAGTATTAAGATAATATACCTATATATGGTTACGATGATATATATATGTGTGGTGTATGGTGTATGTGTTTATGTATATGATGTATATGATGTATGTATATGATTATGATAATATATATATTGTGATCCATATCTATGGATTCATGTTGTATGGTACATACATTATCTGCACTATCATATTGTATTGTTGTGACTGTAGTGTTGGAATCACAGACCACTGCTGCAAAAGGTAGGAGGTGTGTTATTAAATATGTGAAATATGTAAATGTAACAATAGCTTTTAAATATATGTAATAGTATGAATTGTCTAATATTTTTATAGAAGGCTCGGTTGTTAACATATTTTTTGTATAATTTTATTTATTTATTTATTTTATTTATTTATGTATTTATTTTTTTTATCATATCACAGAGCAGGAAAGAGACGGAGTCCCCACTCTAGCACTTTGCTATGGGGGGCTCTCATTCCTTTCAATTATTTGGTATTGTTTTGTTATTATTAAAAAAAAAAAAAAAGATAAACATGGTCAAAAAAGCGTAGTGCTGCCAACCTGATTTCAACATCTTTATTACATTAGCCATTCATTTTCTACTATTTATAAAATAATTAAGTTGCAATCTTTATTTTTTTGCCCTACTTTACTTTTTCACCCTACTTTTACTTTTTCTCCCTACTTTTTGAGTTCAGGGATGAAAAGACCTGTTTTAGTCCCTCTAAACTAATTCAAAATCATACCTTTTTTTCCCTACTGGAGATAAATAATATTATGGTACTATTTTTTAATCAGAGCAAAAAATTGATTTTTTTTAAATTTGAGTTTTTTTTTTTCCCCCTTAAAAGATTATTCGACAAAAGTGTACCGACACGTGTACTAAAAAAACATTGATTCTTAAAAATTTAAATTAAAATACAAAACTTTTTTGTTTTTTAATTACGTATTAAAATATCAGAATGAAACATCATTAGCGCAAATTGAACTTGAAAGAAATTCACTTTGAAGAAAAAATAAAAAGAAAAGATGAAATAAAATTATCCAATTAAGAAGATTTCACAAGAAGAGAGTTACGCCCCCCCCCCCCCCTTCAACAAACTTGTCCCCCCACCCCTCTCTCTCCCCCCTACTTTAATTGGAAACGCGGACAAGCTGTAGCCCCTCGTACCGTTTTCCTTATCTCTAAAAATTAAAAGTCTATTGTCGGAGAAATTCTACTCTAAAGCCATTGCGGGCCTCGGAAAACCACTAAGCGGTTAACTGACTTATCTAGTTTGTATCAAATATTTATCTGGATATTTTTACTTATTTTTATTTGTTTACCTAATTGATTTTATTGAAGCAAGTGTAAGCGAGCTGTGACGATAACTTAAGTAAAATTTGGTACACATGTTCATTTTACCAATGGTCAAGACGAGATCGTTGGACCACGTTGTCCGCCCAGGCGTACGCGTGCAACGCTTGGAAATTTAGACCGGGAAAATTTTAACTTCATTTATTTGATGAAAGTAACATTTTGTTGCAAGGAAACACCTGCCCGATTGAGTCATTCCAACAAAAGATAAACCCAACTCAAGGAACCCTGGGGGAATCCAGGTATAATCTACGTTCCAGAAAGCAAACTATAAATACGCCGTCCTTTACTCCAGTCGTCAGTATGTCTTGTTGTTGCTTCAAGTAAACATCACGATGCACGACACCCCTGAAGATGCTTCCAGTAGTGGAAGCAAAATGTCGGAATTCAACCCCTTCATGATGCGGATTTCACCGGAAAACCAAGCTCTTATTATTATTATTATTATTTTTTTTTTTCAAATAAAATGATTTAGTAAAACCAACAGCGACACCGCTATAAAGTGTTAAAGATCAATAAAACTACACTGTTTTATATACTGGTTTTATATACTGTTTTATATACTGGAAAATGTAATGATGCATTTAAAGATTTTCAGGCAAAAGGTAATTAATTTTAGGTACCCAATTAGTACCTGTACTTAGTACAATCAATTACAAATTCATATTTTACGATTTTGGTAGTATTTATACTACGGAAAGATTAAATTTTAATTTAAATCAAATTATAATTATTAACAACTACGGGAAACAACCAGAGAAAAATACACTCCAGCGCTGGGATTTGAACCACAGGCCTCTATATTTCCAGTATAGCGCTCTACCAACTAAGCTACGCAGGAAAATGAATTTCTCTGACGTTAATGATACCTTGTCCCGAATTTAAGCTTTCAATTTTCCACAAATCTGAGAAGTCAACATTAATGACAAAGAACTAGATCGAGAAATAACGCTTATAATTATAAAGTACCCGATTAGTACCTGTACTTAGTACAATCAATTAGAAATATAGAGGCCTGTGGTTCAAATCCCAGCGCTGGAGTGTATTTTTCTCTGGTTGTTTCCCGTAGTTGTTAATAATTATAATTTGATTTAAATTAAAATTTAATCTTTCCGTAGTATAAATACTACCAAAATCGTAAAATATGGATTAATTTTATCTTTAAAAAACTCATTAATAATTAAATGTAAACTCAATAATTCTAAACAACTAATAAATGGAAAACACTGAAATGAGCCAAGTAATTATGTACTCTTATATGAGAAAGTTTACCATGACTTGAATAGGACAATTGTTCTCTTTTTTATTGAATACCTTCTTTAGGAATCTACAACTAAAGAAAATTAAAATTTCAAAGAACAAACAAAAGAAGATATACAAAAGCAATTACTTTTAATAACAAACCATCAAACAACACAAGAAAATATTCTTTTGATAGGAGTAGTAGAAGGGGAAGGAGAAACCTCTTATTTGAAGCTGGAAATTATGCCACTTATTTGACGCTAGTATAATTATGCCACTTATTTGACGCTAGTATAATTATGCCACTTATTTGACGCTAGTATAATTATGCCACTTATTTGACGCTAGTATAATTATGCCACGTATTTGACGCTAGTATAATTAGGTCACTTATTTGACGCTAGTAATAAGGCCACTTATTTAAAACTAGCAATTAGGTCACTTATTTGAAGCTAGCAATTAGGCCACTTATTTTAAGCTAGCAATTACTTATAGCACCCACTTGCAAAATGTAGTTTTCGCACGAGTTGCGTACAGTACTTTATCTTCGATTGTTGGATTTTAATAATAAATACAGAAAAAAAATACGTACGGTGTCGCGGGACACTGTTTGAAACGAAGTTCCTTACGTTTTTCATTAAATATAAATTATAAAATCACACTGCTAAGTATACGATACTAACTACTTATACATGGTGGAATTAAATTAGTAGGTAGTGCGTGAAGTCTCACGTAAAAAGGGTTTCGTTGGTGTTGTAAACATGAAATTAGTAGTTGGGGGGAGGGGGAATTTTTTATCGGTAATAACAAAAAGGTGCATTCATTTTTTTTCGGAAATATTGATCGGTCCACCATAAGCGTGAATTACGTGAATACGATTTTAGGGGGGGGGGGGGGGGGCGCAAAATTTCGATGTTTTTTGACAAAATGACGCCGAAAATTGAAAACTTTCCCTAAGTGATATATATATTTGTAATCTACTCTTTAATACCTTTCATTTGATACCCCACTTAAAATTTTAAAAAAATATTTTTTTCGCATGACGTGAGTTATCCGCCATTTTAGATTTGAACAGCTGATAATTTTGAATTCGCTATATTTTTCCTGTGTGCACGTCAAAATGATCTTTAATATTGGAAAATTTCACGTTTCTATCTCTTTTTATTCAAAAGTTATTGGAACCGTACAGAGTGACAGACAGACAGACAGACTGACAGACAGACACATGAACGAAACTATAAGGGTTTTTCTTTTTGGTTTTACCAACGAAACCTTAAAAAGTATTTAATAAACTTCCTGTAAGTAAGTTCGTATTTCTCTTTTGATAAAGATGACATTAATTCATTAGTTGAATTTTGTGCCGAATTAATTATTTCGGGAGGAGTATTATTCTCCTCATTTTCGTCATAATGACATAAATGAATAATGACATTAATCAATCACTGTTTTTCCACTAAAAACTCGATATAAACAGTTACTTTAATTAAACAAACAGCAGTTTTGTTAAATGTATAAACAAACTCGCTAATAGTGCGTTAAGATGAAGAATTATTCTTTTTTACCACACTAGGGCGGAAATAAGAGGCTCTGAAACGCGCATGCGCAATAAATAAAAATACGTAAAGAATCACTTTCTAAGCATCTAGTCTAAAAAGAGATACAATGTTTATATTTCGTATCAATCGTAGATAAAAACAGTTAAAGGCTTCAATAGGGTATAAATCCCACAGTGGTAAAATAAAAAGCTTTCGAAGCAAAACGACAAATAAATAAAATTATACGAATATTTTCCATCAGGTCCATATTTAAATTGAAAATATATTATGCAGCTAACACGAGTGCAATTAGACAAAAACATAGTTATAAATCAAATATAACCAGACCACAACGAAACTTGTTGAAATATCGTTTCGAAAGCAAATTAAACTGCATTTTCAAAACCAAGCTAGTCAATAACAAAGTTATAT
Source organism: Gerris lacustris (assembly GCA_951217055.1). NCBI lineage: Eukaryota > Metazoa > Arthropoda > Insecta > Hemiptera > Gerridae > Gerris > Gerris lacustris. The sequence continues at coordinate 32,812,957 of OX578286.1, forward strand.
TGATCACTTCTAGTATAACAATTCTCTTCAATTTACACAGCAAAGATGAAAATAACATTTATTTATGATTAAGGCTTTGCAGAAAGTTTGTGAGAGTTCGAAACTATGATTAAAAATATGCCAATTAGAGTGTTCCTCATATCCTATCAGTACGAAGTTAGACGAAGCGTCTAACTAATAGGGTTGGACGGAACGGAAAGGAACGTAACTATGAAAATAACTAGTTCCTGCGCTGAAACAGTTCTAATCGTTCCAAGATTTCATTGAACTACGATATTTTTGACATTTTTATGTTTTGGCTATGGCACATTAATCTCGAAAAGCGTTAAGTTACACGAATGGAGAAGATATAGGATCAAGGTTTTAGGAAGGTATAGGAGGTGTTCAATCGAATCTGTCCGCTCTTGATAAAAAGTCAAATAGGCTTTAAGTACAGGCCTAAACAATTATAGTAAAAATGATAATTTAATGGTACTTCTTTAGATTGTTACTTCCCTATTTTTTTTTTTTTTTTTTACTACGTTTTTATTAGCTTGCTTTCTAGTTTGTTTGGCCGGTACAAATCTAGCAATCGATTTCTAATAACTTCCCGATTAGCTAGACATTTGAAACTTTTAGCGTAGCTCAGGACACGATGACAATGCATTATTTTAATACTTTTAGCCATCTTTCAGCAGAATGCAAAAAATTTTTGCTGTATAGAAAGTTAGTTCGGAAAAAATCCGCTAGCTATTTTATTTGTTTTGCCATGTCCCATATTTACGCAATCTTCATTTTGATGGGTTTCAAATTTGTGATTTTTATAAATAAATAAGAGATAAACATTGAATGACAGCAAAACAGGAAATATATCGATTATATTATTTATCGATTATATTATTTATATTATTTTAAATATATCGATGGCACGGTTTAGATTTGGAGTTGGGGAGATCCGTTGTACAAAGATTTGTCCTTTTATAGATTTAAGATCAGCTCTCTAGATGGTTGTCATTTATGTGAAGTAAATAAATTCGGAACTTTTTTTTTTTTTTTTTTACTAACATCATATATTACATAACAATAACAATTATATTATCAACATTACATACGATTCAACAGAACATTTAAAAACGTAGTATATAAAAAGTTCTTTTTATCTTGAAATTTTTATTTTTATAATATAAATAAATGACTTACTAAATAACTATTAGGACAAAGAAAAGAGACTAAAGGGATGTTTAGTCCAATGTACTTTGGGACAAAGGAATATCACACTTCTGTTTTTATAAGGGGAGTAACAGTCTAAAGAAGAACAATCCGCACACCTTCATTAGATTGTTACTCCCTTCTACTTTTTCAAGGGGAGTAACAATCTAAAGAAGTGCCCAATGTTCCACCCTACCATGGACAATATTTCACCCTACATGGAGGGCTGAACATGTTGTGGGGTGAACACTACAACATGTTCAGCCCATTAAGTTCATCCACTATGTTCACCCCCCCCCCCCCCAATTTAATTGCACTGCTCAATTCTAGTTCCTGCTTTTAAAATCTGATTCAAATTTGAAACTAACATGCACTCCAGCCGTACCCTTAATCTTTTTAAACAGGCCGTTAGTTCAAACATAATTGCCCGTTTAACTAACGTGTACTTCATCTCTAATATATCAAATTTTTAATTACTATAATAACGGTGTTATAGTTTATGAATAAGGCTGGCTTAGTTAAATTAACTCATTTTATGTGCATAGATGGGTAACTACGTAATATATTCTCTTATGTAGTGCCTAGATTTATTACCACTAGGGAATTATAGCTGGAATCAGCATTAAAAAGGCTATAAGGTAGTTAAACACATAATATAGTTAATAATTAAAATTTTAATTATGGCGAGAATAATAGAGGGGACTTTGTATGTTAATGTGTAAAGCGGCCGTGTAATCTCCTTGTTCCTCAGTTTATATAAACCTTTGAACAACAAGCTCATAGTCAAATGCTCCGGTCCAAATTATATCTATACCTATTTAATCCTTTGACCACCTCGTATGGAATAAATACAGTTACTAGAATCCAAGGTCATTTAGGGTACCTAGTACACTTTTATGTATTGAATTGATTTACTTGCTAGTAAATGAATGGTACACTTATATTATATACCAATATTCACGCCAAGTACACTTATACAGGGTGGTCCAAAAGTCTCCCCCCCCCCTCTTAACTTTTGAACGGTTTGAGATAAATTAATGAAACTTGGGGGATCTCAACCATGCAAAGGGAAGTTTGTTTTCATGCAATCACCCACTAGGGGCAACCACCCACTTCGCCCCCAGGCCACCCAACTTGAGAATTTCAAATAGGAATGTATATTTTTGATAGCATATTTGGATTCTACAGTGAAAAAAATTAAACTTTTACTTGAAACTATTTTTTCTATCTCCAATATTTTGCCCCCCACAGGGGGGCAAAGATAGCGAAATAACCCTTCCGAAATAGTAAAAAAATAACACTTTGATCGTTTTAAAATCTAAACGGTTTGAAAAAAAGTAATTGAACTTAGGGGATCTGTACCATGTAAAGGGAAGTGTGTAATCATCCACTCGCGTACTAGGGGCAACCACCATTTTGCCCCCAGGCGCTAAAATCTACCATTTTTATACTTTCCCCCCCTATAGGGGGCCAAATATTGGAGATAGAAAATAAAGTTAGAAGTAAAATATTTTTATTTTTTACCGTAGAATCTAAATCTGCTATCAAAAATATACATTCCAGGTTAAAATTTTGAAGTTAGGTGGTCTGGGGGCAAAATGGGAGGTTGCCTCTACTGCGCGAATGCATGAAAACAAACTTCCCTTTACATAGTAAAGATCCCCTAAGTTTCATTAATTTATCTCTAACCGTTTAGATTTTACAACGTATTATCAGAAGGGTTATTTTGCTATCTTTGCCCCCCTGCGGGGGGCAAAATATTGGAGATAGAAAAAATAGTTTCAAGTAAAAGTTTATTATTTTTCACTGTAGAATCCAAATATGCTATCAAAAATATACATTCCAATTTGAAATTCTGAAGTTGGGTGGCCTGGGGGCAAAGTGGGTGGTTGCCCCTAGTGGGTGATTGCATGAAAACAAACTTCCCTTTGCATGGTAGAGATGCCCCAAGTTTCATTAATTTATCTCAAACCGTTCAAAAGTTAAGAGGGGGGGGAGACTTTTGGACCACCCTGTATACATAATAGTACATTACGCGTCGAGTGCGGAAAGTAGCATTTTGCATGCGAGTGTGGAGTGTGCACCCGAGCGACAGCGAGGGTAGTAAAACCACACGAGCAATGCAAAATGCCGTTTTCGCACGAGTTGCGTACCGTACTATATCTACGATTGTTAGATTTAAATAATAAATACAGGAAAAAATAAACTTGCTGTATGTAAGTTCTCACGTATCTCTCTCTTGATAAAGATGGCATTAATTCTTGAGTTGTAGGAATGTTTTGCCGAATTAATTATTTCTGGAGGAGTATTATTCTCCACTATTTCGTCAAAGTCACTTGATTCACTCATTGTTTTTTTACTAAAAACTCTATATAAACAGTTACTTTAATAAAAGAACAGCAAATTAGTTTTGTTAAATGTAAACAAACTCGCTAATCGTGCGTAAAGCTGAAGAATTCCTCTTCTTTATCGCCCTAGTGTGGTAAAGAAGAGGAATTCTTCAGAACTATGAGACGCGCATGCGCAATGAATACAAGTACGTAAAGAATCATTCTCTATGCATCTAAACAGAGATAAATTGTGATACTTACACAAATCATAGAGATACAATGTTTATATTTCGTATCAATCGTAGATAAAATTCATTTACCTGCTGGTAAATAAATGTTACACTTATATTGCACTCCTATATACACGCCTATTTCACTTATATAGATTGAACTCATATAAGGTGCAAAAAAGTGTCTGACTAACATCAAGCTAGAACTTTGTGTACAAATAAATCTTTTGAAGCCTTTTAAGAATATGTGGTCGTCTAAGTTCGTCTGAGGGACCTAGCTCGGCAATAGGCATTTGAAAAAAAACCAAAAAAAAAAACCGGTGGAGAGCGGCCATGTCCCACTCTTTATGGTGGACAATATGATTTTCATGATCCTGAGCTCAAAATTAGTTAGTAGACCAAAACTCAAGTTGATTGTAGTTTGTCACTTAATAGTTGACCTCTTTGATTTGGAGTAATATTTGAATAACTAACCTATTAAGTTACAAACTAACATCAACTTGATTTTTGGTCTACTAACTAATTTTGAGCTCAGGATCATAAAAATCACATTGTCCACCAAAAAGGGCGGGATATGGCCGCTGTCCACCTATTATTTTTTTCGAATGCCTACTGCCTAGCTATATCCTGCAGACGAACTCAGCCGCCACAACCACATATTCTTAATGGCATCAACCACATATTCATAATGGCATCAACCGCATATTCTTAAATGGCACCAAAAGATTTACTTATGCACAAAATTCTAGCTTGATGTTTGTCAGACACTTTCTTGCACGCTATCTCCTGGCTGGACTAAAAACCGTGATATATTATGTATATGGCGATACAAAAATTAAATAAATCAAAATTAAATTATGTATTATTAAACATACTTATAAAGTGCTCAACAGGTGGTTGTATTGCCGGATTCATTTTAATTTTTATTTAAAATACTTGATTTTTCCAGGGAAAACTACTTACATAATTAAATTGACCATGTCATGATTTATCAGACCATGCATGTTAATGTTCTAGCTAAAAATATATACACATAAATTATTTAAATGGTTAAACTTAACTTAGATGTAATAAATTGTAAAGTATAAAATTATCTTTGTTGAATGGACTGTAGAGAAACGTACATATTTTTTTACGATTATTTTATAAGAGATGCTAGACGAGGAAATACGCTTACACTTAACTTTTATGTTTTTCCAGAGAAAGATCTATTTCTGGAAGCGAGGGATGAGTTTATAGGTTGGGCTAAGTTAATAGGTCAATGGAAGCAGTAAAAAGGATAATATGGGTGTTAGCTATAAAACAAGAGTTCATAAAAGTTTTATGACGGTGGTAGAAAGTCGGTCAAGGATAGGTTTAGTCGAGTCTAAAGCAAATCAATAAGATGTATTCACAGACTAAACTATATCGACGTTTAGCTGCCATTTTAATTCAAATAAAAAATAACCTTCAAATTAGATTTAAGTAATCGCAGGTGGGGTTTCTCGAAACTTTTCCTCTACAAAGCATCGTCCATCCTGCCGAACCAAACAGAGGAAACGAGCAAAGCATTGGTATCTGCGCATGTCCTGTCTAAAGTGCGCATGCGCATCACAAACTGGCCATGCGCAAACACCAACGCTCTACTCGTTTCCTCTGTTTGGTTTGGCAGTCTGGACGAGGCTTAAACATAAACAAATAAATGACAACCAACTAGACTCCTGATATAGAGTAAATAAAAGCAGTTTGGGCCCAACGTTAGTTAGTGCGTTGACAGCGCGGGAAACTCAAAAAATGTGGTGAGGAGCCAATGAGAATTCAAGATATTAAAACCCTAAGCACTTATTGGCTCCCCACCCAATTTTCCTATTTTTCTGTACTTTCCCGCTCTATCAAAGAACTAAGAAACATTTGGCACATACTGTAACATTTCAAAACGTAAACAAACATTCTTACATATAAATAATGCAAGAGAACCGCTATGTTTTAAATTGTCTTTCTGTATTAAAGAGAGTTACACAGTAACAATCTACAAGAACTTTAGAAAGCTTTGATCTGAAGGTAAATCATAAAAGAGGTGAAGTTCAATAACCAAATACCATCTTAACACAAAATGAATTGTATTTGGTTTTTTTTTTATATGGTGGAATAAAGTATTATTATTTATTATTTATTTATTTATTTATTTAAAACAATTTGACCGGCTTCGGCTGTTCAAAGGCAGCCTTCTTCAGATAATCTGATGGTTATCGAGTGACTATAAGCATTAGAACAGCTGAAAAATTATCAAAGTTTTTCAAATATAATTAATTTTGTGTTGTCATTATTTGGTTATTGAACTACACATCTTTTAAGATGAGTCGCTATACATAGCGATGTATATAGATTAGAGAAAAACACAGTATAGGATTTGAAGGTATATAGGAAGGGATAATATAATACAAACATTCATCCTTATCAGAATTTTACTATTTAGTTATAACAGTGTAGGGCTGACAGACCCGACAAGTTCACTGGAAGGTTAACAATTATTTTTATCTTCAATTGATACGAAATATAAACATTTTATCTCTGTTTAGATGCGTAGAAAGTGATTCTTTCCGTAGTTGTATTCATTGCGCATGCACTTTTCACAATTCTTCACCTTATCGCACGATTAGCGGGTTTGTTTACAATTAACAAAACTAATTTTCTGTTGGTTTAATTAAAGAAACTGTTTTTCTTTATTTATTATTAAAATCCAACAATTGTAGATAAAGTACAGTACGCAACTCGTGCGAAAACTGAATTTTGCTTTGCTTGTATGGTTTTACTAACCTCGCTATCGCTCAGGTGCAAACTTCACACTCGCCTGCAAAATGCTACTTTCCACACTAGACGCGTAATGTACTATTTTAATTTCACCTAAAGACAGGATTATACATATTATATACTCCCATAAAATATATAAACTTAGCAGCGATGAGTTAAAATTATACAAAAAATGAAGAAAAACTTAAATGATAATGAAGGGGAGAGGTGGAACTAATCTGTGGGGGCGGAACTAACCTGCGGGGGTGAAACTAACCTGTGGAGGTGGGAGAGACAGGTAAAGAGTAGTGTTGGAGGCGGCAGTGAGGCAAGCGTCACACCCACCTCCAAGTTAAATTGGCGAAAACTTTGTTTTAAGACTAGTAAGTACCTTAAAGCCTTCACTACTTTGCAGGTTCAAGTCCCTTCTCTTGTGTGTCTTTTCCACCCTTTACTTTCAACTTTATCCCCCAGACCAATTAAAAGTTTACACTTTCTGGAACACAGTGTTCTTTTAAAAGATAAAAAGGGTTTTTTTTTTTTTTCTTTTTTTCACTTTACTCAAACTTTTTCAAAAAAAAACTTTTGACACGACACTATCTCTAATGGCTAAAGCTTGCAGTGTTTACTGACTAACTTCAACATTATGTTTTCTCTGTAACATTTAAGACAAATTAGCGTTAATCTGATGTAAAATATCCAGCTTAATTAATTTGTTCAAATTAAATAGAGAGTTAACACTTATTCATATAACATATTAAACATAAGGAGAAGTTATCATGATTTCCTGAAATATTTGATTTTGAGATTTACATATCTTAAGGTACATTGAGTCGTAAAAAAGTGAGTAAGTAAAGCTCAAGTAACTCAATGTAATTCTAACTAATTAATTAAAATAATAATAATAATAATAATAATAATAATAATAATAATAATAATGGCATGCTTTTAGCATGTATTTTCATGGTAAATACATAATTTGTGCAAGTTTCAGCTGTCTAAGTAGTCGGGAAGTGGGTCAAATTTAGATTACAAGATTTGAACAAAACATAAAATAATATTTTTTTCGAAATTTCCAAAAAGTGGTATCTTTACTTTTGGTCCAAGAATGTTCAGGTTTTTTTCAGATTTTTTGCACTTCACATAAGCGAGATAGAGGGGGCGGGACACGTTTCACACCCACTTCAAACTTCCTCTACGTTCGCCTTATCAAAGTTATAACCAAAGAATTATATATTTTTGTAATCAGCTCATCGTACCCTTTCATAATATGATACCCCTCACGGTGTTTTTTTACCCTAATTTTGAAAAATATGTTCTTTGAGTCGCTATATTTTTAAAATATGTGGGTAGGTACAAGACACATACATGACAAATTTCAAAGTGATCGGACGAAAGGTGTAGCCGTGAGAGCAGGCGACCAGACGGACGGACAGACACACCCCCCCGTCCTTGGTTTTGCCTACGGACCCTAAAAATGAAGTAACAAATATGTTAAAACGAAGCTTAAAATACGTTTTCAGCATTCTAATGTTAAATTTGATTGCCGTGGGGAGCCCCTATGGTTGGGGGTATTCTAAATCCCCCGGTATGGCCCTCCCTGAAAGTCAACTCCGGAGCCGCCCTTGATTCCTTACAGTGTGTTGTCAAACACACGGCCGTTATACGATGCGGACATGTGTGGCCCAGCCTAAAAAGTAAACTAAACTAATCGAAGTGTTGGTGCGGGCACGTTGCGGACAAGTAGAGAGTAAGCCATATTATTTCCATAGGTTTATTCCTCACGGTGTGTTGTCCAACACACGGCGGACATGTGTGCGGACAAGTGTGACCCGGCCTTTATACATACTATCTCATAATGAATGGGAAGAAATCAGTTTGTTAAAATGAAATCCTTTACTCTTTAAGGGAAACGGTATGCGGTGTTTAAATTAGGGTTTAAAGGATGGTTTGAAATGTGACGGGGGCAGTTTAAAATGGCAGTGTAATAATTTTGAGGGTTTAACAGACCCTTGAGACAGAGAATTACCTCTAATAGGATGTTGTGAGTTAAGAGTGAAGCTCTTTAATTATCTCTTCCCAGAAGAGAGTTGCTCTTAGAGATACAGCTTAGCGAGGCAACAGCTAAAAAGCCCCCTAGTGATATCACTAAGCTCTTTCCTTGACTACAGATTACAAACCTAAATCAAGAAATACCCCTTTCTCAAATTTATCGTTCTTACCGTATTAAAATGAACTACTCCACCTCAATTGGAGTATTTAGTAAAATATTAAAGATAATAAATAATTTTTAAATATTATAATTAAAATAACGAGGCCTATTTAAAAGCTATAAAAAAATGTAAAATATACGATTTATTAATCGTTTAGAGTTTAGATGAAATAATTTCAAGATAAAAAGAACTTTCTATATACTACGTTTTTTAATTTTCTGTTGAATCGTATGTAATGTTGATAATATAATTGTAATTGTTATATAATATATAATATTAGTGAAAAAAAAAAATAAAATAAAAAAAATAGTTCCGAATTAATTTACTTCACATAAATGACAACCATCAAACCTACTATAAAAGGACAAATATTTGTACAATGGATCTCCCCAACACCAAATCGATATTGTTGAAATAATATAAATAATATAATCGTTATATTTCCTGTTTTGCTGTCATTTAATGGTCATCTCTATTTATAAAAATCACAAATTTGAAACCCGTCAAAATGAAGATTGAGTAAGTATGGGACATGGCAAAACAAATAAAATAACTTGCGGATTTTTTCCGAACTAACTTTCCAAACAGCAAAATTTGCTGAAAACTAATTAAATTCTGCTGAAAGATGGCTAAAAGTATTAAAATAATGCATTGTCATTCTGAGCTATGCTATATAAAAGTTTCAAATGTCTAGCTATTCGGGAAGTTAGTTAGAAATCGATTGCCAGATTTGTACCGGACAAACAAACAAACAAACAAGAAAGCAAGCTAATAAAAACGTAGTAAAATAACAAATTTTCTGCTTTAGTTGGGGATGCATTGAAGTTGAGGATATTATTGAAGATGCATAGCTATGTTAAATTTCATCCAAATCTAAGCAGTTGTTTTAGCTCTACCCATCTCCACAGGTAGAGGGAGACCCTATACGGTAGGGGGAGAGCGGGCAGACGTGATTGCACACCTCCTATATCCTCCTAACTCCCTGTTACATGTGTAACGCTTTTTGGTATGTCGATTTTTAGTAACGCTTTTCGACTTCATGTGCCATAGCCAAGACATGAAAATGTCAATATGTGTGAGACTGTCACGCATTAGAAGTAAAACTTAAGTTCTAGAAACAGTTTATATTATGCATTGCATTAGTTAGTCTCTTTGCATTAGCTGATTATCTCAGGATTAAGAAATGATTATGAGGACTTTAATTGAAAAAGAAAATATGTTTATTACATTTTAGGGAATAATGAAGAAAAAAAATTAAAACAACCTTTTTCATAATGTATATAATATTACGCTTATATACCAATTCCGTGTATTGAAAAAATCATCTACCTCCGTGGTGCAATGGTTAACACTTACGCCTGCTGAATCAGAGGTCGGTGGATCGAGACTCGTCCAAGTGAGATTTTTTTATAGGTAAATCAACTGCCAGTTGATTTGAGCGAGTAATTGTAACGAGGCTATTAGAGTACTGCATAATTTAATTTGAAATGATAAAATTACCTATAATGTTCATAACGTTGTTCTAGCGATTGATAAAAAATGTTTGCCAATTCGGCCCCTTCTCGAACCTGTTTTACCTTTAGATCCGTCACTGGCTGAACGAGTGAACGATACAGTGTGAATAAATAGCAGTTTCAATGGAACGTGCCTTTCCAGATAGTATAAATTGGCATATATAAACTTATTGAATTTTCTCCAAACATTTGTAAACAACTTAAAAGTCAAAATTGAGTTTCAATTTGTTTATAAGCGTTGTTACGTTGAAAACTTTTCTTTCACAGACATATTTATATAAAGGTAACGCTAAACGTGAAGGGACTAAGGTGTTGGAAAAGTCATTAGGCTGTGTGGTACGTGTTGTATTACGTGTCTGGTGCTTTTCACCAGGTGGGTGAAAGTGCTTAATGAAAATACGTGTCTTATAAGAAAAGCTCTCATTCTGTTTTTCTTTTCTTTCTCACAGGTGTTCCTTACTTCTAAATACAAGTGTTCTAGCGTTTTCTTATATACTTTTCTCTTATCTCTTTTCCACTTTAAGCTGTTTTTCACTAGTTTAAGATAGTGTTGTTATCTAAAAGTGTAGAAGAAACACAGTTAAACGTTTTGTTTTGTTTTTGTTTTTTTATATAATTTTTTTCTTATTCATTTTCTTTGCGAAACACGTAACAATTTAATAGTTCTTTTGACTTTTTAAAGTCACTATCTTTCTTTTCCTTTTAAACAGTAAAATAAAAAGTTTTTTAAGCTTCCTTACAAAATTACTGTTTCTTTTTTCAAAAACAAAAAACTATTTTCTATACTTAGGAAGTCTTTACACTTTATACCTTGACTTACTTTTATCAAAAAGACAAAATTATGAAGTTAAATTGATAGGAATTAAATTAAGTTTTTCTCATAAAAAACAAAACAGGGAAGTAAATTATTTATTTACGTACTATTTAAACTGTTAAAGTATTGCAATAGTGGAATTCTGTCAAGAAGAGTGTTTTACAAACTTTGTCCATTTGGGGGGCACTAAAAAAACGCCTGCCAATTAGTGTGGCACACAGCTTTCTCGTGTCATATTTCGTAAAATTTAGTGCTTTTAAAACTTATTACTATATCCAATTTATTTCATCATTCTCCAGTTTTTTAAATCTGTCAAAATTGTTTTGATTTTTTACGTGTATTAAACTATCAATTGTTGCAAAAATTAAAAGCGAAGACGGTTGAAATTAATCAGAGGATATCCGCGGGCTACTTTCGACGAACCATCAAATTTTCATAAAAATCACATGAGTACATTTGAAGATATTGGTGTAAATATATGTAGGGGAGACCGGGGTACAGAGGACCTCCGGGGTACAGAGGTCCATTGAGTGTTTTGATTGTATAGTGGCGCTACTAAGCGGAAATCTGTATGATCTATTAGAGTTAGTTTGTCCCTAGTCGTGAACAATCGCTAGCAGAGTTAACTACGTTAAATAAATTTTTACACACTTTTTTCAATTTTAAAGATAAGTGATCTAATATTTGCGTTTTATTTAATTAAATATAACGTTAGTTTGATATAGAATTTTTAAACAAATTAACTGTATCTGATAAACTTAGGTCTTATCTTTTTTGTGTAAATTGTTTTCATTTATTTAAGTCTGTCGTGTATCTTGTCAAAAAAATGTTTTTTAATGACATGTGTCTAGGGGCACAGAGGACCGTAAAGGCATGGGGTGCACAAGATCTCCGGTCCTGTGTGCCCCGTGTGCAATAATTATTGAATAACTGTTAGAACAATCTTGATTTCACCTTTGAAATACCGAACTAGTTTAAAAGGACAGTTTGTCGAGATTTTTAACCTTTATAATTGCAATCTCATAAAGATTGGGGCATACAGGTCCAAAAGGTCCTATGTGCCCCTGCACCAGGGGCACATAGGACCAATCGACTTTTTACAGAAAAAATAAAAATAAAATACTTATCATGAAATTTAAGAACTGTAAGTCGGGGAACAGTTAGAGAAATGTTTATTCTAATAAATACTTCTCATTTACATAATTTTATTAAATAATGGTGAAGTTATCTGAACAAAAACCTTATTAGGTCCTATGTGCCCCGGTCTCCACTATGTTTGTGCGTATGAGGAAGAGAAACAAATCGATGCAACGTGAAACTTATATGTGACCAACAATGGGCTAATTTTGACCAACCATCCAAATTTCAATAAAATCGGAGGAGTAGTTTTTTAAGATTGTTGATTCGAAAAAATTGAGCGATAGACCAACAGACAGACACGGAACCAAAAATGTTCTCCGATGTCTGAAACGGATTTCTGTCTTGGAATGTTTAAATTCGGAGACCTAAAAATTATTTGTTCTTCAGAACGATCACATAGCTCAGAAGCAATATATTTTGAGCTTGAGGAGTCCATAAGCAAAATGTTAGGTAGGTTATGGGTCATGAGTCATGGATTCAGAAACGTTTACATGGCTATGGAGTTTTTTAAACCTCTAAAATGGTACAAAATAAAAATGAGATCACCCTTTTTCCAATTTTTTATTTTTTTTTAAATTAGTTTGTCATGAAATAGTTTGGGAAGCACTGAGATTCTCCCCTTGATTTTCCTGCGTAGTATTTCAAATTGGCATCACAAATCATACAAGATTAAATAGCAAGTAGGTGTTACCTGTTAATGAGAAGATTGTCTATAGTAGTTTGATCCTGCTGAGACCTGATAGAAGCTAGGTGACCACCCATAGATCTGCATGCTTGTTCAGCTTCATCCCAAGGTACTGGTGTCTCCTGAAGAATCAAGCATGTATCTCCTGAACCACTTAGGATTGCTGGGTAGTCGCAGTTACCCACTATCTTTCTCTCACCACGAGCTGAATACCTGAACAAGAAAGTTTTATTTTTGTTAATACAAACTAATTCTGCTCGTTCACCAATGAATGATGAGGGCAGCCCGAGGTTGTGGGTTCCCATCCCTTGACCATACCATACTCGCTTTGGCGGTATAGAGGTATGATATGAGAAGTGGCTACAACTCTCCATCACGGGGCTACTAAAAGACCTCAATAAGGCCTAATAAGGGTATACAGTGCAGTCCCTACACAGTGCATCCTGGTTGATAGCAGGGCAGGTCACATGGTACCTAGCTGATTACCTAGCATGGAGCGGGGAGCGTGCCTCACATACATTGCAACTTGATTAGGTTCGCTAGCTGGTTCCTTTCTGTAAAGAAGAGTTACATTTAAATTGTTTCGTTTAATTAAAAAAAAATCATTTAAATTCAAGGGTTCGATGCAGACTTATCCAAATCTCAAAATGGGTCTAAAAACACCTGTTTGAAACATGAACACCAACTACACTGCAATTTCAAGTACACTTTTTCAAGTGCACTTTAGTTTCAATACATTTTTTTGTATTAAAAAACAAAAGATTACACCATAGGATGAATAATATAACGGAACTGAAACCATACTAATACTTAGATAACAATCTACGCATGTCATGATCGAGTTTAGGTGTTTCCATGAAACTCGATCCAGATACGATCCCAGAATTAAGGGTATCGTATCTGTATCGAAATAATATACAACCCGTATGTAATCCGTAACATGGAAACGTAGTAATTGTTAGCTTCGTTTAAAATCGGAACTCGCGTGTATCGCTATAATCGGTATGAAATGGCGTTGGTAATTTTTGGGTCCGCAGTAAAAACGATGACCCTTATACATTCCTGCGCTTGCCTGTCCGTCTGTCACGAGGACCCTTATACATTCCTGCGCATGTCTGTCTGTCCGTCCGTCCGTCTGTAACGCACCTGATCTCCGAAATTACCCAAAACAAATTTTTTCCCCGGGGAAACGATTTATATGGTTATATTGATTTATATGCTATATATTGTAGGTGGATCCTTTTTCGGGTAAAATAATAAGGGTCTTTTTTTAAAAACATCTAGTCTTTTATTTTAGAAAAACCTTATTATCTGTGATATTTATAGCTTGTTAAGAATTGTTAATCTGTGTTTTGTGTTTTTAATTGTTGATACGGTGTAGTCCACCGATTTATAAGTGTTTAACTGTTTTTTAAATGATCAAAATGATAACAAAATCATCAAGTACGATGATGGATATGACGACACAAAGAGGTTTTGTGAAACTAGTTTTTGACAATTTTGACTCTTAATAGGACATGTAACACATAACAAAAGATTTATCAACCAGGCTCGAGAATGACCGGTAAGGTCGAAACGTTGCCAACACCAAATCAAATGTAAACGACTTATTATTTTACCCGAAAAAGGATCCACCTACAATATATACATAGAAAAGGGTACACCTAGACAAATCATATATATGATTTATATGCTCATATTGATACGAACAACATTTTTTAATCATAATAGTTGGCAACCTTTTTTGAAAAATAATGTTTTTTTTGGCACTTCTTTAGATTGTTACTCCCCTTAAATCGGTCCGAGACAACTCAGACAAACTTTCTCATATAATATGAGTTCATAATTACTTAGCCCAGAGTTTCCCATTTATTAGTTTTCCTATGTAAATTTAATTATTATTGAACATTTCATCAAAATGTATCATAAAAATAACTTAAGCTATTTTCTCAGGAACTAGCTTTTTCCCGGGAAAACGGCTTATACCGTCAGATTCGTATTTAAATGGACTACATTTTAGAATTTTTTAATCAAAATCGTCAGAACCGTTTTCGAGAAATAATTTTTTTTCATGTTTTTTCAGAGTATTTGGGGGGTAGTACTTCCCCAAATTTGGAGCTAAAATTCATTTCACGATTTCTCCTCGGGGTATGATTTTTCTGAACATGTATGCCAAATTTCGTCAAAATCGGCCAAGTAATTTAGGCTCCAGGTGTCTGCACAGACGACAGACGATAGACAGACATTTTTTAAAAACCAATTGTTTGGACTCTGGGGTCCTCAAAACGTGTAAATCAAAATCTCAAAATCGAATTTTCGCGCCATCACAATACTTTCTCTTTATATGAGAAAGTAAAAAATACAGGGTGGGGGGGGGGAGTAACAATCTGAAGAAGGTGTACGGAATGTTCTTCGTTATATTGTTACTCCCCTTATAAAAAAAACAGGGAGGAGTAACATTCTAAGAAGGTGTATGGAATGTTCTTCTTTAGACTGTTACTCCCCTATTAAAAACAGGAGTGTGATATTCCTTTGTCCCAAAGTACATTATACTAAACACATCTTTTTCTTTATAGTTATTTAGTCAAAGTCATTTATATACTGAAACATAGAAGAAAGAAGTACCTTTGTTTTTTATATAAATCACTTTGTTAAACAAAAGGGCCCTCAAACTTGCAAATCTATCAAAATCGAATTTTCCTTCCATCACAATACTTTCCCTATATATACTACGTATATATGAGAAAGTAAAAAAAGGGCTAAATTTTATTATGCAACATTTCACGACCTTACTCTCTACAGAATATAGCTAAACATAAGAATATATAATAAAACACATCTTTCTGGCAAAGATAAAATAAATTCACTAGATAACCAAAAGACCTTCATGTTCGCAATTTTTCTAATTTGCATACGCTTTATAATTTTTTTCTATATCTATATTAAATTGAACGTAATATAATTTTAAAGATAGATAGAAAAAAAAGTTATTTAATACATGATGATTTTAATGGCCAAAGATTTTAATATTTCGTATAAAAGTAATTTTAAAAAAAACGTATCAAAATCGACAAAAAAAAATATTTTGAAACGGTATTTATTGCAGAGATATTTATTTAAGGTTTTTTTTTTAAAAAAATCTCTATTTGAATATTGCTAGAATTAATATCTCTTTTTCATTTTTCTCCCTACCTAAACTGCTGTATATAAAAAAGAAAAACAGTTTGGAAAAATAATATTTTGTCTTTATTTATTCTTTCATTGAACGAAGTAAAATTCTTTTTGCTTTTTTCGTATTTATTTATCTCTGTTTTTTTTTTTGTTTTTTTTTTAAATTATAATGTATCTGAAGAAAATTGAGAGAGTAAAAATACGTAGATAAATAAAGAAAAATAAGTACATAAATAAATTTTCGCGTATTTGATAAATTATTAATAGATATTTTGTATATTTATATTGCATTAATGTAAGTTTATAAAGGTGATTTAAAATTTATTATTGCAATTATTAATAAAATAAGTTTTTTAGGGTCCTTAGGCGAAACCAAAGACCCTAATAATTCCCTGCGTTTGTCTGTCTGTATAAAAAAACTTTTTTATGTCCCCAAAATCAAACTTTCCTAGTCCTAGTCATCAAGGAGCATTTTAATAAAACAATCATATCTTAAAAATACTCTACCAATTAGTGTGGCACATAACTTCCTCGAGTCCTCTTTTGTCTATTATAATAATTTTATGCTTTTACAACCTATTAATGTCAAATTTATTTACTTTTTCCCTGTTAGTTAAATCTGTCATAATTGTTTTGATTTTTAAAATTAATTTATGTATCAATTTACCAAAATTTAAAGAGCGCGGACGGTTGAAATTAATCTGATGCATCTGTGGTCTACTTTCGACAAACCATCCAAATTTCATAAAAATCAGTTGAATACATTTGAAGATATAGGTGTAAATAAATGTATGTTTGTGCGCTTATTATGAGAAAAAATCGGTCAGAGACAACTCAGAAAAGCTTACTCATATACGAGTTTATAATTACTTAGCCCAGTGTTTTCCATTTGTTGGTTTTCGTATGTACATTTAATTATTATTGAACATTTGATCAAAATATATCATAAAAATAACTTCTCCTCGGCGGGGAATCGAACCCGACCTCTCTCCCTTCGCGTTTAAAGCTATTTTCTCAGGAACTAGATTTCTCCCGGGAAAACGGCTTATATCGTTAGATTCGTATTTAAATGGACTATATTTTAGAATTTTTTAAATCAAAATCGTCGGAACCGTTTTCGAGAAATAATTTTTTTTACGTTTTAGCGCCCCCAAATTTGGAGCTAAAATTCATTTCTCGATTTCGCCGGGGGGTATGATTTTTCTAAACATGTATGCCAAATTTCGTCGAAGTCGGCTCGGTAGTTTAGGCTCCAGGCGTCTGCATAGACACAAATTTCGGACAAAATCGTCGGAACCGTTTTCGAGAAATAATTTTTTTTCCGGTTTTTTCAGAGTTTTTGGGGGTAGCGCCCCCAAATTTAGAGCTAAAATTCATTTCTCGATTTCGCCTCGGGGTATGATTTTTCTGAACATGTATGCCAAATATCGTCAAAATCGGCCCAGTAGTTTAGGCTCCAGGCGTCTGCACAGACGACAGACGACAGACGACAGACGACGGACAGACATTTTTTAAAAACCACTTTTTTGACTCAGGGGACCTCAAAACGTGTAAATCCATCAAAATCTCAAAATCGAATTTTCGCGCCATCACAATACTTTCTCTTTATATGAGAAAGTAAAAACGGAGGATTAGTTTTTAAGATATTATGATGGTTTGTAAAAATTGAGCAATAGACAGACACGGAACCAGAAATATTCTCTGATGTCTGATAAAGCCGAGGCCACACATTGACCGACATTTGCCAAATACCTTCCAAGGTTCCAAGTGTGGCCGCTCTACCATTGGCAAATATCGTCAAATGTTTGAGTTTGGAAGGTATTGGAAGGTTGGTCGAAGAGAACGACCAACCTTCCAATATCCAATACCGATACAAAGGAGCCGCCTTCCTTTCCCCAACACCCAAAACTTCTGGCCACACATTGGTCCAAAGTTCTACAACATCACGCATATAAATATAGAATATATAATATGAATGTTTTATCGTATGTCATTAAAAATAATTGAATTATTCTATAGAAATTAATTAATTAAATGCATATTAATACAGATACATGTACAAATAAATGTATTAAATATATTATTATATAATAAATGTATTCAATTATTATATAATAAATTAAATTAATTTTGCAATTATAATTAATCATAAAATTAAAAGTAATCATGATTTTAATTCAATCATGCTTGTTTATAAATAAATTCTTAGTGATATATTGCGAGTTAATTTCTATCGAGAACTTTTAAATGCTGATTGGAAAACCCTTTTGCATAAGGATTTTCCTTTTATATCAATTATGCCATCCGCACAAATAATTAATTTAGTTTATTTTCTAAATTATTATATTTTAGTTTATTTTTGTAAATATTATTTTGACGTATCTGTCATTCTTTGTCAAATAAAGAAAACATTATCTAATGTGTAATTGACTCGTATAAACGATCTCTCTCAGTGGCGACCCCGACGTTAGATTGAATTAGAAAACAGCGGTGATCTGACTACTAAATATGAATCCGGACGTTAATCCCAACCAGCAAGCTGCAACGGGTAATAACGAAATTCATCGAGTATCGGTCAAATTACCACCTTTCTGGAAGGACAATCCCTCAATATGGTTTCACCAGTTAGAAGCCCAATTCACCATAGCCGGAATAACTCAAGACGCCACCAAGTATTATTCAGTTGTTGGAGCAGTAGATGCTGAAGTCTTGGTACAAGTGAGTGACATTTTAGATAATCCTCCTTTAGTCGATAAATATCTAGCTTTAAAAAATAGATTATTAGCGGTATTTTCCGAAAGTGAAGAGAGACAATTAAAAAAACTGCTAAACGAAGTCGAGCTAGGGGATCAAAAACCATCATCTCTACTACGTAACATGCGTAGCTTAGCAGCAAACAAAGTCACAGAGAGCGTTCTCAAAACTCTTTGGATGCAACGACTACCTAACAATTTCCAAGCTATTCTCACCGTAGCCGAAGGTAACTTAGATAAACTAGCTGAGTTGGCCGACAAACTAGTTAGTACCACGCCAACTATCAATCAGATCAATAACCCGGATACAAATACTGATAATTCCACCGATCTGAATCAATGTATAGCTCAACTCACTAAAGTAATCGAAGCTCTAAATAAACCTGGTCCGTCTCGACGTTCTAACTCTCGTTCCCGATTCCAAAGAGGTTCACGATCTAAATCAAGAGACAATAATGACATTTGTTACTATCACAGACGTTTTGGCGACGCAGCACGTAGGTGCACTAAGCCATGTGGATTCAAAACCCCGAAACGACAAAACGTCACTAACGACTCGGGAAACGAATAAGCCAGGACCACGTAGCGGCGAGTGGCCATGGTAGATTATTAGGCAGCCGCCTTTTTGTACGCGATAAAAATACAAACATAAGTTTCCTAGTTGATACTGGAGCTGATGTATCCGTTTTTCCAGTTCATCAGTGCCACAAAAGAAGTCCTCCAACCGATTTTAAACTGTATGCAGCTAATGGGTACCTATGGCGAAAAATGGTTGAAGTTAGACCTAGGTTTACGTCGTTCGTTCAACTGGCCATTTATACTAACCACAGTTGAAAGACCAATTATCGGGGCTGATTTTCTCCGTAAATTCAACCTCCTTGTTGATTTAAATAAACATAGACTAATTGACGGGAATACTCAACTATCCGTTATCACCCGTATTTTCAAATCAACTGATGACATAAAAGTAACCACCGTAGTCCAAAAATGTAAATATACTGAATTACTGTCACAATATTCAGAGATAACTCGTCCATCACCATTTACAGGAGATACTAAGCACAAAACAACTCACCATATATTAACTACAGGTCCACCAGTATTTTCTAAACCAAGAAGATTAACACCTCACCAACTTAAGATAGCGAAGGAAGAATTCCGAACTATGATGGAAGCAGGTATCTGTCGTCCATCTAAATCCCCTTGGAGTAGTCCACTACACATGGTGCCTAAAAAAGATGGATCATGGAGGCCATGTGGGGACTATAGAAGGTTGAACGCTGTGACCGTTCCTGATCGGTACCCACTACCTCACGTCCACGACTTCAACCATCACCTCAGTGGATCAACGATCTATTCCAAACTGGATTTAGTCAAGGCTTACCATCAGATACCTGTAGAACCTGCCGACATCGAAAAGACTGCCGTTACGACACCCTTTGGACTTTTCGAGTTCGTACGTATGAGCTTCGGACTTCGCAACGCAGGACAAACGTTCCAAAGGTTTGCACAGGAAGTTTTCGGCGATCTGTCTTTTGTTTTTGTCTTCATAGACGATGTGCTAATATCATCGAAATCACCTGAGGAACACCTGGAACATCTCCGAATAGTTTTCGAGCGCATGACCAAACATGGACTAAGTTTAAATGTAGCAAAATGTGAGTTTGGACAGTCAAAAGTAGAGTTTTTAGGCTACGAAGTTTCACCCGAAGGTGTAAAACCTAATTCTAAACGCACTGAGGTGATAAAAAATTTCCAGCTGCCCAACACAATCAAAGAATTAAGAAGATTCTTGAAGATGTTAAACTTTTACCGCCGTTTCATCCCTGGCGCTGCCACAGCTCAAGCTTCTTTAACATCATTCTTAAAAGGTCAGAAAGGCAAAGGTACAAATGTTAAAGTACCATGGACTGACGAGACTAGGAAAGCATTTCAACGCTGCAAAGACAAGCTCTCAGAGGCAGTACGTCTCGCGCATCCATCATCATCGCCTGAAGCAATTTTTATACTTAAAGTCGACGCATCATCAACTGGAGTCGGAGGAGCAATAGAACAACATATCGGTAAAGAATGTAGACCAATCGGCTTTTTCTCACAAAAATTAAACCCCACGCAAGCTAGATACAGCACGTACGACCGCGAGTTATTAGCCATCTACCTTTCAGTCAAGAACTTTGCTCACCTTATTGAAGGACGCAAGCTAACGATCTTGACAGATCATCGGCCACTAACTTTTGCTTTCTCAAAGAAGCACGACACTGCATCGCAGCGACAAGCGCGACAGCTTAGCTTCATCTCAGAGTTCACGTGTGACATCCAGCACATCTCGGGGCAAGACAACGTAGTGGCTGATCATCTCTCAAGATTAGAAGCCCTCTCAGCAGTCGGCGAAAAAGTAGACTTTGCTGAAGTTGCACGGGCACAAGAGAAGGATGAAGAGCTCAAAAGAATTTTACAGGACCCTAAAATGACTCTTACCCTACATCTCACGCCAGTACCAGGCCACAATTACCAACTTTACTGTGACGAAAGAAATAGACCATTCATTCCGCAAGCATTTCGACGGCAATTATTCGAAAAAATGCATGGGCTATCCCACCCGAGCGTTCGTAGAACTACTAAAAGTATGATTCAACGATTTGTCTGGCCCTCAATTTCAAAAGACTGCAGAGATTGGGCAAAAGAATGTTTACCGTGTCAGAAAGCTAAAATCACCCGACATACTAAGTCTCCACTACAGTCATTCCCACCATCAGCTAGACTGAATCATGTACATATAGACTTAGTGGGACCACTTCCACCAAACCACGGGTATCGATATTGTTTAACCATCATAGATCGAGCAACGTCATGGCCAGAAGCTATCCCAGTCAAAGATATCTCGGCAGAAACGGTAGCAAACACTTTTTATGAGCAGTGGGTAGCCAGATACGGAGTGCCAGCCATAATAACATCTGACCGAGGCCGACAATTCACATCAAGCCTATTCAAAAAATTAAACTCCTTACTCGGTATACAACATTACCTCACATCTGCGTACCATCCACAAGCTAGTGGTAAGGTAGAACGTTGGCACCGTTGTCTAAAAGAAGCTATCCGTTGCCACCAAACGGAACGATGGGCAGAAATCCTACCAACTGTACTCCTAGGGCTACGAGCTTCAACCGTGCAGGACAGTCCATACAGTCCAGCAGAGCTGCTATACGGCGAAGCTATAGCAATCCCTGGAGAAATGCTCAAGAGTGAGAGTAAGGAAGATTTCTCAGAAACACCATTCGTACTGAGATTAAAACGTACTTTCGAGAAAATAAGACCCAAAATTAATGCCAGGACAAGAAATTCCTTTATCCCTACCGAAATGAAAACGTGCACACATGTGTTCGTAAGACGAGAAGGTTTGAAGCCTACTCTAACCCCTCCATACGATGGACCGTTCCTGGTACAGAAAAAACATGAAAAAACTTTCGAAATTCTAAGGAATGAAAAATCAGAACGAATCAGCTTGGATCGACTAAAACCAGCTTTCCAGCCAAGGAAAAATATCCAATTCCGGGAGGGGGAGTCCTGTGCCATCCGCACAAATAATTAATTTAGTTTATTTTCTGAATTATTATATTTTAGTTTATTTTTGTAAATATTATTTTGACGTATCTGTCATTCTTTGTCAAATAAAGAAAACATTATCTAATGTGTAATTGACTCGTATAAACGATCTCTCTCATCAATAAAAGGAAACAAACTTCTAATTTTGAATGTTCTAGACCAATAAGTTGTGCAGGTGACGTTATGACTTGTTAGTGCTATTATTTTTTATCTTTTTAAAATTAAATTAATGTTGCTTCCGAGCTTACCGAAGGTAACGGAAGCATTGTGTTCACTTTTGAGAACGAAAAACTTTTATGCCTCCGATTTCAAAAATTCCAAGACAGAAATCCGTTTCAGACATCAGGGAACATTTTTGGTTTCGTGTCTGTCTGTCTGTCTGTCTGTCTGTCGGTCTGTGTGTCCGCGAATTATGAAACGTGCGACGATAACTTGAGTAAATGTCGACCGATTTTGATGAAATTTGGTAGACATGTTCATTTTACCAATGCCCAGGTCGAGTTCGTTGGACAACGTTATCCGTCCAAGCGTTCACGAGCAACGCTCGCGTAAACGTGAACTTTAAATTTAAAATTGGGATTTTAGGTAGGGGAAAAAATCTAACTTCATCTATTCAATGAGACAAACATTTTTTTCAAATACAATTTTTTAGTAAAACCAACAGCGACACCGCTATGAAGTGTTAAAGATCGTTAAAACTATTAATTGTTTTTTCAAAATAAACAATATTACAATAAAGTAATATAACAATAATTGTTATAGTACATGATAGGATGCGAGGAAGCTATGTGCCACACTAATTGGCAGTCTATTTTTGTTTAATTTAATACCCGCGGGCTGCATCCAGCAAACGAAACTGATAAAGATGATATTATGTGAACTGATGAGAGTGTTAAAATACCTACAGCAATATTTATGTCAACTCTCACGGGCGCGGGAGAAACCGCGTATTGTTTATTGGAATCAAATATTGGCCAAGGAACATTGTGCCAATGTGTGGCCAGCCTGGTGTGTCATTACTGCAGGGGGAGTCAAATGTTGGAATCAAATATTTGTGAATGGGTCTATTGCCAAAGGTCGGCCAAGTGTGGCTCAGGCTTAAGGATTTCTATCTTGGAATTTTTGAAATCAGCAACATACAAAAAATGTTCAGTCTTCAAAACGGTCACATAGCTTTACCTTTGGTAAGCTCGGAAGTAAAAAGAAATTATTCTGACAAAAAAAAAAAAAAATAAGAACGTAAATTCTAAAATCCTAAAGTTATTATAAGTTATTTTAATTAATTATATTAAAGAATGAAATAAAAAATTATGTCTTAAGCGATTCTGGGCACGAAATTTTAGGAAAAAATATCACGAATACGTAGCTTTTAACACGCAAATGATTAGTTTAGAGTGACATTAATTGCGATTTGTGGACACGATAAGAAGTATTTTTGACTAAGATTTTCGTGACTATTATTGTAGGCATGCGTATATTATTATACGGAATAGGGGAAAAAATTAGGTGATTTGGTAAAAAAATCTAATTCAATCCATCCAATACAGGGTGCTATGAATGCCATATTTAAAGTATATTAGAGAAAAAGGGGACAATTGTTCCCTAGTTGTTGTTGTTGGGGGGGGGGGGATAATTCTTTCCTTAGGCCTCATTCACACTAGAGATTCCGGAATGCGATTCACGAATGCAAGATTCTAATGATACCAAGTGGCTTCTGTATTGTGCTTATGTCCATTCAGACTACGATTCCGGTATGCGATTCTCAAATCGAGAATCAATGTAATATATTATTTAATATTATATATTTTTTTTTTCAATCGTTTTATTTAAGTTAAATAAAATAGGTTAATTATGAATATAATAATAAATATAATATAATTAATTATTTAAAAATTGAATACATATATATTAGTCTTCCCCCGGAATGTGCCAAAATTACCAAGTTCAGTTTATCACCAATTGCACCTTGGAGAATGAGCCACCCCACTATACAATATCTAACCCGAAGTAGAAAAGACCAGGCTCGCTTAGACGAAGTTCGACAAGAGCACTTGAAAGACAAGGAAAACTACCCGACCAATGCCAATGCCTATTTCTACACAGATGGATCCAAGACCTTCGAGGGAACTGGCTGTGCATTTGCCTCATCATCGGATTCTGGAATGTTCTCCTGCTCGAAGTGGAGTTCCGTGTTCTCTACAGAGCTGGAGGCCATCCTGCAAGCTCTAAAATCCGCTTCAAACCAAGGACTTGACAGTGTAACTATCTACAGTGACTCGAAATCCGCATTAGATTCTTTTAGAAAAATGTACACCCAAAATCTTACAGTTATCAAAATCCGAAATTTAATAGAAAAAAACAAATTAAATGTAAGGTTCGTTTGGATCCCCAGCCATATAGGTATTGCTGGTAACGAGACGGCAGACTCACTAGCGAGACAGGCAATAAATGACGGACTGCCCACAGAGACGGAACTCACTCCAAGAGACTTTGACTATTATATTAAGACTAAAATCAAAGAGAAATGGCAACAGACTTGGACAGACACCACTGACAACAAACTACGACATATAAAACCCTTAATAGGCGAGTGGACCTCCTCATATAGGAAAAACCGACAGGAAGAGACGGTACTTTGCAGACTGAGGATAGGACACACTAGACTAACTCACAGTTATCTGTTCACAAGAGATAAGGCCCGACCACGATGTAGATTATGTGACGATACCTTGACTGTAGCCCACCTACTAACTGACTGCGACCGTCTAAATCAACTTAGAAACGTACATGACTTACCTGAGACCCTACCAGAGACCTTAGCTGACAATCAGACCACAATAGCTAAATTGATTTACTTATTTTTCTATTTATTTGAATTATTTATTTATATATATATTTTTTTTTTTTTTTTTTTTTTTAAATTTTTATTTTATAAATATATATTTTTTATTTTTCTTTTGTTTAATTATATATATATATATATATATATATATATATATATACACATACACATACATATATATATATATATATATATATATATATATATATGTATGTGTATGTGTATATATATATATATATATTATTTTTATTTACTTATTTATTATTATTATTATTTTTTTTTTTTTTTTTATTATTTTTATTTTTATTATTATTATTATTATCATTTATTTTTTTTTTTTTTTATTTTTTTTTTTTCATGTAATGATATAGATGATTTATGTTATGTATTGTTATGTTTATCAATTGTAAATTACTGTAATCAGTATGGTTGTAATTATCATATTTTAAAGACTACCATTTATATATAACTATTGTATAGGTGCTATTAACCATGTAGTTCTGCGCCTAAAATAAACAAATAAATAAATATATATTAGTGTATAATAAAAGTGGGATCAAACTAGGATAAATGGGGGGAGAGAAGCCGCCGAGATACTAAATCTTGATACTTTTTTGAATCTCATCCACGAATCGCATTCCGGAATCCCAGTGTGAATGAGCCCTTACTTACCAAAATTTTAAAATTTAGTTATTTAAACCACACAATACTTTTTTGCGCATTCATTCACTGAACCATAATAAATGTGTTTTTATCCAAATTAAAAAGATGGTACTTTTTTTAAAAAAAAAAAAAAAAAAAGAAAACGTCTTACATTGACCAAACATGAATATTTTTAACCGTGGTGAATTCTACTTTACTCTTCCGGTACTTCTTTAGATTGTTACTCCCCTATGTTATATTAGAATAAAAATGATTTTGACTATATAGTTATTAAGACAAAGGAATGTTTAGTCTAATATATTTTGGAACAAAGGAATATTATACTTTAATTTAGGTTTTTATTAGGGGGAGTAACAGTCTAAAGAAGAATATTCCGTACACCTTCTTTAGATTGTTACTCCCCTCTGTTTTTTTATAAGGGGAGTAACAATCTAAAGAAGTGCCAATCTTCCTCCATCTAAAAAGAAAACAATCAAAATGTTCTTATTTATTTTAGAACATTTGATTAAGTTTTCTCAGAATAATGAGCCAATATTAACCTTGTTACATTTACATGGGTAATTAATTAAGCTCCATTTATAAGATAAAGTGTAATTAAATTTAAATCAAATTATAATTATTATTAACTACGGGAAACAGACAGTGAAAAATACACTCCTGTGCCGGGATTTGAACCACGGGCCTCTATATTTCCAGTATAGCGCTCTTCCATCTAAGCTACGCAGGAGAATGATTTTTCACTACCGTAATCGATAACTAGTCCCGAATCCAATGGTTCAAATCCCGGCACAGGAGTGTATTTTTCACTGTCTGTTTCCCGTAGTTAATAATAATTATAATTTGATTTAAATTAAAATTTAACTTTCCGTAGTATGAAAACTACCAAAAACTTAAAAAATTGAATTTCGAATTGATTGTACAAGGTACAGGTACTAATTGAGTACTTTATAATTATAAGCGTTAATTCTGGTTTAGTTCTAATGTCATAAATATTGACTGTCTAAATGTATATGAATATTGAAAGCTTGGATTCGGGACTAGTTATCGATTACGGTAGTGAAAAATCATTCTCCTGCGTAGCTTAGATGGAAGAGCGCTATACTGGAAATATAGAGGCCCGTGGTTCAAATCCCGGCACAGGAGTGTATTTTTCACTGTCTGTTTCCCGTAGTTAATAATAATTATAATTTGATTTAAATTAAAATTTAACTTTCCGTAGTATGAAAACTACCAAAAACTTAAAAAATTGAATTTCGAATTGATTGTACAAGGTACAGGTACTAATTGAGTACTTTATAATTATAAGCGTTAATTCTGGTTTAGTTCTAATGTCATAAATATTGACTGTCTAAATGTATATGAATATTGAAAGCTTGGATTCGGGACTAGTTATCGATTACGGTAGTGAAAAATCATTCTCCTGCGTAGCTTAGATGGAAGAGCGCTATACTGGAAATATAGAGGCCCGTGGTTCAAATCCCGGCACAGGAGTGTATTTTTCACTGTCTGTTTCCCGTAGTTAATAATAATTATAATTTGATTTAAATTAAAATTTAACTTTCCGTAGTATGAAAACTACCAAAAACTTAAAAAATTGAATTTCGAATTGATTGTACAAGGTACAGGTACTAATTGAGTACTTTATAATTATAAGCGTTAATTCTGGTTTAGTTCTAATGTCATAAATATTGACTGTCTAAATGTATATGAATATTGAAAGCTTGGATTCGGGACTAGTTATCGATTACGGTAGTGAAAAATCATTCTCCTGCGTAGCTTAGATGGAAGAGCGCTATACTGGAAATATAGAGGCCCGTGGTTCAAATCCCGGCACAGGAGTGTATTTTTCACTGTCTGTTTCCCGTAGTTAATAATAATTATAATTTGATTTAAATTAAAATTTAACTTTCCGTAGTATGAAAACTACCAAAAACTTAAAAAATTGAATTTCGAATTGATTGTACAAGGTACAGGTACTAATTGAGTACTTTATAATTATAAGCGTTAATTCTGGTTTAGTTCTAATGTCATAAATATTGACTGTCTAAATGTATATGAATATTGAAAGCTTGGATTCGGGACTAGTTATCGATTACGGTAGTGAAAAATCATTCTCCTGCGTAGCTTAGATGGAAGAGCGCTATACTGGAAATATAGAGGCCCGTGGTTCAAATCCCGGCACAGGAGTGTATTTTTCACTGTCTGTTTCCCGTAGTTAATAATAATTATAATTTGATTTAAATTAAAATTTAACTTTCCGTAGTATGAAAACTACCAAAAACTTAAAAAATTGAAGTGTAATTAAAGTACATACTTTCGTATCTTATCTGGTTTAAATGTGTTATTTGATGTAACGTTTTGGGCACTTCTTTAGATTGTTATTACCCTTATCAAATCAAAAGTGAGATATTCCTTTGTCCCAAAGTACATTGGACTATACATTCCTTTTTTACTTTCTCATATAAAGAGAAAGTATTGTGATGGCGTGAAAATTCTATTTTGAGATTTTGATAGATTTACACGTTTTGAGGTCCCCTGAGTCCAAAAAAGTGGGTTTTAAAAAATGTCTGTCGTCTTTGCAGACGCCTGGAGCCTAAACTACTGAGCCGATTTTGACGAAATTTGGCATACATGTTCAGAAAAATCATACCCCTAGGCGAAATCGAGAAATGAATTTTAGCTCTAAATTTGGGGGCACTAACCCCCCAAAAACTCTGAAAAAACATGAAAAAAAATATATATTTCTCGAAAACGGTTCCGACGATTTTGATTAAAAAATTCTAAAATGTAGTTCATTTGAATACGAATCCAACGATATAAGCCGTTTTCCCGGGAAATATCTAGTTCCTGAGAAATTAGCTTAAAACGCGGACGGAGAGAGCCCGGGTTCGATTCCCCGCCCAAGTTATTTTTATGATAAATTTTGATGAAATGAAGCAACAGAGGAGTAACAATTTAAAGAAGTACCACGTCGTGAGGGTTTTGAGAGCCTATATAGCTTCATACATAGGCCATAGGGCATATGGGTAAACCCATGCCAAAAAAATTCATTAATTTTATCTGAGTTAGATTTTTTCAAGTTTGTCATTGTGATTTTTTTTTTCTACATCCTGATTGTCAAAAAAGTTTCGGCCATGCGGCATCTAGACGCCCAATAAATATAAATAGTTTGAGTTTGTCGAAACGATTCTTTTATTAAATTTTCATTGCTGTTCAATATTGAGTTTATATATTTATTAAGTTTGTCCAGTGTTTTAATTATTATAAAGAGAAGTATAACAAAATCTCTGTTTAAAAATATTGCACAAATTTTGTCATCAGTCACTCGGTTTCTCAATTCGGATTTTCAGATTATCTAAAAATAAATTTTTGGTTAAAATTTCTCATTATCTTCTATAATAACTTAACTGCTACCTATGCAAATACCTTAAGCCGCAATCTACTAAATACAGAATGTTTCCCTAACACAATGAATAAATTGCGTTGATTGGATGATAGAGTTAGTTAGTTACCTGATGGTGAGGGTGGGTAGAGGGTGAACTTGAGGTGGTGAAGTAACCCTTAAGATTAGTTTGTTAGTTCTAGAAGTAAGGGTGAGTTGGGTCGGTTCAGTATGGGCTTCTGAACAGTGCCCCCACCAGGCGTTACCTTCCCAAGCCTCGATCTGAACACCCTGCAATCAAATCAACAAAGTCAATTAGGGGAAGACGGCAGGCAGATTATCGAAGCTCAGTATTGTTCTTGTTTAATTACAAGGGCTACAAAGCTTTGTTTGTAACACAGGAAGCAATATGAATATTTATATTTTCTTCCCTTTGTAAAGGTTGAGGTGAAAATTTTGAGATAAACCTTTTGGGGCCACAGGAAGACATCTCAGGACTTTGGATAACCCACAAAACACTCGTGTATTGAGGCTAAGAAAAAATACATCAAAGTTAAAGGTGTTGCAAGCTTGATACGGGGTACCTGGATGAATAGAGATATATAAACAGAGGGGTACCTGGATGAATAGAGATATATAAACAGAGGGGTACCTGGATGAATAGAGATATATAAACAGAGGGGTACCTGGATGAATAGAGATATATAAACAGAGGAGTACCTGGATGAATAGAGATATATAAACAGAGGAGTACCTGGATGAATAGAGATATATAAACAGAGGGGTACCTGGATGAATAGAGATATATAAACAGAGGGGTACCTGGATGAATAGAGATATATAAACAGAGGGGTACCTGGATGAATAGAGATATATAAACAGAGGAGTACCTGGATGAATAGAGATATATAAACAGAGGGGTACCTGGATGAATAGAGATATATAAACAGAGGAGTACCTGGATGAATAGAGATATATAAACAGAGGAGTACCTGGATGAATAGAGATATATAAACAGAGGGGTACCTGGATGAATAGAGATATATAAACAGAGGGGTACCTGGATGAATAGAGATATATAAACAGAGGGGTACCTGGATGAATAGAGATATATAAACAGAGGGGTACCTGGATGAATAGAGATATATAAACAGAGGGGTACCTGGATGAATAGAGATATATAAACAGAGGGGTACCTGGATAAATAGAGGTATATAAACAGAGGGGTACCTGGATGAATAGAGATATATAAACAGAGGGGTACCTGGATGAATAGAGATATATAAACAGAGGGGTACCTGGATGATTGAATTGAAAGGTTTGCTTAACCCTTAACTGCCCGAATTATTTTTTTGGGAAATTGTTTGTTTTTTTCTGAGGATTTTGCCTGTTAAGAGGTCCCTTTATATGTAATAATCTTTAAAAAAAATTGAAAAAAATATCTTACCCCAAATTTGGGCTGTTGCCATATGGCAACGCTAGGACATTAGCCTTACAGTTTTTTTTCTCAGTAAATGTTTTAATAATTTCTTTTACAAAAAGTATGTAAAATAAATTTTAGGTTAAAATAGCACAAATAATACTAACAAAATACGAAATTGATTTTAATGAAGGAAATTTTTTTTTTTTTTTTTTTTTTTTTTCAAAAATTTTATTAATTTGTATTATGTATCATGTTGTTTATCTGTAAAATTATGTAATTATTTCTTTATTTTTTGTTTTATCCATGTGTTTTTGTTATTACCTTTAAAAATATATATGTATTATTCAATTTTTTTTTTTTTTTTTTTTTTTTTTTTTTTTTTTTTTGGCATTGGCTTGTGGAACCATACAGCCATAATTCTATTACAACCATTTAATAGGTTCTTAATTTAATTACTTAAATTAATTATATTTCTATTTTTGACGATACAAGAAATTGAAATAAATGCTTGTAAATGGAAATCGACCGAGATGATAATAAAGATAAATAACAGAAGGGCTGTGTTATATTGCTTGTGTGTAATATTCTAAAAAATATTTCTCTTTGCGTTGAAAACTTTACACAACACATTATGATATGCTCTAAATCTTCTTCCTCATTACAATAGGTACAAATAGCAGAGTTTTCTTTTCCAATATTATGTAAATATGCCTTACAAATGCCGTGATTAGCTCTGAGACGGTTAATTGTTGTTATCATCCTCCTATGTTCATCAATTCCTTTAAACCAGGGATAAGATCCTACTTCACCTTGTATTAATTTGTAAAAAGAGCCTGCAGTGGTGGATTTGTACCACCTATTCCACTGCTGCAGTGCCAAGCAGTTTATTTCCCTATAAAGATCATTTGCAGGTACTGGATACTGGTTTCCATACAACATGGCGAGCTCCTCATCTATACTGCTCTCTTTAGCTAAAGCATCAACTCTCTCGTTGAATTCTATGCCTATGTGACCTTTAATCCATGCGATAACAACTTTCTTTCCACTTTTATTCAAGTGATAACATAAACAAACAATACGGCACAATACATAATTATTGAGGATATGATAATTTTTATTTTTTATTGCTTCTACTCCACTCAAGTTGTCAGTAAATATCACGTAATTAGAGTGGGTCATCCCCTCTATGCATCTAAGAGCTTCTAAAATAGCAATCAACTCGGTTGTATAATTAGACAAATATCTGTTGAGTTTGAGACCATGAGACTTTTGGGATGTATAACAAATGAAAGCACTTCCTGTTTTGTCGTTTGTTTTTGAGCCGTCGGTGAAAATAAATTCGCTGTCAGGCCAATATTTTTTAATGTCATCCAAAAAGACGGTATTCCTTACACTTAACGGATACTTGGAGTAGTCATCAAGCTGCCTTGTGGAAATCGGGAACATTATTGCATCGTAATCTATAAGTGAATATGGGGTTTTCCTATGAATGTAAATATCCTGGCGAAAATCAGAGGTTTCGATGAAGCTTTTAGCGAAAGGGGGTGACCTCTTTTTTCTCCAATATGGGGACGTAAGAACTGAAATTGCCAGCTCGGATATTTTTTTTGAAACCAAATTGTTTTGAGCGCAATTTTTTAGTAAAAATCTACCGGATAAAATTTCTCTTCTAATAAAGAGAGGTGGTTCTCTCGATTCTGAATAAAGCATAGGTAACGGAGTGGATGGAAGAACACCGAGGCAAATTCTCAAACATGAATTTTGGAGCTTTTGAATGGGGGACAACTGACCTTCACAAGCTTGACCGTAGAATATTGAGCCAAAATCTAATACAGACCTCACAGTAGCTCGATAGTACATAAGTGCAACGTTAGGATCGGCTCCCCACTTAGCATGATTTACAGCCTTCAGGATGTTTATATATTGTTGAGCCCGACCTTTGATAATATTGATTTGAGGTGTCCAAGTAAGTTTCGTATTAAGAAGCAAGCCAAGGAATTTTATTTCTTTTGTCACGGGGTAAGTCACACCTCCCAAATTAATAGAATTATTTAGGGGGATTATTTTTTTACGTGTAAATGGGCAAACTACTGATTTACTTGTAGAAATAGTTAACCCGTTATTCGATGCCCAATCATTAAGCGCAATGGCCACTTGATTCAATTCGGTCGAGGCTTCCTCTATGCTATTAGCGATGACATACAAAGATATATCGTCAGCATATTGTAATATGTTAATATTTCTAACAAAATAGGACTCTAGATCAGAGACTAACGCTGCATACAAAAGAGCTGATAGAATCCCACCTTGTGGAAGGCCAATAAGCGCCTGTCTTGATCCGACTGTTCGGCCATTGATTCGGAGCATAATATTGCGCCCAGTCAATAATTTTAGAATATTTCGAGCCAATCGTGGGGGTAGACCCAGCGATACCAATTTTGTGTACAATTTTACTAAATTAATATTATCATATGCACCTGAAACATCAACAAATAATCCCAACACACATTTACCCATAGAGAATGCATTATAAATATCTGAAATTAAAATTGCTTGAGGTTGATTGATTGAGTGAAACTTGCGAAAACCAAACTGTGATTTGGGTAATAACCCCTGTCTTTCGAGCCAAAATTCAAGTCTGTTTTTAATTAACCGCTCATAAGTTTTTTTTTGACACATGATGTTAGAGTGATCGGTCTATACGACTCAGGATCTTTAGGGTTTTTACCAGGTTTTAGTATGGGAACTACTCTGTCTGTGAACCACTGGTCTGGTAATTCTGCTTGCTCTAAATAAAAGGTGTTAAATATATTAAGAAGTCTTAATTTACTGTTAACTGGTAAATTGTGAAGCATTGGATAATGAATTTGGTCTAAACCAGGCGAAGAGTTATTACTACTTTTTATTGCGATGTCTAATTCATGTTCGCTAAATGGTTTTAATAGCCAATAGGAATCTCAATCCCACCCGGCACCAACAACTTCTGGATAATATGTTTCTTCATTAACATAGTCAGGGCATAATTTCTTCAAGAACAAGTATCCTCCTAATTCATCAAGTTGTATATTATTCGGAACTACCTTATTTTTTAACTTTTTGAACGTATTCCAAATTTTGCCAACCGGTGTCTGACAGTTTAATTGTGAACAAAATGTTTTCCATGGTATTCTTTTAACTATTTTTATCTTTTTTTTGGCTTGAGCGTCGAAGTTTTTGTAGATAAGAAAGTTGTTTAATGTAGGATGACCTTTATACGCTAGAATAGCTTGTTGCCTTTTCTCTACAGCCTTTGAACATTCATCTGTCCACCAGAATTTTGTATTATTGTGAAAACTTCTACCTTTAGCTTTTGGGATAGCTAATTCACAAGCCTCATTAATATCCCTTATAAAAACCTTGTAATTATCATGCTCATGACTCTTATGTTGCATTTCTCGGCTAAACATTTCCCAATCAGCTCTTTTAATTTTCCACCTTGGCTCGAAATAAATTTTATCTAGTTTTGAATTTAAGAAAGTGATAAGTAATGGATAATGGTTTGAACCGAGGGGGTCTGGCCAGACTGTCCAATTAAGAGAACCTACTAATTCCGGGGAACATATTGTTAAATCTACAGCGGAAAACCTACGGTGCATTA
This sequence comes from Gerris lacustris, assembly GCA_951217055.1. Taxonomy (NCBI): domain Eukaryota; kingdom Metazoa; phylum Arthropoda; class Insecta; order Hemiptera; family Gerridae; genus Gerris; species Gerris lacustris. The sequence continues at coordinate 32,847,314 of OX578286.1, forward strand.
TTTCTTTTACTAACGTTGGCGACCCATCATTTATATAAACCAGGTTTGCTGAATCTAAAGCTGAACAAAGTTCTCTACCATAATAGTCTGTAAATTCACACCCCCAAGCCATGTGGAGACTATTGAAATCGCCGCCTATTAAGACAGGACTAGGTGCGGCTTGGAACAATCGTACCCATCTTGCCTCGACGACTTTGTTACAAGGTTCAGAATAAACTGATAAAATACTAATATTTTTATTGTTGTCAATGCATACTTGAATTCCAACACACATGACACCATCGATGTCCGGTAAATCTGACAACTCGACGAAACGAAAATCCTTCTTAATCAAGATAGCAACGCCGGCACGGCCGTCTCGGCGATCCTTCCTAATCAAGTTATAACCAGAAAAAGATACTACATGACCTGGTCTGAACCAGGTTTCTGATAAGAGTGAGATATCAACGCTGTTTGAATACAAAAAATTTTCCAAACTCCCCTTATTTGAAATTGCTGAACGAGAGTTCCATTGCATGATGTTAATGCCGTTTAAACGATTCATCAGTGGAGACTGTTAAACCTGTCTGAAACAAGATTTTTAATTTCTTCTTCTGTAAGAGAGTATGACTTTTCTGTAATTATTTGATTAACCAAAGATACTACAGTTTCAATGATATTTAGTTTAGATACTTGGGATTGGGTACTTCTAGTTGAATCTGTTAAGTGTGAGATGTTATTACTAGGTTTAGGTGGTTGGACAAGACCACCAGTTCTATTTGGTGGCATATTGTCAGATTTGTATAATAAGTGATTATGGTCGGGAGGGGTTTCAGGTGAGATATGAGAACGGAGTCTTTTTACTTGCCCTGTAACTGTCCTTTTATAACTATTTAGGGGTAGCGGGTGAGGGATTTCATAATTACATTGTTTATTGTTAATAGGGGGAAACAGCGACATATCGTCCGTATTAGGGCAAGAAGCAATGGAAGAATACGTATTTCCAACTTTATTGCTAGCTTCGTTAAAGGAAATATTTTCTGTAGCCATAATATTTCGAATAGATTTTTGTTTTCCAAACTCTTCACACTTCAAAAAGTCAGTAGCGAGATGATCTTTCCCACAAAACAAACACTTGTTCTGACTATCAGGACATTTATCAATGACATGAGACGAATCACCACATCGAGCACAACGAGCCCTACTCTTACATTGATCTTTATAATGACCATATCGCAAACACAGCTTACATTGTACTACTCTCTGTACAAAAACTTCGACAGGACATTTCACACTATATATCACAACATAAGGAGGCAACTGTTGGCCTCTGACTGTGAAACGAACGGAGCTAGTCGGTTTAAATAAGGGTCCCTCATTTCCACCCTCAGGGATAACACGACGATTAAATCTTTTAACTGAAATCAGTTCATACTGCTTATTAAAATATTTATTTAAAAGTGTCTTAATCTCATCATCCGGAATATTTACATCTACATTACGTATAATGCCTGTCCTGTATAACAAAAAATTTGGAATGTAGGCTTTTAAATCGTTCTCCCGTAAGGACTGTGAGTGCAATATTATGTTTGCGGCACGTAAGGTTCTAAAAGAAATTTTAACTCTATTTCTTCCCATTTTATCAATGTGGATGATATCGTCCCCAACATCAGGATGATTAGAATGCAGCAATCTTCCCAACGCCATAGGATGCATTCTGCTAATTCCTTTTTTTTCACTGTCTTTACTTAAACTTTCGACAAAAATATAATAAGGGGGCAGGTCACAGGCCAAAAATTCAGTAATAGTAGTTTTATTATTTTCTATTTGGGGTGTTAGATCCATAACTATGTCGTTATTGCCTACATTTTTATTATTGCTATTATTAATTAAAATTGGTTTTGATAAATCAATCCCCCCCCCCTATCAGGGGGGTCACCTGGTTTTTTGTCCATATAAGTAGAGTTGTAAAAAGCTGTTTCAAAAGGAGTTCACTATATTTTAAAATAGAACGATTGAAATAGAATAAAAAGTATGTTTTAAGAAATCGCGATCAAAGGTTAATACACCGGAGACAAACGATACGCACACTCCAGAGGTTAAATCACGACCGCATATATATATATTATATATTATTCATATATTATTATTCATATATATTATTATTCATATATATTATTCATATATTCATATATTATTCAATTGTAATAAAAAAAATAGATATTATTATATACATATAATTTTTAAAAGAATAGCCCAATACTATTTGTAACTAATTATACTTATTTAACAAAAATAATTAAAAGATTTAGAGACTGATTGAGAAATATTTAGAAAATAATTTAAAAAAATGAACATTAGGCAAAAAATACATCAAAACTTTGTGTATAAATATGACTGAATAAAATTAAGACTTAAAAAACTGTAAGGCTAATGTCCTAGCTTTGCCATATGGCAACTTTCAAATTGACGCTCAATTTAGAGCAGAAAAATTAAATTTTGTGAAACTGAAATAATTTTATATTTTTAATCATTCTTTATTCTAATAGTTTCATTACTAATAATAAAATAAATTAATTAAAAAAAATTAAAATTCATTCCATGTCACAAATTTGGAATAACCTATTTTTTAAACCTGTCTTGTCGCATACGTGTTGCACAAAACAAATAAATCTAATGATGAAAAATCAATTTAGTCCTTCTTTTGACATAATATTCACATTAAAAAAGTTCAATATTACCTTGGACCTCTCCAGAAAATAAAAAGGGAGGGGGTTTTGCTGTTGCCATATGGCAACGCTAGGTTAGGTTATTAAGGGTTAAGGTGTGTTTTCCTACAACGCGTCAGACGCGGATGGGGTGTTTTCCAAAAACGTGGCTGGGGCAATCACTTTCTCTTCAGTCTGATTCCATCATTCGACATGGCTACTTCGAACATTAACGAAAAAACTTTTAAAGAGCTTATTTGCTTCTGGAGGAAACCGCAGACGAAGAACTTTTATGTCAGTGCGCGATCCCTCGAAAAGGAACCCCCATCGCCCATTATACTCATATCGAATGACAGAAGGCGTATATTTATCAGAAGGCAGCTTGATATGGCACTTCATGTCATATACGCATGGAAACTTGGGGACTTCTTCAATCAAGCAGCCGTCCTCTAAACTAAAAAACTACTTTTTTCCCTGCCATTGTAAAAACAAACAACTAGACACAGATTTCTCCTCACCTCCTTTTTTGGCTCACAACTAGACAAGAAGAATAGAAGCCAAAGTACGTCAGAGCCGCAATATAGTTTATGGCTATAGTCCTCTCCGAGAAGTAGTTCACGTCTGACAAATTGACGGCTGCGAGCCGTCAGCGTCGGACGCATCTAGGAAAACACTTTTTTGGCCCTTTTTTGGCAATACACGAGTGTTTTACAAGTTAACCAGATCTAGAATTGCTAACTCTTGGGCCTAAGTTTACCTCCACAGAAAATTTGTATACCACATAAGGTGTTGACACCTCGTCATTTTGTGATCCAAACAAGGGTTATTCTCATAAAGGCTTTGAAGGGTATTCTTAAGAGCAATTTCTAGCGCCAATAATTTATAATTATGACTAGAGAGGTTGGTAGAAAGTTACACAACAATATTGTCACCACAATTTTTATTACACATAAACTCACAGACGCGTTTCGACAAATAACATCATCTTCAGTGTGTGTTAACTTAGTAAGGGTTAATTCTGTACTAAGCTAACTATTTTACAAACATGTATTATAAACTAACAGTACAAGGTGGGGGTGGACTAGGGTCATGTGGGTAGAGGGATTACTACGAAAGGAACGAGGTAAGGGATATGGAGTTGAGATCTAAGTCGGAAAAACAATTGAAGGTAAAAGGTTCAGGTTTCTAGAACATTCGGAACAAACCGATCATACATTTGATGTTGATAATTATGAACTTCTTCACTCGTGCCAAAAAAATAAGAAATTGGACCTCTTAGAAAACTTAAAAATTCAAAGAGCTATCCAAGACACAAGTATAGCATGTTTTAATGAAAAATCAAATCTTAACAACTCTGCTCTTGTAAAACCTATAAAAAAAATATTTTTTAAATAATGTAGTAGTTGTAAGATATTTTAGTCATAGCATATAAGAAAGTATTATTTTAGCAGTTGAAAAACCAAATGTTACCTGAACCTTTTACCTTCAATTGTTTTTCCGACTTAGATCTCAACTCCATATCCCTTACCTCGTTCCTTTCGTAGTAATCCCTCTACCCACATGACCCTAGTCCACCCCCACCTTGTACTGTTAGTTTATAATACATGTTTGTAAAATAGTTAGCTTAGTACAGAATTAACCCTTACTAAGTTAACACACACTGAAGATGATGTTATTTGTCGAAACACGTCTGTGAGTTTATGTGTAAGAAAAATTGTGGTGACAATATTGTTGTGTAACTTTCTACCAACCTCTCTAGTCATAATTATGAAGTGGTACCACAAAATCTCAGTCAAAACTACTAATTATTTGCCAATAATTTAGTTAAAAACAACATCGGATCTAGAAAGTTCTCACTTGAATATAGGACATTGACAAGCTTCTACCACCAAACCCAAAGCTTCTTTAAATGGTAGACTATTTTGACATGTGCATATGCTCTAGTGTATAATATAATAAATATAAGGCAAACAATTGTTTTGCCATCTAAGCACGGAATCATTTCTAATCCAAGAATAGATGTAGACAACAATGTCGATAATCTATTTGAGTGTCCATAGGACAAAATTGAAGACTGTTTACCTGACATTTGTGCGCATTCCGATGCTGGGAGCTGGACGAAGCAGCTGTAGTTAGCAATTCTAAAGATACAAGATACCCCCAAGGAAGGAGAAGTGAAAATGTGCAATCCAATCCACCAACTGGAGGTATCTCAGCTGATCCGTTCGAACCAACTAATGTCACGTTATAGCATTCGTGAACCTAAAACAGCAAGAAAACATTCTCTTTAAGAAACCTAAAAAACATTAACTCACTTATTTGTAATCAATTTCAACAAGTAGACATTCTTAGAAATAATCTTAATCACATAGAGAAAACTGTATATATCTTAATGAATTATAAAAACATTTAAAAAATCAGGATTTGCCAATCTTTTTCTAATTTGTGGATTGTTCTCAAGACTCAAGAATAAAACTTACTATGTGTAGCTTGCTTATGTAATAGCTTATGAATAATGTAAGAAGTTAGCTTGATATAAAACTCTTTCTTTCTTTTGATTAAACGAATTTTGATTTAAGTGAATTTATTTGTGTTTCCCAAGTCTCGGTGATTTACAGAATCCCTGTGTAACATGTGGTATTGACAACTTCAGACCCTCAGCACTGGCTTAAGTTTTTTTTAGGGTTAAGGTTTTTAGAGTTTTTTTTATACTATTTTTTATATTTCTAGATGAATGCTACTTAGAAATAAGAAATAACTTGGTTTCCCGGAAAAATCTACGTCACCAATAAGAAATAATTTGGTTTTCCGGTGAAATCCACGTCACCAATAAGAAATAACTTGGGTTTCCAATGAAATCCACGTCACCAATAAGAAATAACTTGGGTTTCCAATGAAATCCACGTCACCAATAACAAATAACTTGGGTTTCCAATGAAATCCACGTCACCAATAAGAAATAACTTGGGTTTCCGGTTAAATCCACATCACCAATAAGAAATAACTTGGGTTTCCAATGAAATCCACGTCACCAATAAGAAATAACTTGGGTTTCCAATGAAATCCACGTCTCCAATAAGAAATAACTTGGGTTTCCAGTTAAATCCACATCACCAATAAGAAATAACTTGGGTTTCCAATGAAATCCACGTCACCAATAAGAAATAACTTGGGTTTCCAATGAAATCCACGTCACCAATAAGAAATAACTTGGGTTTCCGGTTAAATCCACATCACCAATAAGAAATAACTTGGGTTTCCAATGAAATCCACATCACCAATAAGAAATAACTTGGGTTTCCGGTTAAATCCACATCACCAATAAGAAATAACTTGGGTTTCCAATGAAATCCACGTCACCAATAAGAAATAACTTGGTTTTCCGGTTAAATCCACATCACCAATAAGAAATAAATTGGGTTTACAATGAAATCCACGGTTGAAAATTCCAGTGAAATCAACGCCACAAAAATCAAGTTATCTAAACGACAAGATATTATTATGACTGGAGAGAAAAACGGCACATTTATACTGCTTTTTGAGAACGTAGATTGTAACTTGATTTCCCGGGGGTTTCTGGGCAACCCTTTGTCAAGATGATACAATCAGGCAGGTGCTGCTTTCGTCAGGGTTCCTTTATCGAGCAGGTGACGGTCGAGAAGTAACTCAATAGTGTAGATTTTTATGATTTTGTATTGATTTACCAAATCTAATTTTGTTATTATTATTTAGTGGAAATCAAACATTATCATTATCACGAATTTGGTATGATAATTTCTTAAATAATACTAATGTCTGCTAAAACAGGATTTTCTTAATTTTGATCCCCAAAATATAAATGGAAGGGTGAGAAGAAAGAAGGTGAAATGGAGCCCAGATCATCTGACGTTATGAAGTTAATACTTGTAAGTCCCAAGTTATATTTAGGATAAGAAACATATTATATAATTACCAGATAATTTTAACCCAAGGATGCAACAGAGTCCTTGGGAGGGGGTATAGAAGGAAAATTAAAATAGTACTGCTTTTCCCGGAAGATAAACTTTTAATACTGTTTCCCTAGTTTTTGGAGCCAATTGCTAATTAGGGATCTAGGGAATCCTTTTAGTAATATTTAGATAATTTAATTTTCAGAATGGAGCAATTAAACATTATTTCTTTTGATATTAAATTAAAACCACTATGTGTTTTAGATATTTAAAACAGTCCAAATATATTAATAAATATTTTATTCACAATATATTCTTGGTTAATGTAAATATCTGAGAATTGTTATTATTTAAGATTGTTTGAATTCAGACAAAAAAAAAGTAAATAAATAAAAATAATGCACTAAATTAAGTGCTTAGATAAATAAAAATTATATATAAAAAACATCATATCACTCTGAAAACACTGCCACACGTTAAAAAAAAACTAAAATAACGCTAATTGCATGCATAAAATCTACATTAATGAAATATCTGCTTAAAATTAAAATTAATCAAATTAAAAAATCTAATCAAATTTAAATCCAGAACTTTAACATCATCATAACTAGATAATTGTAAATCAATAAATGAAACATAATTTAATATGAATATAAAGTTATATATGTCACATTTATTTATTTACGAGTGTATTAAGCAGTTACTAGAACGTTGAAAGATTAGAAATAATGAATTAAGAGACGAAAAATCAATTAAGTAATTGAAATTACTGTTGTTAAGATACGAAAAACTATTAAGTAAGCACTTGAAATGGTTTCTATATAGACTGTGATTAAGAGACGAAAAAATAATTAAGTAAGCACTTGAAATGGTTTTTATAAAGAGTTTGGTTAAGAGACGAAAAAACAATTAAGTAATTGAAATGACTGTTGCTAAGATAGGAAAAACTATTAATTAAGCACTTGAAATGGTTTCTATATAGTAGACTGTGGTTAAGAGACAAAAAAACAATTAAGTAATTGAAATGACTGTTGCTAAGATAGGAAAAACTATTAATTAAGCACTTGAAATGGTTTCTATATAGTAGACTGTGGTTAAGAGACAAAAAAACAATTAAGTAATTGAAATGACTGTTGCTAAGATAGGAAAAACTATTAATTAAGCACTTGAAATGGTTTCTATATAGTAGACTGTGGTTAAGAGACAAAAAAACAATTAAGTAATTGAAATGACTGTTGCTAAGATAGGAAAAACTATTAATTAAGCACTTGAAATGGTTTAGTTTACCTGTTTATATGTGAGTGAAAAGGGTCCTGGAGCTGAGAGCCAGACAGCCCTTGGTACATGAAGGGTGCGCTGGGCTAGCTCCTCAAGTTTACCACAAAGTGTCGGTCCATCAGGAGCGAAGTAGATTCCACCTCTGGTACAAGGTATGTTGAGGGAGGTAAGGGTCAACAGAAGACCGCTTCCAAATAGTTTGACCACGCATCTTCTGGAGCCCAAAGATTTCCAGCTCAAGCTGCCCTCCCCCTCCGCCAATGCTACCTTACAATCTGTAACAAAACCAAAATCAAGAGAAACGTTATTCGTCAGTTCAATGAAATAAATTGTTTAGTGACCTTATTGCATCGCCTTGACAATGGATTAAATCGACTGATGGAACACCTGGATAATCCAGTAACAATCTACGTTCTAGAGTCACTTCCCGACCGTCACTCGCTTGAAGAAGGAACCCCCAATAAATAAATAGTTTAGTGACCTTATTGCACCACCCCAACAATGGATTAAATCGACTGATGGAACACCTGGATAATCCAGAAACAATCTACGTTCTAGAGTCACTTCCCGACCGTCACTCGCTTGAAGAAGGAACCCCCAATAAATAAATAGTTTAGTGACCTTATTGCACCACCCCAACAATGGATTAAATCGATTGAAGGAACACCTGGAAAATCCAGTAACAATCTACGTTCTAGAGTCACTTCCCGACCGTCACCCGCTTGAAGAAGGAACCCCGACCGAAGCAGCAACTTATTGCTTTCCCATTTGATCTCGAAATGAAGATGTAGGTTTTCCGGTGGTAACCATGTCTCGATGATTATAGATCCGATGGTTATCACCCAGTGTTAAGATAATATTCAGAAGAGTTCATGTCATTCTATGGAAGTAACAATAGGCTGACCGATATTTTTTGGTAAAACATAATGATAAGTAGGTCACACTTAAATAAAAACGCACTGGTGGTTTAATTTAAAATCTATGTAATATATAAAATTAAATCTCTGTCTGCACATTGGTCAGAATTGAAAATGTGTTGGATTCCGGATTCCTAAAACCGAATCCGGCCAAAACTTTTTTCGTGTATGTACGTGTTACTCCAGGAGATAGCGTGCAAAAAAGTGTCTGACTAACATCAAGCTAGAATTTTGTTTACAAGTCAATCTTTTAGCGCCTTTTAAGAATATGTGGTCGGCTAAGTTCGTCTGCGGGACATAACTTGGCAATAGGGGTTTAAAAAAAAAAAAACCGGTGGAGAGCGGCCATATATCACCAATTATGGTGGACAATGTAATTTCCATGATCTTGGGTACAGAATTAGTTAGTAGACCAAAATGTCGATGTTATTTTCACACTTGATAGGTTAGTTATTCAAATATTACTAAAAATCGACGTGGTCACCTGTCAAGGGACAAACTAACATCAAGTTGATTTTCGATCTACTAACTAATTCTGTACTCAGGATCATGAAAATCACATTGTCCACCATAATTGGTGAGACATGGCCGCTCTCCACCGGTTTGTTTTTTTCAAACGCCTATTGCCAAGCTATGTCCCGCAGACGAACTTAGCCGACCACATATTCTTAAAAGGCGCAAAAGATTGACTTGTATACAAAATTCTAGCTTGATGTTAGTCAGACACTTTTTTGCACGCTATCTCCTGGAAGGACTATGTGCCTGTCACCATCAGTCCGACTTTATAGACGCAAAACTGGTTCAAAGAAATTGATAAATTTCATTTCAGAGGTGAGCGCATACATGTTGCTCATTTTGTGGGCTTGGTTTCATCGAAAAATATTGAGTAGAACTTAAGTTATTTATACATATAAAATTAAGGTTTTGTCTATACATTGTTCAGAATTGAAATATATTTGGATACTTTTTAATTTCATACATTTCGTGTATGTGTGTATTTATGTGTGCGTCTGTCACCACTTATCCGACTTTATAGGCGCAAAACTGGCTACACAAAATCTATTATTATTTTTTTTTTTTTTTTTCAGAGGGGAGCGCAAACATGTTGCGCAAGTTGTAGGCTTGGTTTAATCGAAAAATATTAAGTATAACCAAAGTTATTAACAATTTTATGAAAGAAAATGTATAGAATTAATAACCTAAATAAACAGGTCAAGTGTGTGCAGCACACAGCACACAGCGAGGGTCCGAAGGCCACACAATATTATAGTGTTTAACTGTAAAGTGTATAAACAGTGTTTTTTTAAAATGCTAAAATCTTTGAACAATTCTAAGGGTCTGATATTCTCAAAACACACTCTGATAAAGTATTTTTTTTGCCACTGAACCGGACTACAACCATATAAATACACCGAAAAGACCATAATTATAAAAAAACGTATTTTGTCAATAAAAAAAATATATATTTTTTCGAAATTTCCAAAAAGTCTTTACTTTTGGTCGAGGAATGTTCAGGAATTTTTTCAGATTTTTTGCACTTCACATAAGCGAGATAGAGGGGAGGGGGGGGGGAGACACGTTTCACACCCACTTCAAACTTGCCTACGATCGCCCAATCAAAGTTATATCCAAAGAATTATATATTTTTGTAATCAGCTCAACGTACCCTTTCATATATGATACCCCTCACGATGTCGAAAAAAAATAAAATAAATTTAACCCTTAAGTTTTTTTACCCTAATTTTTTTGAAAAATATTTTTTTTAAGTCGCTATATTTGTAAAATATGTGGGCAGGTACAAGACACATACATCCCAAATTTCAAAGTGATCGGACGAAAGGTGTAGCCGTGAGAGCACGCAAGAGGACGGACGGACAGACACACGCAGGAAAATATAAGGGTCCTTGGTTTTGCCTACAGACCCTAAAAAATTAGGTTGACCCACCATAACCGAAACCCACAGACTCGCTAATCAAAATGTTAGAGTACTTTTAGACAACCTGGAGACTCCCGGTTTTTCGCTTATGGTCGAAAATTGGGTTAAAAAATAATTTACCCCCCTTAAAATATAAAAGATGGCAGACGCGACTTTAAAGTCTGATTGCGAGAAGAAACTGGTAATTAAATTAATGCACCAATGGATGATGATTGTTCAATGACTTCCCAGTTCAATTGGTTTTGACTACTTTTATTTTACTACGTTTTTATTAGCTTGCTTTCTTGTTTATTTATTTGTTTGTTTGTCCGGTACAAATCTGGCAATCGATTTCTAACTAACTGATGTCTAGAAATGGATTTCTATGAAGGAAATTTTGATTTGGAGACATCAAAAAAGTATTTCTTTTAAAATGATCACAATGCTTTACTTTACATTTAGTAAGCACTAAACCAAAGTAAACATAAAAAGGGAACAGTTGAACACAAGATAGAAGATCTATTAAAGTGAATTGACCCATGCAAGGATACTAAGGGTCAAAGTTCCTTACAAGGGCATGCCCTATGCAAACCAAATTATCTAACGTTTTCTCTCTCTTCACCCTCTAAATTACCTTTTCCTTTTACAAATGTTTACTCTTCGTATTAAATTTATACCCTTCAATATTGATTGAAAATTTAATTAAAATCCAGTCAAGCATATTCTTCACTCACATGATAGGGTTTTTGATAATACCTAACCAAGTCTGTTTATGATTGAACTTGGATATAACACACCCCAAAAATCAATCAACCTTAAGTTATTTATAACTAAGAAAGTCACCCAGATTTTATGCTATTAATTATTTTTTTATGTAGGTATTAATAGCTCAAGAATCCGTTTATCAACAGGGATATATACAGGGTGACCCAGTTTTAATAGGACAAAAAAGAAATTCAGATTCTATGGCCCAAGATGAACAGAAGAAAGGTATATATGCAATTACACCACAATTTTTTTGATTTTTTATTTATTTTTGCCTTATGCAATTCTCAATAATATACGATATATTTAGATGTATCGATTTCTTCGATTGACTGTTGTTTCTCAAATAAATTGCGTAATAACTCATAAACAAAAAAAGTTATAGAGTTGCAGTTTTCACCATTAGAAAGAGCAATAAAGTTTCATTAAAATTACTTACAATATAACCCTCGTATTACATTAAAGGAATTTACACTCATTTACATTGTAAATTAGAATAAGGTTAAATTTATCTGGTGCTATCTACAGTCTACTTTTGACCAACCATCCAAATTTCATAAAAATCAAATGAGTACTTTTGAAGATATAGGTGTAAATGTGGAAGATAGATAAATAGGCACAAAAGGCGAAACTTATATGGGACTAACAATGGGCTTATCACCTACCACCCAAATTTCTTTAAAATCGGACGATTAGTTTTTAGGGACCGTAGGCAAAACAAAGGACCCTTATATTTTCCTGCGTGTGTCTGTCCGTCCGTCCTGTCACCTGCTCTCACGGCTACACTTTTCGTCCGATCACTTTGAAAGTTTGCATGTATGTGTCTTGTACCTACCCACATAAAATATAGCGAATTAAAAAAAATATTTTTAAAAATAATTAGGGGGAAAAAACTTAAGGGTTGACATTTTTTTATTTTTTTTCGACACCGTGAGGGGTATCATATGAAAGGGTACGTCGAGCTGATTACAAAAATATATAATTCTTTGGATATAACTTTGATAGGGCGAGCGTAGGCAAGTTTGAAGTGGGTGTGAAACGTGTCCCCCCCCCCCCCCTCTATCTCGCTTATGTGAAGTGCAAAAAATCCTGAACATTCTTCGACCAAAAGTAAAGATACCACTTTTTGGAAATTTCGAAAAAAATATTATTTCATTTTTTATTGACAAAATACGTTTTTTGGTACTATGGTCTTTTGGATAACTATGGTCTTTTCGATGTATTTATATGGTTGTAGTCCGGTTTAGTGGCAAAAAAATACTTTATCAGAAGTTTGTTTGTGTTTTGAGAATATCAGACCCATATGATAGTTCAAAGTAATTTTTAGCATTTTAAAATACACCAACAATAGGGTACTACTTAAACTATACAGAGTTGCCTACGGACCCTCGCTGTGTGCTGACTAGCACACACTTGACCTGTTTATTAAGATACATGTTGGTTCCCAAAAATTGACAAACATGGAACCCAAAATGTTCCTTGATGTCTGAAATGGATTTCCGTCTTGAAATGTTTGATATCGGAGACAATATTTTTGTTCATCGGAACGATCACATAACCACCATTTAATATAGATATGATATTAAAACATTTAACTTCACATAATTGCATAATTAAAGTGCGATTATTCCATAATGACGTGTGGAAATTACTTTCAAATATATGTATTCATCAATTTCACAGTCCTCCTCTAATCCTTAAAAATCTCTTTGGGTCAGTCAATATTTATTAGTATTTGATAAAGGATTAGGTTGGAGGTATTAAAATCAGAGGATTAAGTATTCGGTTCAAGAGTCCTTCTATAGGGGATTAAAATGATGAAAAACTCGAGGATTATGCCTCAATCGTTTATTACTTTATAATATCAGTCCAAAGCGATTAATTTGTGAAGATAAATAAAAATGAAACCATATATCAATAACTGAAAAAAATGAAACCACATATTTCCGGATTTTATAAATATATAATTTGTTAATTAACTCTGGAATACATTAATTTACGTATGAATAAATCCTATTACCGATAACTGACTTCGTCACAATATCTTTGGACTACTAAAAGACGTCACAAAACCGATCGTCACACGAAATCGCCCTATGACGATAACTTAAGTAAAATACGACCAATTTAGTTAAAATTCGGTTCACATGTTCATTTTACCAATGCCCAGAACGAGTTCGTTGGACAAAGTTATTTCCCCAAGCGTTCACGCACTAAACTCGTCATAATTAACTATTTTCCCAATATTCAATACATACTTATTGCAAGACGCTAAAAAAATATTTTTTCCGTGGTAGGCCGTGAAATAGTAACTTTAGAGCCTAAAAAACATAGCTAAAATCCATTTTTTCATTACGTGGACTTAAAAAATCTTTTCATTACTCCTAGCTGTAAAGAAAAAATCTTTTCGTCCTAGGAACTAAAAGATTTTTTATGTCCGGCGGGTAGTTGTCAAAACTTCCGTTAGTACCGCTGCAGTCTTTGTAGAAATGCTTCTAGTACGATTAAAATCCGCTAGATGTCAATGCGTTTTATTTATTTTTTCTTATAGTGTAACCTCTTTTTAAGGTTTCTTTTTTTAAGTCTTAAGTATGTTCTAATATTTCTTATTATTATATATTGATTAGTGATTAATATTTAATGTTTTTTCATTGTCTGCTACCTCGGAAAAAATAGCATATGCTACGCGACTGTGAAGTGTTTTTTCTTTAACTTGGCAATATTTACTGTCTCGCTTCGCTCGACAGTAAATGTAATTGCCGCGGTAAAGAAAAAACTCACTTCACAGCCTAGTAACATAATATACTATTTTCCGTGGTAGGCCGTGAAATAGTAACTTTAGAGCCTAAAAAACATAGCTAAAATCCATTTTACTTCCGAGCTTACCGAAGGTAACGGAAGTATTGTGTTCACTTTTGACAACAAAAAAGTTTTATGCCTCCGATTTTAAAAATTCCAAGACAGAAATCCGTTTCAGACATCAGGGAACATTTTTGGTTCCGTGTCTGTCTGTCTGTCTGTCTGTCTGTCTGTCTGTCTGTCTGTCTGTGTGTCCGCGAATCCTGAAACGTGCGACGATAACTTGAGTAATTGTCGTCTGATTTTGATGAAATTTGGTATACATGTTCATTTTACCAATGCCCAGGACGAGTTCGTTGGACAACGTTATCCGTTCAAGCGTTCACGCGCAACGCTCGCGTAAACGTGAGCTTCAAATTTAAAATTGGAATTTTAGGTCGGGGAAAAAACCAAACTTCATCTATTCAATGAGATAAACATTTTTTTCAAGTACAATTATTTAGTAAAACCAACAGCGACACAGCTATGAAGTGTTAAAGATCACAAAAAACTATTAATAATAAACAATATAACAATAAATTAATATAACGATAATGTTAATATAACAATAAAGTATATGATAGGATGCGAGGAAGTTATGTGCCACACCAATTGGCAGTCTATTTTCATTACGTGGACTTAAAAAATCTTTTCATTACTACCAGCATGAAAGAAAAATTTTTTTTTCGTCCAAGGACGTAAAAAATCGTGCTGGTAGTTATCACAACTTCCGTTTTAGCGCTGCAATCTTTATAGATATGCTTGTTAGTACGCTTAAAATCCGCTAGATGTCAATGCGTTTTATTTATCTTTTCTTATAAGGTAATCTCTTTTTAAGGTTTCTTTTTTTAAGTCAAGTATGTACTAATATTTTTGTTATTATTATATTGATTATTGATTAATATTTAATGTTTATTCATAGTCTGCTACCACGGAAAAAATAGCATAATATGCTGCACGACTGTGAAGTGTTTTTTCTTTACCTTGGCAATATTTACTGTCTTGCTTCGCTCGGCAGTAAATGTAATTGCCGCGGTAAAGAAAAAACTCACTTCACAGCCTAGTAACATAATATACTTCTTTTAATGTTGCCTTAACAAGTTGCTAAGTACAAATAGTTCGTTACTTTTAATTTTGTCTCTTTTCTAACTCTGCCATGTATAAGTAGTTAGCAATGTGTACGTACTTAGCAGTGTGATTTTATAATTTATATTTAATGAAAATCGTAAGGAACTGCGTTCCTACCAGGTGTCCCACGACACCGAACGTATTTTTAAAATTTCCATTGAATTTCGTTTTGTTATCTGTTCCATCTTTAAAATATTGAATTATGAACATTGAAATTTTATAATGTAGTATTAATAGACACTGTATAACATACAGAACAAAATACAGCAATCCCGATCAAAATAAATTGAATGGTTCAAAAATTATTAAGCGTTAATATATTACATAATCTGAAAAAGTACAGATCCGATTTTAATGAAATTTACATGGTTGGTAGGTCATAATTAGCCCATTGTTGGTGCCATATAAGTTTCAACCTTCTGCGCCCATTTGCTTTTCTTCAACAAGCGCACAAACATACATTTATTTACACCCATATCTTCGAAAGTACTCATCAATTTTTTATGAAATTTTGAGTGTTTATCGAAAGTAGATCACAGATTGCACCAGATTAATTTCAACCGTCTGCGCTCTTTAAACTTTGCTAACTTGATACTTTGATTCGTGTAAAAAATCAAAACAATTTTCACAGTTTTAAAAAAAGGGGGAAAAAGTACTGATCTGATTTGTATGAAACTTTTACAGTTTATTGAATGTAACCCACAGATATCCCAAGATTTATTTGAACCGTCTGCGCTCTTTAACTTTTGCTAAATTGATACTTTAATTCATGTAAATAATTAAAACAATTTTGACAGATTTAAAAACTGGGAAACAATTAAACAAATGAGACAATAATGGCTTGTAAAAATACTTCTTGCATACGAGTCCGCAAGACAGTGAGACATTTTCATGTTTTCGCTCTGCGTAAACTACCGACATAAAATAAAATAAAATCGCTAATCTATTCAAGTAATTGATAAAAGTAGATATTTTTATTCTTATCTCCGCACAGCCGAGGCTTGATTACAAAATACTGAATTCAATGGCGCCGGCCCGCCTTCTACGAATTGTTAATATGCCTTCATACTAGGTAGGCCGAGAGGGCTGAGAGTTAATGGCAACCTCCTGTACTTTTCTAACTTCCTGTCACACGTATAAATCTTTTCGACTCTCTTCGGCCCTATGACGTGCGAGGGAGGCCCAACAGCTGGAGACTGGATTACACACCTCCTATAGCTTTCTAACTCCCTGTTATACTTTTCTGAGTTTTTAAGCTAAAAGTAACGTAACGTTTTTGACTTATGTTCTATAGCCTAAACATAAAAATGTCAAAAATTAAATAAATATAGACAATAATGGCTTGTAGAAGCATAAAATCAATAAAGTACGTGATAGGAGGCGAGGAAGCTATCTGCCATACTAATTGTCAATCTATTTTCCTTTATGTAGTTGGTTGTTCATTATATGTTTATGTTTGGTAAAAGAAAAGTTCCGAGATGCCGAGCGCCCAATTTAGTAATAATAGTTTAAAAATATACAAAAGATAGATTCGACATAATTTTAAAATAATTGATACGACTGTGAACATTGCAATAAACAAAATCTAATTTTTGCTACAGTCTCTCTATATACATATATATGTAAGCAGATAGATTATGGTTTATTTCGTTTACAATTCTAAACCATTCTGAAATAAGTCGATTTATAATCGGTATCATACTGGGAGGGGACGGGAAGGGGGGGGGGGGTAAAATAAGCAGGAAAACCCTCGTATATATATTGAAATTGGCAGGTAATATGAATTCACGTCCAAAGCTTAAATGGCTTTCGTATCGAAGCCAAAAAGCCAAACCCTTTTCTCCAAACACCTAAATAAGAGAGGAATATGAAGTTAAATTCAAATGTTGAAACGGAGGACAGTGGTATTAAACACAACTTCGACTAAATCCGACTTTTCAAATTCCAAATTCAACAGAGGTCTGATATTTCTCGAATTTCTCTCCTATTTCCGCCCTTATGCATGATATGGAGTGGTTTTAGTGTGGCAGGCATCACGGGTGTAATACTAATTAACACCCTTATTTGCATCCAACCCTCATTATCTATGGTGAACAATTCAAATGATGGGATAACAACTTGCATTGTAATTACCCTTCTCAGATAAACTATTCCTTGCTTATCGTTAAATAGCATTTTGTTGGTGACCAACAGTTACTTAGACTTTATGTTAATTAAGCCTCGTCCAGACTGCCAAACTAAACAAAGGACACGAACCAAACAATGGTCTCTGCGCATGCCCAGTCTAAAGTACGCATGCGCATTTGAGATTGGGCATGCGCAGAGACCAATGTTCGGCTTGTTTCCTCTGTTCTGTTTGGCAGTCTGGAAAAGGCTTTACATGTTTATTGGTACTTCTTGGTGGTAATAATAATGATAATAATACTTAATAACGACATCCTCATCGCTACTAGAATCACGAGATATTGCTGGAGGAGGTGGATACACAAGGATGAAGAGTAGGCACTTCTTTAGATAGTTACTCCCTTATGTTTATTTTAGAATATTGATGACTTTGACTAAATAACTATTAAGACAAACGAATGTTTAGTCCAATGAACTTTGGGACAAAGGAATCTCACACTTCTGATTTTATAAGGGGAGTAACAGTCTAAAGAAGATCATTCCGTATTCCTCCTTTAGATTGCTACTCCCCTCTGGTTTTTTTATAAGGGGAGTAACAATATAAAGAAGTGCCTTTTTATTTTTAATTATTTAATGTTAATCATAATAGCACAATTAAGTTCTTCAGGGCCTTCCTTACAAATTACATCACAGCACATAAAACTCATCCAGCGTCGTCAACATTAAGCTACGTACAGTTATGTTAAACAGATCCAAACTTACATATGAGTATATTTGTACTCAGAACGTCCTTCTATTTCATTTAAAACACAATGTGGCACATTTCTGATAGCAAAAGTCAACACCTTGAACTTTAAACCCCTAGATTTTAAGGGATGATTTTTTGGAGCTTCCTTCTAATTTTTCAGCGATCGGCACACGTAACACAACTACAAAGTCACAAAATTTTGCTCTGGGTACTTTCGGAAATTAGTGCGTTACAGACAGACAAACAAAGGAATGTATATTCGGAAATTAGTGCGTTACAGACAGACAAACGAAGGAATGTATATTCGGAAATTATTGTGTTACAGACAGACAAACGAAGGAATGTAGATTCGGAAATTAGTGTGTTACAGACAGACAAACGAAGGAATGTAGATTCGGAAATTAGTGTGTTACAGATAGACAAGCGAAGGAATGTAGATTCGGAAATTAGTGTGTTACAGACAGACAAGCGAAGGAATGTGTATTCGGAAATTAGTGCGTTACAGACAGACAAGCGAAGGAATGTATATTCGGAAATTAGTGCATTACAGACAGACAAGCCAAGGAATGTAGATTAGGAAATTAGTGCGTTACAGATAGACAAGCGAAGGAATGTATATTCGGAAATTAGTGCGTTACAGACAGACAAGTGAAGGAATGTATATTCGGAAGTTAGTGCGTTACAGACAGACAAGCGAAGGAATGTGTATTCGGAAATTAGTGCGTTACAGACAGACAAGCGAATGAATGTATATTCGGAAATTAATGCGTTACAGACAGACAAGCGAAGGAATGTATAAGGGTATCGATTTAAAGTTATAATGTCTAATTCTAGAAAGAAATGCAAACATGTTCCTTCTGAGGTACACAACTACAGTAGACCTGTCGGTCTAATTTGGTCAACTAGAAGTTATAAAGGGCAGGGATTGACCCTTTCGTAATTCCTGGATTTTCAGAATATCACCGAGATCCCACCCTTCACCTGCCCTAGAAGGGTTAAAAGGTGGGTGTGGTTTCGGGGTCATATCACACGACAGTGCTTTTTCACTAAGGTCAAAGTTCATTTAAGGGTCATGCAAACAAAACGCCAAATATACATCAACGAGAGAATAACCGGAAAAATAAATAAAATCTACGATAGAGTCAGAGTTTCTTCGAATGTAATTTTGAAGGAAAATTACTTATTTAACTTAGCTATAACCATTATTTGCGAATACGCCCAAATAATGTAGCTAGAATAAAATAAATCGGTCCAATACATCGAAGGAAACTTTCTTAAATAGATATTTATACCGAATTTCAATCGAGTAATCTTATTTAATTTATTTATTTTTAAACATATTCAACAGGCGAATTCTTCCAATTCCATTGATTACTTTTAGTTTTCGTTTTTTCAGCGAAATCTTATTTATTTTATTTAATATCATGGAAACTAGATTTTTGCCGTAAACACACTACATACATAGTTAGATTAGTATATATATAATTGAATAGACTACGTGCTGAAATTTTTTAATTAAAATCGTTGAAACTGATATCGAAATAGTACATTACGCTTCGGTTGCGGAAAGTAGCATTTTGCATGCGAGTGTGGAGTTTGCACCCGAGCGACAGCGAGGGTAATAAAACAACACGAGCAAAGCAAAATGCAGTTTTCGCACGAGTTGCGTACCGTACTTTATCTACGATTGCTAGATTTTAATAATAAATACAGAAAAAAATAATAAACTTCCTGTATGTAAGTTCGTATTTCTCTTTTGATAAAGATGACATTAATTCATTAATTGTATTTTGTGTGAAATTAGTTATTTCGTGAGGCGTATTATTCCCCTCATATTCGTCATAATCACTTAAATCACGCAATGATTTTCACAAAAAACTCGATATAAACAGTTACTTTATTAAATAAACATCATATTAGTTTTGCCAAATGTAAACAAACTCGCTAATCGTGCGTAAAGCTGAAGAATTCTTCTTCTTTACCACCCGAGGCGGTAAAGAAGAAGAATTCTTCAGAACTATGAGACGCGCATGCGTAATGAATACAATAACGTAAATAATCACTTTCTGAGCATCTAAACAGAGATACTATGTTTATAATTCTAATCAATCGTAGATAAAATTATTTTATTCCGCGTTTATTATCAGATTTATTTGAAGTCATCGCCCTTAAATTTGGAGCTAAAATTAATTTCACAATTATTTTAATGGATTTACACGTTTTGAGGTCTCTTGAGTCCAAGAAAGTGTTTTATAAAAAAATATCTGTCATCTGTGCAGACGTGTGAAGCTAAACTAATACGCCGATTTTGACGAAATTTGGCATATATGTTCAGAAAAATCATACCCTGAGGCGAAATCGAGAAATTAATTTTGGGAGATCTACCCCCCGAAAACTCTGAAAAAAACTTGAAAAAAAAATATTTCTCTAAAACCAGATTTTGATTTTTAAAAAAAAAATCTAAAATTTAGTCTATTTAAATATGAATCTAACGATATAAGCCTGTTATTATGTCCTGGGAAAACCCAAGTTTCCGAAATACTGATGAAAATAAATCTGATTTTGTTGAAAATCGAAAACCAAAAGTTTCTAGGATCTGGGACAGAGATTATATGAGAAAGTTTGTCTGAGTTGTCTCGGTCCGATTTTTTTATTCAAGTTCCTGGTGTTTGTCTTATAAAATTAACGATTTTAGATTAAATTTTAAAACCAGTAAAAGAAACTTTTTACAAATTATAAAAATTATTCCTCATATGTCATGAGGACAACAGAAGGGACAGGTACTAAATACATAAGAAGTACAGGGCAAGATGCTGTAAGCACGAAATAAAGTAGCGCTGGGGTTTTCGAGGACCCCACCATATACTGGGAGGATATAAATTGAGAAGATTTATTCCAGAGGAAAACATACGCATTAAATGAATATACGCTCGTTCTTATATTTACATTCACTTTTGTTTTGTTAATTTTGGTAATGATGTATGTTTTCAGGTAATGTTTAGGGACGATGTATTGTGAGTCTTCAACCTTGTTTTGTCTTCACGTTTCTTAAAAATAATGAGCTTTTTACCTAAATATTAATATTTACTTTTTGTACATGAGAGGGTGAAGGGAGTACTTCAAGTCGGGGTCTAAGGCCCGCCTCTATTCATTTTCTTATATCAACACTGTCAGAGTTTTGAGGAGCGGAAAATCATCCTTCTTTAGAAAAGGCTTTTGGCTTAAAATTGAGCAAAACTCTTCCACATTACCATTTTTTTTTCTCTCTCTCATTTTTTATTACTTTGTATAATGTTACAGGTTAAAAATGATTACTGTGATAACAATAATAAATTCCATTTTTAACTTTCTTATAAAATCAGTATGTGAGAAAATAAATAAATGTAACTACACCTTCTCTCTCTCTCTCTCTCTCTCCCTCTCTCTCTCTCTCTCTCTCTCTCTCTCTCTCTCTCTCTATACATATATATATATATATATATATATATATATATATATATATATATATATATATATATATATATATAACGAGCGTGAAACAAGGACAAAGATGAGGGCAAGCAACAAGGGATATAGATGGAGAAAAAAAGGTTAGAGAAGGATGGGAAGGTAAATAAAAGGTTTGTTTACGCTTTCTTCTTGTTTATATATGGTCCTTCGGCAAACAATAAGGGCCCTTATAATAAATTCCTAGTCTTGTCTATCTTTCCACTAGGCGCGCAGTGTGAATAAGCACTCGCTAGGCTCGGTCTCGCATCGCTTGGACTCAAGCGCAGTGTGAATACGCACTCGCTAGGCTCGGTCTCGCATCGCTCGGACCAGGGGCGGATGAGAAGGTAGCGTCCGGGTCGGGAAAACATACCAACCGGCGCCATATTATCTAATGAGACCCCTCGCAATCAGGGGGGCCACCTCCCTAAAACCTCATTCTTTGTAACCTATATTATCAGTACAATTGTTCAAATTTTAGTAAAGTGAGGATAAAATATGTAACATATTGTGATTTTTGTGAAAAAATCACAATATGTTACATATTTTATTTAATAATCCGATAACTAAAACAGTTGCATGTCAATTCCAACAATATTAATAACTATGAAATTGCTAAGCTAGAATACTGTAATTGTTTTCTCAGGAAAAAAGTCGAAGGAGGAAAATAATCAAAAGTGATCCAAAAAATCCTATTTTGGGTCTGCTGACGGATACCCCTCATCTTCTGCCACATGATTGCCATGTTGTTATTCTTTTGGCCCATATTATCATTTCATATTCCTACAGAAGCTCCGGCGCCTCACTTATACAGTAGGAGCGGCAGAAAGACCAATTACAGCATAAAGACGCTTGGTACTTTTTGACCCATCTATTGATGTCTGAAACGTTGCTTACACATTTTGTAAGAAGTGAAAATCGGGCTATCCTATCACTGGGACCGCACTGTTGAAATACCATATTGACATGAGAAAGTTATGTTTGAATTGTCGGACCAATTTTTCTTTTTTATAAATGGCTTAGCGGAGCTTCGGGAAATTTCCCGTCTTTCCGGTGCCCCAATCTGTCTCTGGCTCGAACTCCTGCGCTGTGTGAATACACACTCGCTAGGCTCGGTCTCGCGACGCTTGGACTTAGTGTGAAAGCTGTCTTAACATGTTTCCACAAAAAACAACAGACAATCACAAATTTATACATTTCTACAATATATAATATATATATATATATATTTTAGTTTTTCCTTTGTAAAAACCAGGAGGGGTGGAAAATTGTGGCATCCTGTTGTTTCGTTAGTTATTCGTACAGAAGGGTTTTCCTCCCCAACAGTTTTCTACCCTTAAAGCTGAGTGAAGTTTCAAATCTCAAAAACAAAAAAAAATCTCATTGTTATCAAACAAGTATAAAAGAATAAGTTTTCTTTTTAACTTTCCGTTTTATGTTTTGCACTTTAACGATTAATTTTTTGTTTTTACTTTTTCTTATACATTCTCATTTGCACTCCTCGCGTAAATTATATATTCTGAACTTATTGAGAAAATATTATATTATGATTTGAAGTACTGTTACCTTTTACTAAAATTAACAAAAAAATCGGTACGAAACAACTCAGACAAACTTTCTCATATAAGAGTTCATAATTACTTAGCCCAGTGTTTTTCATTTATTAGTTTTCATATTATCTTTGGTACCAAAAGTTATCAGAAAATTACTTTTCCTCGGGGAATCGAACTCCATCCGCGTTTAAAGCTATTTTCTCAGGAACTAGATTTTTCCTAGGGAAATATCGGCTTATATCGTTAGATTCGTATTTAAATGAAAACATTTTTTAAAACATTTTTAATCAAAATCGTCCGTTTTTAGGGTCCGTAGGCAAAACCAAGGACCCTTATATTTTCCTGCGTGTGTCTGTCTGTCCATCCATCCGTCTTTCTTATAATTATGGTCCTTTCGATGTATTTATATGTTTTTAGTCCGGATCAGTGGCACAAAAATAGTTTATCAGAAGTTTGTTTATGTGTTTTGAGAATAACCAACCCATATGATAGTTCAAAGTAATCTTTTTAGCATTTTAAAAAACGCCATCAATAGGGTACTACTTAAACAATACAGTGTGGCCTACGGTCCCTCGCTGTATGCTGACTAGCACACACTTGACCTTTATATTTTAGAAATAATTTCTTTTTAACATTTTCGTTTAGAGTTTTTGGAGACTAGCGCCTAGCGCCTTTAAAGTTGGAGCTAAATTTCATTTCTAGATTTCACCTCGGGATATGATTTTTCTAAACATGTATGCCAAAATTATTCCAAATCGGTCCAGTACTTTTGGTTCCAGGTCAAACAGACAGACGACAGATAAGACAACTTTTAAAAAACCACTTTTTTGTACTCAGGGGACCTCAAAACGTGTAAATCCATTAAAATCACAAAATAAAATTTTCGCTTTTATTACGATACTTTTTCTTTATATATATGAGAAAGTAAAAAATAGAATGTAATAAGTTATCAATGGGACAAACTCACAAAAAACAACATTATATAATAACGATATAGATACAGGGCACAGCTATATACTTAAATTTTCATTGAATTTTCTCACTTACTTTTCTTTTACCAAGAAACACCACTAAGAATATCAACGAAGAGGAGAAATCACCTAATTCACTATCACGAAAATGCATCCTATGATTTGTCTCTTGGGAAATTCAAAAGATGGGAAAAAATTTATATTTAAAAGCTCAATCAGATATTCATAGCACAACGTTACTCCCTGCAATCACCTTGTTTACTTTATCTCCTTACTTCTTCTACATAAAATATCCTAGGAAGTCCGTAAAAAAGAGGGGAGAAAAAGTCACTAAAAGATTTTAGTATCAATAATTTAAACATGGTTATTTTCTCTTATATATATATATATATATATATATATATATATATATATATATATATATATATATATATATATATATCAGCAGAGTAATACCGTGTTTTTGCACACTGCAATAGGCAACACAATTTGCGAGAGACACCAAGGGATGTGCCACGCAAGCGTGACACATAGGAACTGTTCCAACATCAGACATAACGTCATTAAGATGTTGGCTCGGCATTATGCCATGTCCTGCATCGTTTCGTCGCGTCCGACTCATCAGGGGCCCGACGATGCACAATTGTCTCTCGCAAATTGTGTTATATATATATATATATATATATATATATATATATATATATATATATATATATATATATATATATATATATATATATATATATATATATATATATATATGTGTGTGTGTGTGTGTATTTAGGAAGCTAAATATATTTTTGTCCTCATGTCTAAAATCAATTCCCAATATCCAAATTATTACATTATCCCGACATCTTTTAAACTACAAAACTGATAACCATAAAATTTTGTAGGTAGATCCCTAGAAAGGTGTTTACTAAGTCATCTTTTTATGATTCTTGATGCTGGGTATTTATAGACAGATTTCGACTATGGCGATACGTCCCCAAAGTCCCAATAATATAATTATCTCCACTTTTTCGAAAAGCTCAAAAATAATATAAATTGTATTCGTATAATATGCGGTTATTTCTAATATTGCAAAAAATAATATTTGCAAACAAAAGGCGTTTTCTGAAAATTGATCTGTAAAAGGGGGAAATGGAGGCAATTTAAAAATAGAAGGAGAATTGTGCCCAGACAGAACTTCTAAAGTTAGAAAGGTAATTCCTAGGAAAGGGCGTCACTTCAAGATGTAGGTGTATTTTAATAATAGAAATTCCAATTTAAACTTTGGGATGTGATAAGACAACAAGATGGTGGGAGGGAGGGGAGGGGAGGGGTGACAGAAGGACAAACCTCTGGTTCTCAAGGGATTTTTTGTAAATTATATTTAATCCATGGGGGTATGGAAACTTCGTTGCCTTTAGATACTCTTGCTTAGTAAAATATAGGGTGTTGCATAAACATGGATGAATCTGAAATGCGCGCAATTTTTTTCTGTTAAGTTGGTAGCTTTGAAACTTATCATTTTTATCATCAGTTATCATTAAGAATTGACTTTCAGAGAGGATTGTTTAGTTTAGTTGTGTTGCGTAACCGTGGCGCGATTAACTGTCGACCAACGTTGCTTTGTAGTCAAAAAGTATTACGCAAACGGAGATAGTCCCACACTACCGGTGCGCAAATTCCGGGCACTTATGGGCCACAATGAAGCACCATAATGAAGAAGTTTGAGACCACTGGTACAGTGAATGATGTGAAACCTGCAGGACGTCCACGGACCAGTCGATCCCTTTTCAACCAAGAGGTTGTTTTCGACAACGCTCTCATCAGTCCCGCAAAATCTGCGGATCTGTAAAAGATTTTTACTAAATCTTTTAAGTGAGATATACAAACATTTGATGACAAATCATAGTAAGAACATCAGAATAATCAGAAATTAAGTAAACATTAATGCACCAGGTCCCATGCCCCAGGCCCAGGCCAAAAGCCCTAGGCCCTATACTAAGTGCTCCAGGCCCCAGGTTACCGGCCACTGGTCTATGGCCCAAGGCAATTAAATTTGAGGAAGGGTATATTGGATTATTTCGGAAAATATATTTTATTATTATAGTTTTTATTTATTTTTATTGGAATTTGTATTGGGATTGTTTGAGTGTTCAAAATGGTATCATAGGCAGTCTGTGGACTGGCTTAAGAGGGGACCAAACTGGCATTTGCCTAGTAAATTGAGGGACAACAATAGAATAAAGTTTTTCTATGGGTAGTTTTGTTTCTTTGTTTGTAGGTTTCTGTTAGTGAATGGTCTCTAGATTTTGTAATTTGAGGCTAAGAGGAGTAATTTAGTGTGGTCTTGATTTTTTCGTTTAATTATTGTCACTTATAAAATAAAAACCGATTATTAAGGAAATTAAATAGTGAGTTATTATGACAAATTATTGCTTGAGGTTCGAGGTTGTCTCTTTCCCATGAATAGTAGGAGGTTCTCGCGAATGAATAATTCCAACGAACCTAACTCGAACGAAGTACGCAAACAGTTTGGTACGACAATACGCGGCTTTACTCCTTTAAGCCTCGTCCAGACTGCCAAACCAAACAGAGGTAACGAGCCTAGCATTGGTATCTGCGCATGTCCAGCCTGATATGCTCATGCGCACATTAGACTGGGCATGCGCAGAGACCAATGCTCGGTTTGGCAGTCTAGACGAGGCTTAAGAACACGCTAAGAAATCATCTTAAGATTCGCCACCTTGATTCAATATGGTGACCATTTATAAGTAACATTTGACTAGACGATATCTCCGGAACCTCTAGCACTAGATCTTTGAAATTTATAAGTTAGCTTCCAATTGTAAAAGGGGGTTTCAATCAGTAAATTTGATAAAGATAGCACCCTTATAAGTACATGATGCCTAAGTCCCCCACTATATTTATCATTCCTTCTTTTAAACGCTATAATAAAATAAATGTATTCGGTATAATTTCTAAAAAAGGATGACTGCCATGAAGGGATTTTCTAAAATTAATCCGCTAAGAGGGAATTATATGAGCTAACTGAAAATGAAATAGGAATTTATGTAAGAGACTGATATTCAGATGTTAATATACTTGGGAAAGGGTTCTTTTTTAGGATCAGAGCAAGGCTTAAGTTTATTATTTGTTGTTAAAATATATGTCTAAAAAAAACAAACTATTATTATTATTAACAAAAGATAATTCCAATATCAACCTAGGAATGGGATAAGACAAAAGAAGAGAAGGATACAAAAGTATAAACAACTTTTGCTTTTCATGGGAAGTAAACAATTAAAACTTTTTTATCATTAGTAGTATAAGAATCAATTACTAATTAGGGATTTATGTAAATTATTTTATAGAAGGGGAGGGGGTATATAAATTAGGGGATAGGGATTTAGGAAATTCCGTGGCAGCTGGATATTCTGGCTTGAATAAATAACTTTCAAAGTTCTTGACAATAACTTATAAACCTATTAATTTAATATAAAATTCATTAAACTTAATCTAAAAAATACATTAAAATTAATCCAAAATACATTAAAATTAATATAAAATACATTACATACATACATTAATATAAAAATAATTCCTGGAAACACAGAAATCGTGCTATTAATATAGATAGGGGATAATTTAAAGCTGTTTAAAGGGCATTCATCACTCACAAATGTAGAGATAAAAGCTCATTTTACAACAAACAAACTGAATAGCTTAAAAAGATTATGTTGATGATAATACCTTCTTTTTTACCTCCCCCTCATTAATTGCATCCTCTGAGGATTCCAATTTTAAAATGAATGAACTTCTTAGCTTGATATTAAACTTTTTAATATCCCCTTCAACATTAGGAGTTGAGATCCAAAATTAATTGTGCGCTTAGTTGTTCAAAATACATCATACAATTGTAACCCTCTAATTTTTCAGGAAGTGGAAGATCGATCGATACATTTCCCGAAGTGAGTGAAGGCCCTAATCACTTTGGGATACGCAAATCTCGTCTCGAGATGCCTCACGACCAGGAGACTGAGCGATTTAAGTCGCCCATCATTCTCAATTCTCAACACATCCACGACTCAAGTAGCGCGTACAACCACGTTGTTTATGTTTAATTAGAAAGTAAAGTCAGTTTTTACAGGCAATAGGCCGAGTAAATACCCAGTACTCTTCGGCACTTTTTCAGATTGTTACTCCCCTTATAAAAATAAACAGAGGGGAGTAACATTCTAAAAAAGGAGTAAGGAATGTTCTTCTTTAGACTGTTACACCCTTTATAAAAAACAAAAACAAAGGAGAGTAACATTTTAAAGAAGGTGTACGGAATGTTCTTCTTTAGACTGTTACTCCCTTTATAAAAAAAAACCAAGGAGAGTAACATTCTAAAAAAGGTGTACGGAATGTTCTTCTTTAGACTGTTACTCCCTTTATAAAAAAAAAAAACAAAGGAGAGTAACATTCTAAAGAAGGTGTACGGAATGTTCTTCTTTAGACTGTTACTCCCTTTATAAAAAAAAAACCAAGGAGAGTAACATTCTAAAGAAGGTGTACGGAATGTTCTTCTTTAGACTGTTACTCCCTTTATAAAAAAAAAAAAAAAAGGTGAGTAACATTCTAAAGAAGGTGTACGGAATGTTCTTCTTTAGACTGTTACTCCCCTTATAAAAACAGAAGTGTGATATTCCTTTGTCCCAAAGTACATTGGAATAAATATCCCTTTATCTTAATAGTTATTTAGTTAAAGTCATTTATATTCTAAAACAACATAAGGGAGTAATAATCTAAAGAAGTACCTACTCTTCATCATTGTATCCTCCTACTCGAGCAGTATAGTGATTCTAGTAGCGATGAGGATATCGTTATTTAGTATTATTATTACCTCCGGTACAGAAGAAGAAACAAAGAGATAGTTTTGGGTGCATCCTTACATCGAAAAGAACACCAATAGTAGCTCCAAAGCCTGGTTTCTGAATTACAGCGTCTCTGAGTTACCGGTACCGGTACTGGAGTATCCCCTTCTGAGTAGCGCCACCTAATTACAAACGTTGAGTCTCTTGTTCGTCGAGTCTCCTATTTTTGAGGATATTTGCGCAACCCCGCATGAATAGGGCCAAATACATTTGTAATATTGCAATATATAATAAATTTGTAAATATAATTATTAATATAACATTATACTAATAACTTTTTGAATTACCTTGCGAAACATTATATGTTTTTGATACTTCGTAAACATCTTCCTGACCGTAGAGTTTATACAGGGCCCTGAAACAATAATATAAACAATCAATCAATTGTAAAAAAATAAATAAACAAAACAAAAAAAAATTTAAAAAAAATCACTACTACAGTAAAAAAAATTAGAATTAAGTAAGTTTTGTAAGGCTTCGATTCTCCGTGGGGTCGCACGCATAAAGAAATGTGCATAGGCAATTGAAATAAATATGGGACCATCTGTGGGCTATTTGGCGTCTCTTAATGTTCTTCTTTAGTCTGTTACTCCCCTTATAAAAACAGAAGTGGGATATCCCTTTGTCCCAAAGTACATTGGAATAAACATCCCTTTGTCTTAATAGTTATTTAGTCAAAGTCATTCATATTCCAAAAAAAATCATAAGGGAGTAACAATCTAAAGAAATACCGGCTACTTTTTAACAAACCATCCAAATTTCTTCAAAAACAGATGATTACTTTTAAAGAAAGTCTGCCATTTAGTGTGCCACATAGCTTACCCGCATCCTAGCGTGTATACTTTAATGATATTATGCTTTTTATAACCCATTTTTATCTAATTTATTTAATTTCCCCCCTTTTTCCTTCCGAGCTTACCAAAGGCAACGGAAGTAGGTAATAATCATTCTTTGCCATTCAAATTTAATCAAAAACAGAAAATTCATTTTTAAAAGTAAAACAGCAGTAAATCATTCTGCTGCGTAGCTTAGTTGGTTAGAGCGCTTTACTGGAAATATAGAGGCTCGTGGTTCAAATCCCGGCGCTAGAGTCTATTTTTCTCTGTCTGTTTCCCGTAGTTAATAATATAATTATAATTTGATTTAAATTAAATAAACAGGTCAAGTGTGTGCTAGTCAGCACACAGTGAGGGTCCGTAGGCCACACTATATAGTGTTTAACTGTAAAGTGTATAAACAGTGTTTTTTTTTAATGCTTTAAAGCTTACTTTGAACCATTTTAAGGGTCTGATATTCTCAAAACACACTCTGATAAAGTATTTTTTTGCCACTGAACCGGACTAAAACCATAATAATACATCGAAAAGACCATAATTATAAAAAAAAAAACGTATTTTGTCAATAAAAAATAAAATAATATTTATTTCGAAATTTCCAAAAAGTGGTATCTTTACTTTTGGTCGAAAAATGTTTTTTTCAGATTTTTTGCACTTCACATAAGCGAGATAGAGGAGGGGGGGGGGGACACGTTTCACACCCACTTCAAACTTGTCTACGCTCGCCCTATCAAAGTTATATCCAAAGAATTATATATTTTTGTAATCAGCTCGACGTACCCTTTCATATGATACCCCTCACGGTGTCGAAAAAAAATAAAAAAATTTAACCCTTAAGTTTTTTTACACTAATTTTTTTTGAAAAATATTTTTTTTAAGTCGCTACATTTTTAAAATATGTGGGCAGGTAGAAGACACATACATGCCAAATTTCAAAGTGATCGGACGAAAGGTGTAGCCGTGAGAGCACGCGAGAGGACGGACGCACAGACACACGCAGGAAAATATAAAGGTCCTTGGTTTTGCCTACGGACCCTAAAAATATAATCTTTCCGTAGTATGATTACTACCAAAATCGTAAAATATGAATTTATATTTTTAGGGTCCGTAGGCAAAACCAAGGGCCCTTATATTTTCCTGCGTGTGTCTGTTCGTCCGTCCTGTCACCTGCTCTCACGGCTACACTTTTCGTCCAATCACTTTGAAATTTGGCATGTATGTGTCTTGTACCTGCCCACATATTTTAAAAATATAGCGACTTTTTTAAAAAAATTAGGGTAAAAAAACTTAAGGGTTAAAATTTTTTTATTTTTTTTCGGCACCGTGAGGGGTATCATATGAAAGGGTACGTCGAGCTGATTACAAAAATATATAATTCTTTGGTTATAACTTTGATAGGGCGAGCGTAGGCAAGTTTTAAGTGGGTGTGAAACGTGTCCCCCCTTCTATCTCGCTTATGTGAAGTGCAAAAAATCTGAAAAAATTCCTGAACATTCTTCGACTAAAAGTAATGATAGCACTTTTTGGAAATTTCGAAAAAAATATTATTTTATTTTTTATTGACAAAATACGTTTTTTATAACTTTGGTCTTTTCGATGTATTTATATGGTTGTAGTCCGGTTCTGTGGCAAAAAAAATACTTTATCAGAAGTTTGTTTATGTGTTTTGAGAATATCAGACCCATAGGATAGTTCAAAGTAAGCTTTTTAGCATTTTAAAAAACACCATCAATCGGGTACTACTTAAACTATACAGTGTAGCCTACGGACCCTCGTTGTGTGCTGACTAGCACACACTTGACCTGTTTATTGTACTTCAAATTGATCACAATGCTTTCATTATTACTTCGATATGCTAAGAACCAAATAAATCATGTTGTATAAAAAATAAAAACACAAAATAATCAATGAATAAAGGGAGTCCAAGGGATTAGAAAACGTCAGCGAAATTGGAGCATCTAAGTAAAAATATAACTTTTGTAGAAAAAAAAAAATTCCATCATCATAACAAATGGTTGGTTTAATCAAATAAAGTCAGATCGACTGATAAGTCAATCTGATAATCTAATCAGCTTG
Organism: Gerris lacustris; assembly: GCA_951217055.1. Taxonomy (NCBI): domain Eukaryota; kingdom Metazoa; phylum Arthropoda; class Insecta; order Hemiptera; family Gerridae; genus Gerris; species Gerris lacustris. Next base: position 32,879,475 of record OX578286.1, read on the forward strand.
GTGGATATTGGATTAGGTTTAGCGTGATCTCCAGCATAAGATTGTTACTTTAACACGCTAAGTTCAACTTAGGTGAAACGTTGACACGAAACAGAGACTTTGATTGACGATTCCAAGGAATTCTGCCCCAAATTCTCATTTACCAATATTTGACTTTAATTTCCCTCCTTTGCCATGAAGAACATGAGAAAATATCAAGGAAATCAACAATAATTGGATGGGATCAGTTTATTTTTCAAGGTAGATTTCCGATTCTTAAGTACTTAGGTCTATTAAAGAATTGAAAAGGGTCATTTTGACGACATTTCGACTTCATCTTGGGTCATTTAAAAGTAAAATAAACAAACAAAATTTAAATTATAATTTATTCATTGTTTAAATGTGCGTGTTGGTTTCTGATATTTTAACATGTTAATTGGATCTGATATTACTTTGCGTAATATATGGAATTAGATAATGAAAATTGTTAAAAATATTGTAGCAGCAAAGAAATTAAATTAATATTTAAAATTCTCCGCACACAATTTTATACCAATAAGTATGTAAATAATATGTAATAATAAATATGTATTGAATATTGAAAAAATAGATAATCATGAATCACGATGAGTTGATAGATATAGGGTATGATAGTAGTACAGCTGCTAGTACTAAGGGAACAACCCCGCATTCTTACAATTCCTCTAACCACACATCTTTAAACATTTAGGTCCGCTTTAATAGTTTTAACGATCTTTTTTAATTCATAGCGGTGTCGCTGTTGGTTTTACTACAAAATGTTATTTGAAAAAAAATGTTCGTATCATTGAATAGATAATGATACAATTTTTTCCCGTCAGGAAATTCGAATTTTAATTTTGAAGTGCACGTTTACGCAAGCGTTGCGCGCGAACGCTTGGGCAGACAACGTTGTCCAACGAACTCGTTCTGAGCATTGGTAAAATGAACATGTGTACCAAATTTCATCAAAATCGGCCAACTTTTACTCAAGTTATCGTCGTACGTTTCAGACACACAGACAGACACGGAGCATATTTCGTTGAATGTAGGAAGCTCGCTACGCTCGCTTCAATTAAGTCCCCGATTTCAAAAATTCCAAGACAGAAGTCGGGTCATCAGGGAACAATTTTTCGGTTCAATCAGTATGTCATTCAATTTTTGTGAACCAAAATATCTTAAAAACTACACGTCTGATTTTATTGAAATTTGGATGGTCGGACATAACTACCCCATAGTTGGTCCTATTATAAGTTTCAACCTTTTTGCGCCCATTTGTTTCAATTCCACATGCGCACAAACATATATTTATTTACACCTATATCTTCAAAAGTACTCATCAGGTTTTCATGAATTTTGGATGATTGTGACGCATGCGCTCACACTGTACTGTCATAAAATCATGTCTGGTTGGAACGGGTTTAGAACTGTAATTCACACCGTATTTAAAACATTCAAGGTAACCTAACAGTTAAGGAACCTTTCAGTTGACATGTGTCACGGTTGACATAACTGCGCATGTCATACAAACCAGGACATGGTATTGACAGAGGATCGTTAGGACCGTACAGTAAACGGTTCGCAAACGATCCCTGCATGGGTTGGAACAGTTTGGAGGTCGGTACGAAACACTGCCACAAGTTAAGTTGGAACGGCTTTTAACCATTGCGCATGCCCGTGAAGATCCCGCGGTCGGTACACTGCCTGTTTGGAACTAACCTAAAGTTGTGTTACTTTTTATTAACCTCTCTAGTCATAATTATGAAGCGGTACCACAAAATCTCACTCAAAACAACCTATCATTTATAAATAGTTATTTATGCACCTAGGGAGTAAAGTAAGCCATTATTCCCTGAGCGAATAAGTTGGTTCTTGAGGCGAAGCCGAAGGAACCACGGTCCCTAAATCCCGAGGCGAAGCCGAGGGAATTTGACTATTTAATTCCCGAGACGTAGCCGAGGGAATAACGCTAATTAGATAATTATCACGAGGTGAATTATGGCACTTTACTCCCGAGGAACATACAATTTTTTATCTCCATTAGGGAGAAAATACACATTATCATCCATTGCACAGTTTTTATTAATTTTTTTTTAATAAATAAAAATAATTGTTAGCACTTTTAATGGCAGGTATAAGAGATTCTATATTAAAAACAAATAAGAATTGCAATTAAATTCAAATAGAAGGTTATTTAAATGCAGGTTTAAACAATGACAAACAAGGTCGAAAAAGCAGTGTCCCCAACCTGATTTCTACAACATCACTGCATTAGCCATTCATTCTCTACTACTTATAAAATAATTAAGTTAATTAAGGGAAGAAAAGACTTACTTTAGTCCCTCTAAACTAATCCAAAATCATAAATTTTTCTCCCAATTGGAGAATAAATAGATTTATTGACATTTCTTTTTTAAAATTTAATTAATTTTTTTCCCAGTAATAAAAGAGCAAGTAAGGTAGGAATGATTAAACGAAAAAAGGGATTTATAAATAACCTGTATGGAAATCTCTGATTTAAATGGGTATCCACGAAATGATGTTGCACTAAGGTAGGGTTAGGGTTAAAGAAGGGTTTTATTTAAACCAAAGGTTGAGGGTATATGTCAACACTACGTTACCTCTATTTTCCTGACGGCAACTTTAGGATTAGGAATGAGGACTTGCCAGGTTTATCCCTTTGTTTCCAACCTCTTTTAGACCCCTAAAGGGTACTTAATTAGAATTGGAACAGCTACTTCATAAATTCTCTCTTGAAAATAAAGAAGAGGATTTTTTTCCAAAACCAATATCCGCAAATAATTAACATTATCCGTTTTTTCCTTCAAACCCTTGATTTCAAAATCATTACTTGAAAAATAAACTTTCCAAGTACATAGTAACACAAAAAGAATTCGTAGGAAATTTATGAAATAAAATCTTCTCGTTTGAGCTAAAAAAAAAGGCTTTAATTACATGTGCCAGTTTTTTTCATTTCTATACATGATGCTATGTAATGTATAGGCTAGTTCAACCAATGCTTGCATACGAGTCTGCAAGACAGTGAGACATTTTCATGTAACGAAAAGGTTAAGAAACCACTGCTCTAGACTTGATTAAACGATTAAGTGAATTAATGAACTGCAGTAATGATTAAGGGCGAGTAAAATATAAAAACGAGAATTTAAAAATGTAGTCGTGTACTTGAAGAATCGTGACATACAATAGAATAGACATATAGACATGGCCCGACTGAGGCTTACTCTTACTCAATACAAGGTATTACATATATAAGACGGGAGAAGAGTGAGTCCAAGGTGGGGGAACAAGGCGCGAAGGGAACCAACCTGTCCAAGGACAAGCAAACATGCCTATAAGGACGGTAAAAACTCGAGATTAAACAAGACTAGACTATGCAACTATGAAGTACCTCCTGCAACGGCCTAGTTCCCTGCTAGGAGTGGAACTCTTTTCGACTTTCTTCGGCCCTACGAAGCGCGGTAGGGGAAGGCACTACAGCTGGACACTGGATTACAGACCTCCTATACATTTCTAACTCCCTGTTATACTTTTCTGAGATTTTAAGCAAAAATTAACGTAACGTTTTTGACTTATGTTCCATAGCCTAAATATGAAAATGTTAAAAAGTTTGTAGGTTAAACTGTTCCCCAAACTATTAAATTTTTAAGATTTTGAGAAGAGGATGGAAACTTATTATTGTTCAACAAAATATACTATGTATAAAATATTCTTAAAAAGCATTTTGCTACCGAGCTTACTGAAGGTAACGGAAGTTATGTAATAGTTCTAACGAACGAAAATATTTTATGTCTCTAATTTCAAAAATTCCAAGACAAAACTCCGTTTCAGAAATCAGGGAATATTATTGGTTCCGTGTCTGTCTGTCACTCAATTTTTGCGAGGCAACATATATCAAAAACTACTAGTCAGGTTTTATTGAAATTTGTATGGTTGGTCATAATTAGGTCATTGTTGGTCCCATATAAGTTTCAACTTAATGCGCTTATATGATTCTCATCCACGTGCGCACAAACAAACAATTATTTACACCTATTATTGTCAAATTCATTTAATTACCCCCCCCCCCCCCCCACCACCCTTTTAAAGCTGTCAAAATTGTTTTGATTTGTTACACGAATTTAAGTTTGAATTTAGCTAAATTTAAAGAACGCAGACGGTTGAAATTAATTTAGTGCTATCTGCGGGCTACTTTTGACAAACCATCCAAATTTCATAAAAATCAGACGAGTAATTTTAAAGATATAGGTGTAAATAAATGTATGTTTGTGCGCATGTGGAAGAGAAACAAATAAGCGCAGAAGGTTGAAACTTATATGGCACCAACAATGGGCAAATTATGACCAACCATACAAATTTCATAAAAATCGTGTATCCACAGACTGCCTATGATACCCGTTTAAATACCTGCAAACAACCCTAACAAAAATCCAATCAAAAACTTCCGTTTAGAAAAATAAAAAAATATAAATATATACTCCAAAATTGTCCATTACACCATTCCCCAAATTTGATTAAAAAGCTCCAATCCCTTACAAAATATCAAAATTATAAAAAGGCACAAAATAACCCCTCTCAAAATAACATTTTGGCTCCGGTAAACACAAATATTTATTTTTGTTACTTATGCCAATAAAGAATTTGTTTAAAAAAAAAAAAAAAAAAAAAAAAAAATCGTGTAGTTTTAAATATGTTGGTTCACAAAAATTCAGCAACACACAGACCAACAGACAGACACGGAACCAAAAATGTTTCCTGATGTTGGATTTCTGTCATGTAATTTTTGAAATCGGTGACATAATAGTACATTACGTCGAGTGCGGAAAGTAGCATTTTGCAAGCGAGTGTGGAGTTTGCACCCGAGCAACAGCGAGGGTGGTAAAACCACACGAGCAATGCAAAATGCCGTTTTCGCACGAGTTGCGTACCGTACTTTATCTTCGATTGTTAGATTTAAATAATAAATACAGAAAAAAATAAACTTCCTGTATACAAGTTCGTATTTCTCTTTTGATAAAGATAACATTAATTTATTAGTTGTATTTTGTGCCGAATTATTTCGGGAGGCGTAAAATTCTCCTCATATTTGTCAAAATCATTTAAATCACTCATTGATTTTCACAAAAAACTTCTTTTATTAAACAAACAGCAAATTAGTCTTGTTAAATGTAAACAAACTCGCTAATCGTGCGTAAAGCTGAAGAATTCCTATTCTTTACCGCGCTAGCGTGGTAAAGAAGAGGAATTCTTCAGAACTATGAGACGCGCATGCGCAATGAATACAAGTACGTAAATAATCACTTTCTACGCATCAAACAGAGATATAATGTTTATATTTCGTATCAATCGTAGATAAAATGTTTTTTTTCTTCAGAACGATCACATAGCTTCCGTTAACTTCGGTAAGCTCGAAAGCAATAAATAAGTTGAATAAGACATTAAAATTAAAATCATTGATACTATGGATATGAGAAAAATGTTATTCCCGATTTTATTAACTTGAATAACGTTCACATTTAATCTCGTGTAACAGAAGTGATTCAAAGGGGGGGGGGGGATTTCGAAACGAAGTAAAGTGATTTCGACATCAATCTAAGCTGTTATATATTTCACGTTATACTCTGTTCGTTAAAGTAATAACGTTTAACGTTCTCTCTCTCACCCCCTCTCTCTCCCTCCCCCCTCTCTCTCCTCCCCTCTCTCTCTGAAGCGCGTCATTCACTTCCACCCGCTCAGCAGTGGTCATTCATCAGAGTTTAGCGCTGTTTTTCTTTTTATTTTTACGCGGCAACTCAGTTTATCAGCTCTATTGGAAACAAATGGTCCATATAATTCACATCTCGTAGAGAACGTGCGAGGGCTGTCCTCGCTTCTCATACCCATAATTTTAACAATTTGTTCCATTCCATTATGCCACGAGGTTTTTCTTTGTGTGTTTTTTTTTTGTTTGTTCTCGTCCTGCTTGTAGTTATAACAATTTATTATCTCTTTTTTATACAATCATGTTTCTCCTGGTTGTAGTTATTTGTTATTTTAGTACTAAACATAATTTTATTAAGTAAACGAAATAGAAAAAAAAAAATCCTTCAGAGCTTACCGAAGGTAACGGAAGCTATGTAATAGTTTCGAAGAACGAAAATAATTTACGGCTCCGATTTCAAAAATTCCAAGAGAGAACCCGTTTCAGACATCAGGTACGTTTTTGGATCCACGTCTGTGTGTCGGTCTGTCGTTCAATTTTTGCGAACCACCATATCTTAAAAACTACACGTCCGATTTTAATGAGATTTGTATGGTAGGCCATAATTAGCTCAAGTTGGTCCCATATAAGTTTCAACCATTACTGTACTCATTAGTTTCTCTTTCAAATGCGCACAAACATACATTTATTTACGCCTGTATATTCAAAAGTACTAATCTGGTTTGTATGAAATTTGGATAGTTTGTCGAAAGTAGATCTTAGATAGCACCAGATTAATTTCATCCGTCTAAGCTTTTTAATTTTTGCTTTGACGAATTATGTGCCTATTTGGATTCCCAGTTAATTAGATAAAATGTTGCATATTTATTTATATTTTTAGTAACAGTGGATATACAGGGTGTTTGGTCGAAGATGTAACAAACGAAGAGGGCAGATTCCACCCATCATTTGCAACAAAAAACGATGTATATACCATGGGTCAATTCTCAATAGTTTCGCCACAATATTTGTTTTTGTTATTTTCCAAGGTATGTTCATTTTACTCTAAACAATCGATCGCTGCTCCTAAAATAATGATAGAGCTGAAATAAAGATACCGTTGGAAAGAGGAGAAAATTTCAGTTTAGAAAATGTCTATTTCAAATGCCTTAAAGGGGCAAAACATATGCCTAATTTTATTTATGCATATGTACTAATAAAATTAAATTTATGCATATGTTTTGCCCCTTTAATGCATTTGAAATAGACATTTTCTAAACTGAAATTTTCTCCTCTTTCCAACGGTACCTTTATTTCAGCTCTATCATCATTAGAGTTTTTTGAGTAAAATGGACTTACCTTGGAAAATATTAAAAAAAATATTGTGGCGAAACTATTGAGGATTGACCTATGGTATATATATAGTTTTTTGTTGCAAATGATGGGTGGAATCTGCCCTCTTCGTTTGTTACATCTTCGACCAAACAACCTATATAGTAATTGGGGGGGGGGGGATATTATAAAGTGTTACATATTTGAGTAGTCTACACTTTAATGCTTTTTGTTTGATACCCCACTCAAAATTAAAAAAAAAAAAAATCGCGTAACTTGAATTATCCGCCATTTTCATTTCAAACAGCTGATAATTTTGAGTTCGCTATATTTTTCCTTTGTGCGCGTCAAAACGAACTTTAATACAGCATAGTTTCATGTATTATATCTCATTTGATTTAAAAGTTATTGGAACCGTACAGAGTGACGGACAGACACAGGAACGAAACTATAAAGGGGTTTCTTTAGCTTTTACCAACGAATCCCTAAAAATAAGGTGGGGAGCAAATGAGCTAAGGATTTTAAGATCCTAAAAAAATCTTGAGTTTTCATTGGCTCTCCGCCCCATTATTTGTTCGACTTTCCTGCGCTGTCAACGTACTAAAACTCATTTGGCACAGATTGAATAGATGAATTCCAGAAAAAATTACAACTTCTCACTTCTAAAAGATTCATAAGCGAAATATTAAAAAAAAAGAATATCAGCACTCATGCAGGGAATTTTTAATCAACCTACTTAGTAATCTCTCAATTAAATTTTACAAGGAAAGTGTTATTTTTTTTCGGTATCATAAAGTATAAGGTTGAGAGAATGTATAATGCAAAGCAAACACTTGATTACCATAACAATATCAAGATTATTCCCAACGAAGTGTTTGAACGGAAGTAACCGGGCTAACAAGGATTTAACACTTGACTTATAAAGTGGATAAATAGAGTCTTCAGCCAGCATGATTAAAAAGAAAAATCAAAATGAATTCAATTACCACTTGTTTTTTTTTGTTTTTTTATTTATTTATTAGATAACTGCAACTACATAATTTTACATGTTATAAGCAATTTTGATGAAAGTTTTTACAATGACTTGAGAGACTTGAAGTGAGGAACTGTCCATTAACAGTACTCACAGATACTAGCTTGAATTAATACAATTGATACAACATATATTTAGACTTTACACGTTAAGCATTGTACAATAGATCACGTGGCCACTGTCTCTTTAGACGTCGAGGAGGATTTCCAGGAATGAATGGTAATGACAGGTTGTGAATTAAAGGATTGGAATGTTGGGATATGGAGTCATGGAAGGATTTATATCGGGTTATGGCCAAAGATCTTATATAAAGCGGATGTAATGTTAAGAAGGGGTTTAAGGCAAAAAAGTGACCCCATGAAGGTAAGAGAAATTGGAGAAAAAATCATACTGCGCATGCTCCACGACCTTTGAACTGGGACAAATTACCTTTTTTAACAGGTTATAACCTGACACTTATAAACAAATTCTTGGAAACCTATAACCAAGAGGAAGGTAATTTGTCCCATTGGAGCTAATATTTTACATATCTTCATGGGGTCACTTTTTTGCCTCAACCCTCTATCCCCTTTATATAAGATCCTTGGTTATGGCTAGGTCATGGACGAAGGGGACTTTAAGGTCGTTGTGAAGGGTGAAGTTAGAAACATAGAAAGGAGCGTTTACTATTCTTCTTAGGATTTTGGACTGTAGGGACTGGATACGATAGGAGTTGGAACGCTTGGTGCAACCCCAGAGTTCAATACCGTATGACCATATGGGCTTAATTATAGTGTTATAAATGAGTAATTTGTTATGTGTGCTGACTTTAGATGTATGGTGTAGAAGTCTGTGTAAAAGTTTGTAGCGTCTGTTGCAGTCCACTTGTAACCACTTGTAAGAGCAATTCATGCTATGAAAGTGTATACAGTAATACTATGAACTTGCGTATTAGGTGATGGGACAGCGCAGTATACCATAAGTCGAAAAATACGTAAGTCAAAGAAAGTAATTAAATTATTTTTAACTGGGTACTTTGTAGAAAGGAAAAAATTGAGTATGTAATTAACAACTAGTAAGTAACTTTAGAAAATAGACTGCAAATTGGTGTGGCACATAGCTTCCCCCGCGTTCTATGTCGTACACTTTAATGATTTTACAACCTATCAACGTCAAATTTGTTTAATTCCCTCTCCTCGGTTTTTTTTTTAAATCTGTCAATTTTGTTTAGATTTTTTACATGAGAGAGTATCAGTTTAGAAAAATGTAAAGAGCACAGACGGTTAACATTAATCTGGGGCTATCTTCTAGCTACTTTCAACAAACCATCCAAATTTCATAATAATCAATGAAGTACGAGATAGACTTTAATGGTGTTATTAACCCCCCCCCCCCATGTTATTAAAATCGGTCAGATTTTTTTACATGAATTAAAGTATCATTTTAGCAAAAGTTAAAGAGCGCAGATGGTTCAAATTAATCTGGGGCTATCTTCGGGTTTACTTTCGATAAACTATAAAAGTTTCATACAAATCAGATGAGTAATTTTGAAGCTTATGGAGATTTCGGACCAAGAGTAGGCTAATTAGCACATGCCATCCGAATTTTATGATCATCAGACGAGTAGTTTAAAGAAATAGGTTTGTTTGAAAACATTTTGAACGACAGACACTCGAGGCCAAAAATGTGCCCAAATGTCTGAAGAACGCTTTCAGTTACATTCGATAAGCGTATGGAAGCAACATATTTATATAGCTCTGATCTCATGTAAAACCAGTTTAAAAGGGAAGTTAATATTTAACTTTTTATACACACATTAAGCTCCTAATTTAAAACAACCTGTTCATTATTTACCTAAAATTATAAAAGTTTTCTTCAAGATAACTTTGTTTTAGTTTATTAACAAAGCAAGTAAAGACAAACTTGAGATTGGTAAAAAAAAAACACTTTTTCACAGTGTTTATGTTCATCTTAGTTATTACTCTTGATAAAATATAAGTGAAGACTAAGAATATAAGAAGAATGTGGGTAGAAGTATTTAAAACATATTTTAAATTAAAAAATTAAAATTTATTTACCTTACTCATATTTATGATGTTAGTGGATTAATTAATAATATTCATTATCATATAAATAGGTCCTCGATTAATTAATAATATTCATTATCATATAAATAGGTCCTCGATTAACTAATAATATTCATTACCATATAAATAGGTCCTCGATTAATTAATAATATTCATTATCATATAAATAGGTAATCAATTAATTAATAATATTCATTATCATATAAATAGGTCCTTGATTAATTAATAAATAATATTCATTATCATATAAATAGGTCCTCATACAAGATCAAACATTTTGCACAAACATGATGTTTCAAACTTAGCCCGTACACGTAACAAATATTTGTGCAATCTTAGCAATCTGAGGCCGGTAACGTCAAAAATATTTACGCAAACTTTGTATTCTCTTTTTTTACTATTTTTAATGCCATAATAATTATATTAAACGGGTCAGAGTTCTGGCGGGAAATAAAGAGCGGGAACTAATTAGAATTTGATCTTTAGAGCGAGTAGAGGTGAGGAACCGCTGAGAAATAAACATGTCAAGTGTGTGCTAGTCAGCACACAGCGAGGGTCCGTAGGCCACACTGTATAGTGTTTTACTGTAAAGTGTATAAACAGTGTTTTTTTTAAATGCTAAAAAGCTTACTTTGAACCATTCTAAGGGTCTGATATTCTCAAAACACACTCTGATAAAGTATTTTTTGCCACTGAACCGGACTACAACCATATAAATACATCGAAAAGACCATAATTATAAAAAAAAGCGTATTTTGTCAATAAAAAATAAAATAATATTTTTTTCGAAATTTCCAAAAAGGGGTATCACACCCACTTCAAACTTGCCTACGCTCGCCCTATTAAAGTTATATCCAAAGAATTATATATTTTTGTAATCAGCTCGACGTACCCTTTCATATGATACCCCTCACGGTGTCGAAAAAAAATCCTTGCTTTAGTCCTTGGTTTTGCCTACGGACCCTAAAAATTGACAATCATAATATTTTCCCGGAAAAACGACTTGTACCGTTAGATTCTTATTTAAATTGACTACATTTTAGAATTTTTTAAAATTATAATCATCGGAACCGTTTTCGAGAAATAATTGTTTTTCCATGTTTTTGTTTCAGGGTTTTTGAGGATGGCGTTTCCAAATTTAAAGATAAAACTCATTGCTCGATTTGACTCCGGGTATGATTTGTCTGAAAAGGTATGCCAAATTAAAATCGGCAAATTGGATTGATCAAATTTTTGCGCTATCACGAGTAATATGAGAAAGTAAAGAAATAAAAAACGATCTATTGTAGATAGGATTCATACAGAATTCCCTTAGCAAAATGTCGTCAAACACTGCTATAGACGTTCTGTTTCGCAAAGCAAAAAAAAGTATTGCGTTTTTTAAATCTTCGTGTATTTTCGCAAAATAATGTTGGTTTCAAGCAATTCACATTAAACAGCAAAAACAGTCAAATATCCCCACACGGCATCAAAATGTTTGCACAAACATATTGATCGTGTTTACGGGAGGTTCTTAGTTAGATTAAAAGAAAGAAAAAAATATAAAAAGCCTATCCCCCCCCCCCCTGAACTCGTGTTTTCTTTTTAGTTTTAATCAACATCTCCAGCTGTTCCTACGAAAAAGAATTTCTTCTTCTTCGCTATGAAGCAAGCAACACAAAAAAAGAAAATTGGCTGCACAATGAAAAATATTAAAAAAGAGAGGAGTTGGGCAAGTTTCACCGACTGAGCTGTGGAAAAAAGTACTCCCTGTATCATGTTCAATTAATTTATCCGTTTCGTCAAACGTTCTTCTGCCTCCATTCCACTGTGAACCACAGTAGAAAATACAACAGCTTATCTGTCCACCTTCTAACAAGGACGAAGCAATAATGCGGATGGTATTCCAGCTCCTTTACAAGATATTGTCCTACAAATATTTTGGTCCTAGCAAGAAGCAAAAAGAAGGAGTTTAGGCCAAACTTACTCTTTCTTTAATTTAATCTGTATACGAGTATAATTAATTTAGTCTATAGATTTCTGATTATTGGATTAAATGGCAAATTAGTTAAACTAATTAAGAATCAATCGCAGTTTAGACAAAAAAAAAGAGTCATGTCTTTCTACCAATCATTTGATTAGACTTTAATTGGATTTTAGATCGACTTTTAAAGAGCCATCTCAGTTAATATTGTCTGCAACACGTAACTAACTCTGCTTATTTCTCCAGGGTACGCCTCTAGACTACAAGGTTCATCATCTGAAAGGTACGTTTCCACTGAGGCAACAACAAGCAACATGTAGCATGCGGCAAGAAGCATTTCAAGCAAAGCAACTAGCTCCCATATGTTGCTCCGTGTTGCCAGATGAATGTGCTACTGAGTTACAAAAATTCAGCGTGTCGTAAGATGTTGCCTGTATCCAAGACGTAGTGGACGAGTGCGGCAGAAATTGGGTGACATGGAATAGAATACAAAGAAAACAACATTATTTATTGAAGACTACAATACTTCATTGGAGTTGTGGAACATCAAAAGTCCTTCATATAAAGACAGAAATGTAAAAAGTGACAAATTAAAACTACATATTTGCTTCCAATTGCGAATGTTCAGTAGATGAAATAAAAATGAAAATCAAGAATTTAAGATCTGCTTTTCTTCGGGACTACAAAAGAATTACTAAAACAAAGAGTAGCTCTTCTCCTAAATAAGATAAATGGTTGACTTATAATCTCCTGACGATTTTGTTAGATGTTGACATTCCAAGACAAACGTTTTCACCCAAGGAGTGATCTCTTCGACTAGGTAGTCAAAATCCTGTCTGCTCATGCTTTAGCCTCATGCTACAAGCAACGGCAACGAGTTGCAAGTGACAACTGGCAACAGATCCATGGGCGATATTCGACTTGCAACAAAGTATGGAGATGCACGGCAACATCTAGCAACAAAGCAAACGTGTAGCATGCTACATGTTGCTCCTTGTTGCCTCATTGGAAACGTACCTTAACTCCTTAAGGTTCGACCTAGAAAGTCGCCACTGTATTTTCTGACAGATGTTCCTTTGTACTTTTCGCACCTATTGAACAAGGAAGGAATTGATTCGAAACTATTTTTCACTCAATCCAGAGGGTGCACCACATCTTCAGCCTAGGTACACGCCCTCTAAATTCTACTCTGGCTACTCTATCACCCATTACGGATGTTCTAATGGTACCCTTAGGGTACATTAACCCTTAATAACCTAGCGTTGCCATATGGCAACAGCAAAACCCCTTCCCTTTATTATAGTCTGGAGAAGTCCAAGTTAATATTGAACTTTTTAAATGTTAATATTATGTCAAAAGAAGGACTAAATAGATTTTTCATCATTAGATTTATTTGTTTTGTGCAACACGTATGCGACAAGACAGGTTTAAAAAATGGGTTATTCCAAATTTGTGACACGGAAAGAATTTTAATTTTTTTAATTAATTAATTAATTAAATAATTTTATTATTGGTAATGAAACTATTAGAATAAAGAATGATTACAAATATAAATTATTGCAGTTTCAAAAAATTAAATTATTTTGCCCTAAATTGAGCGTCAATTTGAAAGTTGCCATATGGCAACGCTAGGACATTAGCCTTACAGTTTTTTTCCAAGTCGTAATTTTATTCAGTCATATGTATACACAAAGTTTTGATGTTTTTTTTTGCCTAATGTTAATTTTTTATTGATTATTTTCCAAATATTTCTCAATTAGTATCTAAATCTTGTAATTATTTTTGTTGAATAAGTATAATTAGTAACAAATAGTATTGGGCTATTCTTTTAAAAATAATATGTAATAATAATATCTATATTTTTTTATTACAATTGAATAATACCTATATATTTTTAAAGGTAATAACAAAAACACATGCATAAAACAAAAAATAAAGAAATTATTACATAATTTTACAGATAAACAACGTGATACATAATACAAATTAATAAAATTTTGAGAAAAAAAAAATATATATATATTTTTTCGTTCTTTTAAATAAATTTAGTATTTTGTTAATGTTGTCTTTTTTAACCTAAAATTTATTTTACATACATTTTGTAAAAGAAATTATTAAAACATTTATTGAGAAAAAAAACTGTAGGGCTAATGTTGTAAGCGTTGCCATATGGCAACAGCCCAAATTTGGGGTAAGGATTTTTTTTTAATTTTTTTAAACATATTTACATATTAAGGGACCTCTTAACAGACAAAATCCCCAGAAAAAAACCAAACAATTCTCAAAAAAAAATAATTCGGGCAGTTAAGGGTTAAGGATACAGTGGATGTGAATGGAAATTTTATTTTTAATAAAAAGAAGAATCAATTTCAGTGCACTAAGAACCCACTTGTGACTATTCCCCACTCACTAAACGAATAACAGTTGACTAAATACCCTTGTGTTAAAATTAAATACTGTATGCTTGTATAATTGTTATAATAAATGTAAGTTACGGTAAAGTTGAGTATTCACAAGAGCTCTTTAGCAGTCTGCTAATGATTCTCGTTTCCCAAGCGTTTCAACCCTGTCTCTCACAGCTTCCCCCAGCCTCGTCTAAAAACTTACCATCACAGAACTAAACTAACGCTACAACTTCTAGTCCTTGACGTCATTTTACTCTCACGAGTTTCAAAATTGTTCATCTCACTCTGCCCTAAATAAGAGATAGATCATTAAAGAGAATAATGTTAGTATGAAAATTAATAGAAGCTGTTAGAACAAGTTTTATCAAAGAAGAATAATTTTATCTCAAATACATAATTATACAAGATTTAAAACGATAAAACAAGAATGTTTAATAACTTTTTAGTTGATGAATTATTTATATAAATTTGCACAATAATCTGATATATTTTATTTAAAATTTGATTATCAATTACATTTAGTTCAGTTTAATTCTCCATAATCGATAGTGTGATCTTGAAACTAAATTATTTGTTATTATTTTGTTGTTATAAATATAGTTTTACTGTGGCCATCTACAAAAAAAAAACTATCGCTAGTCACCACTCAAAGGTCGGCTAAAGTCGCTTCCAGTGAATGACAAGCCATAATCTTAAGTTTACGTTAAATTCAGGTCAAATCGAGTTACAAAAATACACATTAATACTGTCATAAATGTATTTCTGCTGATAATTCCAATAGCGGAAACTGGTCAATTGATTATTAAGTTCTAGGTCTTCCGGTGGTGACCGCGTCATGTTCGAAGAATATTCTGACGTTTCGCTTCCTTTGTTGGAGGCATATTCAGGGTTGTATCATGTTGCTCTAAGTGAGGGACAACGTAGACTAGAGAGAATGTTCAGGATCAGTGGTAATATCTTCAATTCTGGGGTCTGAGGCAATATCTGTTGTTTGTTACGTCAGCTATTGCATCAGCCGAAGCAGGCGTATGAGATGCCAACATTCTCTCTAGTCCACGTTGTCCCTCGCTTAGAGCAACAAGTACAACCCTTGAAAAGCCTCCATCATAGGAGGTGAAACGTGGGAATACACTTCGAGCATGACGCGATCACCACCGGAAGACCTAGAACTTAATGATGACATTAACAGCGGAAACCTATTCAATGGTCAAGTGATCTTCATATCAAGTTGCTGCTACAGAAACCATGATGAAACCAATAATAACTCAACATAAGGTTATTATTTTAGCAATACTGAACAAACGCAATACTGAACACACTCAACCATTATACATGCAACTCGGAATACTCACTATTAACTAACTACACACCAGTATCTTTGTCTCGATTACACAAAGGACAACATGATCTGGAGATGGTAGATAATAACATCACACTAGACAAGTGACCAACAAACTCAAGGCATTGTTATTTCCGGCAACCGCAATTCCAGATCGACTTTTAAAGAGCCAACTCAGTTAATATCGTCTGCAACACGGCTTAACTCTGCTTATTTTTCCAGTATGCACCTCGAGACTACAAGGTTCTACCTAGAAAGCCGCCACTGTACTTTCTTACGTATTATGTTCCTTTGTATTTCACACACATGGACAAAGAAAGAATTGAGTTGTAACTATTTTACACAATATCCACCTTTGGCAGAGGGTGCACCACATCTTCAGTCTAAGAGGTGCACACAAATAAATAACCAGTCATCAATAGATGTACTTCTAAAAAGCCACGTGTGCTCAGCCATCACAAGGTTGTGGGTTCGACCCCATGCCCTGATTTACATGGCTCACTAATGATCACAGAATTCTCGCTTCGGTGGTACATTGTTCAGAGGTATGATGTGTGAAGTGGCTACAACTCTCCACCAAGGTGCTAATAAAATGAACCTTAATAAGCTTAATTGCCATGCTTGCAACAAGTGGTTCGTCCTATACTAGTACTAGAACCTACTAATAATGTACTGCAGCTGATGACGATTAATCGCCAGAACTGATGCCGTGCTTAACTGCAGAAACTGACTGAAGTAATCTTCAGATCTAATAAGTATCAAAGCTAACCATTCAAATAGAATTATATGATCTTTAGAGTTCTAAAAATCTTTAGGTCACTTAAAGACAGATTAAACGACCAAATTACACAAATTATGAGAGTGAACGATGTCTCATCTCTCTAGGATATCAAACAGATACGTCTGGTAAAGGAAGATGGAATATACCGAGTAAATTTAACCTTAACCACTCGCTTACGCTGAACCCCCTGAAATTTTTAATCAAATCATATTTTAAGAAAGAAAAATTGGTGCTCTTCTTCGAGAAATATGTCATTTTAATTCAGAAAACAGTCGAATCAAAAAGCCTTTTCTTATCGAAGAATTTAAGGAATTTAATTCATTATACAATAAAAGGTGTGGAAGAGAGAAGTCATTATTTTATTTTCTCGTTTTATTTGAGGAGGAAATAGAATTCTGGCTTGTTAAGTAAATATAATTCAGCTTGAGAATTTATTCTTCAAGAGATAATTACGAATGAGATCCTTAAATTTTTAAAGTTCATAATTTATAATCTGATAAAAGTATTCCGCGGCTAGAGTTATTTAATTTTATCTTTTCTTTAGGTGAAATTAAATGATTAAATTGAAGCTGTGTTATTTTTGGAACGAAGTTCCTTATGGCTAGTTACAGCGTCTGGAGCCCCGGAGTGAATCCGAAAAGAACGATCGTCACAAAACCGACCGTCATAAAACGAAATCGACCGATGACGATAACTTGAGTAAAAGATTACTGATTTAGTTTAAATTTGGTATACATGTTCATTTTACTAATGCCCATGACGATTTCTTTGGAAAACACTATCCGCCCAAGCCTACTCGCGAAACGCTCGCGTATACGTAAGCTTCAAATGTAAAATTGGAATTTTAGGACTGGAAAAATTGTAACATAATCTATTCAATGAGACAAACAACTTTTTAAATATTTCATTTTCAGTAAAACCAAGAGTGACACCGTTATGAAGTGTTAACGATCGTTAGAACTATTAAAGCGACGATTAAAGTAGAGAAAACAAAGTTTTTACCGATATCTTACTTTCTAAAGTAACGATTTCAATAAAACTTCACACACATCGTCTAAAGTACAATTAAAATAGGCGTGAACAATTTCAATCTGATAAAAGCACACGTTTTTGTTTAGTTGAGTGATATATTTTATAATATTTTAAATGGAGTCTGGCCGGGGGAGTCTGAGGGAACAGTCCTGTTTCCTCATTACTTAGCTCTATACTACAATCACCCTCTTTAACTATCAACTCATCATGATAAACTACTTTCTCAATATTTAATACATATTAATAGCAAAACGCTCGCTTCAATGATTAAATAATGCTTTTATTAGCTTGCTTTCTTGTTTGTTTGTCCGGTACAAATAGATTTCTAACTAACTTCCCGAATAGCTAGACATTTGAAACTTTTAGCATAGCTCAGAACACGATGACAATGCATTATTTTAATACTTTTAGCCATATTTCAGCAGAATTTAATTGGCTTTCAGCAAATTTTTCTGTACGGAAAGTTAGTTCGGAAAATATCCGCAAGTTATTTTTTTGTTTTGCCATGGCCCATATTTATGCTATTAAAATCTATTATTATCCAATTTATTTTATTTTCCCCCCGTTTTTTAAATTAGTCAAAATTGTTTTGATTTTTACATGTATTAAAGTATCATTTTAGCAAAATTTAGAGAGAGCAAACGGTTGAAATTAATGTGGAGCTATGTGCGGGCTACTTTTGACGAACCTTCAAAATTTCATAAAAATCAAATAAGTGCTTTTGAAGATATAGGTGTAAATAATTTATTTTTGTGAGCGTGTAAAAGAGAAACAAATGGGCGCTGAAGGTTGAAACTTATATGGGACCAACAATGAGCTTATTATTCATTCATATTTTAATTATTCATTAAAATCGGACTTGTAGTTTTTAAAAATAGAGTGACCGACAGACACGGAACCAAAAATATTCTCTGATTATTATATTATATTATATATATATTATATTCTGAGCGCAACTGTATTTTTGTATTTTGTTCTCATTTTTATGAGTACATAATTACATGGTCCAGTTTTTTCCATTGATTAGTTGTTTCGAGTTTTCATGGTTAAATTTAATTATTATTGAACATTTAATTTAAACTTACCATAAATTCAATTTTTTGTTCTAGTGTAATCTTTTGCCATGTTAATTGCTTTTTTAATTTCTTAATAATAGGTTTTAAAAGTTTTTCGTTTCAGATGGATTTTTGTCTTGGAATTTTCGAAATCTGAACCTAAACATTTTTTTGTTCTTCAGAACGATCACATAGCTTCCATTACCCTCAGTAAGCTCGGAGGCTAAACAACTAGGTAAACTATTATAAGAAATTAAAAAAAGAAATTAACATGGCAAAAGATTACACAATAGCAAAAAATTGAATTTATGGTAAATTTGAATTAAATGTTCAATAATAATTAAATTTCATGAAAACTCGAAACAACTAATCAATGGAAAAAACTGGACCATGTAATTATGTACTCGTATAAATCGCGCTCCACCCATGACGACTCAAGGGTTTTAGTAAAATAATATTAAAAGAAAGATTTTAGGTCCAAGGTAACAATTCTGGTACTTCTTTAGATTGTTACTCCCCTATGTTTTTTTAGAGTATAAATGACTGACTAAATAATTATTCAGACAAAGGGATGTACTTTGGGACAAAGGAATATCAACACTTTTGATTTTATAAGGGGAGTAACAATCTAAAGAAGTTCCACTATTCAACATGATAAAGTGATATGTTTTAAGTCGATATTTGTGTGTCACATGAACAAGGCGATATGTTGTCATTGTTAGAACACCATGTTAGGCCGGGTGTGCTTATCAGTACGTGCCGAATAACATCTTAAAACTCTCAGCTAGAATTTAGCACAAATCACGTGCCGTACACTAGTTTCAAACACGTCCAAATCTCTAACCCTAACATAGAAAAGAGTCTTTAATATACATATATATATATATATATATATATATATATATATTACTCGTGGAAGAACTTCATAGACTCATATATATATATATAAGAGAAAAAGAGAGAGAGAAGGTTTCTTAGTACCTAATGTCTCGCTGAGTCTAGGAAGTTCTTGTCTCGGATTAAATACTTAAAGTAAGTAAAAGTTTATGTTATAAAGTTCAAACTAGTTCTCTAACACGTGGCAAACATTTTATTTAGCTGAAGAAGAAGAAATTAAAATTGTTTGAAAAGATCCACTAATGGAGTTGACATCAATAGTAAAAACTCAAAGGGAACTCTTGACATTAAATAAAATTTATTTTCTCAAGCTAGCTTTTCCACCTCTTGACAACCTTTTTACTTTCTCATATATGTATTATTTATAAAGAGGAAGTATTGTGATAGCGCGAAAATTAGAGTGGAAGATTTTCATGGATTTTACACACATTTTTTTTTTTTTTTTTAAATCCATTAAAGTGGTTCTTTTAATTAAATGTTTGTCTCTTGTCTTTATATACGCGTATAGTCTAAACTACTAGACTGATTTTGATAAATTTTTTGCATACATATTCAGAAAAATTCCCGTTTAGTACTTGACAGCAAGCTATTATTAAAAGGGTTTCTTCGGTCATGAAAATGCATATATTTATTTTATTTTATTTTTATTTATTTTTTTTTTTATATCAAATTATAATTATTATTAACTACGGGAAACAGACAGAGAAAAATACACTCCAGCGCTGGAGTGTATTTTTCTCTGTCTGTTTCCCGTAGTTAATAATAATTATAATTTGATTTAAATTAAAACTTAATCTTTCCGTAGTATGAATACTACCAAAATCGTAAAATATGAATTTATTTCTGTTTTTGTTTTTTAAATATGTACAAAAAGTTGCACTTAGAAAAGCAAGATGTGCATATTTATCCTTTAGCATCTTACGTATGCACTTATTTGGCTCTTTTAGGGGTAATGGCCACCATTTTTTAGCAACTCGATATATAATCTGTGATCTACATATCAATACTTTTAAAGTGATACCCCACTTAAAATTATATTTTAAAATTTGAATTTTTTATATTAACTCCTGGAAATATCATTGGTCCACAGAGATGTATTTTACATTTCAATACCTTTAAAATGATACCCCTCTTAAAAATTACAAAAAATAAAAAATATTGTGATCAGTTCGCAATAGCTCGCAGATCGAAGACATTTGGAGTGTCTAAGTTCGTAGTATTTTTTTTGGGGGGGGGGGGGCAAAAAATGTTTAACTTGTATACCAAATTTCAAATCTCTAGCTGCAGTAAGTCGTGAGATATACTCCAAGATACGAAGGACGGACAGACGAAAAACCAAAAGCATAAGGGTTTCTAGGATGACCTCGAAACTCAAAAAGTCATACCTCGAGGTGAAGAAAGAATTTTACCTCAAAATTAAAGCTGTTACCCTCTAAAAACATTAAAAAAAACAGGGGATGCCCGATTCCTCCCCGTTTTAAGAGACGGCTGAATTTCAAACATCCCGATTGATCCCCAAATTATTTTCAGGTATAAAAAATACATAACCTTTTTTTAAAAACAAAATGTAAAAAATGTATTATTTCTTTAACTTACAAAATAGGAAAATAACTTAATAAAATATTAAATCCTAGCAATTATAAATTAGAAGCTGGTAAATTCCTTCGACTTAGAGTATAAATAGATTGCAAAATTGTAATTTTGCCTTCATCAAAGTTTTTCATTAATTCTTCTAGCAACAGAAAACTAATGGAATACCTATAATATCCATTATGTACCATGTAAAGTCAAAAGCTGTGCAACTTTTAAAAGTTCCATCTAGGTAAACTGATTCATGTTCCGAAAGAGCAATTAAAAATTTATTGAAGAAAAAAATTATATTATATTATTTTCATCATTCCCTTCAGTAGTTGTAATAGACAATTTCTTTAAACATTCATGAACTTTTAATAAACAGCTTGGTTTTCTGGTGAAATCCGAATCACGAAGAGGATGAAGTCATTGCTTTCGCTTCCACTACTGGAAGCATCTTCAGGGGTGTGCTGCATCGTGATGTTTACTTGAAGCAACAAGACACACTACAAAGTAAATGTCTTGTTGTTGCTTCAAGTAAACATCACGATGCACCACACCCCTGCAAATGCTTCCAGTAGTGGAAGCGAAACGTCTGACTTTATCCCCTTCGTGACGCGGATTTCACCGGAAAACCAAGCTGTTTATTACGAATCTACCCGCGGAAGCCTACGCACCTAGTTAATTCATGAATTTGCTCTAAACTTGAAGGTAAAGCTGGAAGAATGGACCTTCTTTTTAAATATAATATGGCTTTTCTACAGCATGTCAAATCATTAGTGGTAAGTGCATTAATACTTCCAACCGCAACTTCATTATTAGCTAATTTTCTCGGTCTTTTACCAATATCTTGAATAGCTTTACGTTTAACAGAGTTCCTTACCTTCTGACGTATAATTTTCTCAAAATCGATCATAATCAATACAGTATAATGAAAAATTATCTAAATATAAACTAATATATAAACATAAAATGTATTTATTGGACTTTTGTCAATTCAGGTATTGGGGACGAATCGGGCTGTGTGATTTTCAAGAAATTATCAGTGGGGATCAATCGGGCGATCCTCGGGGAGGAGTCGGGATAGCTCCAAAAAAACGTGGGGGGAAACTGGTCATACAATATTATTTAAAAAAATCGGTCCGAGACAACTCAGACAAACTTTCTCATATACGAGTTCATAATTACTTAGCCAAGTGTTTTCCATTTATTAGTTTTTGTATGTACATTTAATTATTACTGAACATTTCATCAAAATGTACCATAAAAATAACTTCTCCTTGGCGGGGAATCGAACCTGGGATCTCCCTGTCCGCGTTTTAAGCTATTTTCTCAGGAACTAGATTTTTCCCGGGAAAACGGCTTATATCGTTACATTCGTATTTAAATGAACTATATTTTAGAATTTTTTAATCAAAATCGTCGGAACCATTTTCGAGAAATACTGTTTTTCACGTTTTTTTCAGAGTTTTTGGGGGGTAGCGCCCTAAAATTTGGAGCTAAAATAAATTTCTAGATTTCGCCTCGGGGTATGATTTTTCTGAACATGTATGCCAAATTTCGTCAAAAGTACGAAATTAAAAAAGTACGTTAAAGTCGGCCCAGTAGTTTAGGCTCCAGGCGTCTGCACAGACGACAGACAGACAGTTTTTAAAAACCACTTTTTTGGACTCAGGGGACCTCACGTGTAAATCCATCAAAATCGAATTTTCGCGACATCACAATATCAATTTCTCTTTATATGAGAAATTAAAAAGGTAAACATGATGTGTTTATAGTTAAAGAGTAGGGTTGTAGTAGGTAGGAAATTGGACTGTTCTATACCTATCCGGCCTACTAATTTAAAATAATTTAAAATATATCACTTCCCCAACAAAAACGTCTGTTCGTATCCGGTTGAAATTTTACATGCCTGTTTCAATTGTACTTAAGACGATGTGTGTGAAGTTTTATTTACATCGTTACGTTAGAAATCTTACGTTCTATCGGTAAAAACGTTGTTTTCTCTATTTTAAAGATTTAGGTCCCCTTTAGAGTAGTTGATTTATTCTGTACACAGAATTGGCGTATAAGGGTATTATTATAACAATTAATATACATATTAATGCTGTTTTCATGTTTTTATTTATTATTCTGTAGCATTTTATGAAAATATTTTATTAATTAAAATTATGTGTCTTTGAGAAGTTATCTGACTTAGGCGCTATTGTTAAGTCTTGTTTATAAATGTATAATATATTGCGTATTTAATAAATTATTTATATATTATATGCATTACTTAAATAAGGGTTATTGTGTTATTTCATACACATATTTCATATGTTTATTCTGTTTCTAGAACTTAAGTTTCATTTCTAATGCGTGAGAGTCTCACACATATTTTTTTTTATTGTCTTCAAGCATTAGATCATTGGACTATCTTAAAACAAATTATAGCTTTTAATTTCTTAGAATTCAGTTTAAAAGTAAAAAAAAACAAAAACAAAAAAAAATAACGAGAAAACTCAAGGGAGTTAAATGTTTTGTTTCTTTCAACTACCCAAGTGCAGGTGTTCACTGATCAATTAGTTCCACGAATCTTTCTACAACTACAAATCTTGTTTTGCTCATTCTTTCTGAGCAAACTATGTAGTATTTATATAAAAAAAAAAAGTTTTGACGTTATTTCGTATTATACCTAAATCCTATTTTAATTAATATTATCGAAGGTACAAAACTGTATTGCAGTGTCCTATACAATTTTGTACCTCCGTTAATATTAATTAAAATAGAATTTAAAATATGAAATAAACGTTTAACAAGCAACATTTAATTTAAAAATATAATCAATATAAACGATAGGGAAAATTTTTAATATGTTTTATTCAGTTGCGGTGGCGGATTAAAGGGGGCTTTATTCCAACGACTACCAAATTTCATATCAGAAATCCATAAAAGCGCTGTTTTGAGAGGTAATATTTTCAAAATTTTCCGAGGGAGGACCCCCGGCCCCGCAATATATACCCCCCCCCCCCCCCCCCCCAATAATAAACTTCTGACGACGCCCGGCGTCCCGGTTTGGGACTTTAAACCCCGAACTTGTCTCCCGAAAACACTTTTCGGGACGCCAAAATTACCTAGTTTTCAATAGAGACGCCAATAATAAATTAATTCGTTTAAACAAATCCTCATATTCTGATAATTTATTTTGTAAAATAATTTATAGATGCGTAGTTTTAACAAAATGTTTGTTAGTGCCAATCTGAATCAACCGCATTTATTATTATCAACCTCTGACCACCTCAAACCACTTCAAACCACCTCAAAATACCTCTAACCACTACAAACTACCTCTACTCTAACCACCCTTTAGGGAATTGCTCTGGCACGTACAATATGAATTATCCACTTTGTAGATTTATAGAAGCTCATAGCAATAGTTAATGATTTGTAAGCAGAAGATTAGGAGGACTGCAGCAAGGGTTGTGTCCCAGGTTCGCGTTATAAATGGGTTGCAACCTTACTGAAGTGACGTCCGTCGTCCGTAATGAATGTGACGTCTATACGGTAAAATAAATAGTGTATGTGGCTTAATAGGGAGACATTTAAATGCTCAAAAGCCTAAGAAGTGTTAAAGTTACCTGATTGTGTGATTGCCAGGATATTTGGGAGTCCATTGTAGAGGATCGTGTGTGCAGTGTGGCTGACATCCAGGAGCGTGGAGACTCCACTCTGACACCTCGCTCCCAACCCATACAGACACTGAAATAAACAAAACCAATTAAATAATTATAAACTGCAATAATCATAATAATTAAATTGTAAGTAAATTTAAATAATAAAAAATCTTGGATTACAAAAATTAGGATTCTGTTATGTTATTCTAACTAATAAAATGATTTGTTAAATTAAGAAATAAAGACTGAAGATGACCTTAGGAAGGGTCGAAACGTCTCTTTAAAAAAATATGGAATAAGTAGCCTCTTTTTTACACCTTAGTGTCCATCCACCGTAATTTAATAAGTCACTGAAAAGGTGTTTTCATCGTATTTTATATTTAATAATAATTAAGTGAAATAATAAATCTTCAGCAAAAGCATAAACGTGAAATAAATTGGTAAGGCGTGAAGTCTCAAGTAAAAAGGGTTTCGTTGTTATCGTGAACATTAAATTAGTATAAGAGGGGGGCGGGGGAGCCACAAAATTTTGATGTTTTCTGACAAAATGGCATGAAAAATTAAATATGTTTCCAAAATGTTATACATTTTTGTAATCTACTCTTCAATATCTTTCATTTGATATCCCACTCAAAATTTTAAAACAATATTTTTTTCCCCATGACAAGAATTAGCCGCCATTTTGGATTCCCAGTAAAATCGGATCAAATTGGTATTCTTATTTTTTCTGTGGCTCAGCAGACCGCACATTTGGCATATTTTTTTTATATTTTTAGTAACAGCAGAAATATAGTTTTAGGGGAGAGGACACAAAAAAGGTTTATGCTTAATTGACAAAATTATACACATTCTACAAGTGTTATTTATTTTTTCAATCTACTTTTCAATACCTTTCATTTGATACCCCACTCAAAATTTAAAATAAAATAATTTTTTTTCGCGTCCGTGAAGTATCCACCATTTTTTATTTGAACAGCTGATAATTTTAAGTTCGCTATATTTTTTCTGTGTGCGCGTCAAAACCATCTTTAATACTGGAAAGTTTAATGTATTTATCTCTTTTGATTCATAAGTTATTGGAACCGTACAGAGTGACAGACAGACAGACACAGATTACTTCTTTTTTATACTTGAAATTAAATTACTTAAAGACACAGACTCATCTATATCATTATTATTAATTTATGATCTTAGTTACTACCTCTTGAGAGATATAATAATACCAAATATATTTAATAACTTTCAAAGGGTTAATATCTTTAGAGAAACAATGGTTACACTGCTGAGAAGTAAAGCAAGTCTGGTCTACCAAGATATCTTCTACTGACAAACAGGAACCAGGGATGATTCTAAGGGAACAATGAACAGAGGACAATAGTTAGACTGCAGAACAAAGCGATAGATTGATGTAATGAACCAAAACACTGGACTTTAAACCGAATCTATACCCCTCAAACTATGCAACTATATATAGATCCCTACTCTATTTCTCAACACGAAATATACTCAAAATACTTACTACTTTAATATTACTTAGAAATATTATTGTAATAATATTAGCCCATAAAAACAAAGGTCTAAAGCCTTGTCCACACTAGTAGACGTGTTGCGCGATTTTGGTCTCAGAGACATGTCTAGCGATTTGTCTATAGACATCGGCTGAGACAAACGGCGTCTACGGTCTCGTTGCTAGACCAAAATCGCATGTCTATGGTTTTCCATTCTAAATGGTAGACATGGTACAACGTTAGGCATGTTGCGCAACGTGTCTACAAGTGTGGACGCTAGACCTAGACCATAGACGGTCTCAGAAGATGTCTATAGACACGTTGCGAGACATTTCTGTAGACGGTCTATGAGGGTCTATGAGACCGTCTACAGAAATGTCTCGCAACATGTCTACTGGTGTGGACTAGGCTTAACGTTGCACCATGTCTACCATTTAGAATGGAAAACCATATACATGCGATTTTGGTCTAGCAACGAGACCGCAGACCGCAGAATATCCTGCGAGTCTGCCTCGAGCGGCTTAAATACCTTGACATGGTTCCGTCAAATACAAATAAATTTAATTGGTATACTCAGGTCAAAGATATTTTAAATAATATAGGTGGTTATGAATTAGACCAACTTTTTAACGGCCAAATAAATAACATCACAATAAGAGATATAATAAACAAATACAAGACTAAACTCGAGATGGAAGATTTAAAAAGAATACAAGATTCATCGTATAATAATTTCTACCACATCCTCTACTGCTCTAAGAATGATTCCACTAACTATCTTAATTATGACCTTAATTTTAAAATGCAAAAAGTTTTAGCACAAATCCGAACCTCCGGCTATGGGATAATTAAAATATCATTTAACGGAATAATGTACAAGATTAATAGCAATGAAGAATGTACTGTGTGTGACCTACACGAGGCTGAGGACTTGGCCCATTTGTTGCTCAGATGCCCTATGTACGCCCCTCAAAGAGAATACTTCCTTCCAACGCACCTCATAGCGACCAATTGCAATGATTCAACGAATGTAGCATCTTTAATAAATACTTGCCAATCTTCCTACGGGAGACACCTGTATTACTTTTTTATAAATATTTTAAAACTGAGATCCTTCTTGTTAAATGAGTGGAACAGCACGTACATACACAACTTAATAAAAAAGTAAATTTTAATTAGAGTAGAGAATTTTTTATTTTTCTAATAGAAAGGTTTATTTTATGATTTTATTACACTAATATATAATTTAAAGAATATGTATCATATATTACAAGAGGGAATACATTTATAAATAAACAGGTCAAGTGTGTGCTAGTCAGCACACAGCGAGGGTCCGTAGGCCACACTTTATAGTTTAAGTAGTACCCTATTGATGGTGTTTTTTAAAATGCTAAAAAGCTTACTTTTAACTATCCTATGGATCTGATATTCTCAAAACACATAAACTAACTTCCGATAAAGTATTTTTTTTGCCACTGAACCGGACTACAACCATATAAATACATCGAAAAGACCATAATTATAAAAAAACGTTTTTTGTCAATAAAAAATAAAATAATATTTTTTTCGAAATTTCCAAAAAGTGGTATCTTTACTTTTGGTCGAAGAATGTTCAGGAATTTTTTCAGATTTTTTTCACTTCACATGAGCGAGATAGAGGGGGGGGGGGACACGTTTCAAACCCGCTTCAACGTTTCACACCCACTTCAAACTTGCCTACGCTCGCCCTATGAAAGTTATATCCACAAAGAATTATATATTTTTGTAATCAGCTCGACGTACCCTTTTATATGATACCCCTCGGGTTCGATTCACCTTTAGGGACAAGTTATTGTTATGTTTAATTTTGATAAAATAACTACAAACACTCAAAATTACTAATAAATGGAAAACACTGGGCCAAGTAATTATGTACTTATATTGTTGGTGTGAGATGTTTGTTGGCTTAGACCTTTTACATCCGAATATCTCGGCCAAGTTCGTTACCCAGAATAATAGGCTAAGGCTTTTGAAGATGACGACCATTATAAGTTTCATGGTGGGACATGGTGCTCCATTCCTTATCTTGGCTTTATTTCAGACCAGCTTGCTAAAATCTTAGCTAGGTGTCAGCACGAATAAGTAGTAACAAGCTCAACTTAGTAACGTGAAGGATCCAGTTAGCAATGAAAATAAAAGTGGTGTACACGTCATAACGTGCGGCTATTACTTTGGACGAACTGGCCGTAACCCCTTACATATTTAATTATGCTGGTAGTCTCTTTTAACATGTTATTTGCTATTTTTAATTGTTAACTTATGGTTTGCGATTTTCTGGTTTTTGTTTAAAATTGTTATTTAAGTTTCATTTGTTTTTACTGTGTTAATAATTTAATTTCTTGTTTGGTCTTAGGCACTGATGATGGCCATTTGAAGGCTGAAAGCTGCATTTTTCTACTTTTTTTAAAAAAAAAAAGAAAGTAAAATAATTAAATAATGATAATGTATTATATAAAATATGAGAATAGATAGTTATAATTATAATATTTATAAAAATATATATATTTTATAGGAGTTGATCTCTAGGCCACTGCCTCTTCAGACGTCTTGGAGGGTTACCTGGGATTTTCCGGGAAGATAGGAGTTGTACAAGAGGATTAGGATGATGAGACAAAGATTCATGGAATTTTCTATATCGGGATACGGATAGATTTCGGACAAATAGAACATTGAGGTCTTCATGGAGAGTAAGGTTTGATAGTCCAGGAGATAGTAAAAAAAAGTGTCTGACTAACATCAAGCTAGAATTTTGTATACAAGTCAATTTTGGTAGACAATAATATTTAAAGAATTTAAATGTGAATGATAATAATATTAACGTAATAAATTTTAAGATATTAAATTTTACCGCATAATAATAATAATATAGCATTAGAATTAATTTTTTTCTAAAATTGTTATTTGTTAAAAATTGTTTTTAATTGTTATCTGCATGTTTGTTTATGGTTTTTATTATTTTGTTTAGATATATATTGTTAAAAAAATTAGGTGTTATTTATAGTCATTATTTATATAGCATGTATGATTTTAATGTGTTAGATCTTGTCTGTGATATCGGTATTTCCAGATTACTATAGCTATTTATCAGATAGTTGTTATTAGTACAAAACATTTTTTTTTTTTAATTATTTATTTATTTATTGTTAAAGCTCTAAAAGTAGATATATATATATGTATGTGTATGTAGATGTGTGTGTGTATATATGTATGTATGTATGTGTGTGTATGTATGTGTGTGTATATGTATGTATGTATATGTATGTATATGTGTATATATATATATATGTATATATATATGTATATATATATATATATATATATATGAATATTATCCGTATATGCTAATACGATTTATTAATTTATTATACAATGTAATTTTTATACATATATTTAAAAAAAAAAAAAATCCAACTTCTGGCAGACGGCTTAAGCCTTGCCATAAGATGTTTACTGAAATATTTTTATGTAATGCATTTTTGAATTATTTTTCTCTAATAAACATTATTATTATTATTATTATTATTATTATTATTATTATTATTATACAAGTCAATCTTTTAGCGCCTTTTAAGAATTATGTGGACGGCTAAGTTCGTCTGCGGGACATAGCTTGGCAATAGGCATTTGAAAAAATCAAACCGGTGGAGAGTGGCCATGTCTCACCAATTGTGGTGGACAATGTGATTTTCATGATCCTGAGTACAGAAGTAGTTAGTAGACCGAAAATCAAGTTTGTCCCTGGACAGGTGACCACGTTCATTTTTAGTAATATTTGAATAACTAACCAATCAAATGTGAAAATAACATCGACTTGATATTTGGTCTAATAACTAATTCTGTAATCAGGATCATGAAAATCATATTGTCCACCATAATTGGTGAGACATGGCCGCTCTCCACCGGTTTGTTTTTTTCAAACTCCTATTGCCAAGCTATGTCCCGCAGACATAGCTTGGCCGACCACGCATATTCTTAAAAGTCGCTAAAAGATTAACTTGTATACAAAATTCTAGCTTGATATTAGTCAGACACTTTTTTGCACGCTACCTCATGGACTATGAAACATAGTAAGGAGCATCGGTTATTTTTCTGAGGATTTTTGACTGCAGGATTTGGAGACGACGGGAATTGGAGGTCTTGGTGCTGCCCCACACTTCCAAACCGTAGGTCCAAGTTGGTTTTAGGACTACGTTATAGATGCGAAGCTTGCTACTTAGAGAAATCTTAGACCTACGATCCTGAAGACCGAGCAGTACCTTGAATCGTCGTGTGATGTCAGTACGTTTTGTTTTGGTGTGTAGTTGCCATGTTAATCGTCGGTCAAGTCAAGGGTAAAAGGCGAAGGTATCGGAGGGAGTTAGACTGAGGAATAGGAACTTGATTAAGGATGGCTGGGGGACAGGTGCCATGACGAAGAGCAAAGGTGACGTGCACACATTTCTGTTCGTTAATCTTTATCCTCCATTTCCTCAACCAAGGTTCCAGAAGTAACAGGTGTCTTTGGGTGTTATCGGATGCAAAAAGGTGGTTTTCTAGGTCAGAAAAGATTGCCTTGTCATCTGCAAAAGTGGCAAGGATTGTAAGGGATCCGTTATCCTAGCTGCCAAAAGTTTGTTTTTGCTTTTAGTTTGAAACCTTTTATTTAAATATTTATATTGTAACATTTTTTCTTGGTATACATTATCAAAGGAGTGGGGAGGGTAAGAAGAACGAGGTGGACTATAAGAACATTTGAAATAGTAAAAAAAAAAAATTTGGTGGTGTCCACGACCAAATTTAATAAAAGGAAACGTGGGATATTTCCCCTCTCTTCCGTTTCTATATAGAGTTTTCCCAAACCTAGCCCGAAGACAGATGCGGTTGAGGAATATTTTCGCCAACATAAAATAGAAATATTTTAAATTAAAAAAATTTCACCGACCTTTCTTAAATTCTTGCCTTAACTTTCTAGCTTCTCAAAAAATGATCACTCATAAATTTCAAGTTTTTAGGGTCCACAGACATCCTAGGACCCTACTACTCATACTTTCCTGCAGTAGATACTTTTTATGTGCCACGTGTCCTTAAAATAATAGTCTTTAGGTCAAAACACAAAAAAAAAAATATATATATGTGTGGTGCCACGGGACAACCGTTAGGAACGAATGCCTTACGTTTTTCATTAAATATAAATTATAAAATTACACTGCTAAGTTTTACGATACTAACTACTTATACATGGCGGAGTTAGTAAAGAAACAAATTTAAAAGTAACTAAATATTTGTACTTAGCAGAGTTACGGCAAAATTAAAAGAAAAGCATTTATTTATCATTGAAGCGAGCGTCTTGCGATAAATAATATATTGTATATTGAGCAAAAAGTTAATCATGGTGAGTTTATAGATAGAATAGATGCTTGTAGTGACGGAACTCGACTGTTCCTTCAGACTCCGCCGGCATATTAGTTACTCCATTTAAAATATTATAAAATATATCTCTTCCCTACTCAAAAACGTCTGCTTGTATCAGGTTGAATAGATAGGGATCAGGTTAGAATAGATGCTTGTAGTGACGGAACTCGACTGTTCCTTCAGACTCCGCCGGCATATTAGTTACTCCATTTAAAATATTATAAAATATATCTCTTCCCTACTCAAAAACGTCTGCTTGTATCAGGTTGAAATTTTACATGCCTGTTTGAATTGTACTTTAGACGATATGTAAGAAGTTTTATTGAAATAGTTACGTGAGAACGTAAGACATCGGTAAATACGTTGTTTTCTTTATTTTAAATGTTTAGGCCCACTTTAATAAATTTAGCGATCTTTATCACTTCATAGCCGTGACGGTGTTCGTTTTACTAAAAACAAATTATTTAAAAAAGTTGTTTGTCTCATTAAATAGATGAAGTTTGAATTTTTCCCGTCCTACATGTCCAATTTTAAATTTGAAGCTTACGTTTACGCGAGCGTTGCCCGTGAACGCTTGGGCGGATAACGTTGTCCAACGAACTCAGCCTGGGCATTGGTAAAATGATCATATGGGTACCAAATTTCAACTAACTCGATCATCTTATATTCTAGTTATCGTCATCGGTAGATTTCGTAACGCTTGGTTTTGTGACGGTGATTTTGATACGGTCGTTAATTTTCGGATTCACTCCCGGGCTCCAGAACGTGCCATAAGGAACTTCCTTCCAACAGGTTAGGAATTTTTCATACGAGCACTTGACATACTTTAGGAGAGAAGATGCATTCAATTGGGTCCGCTGCCTCACATAAACTTTATTTCAGAACTCTGAACCTCCCAAAAAATTATCAGACCGCACATTTTCATATTTATAGTAACAGCAGAAATATAGTTTTAGGGGGGGGGGGGGAGACATACAAAAAAATACGTGTGGTGTCGCGGGACACCCGGTAGGAACGAAGTTCCATACATTTTTCATTAAATATAATTATAAAATCACACTGGTAAGTACGTATACATTGCTAACTACTTATACATGGCGGAGTTAGAAAAGAGACAAAATTAAAAGTAACGGACTGTTTGTACCTATCAGAGTTAAGGCAAAATTAAAAGAAAATCATAATTTGTATAATTAAAGCAAGCGTCTTACTATAAATATATACTAAATATAAGAAAAAAGTTGATCATGATGAGTTTATAGTGAATGAGTATGTTTGTTAAAGGAGTTTGGATTGAAATAGGACTGTTTTCTACCTACCCGGCCAATTGATTTAAAATATTATAAAATATATCTCTTTCCTACTCTACAGCTTCTGCTTGTATCATGGTGAAATTTTACATGATTATATTTTATTTATTTACAAAACAAAAGACATTTTTGACATAGAAAACAAAAATAATCAAAACAAGTCAAGTAACAGGCTTCCTTAATAAATCTTTTTCCCGTCTTTTAAAGCTTACGTTTACGCGAGCGTTGCGCGTGAACGCTTGGGCGGATAACGTTTTTCAACGAACTTAGCCTGGACATTGGTAAAATGAACATGTGTACCAAATTTCATCTAACTCTGTCATTTTTTACTCAAGTTATCATCATCTGTAGATTTCGTGACGGATTTTGCGTGACGGTTATTTTGTGACGGTGATTTTGTGACGGTTATTTTGTGACGGTGATTTTGGTCGTTTTTTTCGGATTCACTCCCGGGCTCCAGAACGTGACATAAGGAACTTCGTTCCAAAAATTTGTTTTGTCAAAATGGCATGAAAAATTAAACACTATCCACAAGTGTTAATGTTAAATATTTTTGTAATTTACTCTTGAATACCTTTAATTTGATACCCCACTCAAAATTTAAAAACAAAATATTTTCGAGTGACATGAATTATCCGCCATTTTAAATTTGAACAGCTAATAATTTTAAATTCGCAATATTATTTCTGTGTGCGCTCTAAAACAATATACCCCATACCCCACTAGTCCAGACATCCGATTTATCCAGACGAACCTCAATAATTATTTAATAATGTACAATCAATAAACTTTAAATTTATATAAATAAGATGGTAAAATGTTTATCCTAAATCAATTTGCCGTTTAAAAAATGGATATTTAGGTCCACTTTTAACATAGATTGCAATAGTTTTACATAGATAATGCTATAGTTTTACAATATTTTAAATACATTTTAAAACTGATTCCGTTTAATCCGGACTTTCGGTGATCCGGACAGAGCTTACATGATGATACTCGACTGTATACGAGTATATATATTAACTATCCTATAATTAAATCTCTTTAATCTTATCACAGTAGGATAAAAATAAAACCACTTTATTTAACACCGTTCTTTTTTAAAAATTAAATAAAGTAAAAAAAAAAATGAGAGAGAAAATAACATTAAAGTTAACAATCCCTCTTTCTTACTTTTGATTTTTTTTTGTACTTTTGTGATTTTCTTTATTCTGTTTTCTTTTTCCATTTTAATTCATTTCTTTAGTCCTTATATTTTCCTTTTCATATTTTTTTTTTTATATTTTTTTCATTCAACTAAGTACCTTTTTCTTTTACATATAAAGAGAAAGTATTGTAATAGCGTGAAAATTCGATTTTGGAATATCGATGGATTTTCACTGTATCTACCTATGTGATTTTCTTGGTACTTCTTTATTATCATACTCCCTTTTGTTTGTTTTTTTAAGAATATAAATGACTTTAAGTAAATAACTGTTAAGACAAAGGGATGTTTAGTTCGATATACATTTTGACAAAGGAATATCACACTTCAGTTTTTATAAGGGGAGTAACAGTCTATAGAAGAACATTCAGTACACCTTCTTTAGATTGTTACTCCCCTCTGTTTTATTTATAAGAGGAGTAACAGTCTAAAGAAGAACATTCCGTACACCTTCTTTAGATTCTTACTCATCTGTTTTATTTATAAGGGGAGTAACAGTCAAAAGAAGATAATTTCATACACCTTCTTTAGATTCTTACTCATCTGTTTTATTTATAAGGGGAGTAACAGTCTATAGCAGAACATTCAGTACACCTTCTTTAGATTCTTACTCATATCAGTTTTATTTATAAGGGAGTAAAAGTCGATAGAAGAACATTCAGTACACCATCTTTAGATTGTTACTCCCCTCTGTTTTATTTATAAGGGGTGTAACAGTCTATACAAGAACATTCAGTACAACTTCTTTAGATTCTTACTCATATCAGTTTTATTTATAAGGGAGTAACAGTCGATAGAAGAACATTCCGTACACCATCTTTAGATTGTTACTCCCCTCTGTTTTATTTATAAGGGGAGTAACAGTCTAAAGAAGATAATTTCATACACCTTCATTAGATTGTAACTCCCTTTTGTTTTATTTAAAAGAGGAGTAACAGTCTAAAGAAGAACATTCCGTACACCTTCTTAAGATTGTTACTCCCCTCTGATTTATTTATAAGGGGTGTAACAATTTAAAGGAGTGCCAGAATGTCTACATTTATATAAATGAAAATCATTTTATATTTTTTGGTTTATATATTTGGAACTAAGTGTTATCCTTGTGAACAATACATAATAATGGTTTTTCTTTATAAAGGAATATTTCAACTTCGTATTCTAAAAAATTTAAAAGCAATCGACCTCACCAACTCTTTTATATCCCTTCTAACGTTTTCTCTTTTAAGAGTTCTCTTTTGTTACAAATAAAAATCAGAGGAAAAATATTGTTTTCTTTTTGCCGGCTTTTCCTTTTTGTTTATTTTTCCTTCTAGACGTTGTAAGACACTCTTTCACTTTCACATGCAACTATTTTTAATACAAGTAAGGCGCTCTTCACGTAAGTACGTGAGGTGATAATCGCCGGTTTCTGTACGATTAAGTTAAAATTATTAAGTGTAAAATTTTTTTAGTTGCATATTCTTTTTCTACACTTCAAGACCTTTAAATTGATGTATAACATGTCATAGTGACTAAAAAAAATTTTTTTTTAGTCGTCGCCTGCCATATTGACCACCATCTTGAAAATTTTAAGAGTACAATTTTAATAGTTGCTTAATAGTTAGTTAAACTTCATGAGTCTCGTCAAAATCTCTGCATTTAGATAAAGTTAATTACACGTAAAGGTAATATTATGTACAATTTATTTTCCGGTTACTTCTAAAATATTGACATTTTCATGTTTAGGCTGTGCTACATAACTCGAAAAGCGTTACTAAAAAACGTTACCCGGTGTATCAAGGAGTTAGAAAGGTAAAGGAGGTGTGCACAGCCTGTCTCCAGCTGTTGGGCCTTCCTCCACCACACGTCATAGGGCCGAAGAAAGTCGAAAAGATTTATAGGTGTGACAGGGAGTTAGGAAAGTACAGGAGGTTGCCATCAACTCTCAGCCCTCTCGGCCTATCTAGTATGAAGGCATATTAACAATTCGTAGAAGGCGGACCGGCGCCTTTGAATTCAGTCGTTTGTAATCAAGCCGCGGTAGTGCCGGTGTGGAGATAAGAATAAAAATTATTTTTCATCTACTTTTATCAATTACTTGAATAAATTACAGATTTTATTTCATTTTATGTCGGTAGTTTACGCAGAGCGAAAACATGAAAATGTCTCACTGTCTTGCGGACTCGTATGCAAGGAGTATTTTTTAAAAAATATACATTTTTTCATCCTTCTTTTTACTTGTTATTTCTCCGTCCACGATCTCTGTCATCGATTTCATCTCAGGGTATGCATTTTCTGAACATGTATGCCAAATTTCGTCAGAATCAGCCCAGTAGTTTAGGCTCCACGCGTATGCGCAGACGACAGACAGGCATTTTATAAAAACCAATTTTTTGGACTCAGGGAACCTCAAAACGTGTAAATCCATCAAAATCTCAAAAATTTTGTGGTGAACTAACAAGTGCTTAACAATGCTTTCTCTTTATATGAGAAAGTATAAAGACATTTATCCACTTTAGTAACTTCTATTTTACAAAGCCGTCATTCATCCACTAAAAGAAACTTAAGACAACAAAAGAAGACAAAACTACTTCAGTAAATTTCATAGTTGGAAGATGCTTCATTATATTCAATCTCCCCTAAGGGAAGTTGTACAAAAAGGATGAAACAAAAAGAAAACCCCCAAAAATAACAACATAATATAGAAAAAAGAAACAAAGAAAGAAAAACGGAGGAGGGGGGATAAATAGAATGAAAAATGTGAATCACAAAAAAAGAGGCAACTTGTTGATGCTACTGTTTTGGATTCCACAGTGTTACCACCTGCTACCTTAATATACATATAGAAATAAACTAAACACAATAACTGTTACCAACAAAACACTACAAACATACCCTAGAACCCTTCAAACTCTCTTACTACCTTATTTGACAACATAACTTAAGGTTTTCAAAACCTAACAGATTTTTATTTTTATCTATGGCTCAGAATCAGAAAACTATATTTTCCCTAGAAAAACGATTTTAGACTACTATATAGTTTGAACCATTTTCGAGAAATAATATGTATGACATTGCTAATCTTTAGTTTTCAGGTTTTTTTTTTTTATTTTACATATATATTACTTGCAGTGTCATTTTGCTATAAGTAATAAGGATAACAATATGATTGAGTGGCATGGATTTTCATGAGAGGAGAGGCTACCCAATGGTAGTACTCCTGTCG
Organism: Gerris lacustris; assembly: GCA_951217055.1. Taxonomy (NCBI): domain Eukaryota; kingdom Metazoa; phylum Arthropoda; class Insecta; order Hemiptera; family Gerridae; genus Gerris; species Gerris lacustris. The sequence goes on from OX578286.1 coordinate 32,916,955, forward strand.
TGCGTAACATTAATCTACTTCATCGGTTGAGGTTGTGAACTATAGTAGCAAGTCACGAGGCCAATGCCTCTTCAGCCGACGGGGTGGTTGATCAGGGATATGAAGGGTTGCCATGGATTTGACTAAAGTATTAGGATGGTGATTTAAGGTTTCATGGAAATGTTTATAACGGGTAGAAGCGAGGTCATGAACAAAAGGAATTTTTAGGTCGTGGTGAATTGTGAGGTTAGAAACGTATGGTGGGGAATTGGTGATTTTTCGAAGGATCTTTGATTGAAGGGATTGGAGTCTATAAGAATTTGAGCGCTTGGTGCTACCCCAGAGCTCAATTCCATAGGTCCAAATGGGTTTAAGGATTGAATTATAAATAAGGATTTTGTTATAAAGGGATAGGTGGGATCTTTGGTCAAGAAGTCGCAAGAGCAGTTTATATCGTCTGTTAGTGTCCGTACATTTATTTTTGGTGTGTTGAGCCCAAGTCAATCTTCCATCAAAGGTGTAGTCCTAGATATCTTACGGAAGAGGATTGTGGGATCACTGCTTGGTTGAGGATGACTGGAGGACAAGTTGAATGTCTGAGAGTAAAAGTGACATGAACACTTTTCTGCTCATTAATTTTTTATAAGGATTAGTTTATAAAAGGAGTAGTTTTCAGTTAATTCTTTTTTTTTCATTCTTTTTAGTGATCTTTTCAGAAAATTATAAAAGAAAAGATTCAAGAGGAAACAACGTTCTTCAAAGGGTCATATTGACCCTTAGAAGAGCGGAATCAATTTGTTCCCCCTTTTGTTTCATTTAACTACGCCTAAAGTACTAATACTTTTACCTGAAACATTCTTCTGAATTTTTCCAAGTTTAAAATGTATAGCCGTTTGATCCACTTGAAATGGGACCGCCAAGCAAGCGTGACCCATAGGAACTGTTCCAACATTAGACTATACGTCACAAAGATGTTGGCTCGGCATTACGCCATGTCCTGCATCGTTTCGTCGCGTCCGACTCATCAGGGGCCCGACGATGCCCACCCAACTCTGGACCTATACCAACTCAAGAAGATCAGGTATAGGGCTTATCAGAGACGAGCGTGCTCTCACACCGCCATTCTTGCTTGGCTGGCAAAACAAATCAGCAATGTAATACCGTGTTTTTGCACACTGCAATAAGGTACACAATTTGTGTACGATGCCCACCCAACTCTGGCTGGATCGTCGGGTCCCTGATGAGTCGGACGCGACTCATCAGGCCACGAGATTGGCTCGATCAACGAGCCAACATCTTTGTGACGTATAGTCTAATGTTGGAACAGTTCCTATGTGTCACGCTTGCGTGGTACATCCCTTAGTGTCTCTCATTACACAAATTGTGTACCTTATTGCAGTGTGCAAAAACACGGTATTACATTGCTGATATATATATATATATATATATATATATATATATATATATATATATTTTATTTTTATTATTTTTTTTTTTTTAAATCAACAATAGCAATTTATTATGAAGAATATTTAAAAACTGTATTTTTGTCTTAATATATATTTGATTATTTCCTCAATAGCCCAACTACTCATGAATTGAAAACGCTGTACTCTCGCTTGTTTGCGTTTCTGCAAATGTATGTGTATCAGAGTTAGCTTCATTTTTTTTTTTTTAGATATTTCACACAAATCCGAAACTTTTTATTATTTTTGTGTATTTAAAAAACGAAACAAAATAATATTTCTTTTTTTTTTAGAATGACACAATGCTTCCATCACCCCAGGGTAATCTCGGAAGCAAAATGTACTTGCTTAAAACAAGATATTAATGGGTTATTTTTTTGGTACTGAAATAAACGCAAGGCTCGCTTTCTAAATCATTTTAAAATAATGGACCTGGCTTCCCTTTTTTTTGTTTTCTTCACCCTTGTGTAACCGACACTCTTTTGTTTCACAAAAATGAAAAGCAGGGAATAACCTATTTTTTCCCGAGGTTTTTAGCCTCTTTTTTTGTGGAATGCGGGTGTTCTAGCGAAAAGGGAATTCTGTTTCACATCTGTTCCACACGAACTACCAAAAAAAAATGTAAATGGAAAAAAGAAGTATCTTCTATATATACATACATACATATATATATATATATATATATATATATATATATATATATATATATATATATATATATATATATATATATATATATATATATATCCTTTTTACAAAATCACTTTTTTGTTAGAGGGGTAAAACTTGTGTTTCTATTTGCAATTATGACTAAATTATATCTTAATTTCTCTTTCTCCCTGCATTTGTTCAGCTATTTGGCTGAACACGTGGAACGATTTTCCAGTTTGATTTTCAACAATATTTCTGAAAACTATATTTTCCCAATGTCCTTCTAAGGACATCTAAAATCAAATGTTTAGTCAGTATGACAAAATGTTATACATAGTTCTTGAATACAAAAATCTTGAAGCGTAGGAAAATATTGAGTTTTGAAAGAGGTTCAATTCGATAACCAAACAACGTCAACCAACAATAAGTAATATTAATTGACAGGGCACTATATCGTATTTATATGAAACAGAAGGATGCAGGCAGTCCAAGATTTTACAGTCAAAAATAAACAAAAGGAAAACCAGATGGCTGTTAGGACTAAGTAGGACAGTAGGTATGGGGATACTCTGGCCGACCCCCACTCCTACCCCTCTAGGCCACGCCCCCTCTACCCCCACTCTCAAGACCAAGCACACCTGAGAAATCTGGTTGGAGTGCTAACTGGACACTCCAGGCTCAGTAGACTACTGGCATTACTTAAGTTAGAGGAAGACCCCATATGTCGAGTGTGTGGATAGAGGATAGGAAGAGGAACTGCTTACCATTACCTGGGAGTGTGTGAAGGATATGGGAGATCTCGCTTTCATATCTTAGGGAAGGGAGGAATTGGAGTAGAGGAACTTGAAACACTGAAGTGGCAAGACATCCTCTCCTTCATAATTCAAACAAGAAGGTTTGAGGGTGAGATGTGGCGGTTGGGTGGGGGAACGTCTGGGGTTGGCAAAAAAGATCAAAATGGTGTCAGTTTGTTAGGCTAGGCCACCCCACTCCTTATTACTACTACTACTTTAATGTATTTATAAACTTATATGTTTCAAATCTAATAGAAACCTTTGTAAAAATGCCCTTTTAGGCACGCAAAACCAACCATGTTGACACATAACATACAAACTGAACTTTCAGCCAAATCAAGCTGGTTTAAATACTAATTTAATTACGTTGTATTTGTCTGCACTGTAATATATCTTTACGTAATTTGTTTCAGATTCTAAAAATAATTATGGAAAAATTATCCTTACAATAGAAAAACTTTTTTAGATAGTAACTCCCCTCTGTTTTTTTTTTTTTTATAAGTTGAGTTACAGTCTAAAGAAGAATATTCCGTACACCATCTTTAGATAGTCACTCAATTTTTTTTTATAAGGGGAGTAACAGTCTAAATAAGTGCCTTAATGACTATGTTGTATGTTCTTGCCCCAGTTTCCATTTTCAAGCTACTTCAATTAAATTTAAGCATATTTTATACTTTTCTTTTATGCTTAATGAAATTAGTTAGTTTTAACCTTTTGCCCCATATATTTGGAGCAATTAAAAAAATTGCTAAAAGTATGTTGTGGATTTATAATTTAAGTGGTATTTGTTAGGGATGCTTTGCTAAGTTGCTTGTGGTCTTGGTTAAGTGCTAAAATATTCAAAAGGAAACTCCACCTCTTTACATCTCGTTGTTTTCATCCCAAGGGAGTTGATATAATTCATGGAGATAGCTGTGGTTGGAGAAGCTTTTCAAGATAACTTTAAAATAATAATTATAAATGTTAAATCTAGTTCAGTTCTCTTCTCACTAAAGACTGTTAATCCTCTAATGATCTCATTAGGTATTTAAACACACCTGTGAATAGATATTAAAGAGCTATAATTTTGTTAAATTTAATCTTATTTTGCTTCCGAGCTTACGGAAGGTAAAGGAAGCCGAGTTATCGTTCCGAAGAACGAACATTTTTTAGGTAAAAAATTCAAAGTTAGAAATCCTTTTCAAACAACAGGGAACATTTTTGGTTCTATGTCTGTCTGTCTTTCGCTCAAATTTTGAGAACTAACATATCTTAAAAACTATTCGTCACATTTTAAAGAAATTTGTAAGGTAGGTCATAATTAGCCCATTGTTGGTCCCTTATAAGTTTCAACCTTCTGCGCCAATTTGTTTCTCTTCCACATGCGGACAAACATACATTTATTTACACCTATATCTTCAAAAGCACTTATCGGATTTTTGACACAGGTAAATATTTTGTAAAAATAACAATAATTAAAAAGTAATAACTTTAGTAAATAGCCACCCACATAAAAATTACTTAGAGGCTGTGAAACTTACATCCAATAAGCTTTCAGACCATTTATATGATTTTTAATTTAATTATATTTTTCGGTAAAAAAAAACAGGATAAAAAATGATATTGTAATATTAATTTACTTGGCAAATGTTACTGTAATACTGATTTACTTGTCACATAGTCTTGCAGAACTAATTTACTTGTCACATAGTCTTGCAGAACTAATTTACTTGTCAAAAGGTGTTGCAATACTATTGACAGGGGATACTTAGTGTAAAAAGGGTTAATTTAACAATTATAACTTTCTGAACATATCATTAGAATAATTTTTAGAAAAATAAAATTACAGACACATAACATTAATTTCCATCTACCCAATAGGACATATAAGTTTTTAGTGCTTTCATTTAATTACTAAAATAAAGCAAAATATCAATTACAATTAAAAAAATTGTTTAATTTATACTATTTTTTTTTTCAAATGTTTACTAATTATAACTAAGTTGTCATCTATTTAAGACCGGCAAAAGTTTCAAAAAGTTTAGTCTGTTTCAAAAGTTAATTTTGTTTCAAAACAAGAAGAAAAGCCGAAAGGAAAAGGATAAAAGAGTTGAAAAACAAGATGTCTACATCGGAGGAAACAGTGCACAAACAGAGACTAATTGAAAGCAAAACTCATGAGGAAAAGTTTAAATTCATTTGTATTAAATAGAATCCTTTGTTCAAAAGGGATTTTAGAAAAAACAACTTTAGAACCAACTGAATTGGTTGTGGCTAGTTAATTTAGTATATATATATATATATATATATATATATATATATATATATATATATATATATATATATATATATATATATATATATATATATATATATATATATATACATAAACTCGCCGGCGTCCTTTGCCCTTTGCTCTATACTAAACTAAATAATTATATACTCTATACTAAGTATCTAAATAAATTATTTTTGAGGCATAACATTTTCTTTATCTAGAGACAATTAAGAAGAAAATATATTCTCTAAATATAATAAATTATATCTATTTTAATTCTTTATTCAGATACTTGTTAGGTTATATAGTTAAAAAAAAAAAAAGTAGATACAAATAAATTCAAAACATTTAGATTTGCATATATGTTTCTCATTTTAATGGTTGTCTGCTATTCTCCTACAAATTTAGTGAGCAATTAAAAACAATGGAAAGATTCTTGTGAGGTTTAATTTTTATTTTATACACTTGATTTAAATTATATATAAATTTATCGCCCACTACTTGTAAACATTCCTATCCTGAGCGGCCGGTAAAGTTCCATTTTACAGCCCTGGGGCCTGTAAAAATGCATGCTTTATTTATCTTTACAGGCTGCTAGTTCGAGAAGCGGCCGCTTCCTGGCCGCGGCAGGCAGGAAGCGCTAGTAGTTCTTAGCGTCAGCTGTTAAATTAGTAACAATCAATATTTTTATAACTGCGGTTTATTTTGGTACTGACGTAACCTTAATATGCATTAATTGTTTTGAAGATTACGGCAAAATAGTTTGCATGTTTAGTAATTAGTTTACATGTGGTGGACGATAAAATAGTGTACGCACCACGAGCAGTAAGCGACATGACAGGCCTTAGGCGTTAAACACACTCGTGCTTTCAAACTTCGCCCTCGGCCTGTAATAACGCCCTTACTGTTCTAGGTACGTAAATAGCTATTATATACTAGCTACCCGCAATGGATACCCGTGCTTTAAAACGGAAGTGATTTACTGGGAAGATTAATTTTATTATATTTTAAACGTCTTTCTATAGTGTGGGTCCTTAAGGCACCCATACACGGTCAAAGTGTTTGCGTAAACATTTTGACTGTGTATGGGGCTGTTAGATGTTTGCGAAAACATGATGTTTGACGTGCATCTAAATTTTCCCGATATCAGGGTTGCGCAAACATCATTTTTGCGCAAAATGTTTGATCGTGTATGAGGGCCTTTACGAATAGATACAAAAAGAAGTATTTTGCGAGCTATAAGTGGAGTGCATCTTCACCTATGCGTGGACAGCGGAAGCGTGGACACTGACGGAGAAGCAAAAAGGAAGAATTTTGACGGTGGAGATGGATTGTCTCAGAAGAAGCTGTCGAGTGGGACAGAGTGAGGAATGAGGACGTAGACAGAGAATGGATGTGAAGGAGCGACAGAAGCTTGGGCCCTGCAATGGTACGTCCATGCCCGACGTATGGAAGAAGAGAGATAGCCACGCAGAGCTAGACCAGGAGGTCCCCTTTTGGTCGGAGGAAGCAAGGACATCCAGGGTCCACTTGGATGGGAGGATTTGTTCAGGACATGAGAAGCAGGAATTTTTGCGAAGACTCTTGGCAGGATCACAAAGCATGGAGAAAGGTGTCTGCCTGTTAAGTGGAAATTTAGTTGAAGTATGTTGAATTTAGATCGGCTCACAACATATTTAATAGTAATTAAGTCACAAACAAAGTTAGTTGAAGGATTATGAATGAGTTATTGAACGAAATGTACTAAGACTTCTTTCAATAAGTTTTCTGTAATTCTGTACATGAATTTAGCAAAAATTATATCCCTCTACAATTGTACGAGTATGACAAAATAGTTTTAGTACAAAATTCTAAAATGTAGTCCACTTAATTACGAATCTAACGATATAAACCGTTATCCCGGGAAAAATGAAGTTTCTAAGAAAATATAGCTTTAAACGCAGACAGACAGAGGCCGGGTTCGATTCCCCGCCCAGGAGAAGTTATTTTTACGATAAATTTTGATGAAGTGTTCAATAATAACTAAATGTACCTACGAAAACTAATAAATGGACAACATTGGACTACTTATGAACTCGTATATGAGAAAGTTTGTCTGAATTGTCCCAGACCGATTTTTATTTCAGTCGCAATCAGCAGCTTAGGTTATTACAAGACGGTTATCAAAAGGACGGGTTATTACAAACGGCTTATTACCAAGTAATTATGAACTCTTATATAAGGAAGTCAAGTACTAGTTGCATTGGACAGATTTTTTTACTGCATTACATTGAGATTCCTCTACTTGATTTTTATTTTTTATTTTTTATTTTTTATTTATTTTTTTTTTTTCACCGACATATTTTCCCTTTATTTTCTCACTCTCTCTCTCTCTGTTTTGAAAATCTGAATTAAGTGGATGTAGATATGAATGAAAATGAAGTAGAGAAGAGATTGAAAAAAAAATGCCAATATTACCTTATGAATTATTGAAATGAAATTACAACAGCTTTTCCTGCAAGAAAAAAATGAAAATATTCCAAGAGAAAATTCACTCTGACATTCAAAAAAAATATAATATTGAATGTGTTTCCTCTCAGACAAAAATATAGACTGGAGTTAAAATTGAATAAGGATTATATCAATTGATAGGCAGGAGAGAGAGAGAAATAAAATCATTTTCACGAAATTCAAATGTGTATATAAAACGTGCGATGTATTTTTGTAATTTATGTTTTATATACGCTTATTTTTAAGACCTTATTAAACTCGTAAAAATATTTGGTTATTTTCAAAAAATCCCGTCAAGTACTTGCCAGCAAGTTACTAGAAGGGTTTTTTCGATCATAAAAGTTGCTAAGCTTAGAGTTGGGGGAGAACCATTTCCAAAACCCATTTACAAAAAAAAAAAACATTTCATTTAACAGTGTAGAATAGATACGGTAACGCTGCCCCGCCCGCCAGGAAAAAGGAGACTAATAGCCCGTGTGTACCTGCAAAAAACTTCGTCAGAGACAGATCTCGAACCTATGACCTTCATTGAATTAGATAAGTCTGAGTTTGTTAAAATCCTAAATCAATTTTGCTTCCGAGCTTACCGAAGGTAACGGAAGCTATGTGATCGTTCTAAAGAACGAAAAATTTTTAGGTCTCCGATTTCATAAATTCCAAGACAGAAATCCGTGTCAGACATCAAGGAAAATTTTTTGGTTCCATGTCAGTCTGTCGTTCAATTTTTGCGAACCAACATATTATCTTAAAAACTATACGTCCGATTATATTGAAATTTGTATGGTAGGTCATAATTAGCTCATTGTTGGTCCCATATAAGTTTCACCCTTCTGCGCTAATTTGTTTCTCTTCCACATGCGCACAAACATACATTTATTTACACCTATAGCTTCAAAAGTACTGATTTGTATGAAACTTTTATAGTTTATTGAAAATAGTCCGCAGATAGCCCTAGATTAATTTGAACCGTCTGCGCTCTTTAACTTTTGCAAAATTGATACTTTAATTTATGTAAAAAAATCCAAACAATTTTGACAAATTAAAAAATGAACGGGGGAAACAATTAGATAAATTAGACAATAATGGCTTGTAAAAGCATAAAATCAATAAAGTACGTGATAGGATGCGAGAAAGCTATGTGCCACACCAATTGGCAGTCTATTTTTCCTTATCTTCTTAGTCTAATTAGGTACTATTTAATTTATAATTATATAAAACTTACATTTTTATAAAACAATTTAAAATATTAATAAAATAAAAAAGGGTAACATTTATCTAAGTATAAAGTGTCATGGAGTAATCATTTAGGGCCACTCTAGCTGAAAAGACTACAGTGTACTGTACACTGTAAACGTACCTTAAAGTTTATACGGCTGATGGAACGACCTACTAACCCCGTGTCATCCATTTCAAATGTAGTTATTTAAGCCCTTTGGCAGGCGTAGGCAACTCCACGGGTTGTTGCTCCATGGAGATAGTAAATGAGGAGGTGAAAAGTAAGGAGTGCAAGTGACATTTTTGTTGAAATAGAGTTGAGTGCTGGAGTGGATAGTTAGTATATTGAAATCATGGTGGGAAAAGGAGATGAAAGCGGATCTCTAATATCTGTTAGCTAACAGCATAAAAATCAAAAACTTCGTAAAATTGTCATGGCATTTTCCAATTTTAAACTGCTGATTTCTCAAAATTAAGCAAATGTCACTTGCGCTTCTACTCATCCCCCTAAAATAATATATAAATGAGATTCTTACCTTGGTAGTTAATGAAAGTAACAAGTTCTGCCTCGATGGAGAAGATAGGGTGAGTGATGTTGAAGTCAAATAACGGACTTGAGATCTGGTCATCATTCTCATCAGGAGGAGGGGTAGGTCCAACAAGCAGAGGACAAGGTGGCCACTGAGGCTGAGGAGCACAGTAAGCTGATGACACACACAGAGCGAGTAAAGCGAGGAGTGTCGAACTGATGAAGCCGAGGCTAGTATTTGCGCGAGATCGGAGCGAGGCAAGGCGAGCTGTCCCAGGCGAGGCGTGGCGAGGGGATCCAGGCGAGCTAAGCTCTTCCTGCTCCTCCTCGTCCATAGCTGGGGTGGCTCAGCCGTCCCACCACCCCCCTCCACCCTCGCACACCTCACATTTCATCCCAACTCCTCTTCGTCTATCTGAAACATATAATTTATACATTATATTATGTTAATCCTAAAATTTCAAACAATTAGGGATGCATTGAATTCCAGACTAGGCTATTTGTGTAAAGGGCAACAATAAAATTTACTAGAATTCCATGGGTTTTTAAAACTGTTTTGGTATTAGAAACTCCATGGAAACCGTGCTTAAAAAACGGCTTGATTCATTGACTACGGTTCCATGGCTTTTCAAAACAGTTTTGGTATTAAAAACTCTATGGAAACAGTGATTTCAAAACGGCTTGATTCATTGACTACGGTTCCATGGCTTTTCAAAACCGTTTTGGTATTAAAAACTCCATGGAAACAGTGATTTCAAAGCAGCTCGATTCATTCACTACAATTCCATGGGTATTTAAAACTGTTTTGTTATTAAAAACTCCATGCAAACAGTGATTTCAAAACGGTTAGATTCATTTACTTCAATTCCATGGGTTTTTAAAACTGTTTTGGTATTAAAAACTCCATGGAAACAGTGATTTCAAAACGGCTCGATTCATTTACTACGATTCTATGGGTTTTCAAACCCGTTTTGGCATTAAAAACACCATGGAACCACTGATTTCAAATCGGCTTGAGTTCAAGGTCACAACTGCAAATTTTTGGTTTTGTATTGAAATTGAAACTGTTTTGAAAAAATAGCATGGATATAAATGGGTATTGAATTGAAAGGCGAATAGAGACATGCGCAGTAGGTATGATGAGATGAGAGGAGATATAATAACCTGACTTAACTATAACCAATCTGAGGAGTATAAAGTTTTCCAAATTGTTGTAAAAACTGTTTTGAAAATTCCTCATAAAATAACTTTCTGGTGGTTTGAAACCAAAACAGTTAGTAAAAAGGTTTTATAAACCCATGGAACCAGTAATTATCTACTCAAAAAGTCCTTCAATTTTATATTCAAACGTGTTGAAATCACCGTTACTCTTGGGGTTTCGAATACCAAAACAGTTTTCAAATCGGTTTTGTAAGCTGTATTCTGATATAATTTTTAACAAATCCAGCTCCTGCCGAATATCATGTTATTTTAAAAGTTTTTGCATCAGTGCCTCTTCCAAACAGAAACATGTGAAACAACCCTAATTGATTTTTTGATTTGATAACCATAATGAACTCTGAAACCTAATTGAGTGAGATAGTTTTAGCTTTAGCTAACAAGGATATGAAGTACCCTTTATCACGCTGCGAAGTAGTCTCTTAACTACAGAATCATATTTACATTTTTTCTTCATTAGTATAATTTTATGCATTCTTTTTACATTCTGATATATAAAGAGAATGTATTGTGATGGCGTGAAAATTCAATTTCGGTTGGTTTATACGTTTTGAGTTCCCTGTATTGATTTTTTTTTTTTTTTTCATTTTGTCGTGGATAATAGTAATATTTATTTTACTCTTTCTCATGTAAAGAGATGGCACCGTAAGTAGGAGATGGCGCGAAAAATTGATTTTGAGATTAAGATGGATTTATATGTTTTTGAGTCGAAAAAAGAGGTTTTTTAAAAAATGTCTGTCTGTCGTCAGATGTCTATGTAGACTCGTATAGCCTAAACTACTGGACCGATTTTGACGAAATTTGGCATATATGTTTAGAAAAATCATACTACGAAAGGAAATTGAGAAATTAAATTTAGCTCCAAATTTTGGGGCCTTACTACCCTCCAAAAACTCGACAAAACGTGAAAAGAAAAATTCTCGAAAACGGTTTCAACGATTTTGTTTTTCCCTGGAAAAATCTAGTTCCTGTGAAAATAGCTTTAATCGCGGACGGAGAAAGGCCGGGTTCAATTCCCCACCGAGAAGAAGTTATTATTATGATAAAATTTGATAAAATATTCTATAACAATTAAATGTACCAGCAAAAACACGAAAACGAATAAATGGAAACACTGTGCTAAGTAACTTAGGAACTCTTATATGAGAAAGTTTGTCTGAGTGCCTCGGACTGATTTGTTTTATGAAAGATTTGCTTATCAGAGCTATCTCTGAGGGTGCTCTTTGCAAGTTTTAATTTTGAAGACAAAAAAGTATTCTAAAAAATTGCTAAGAAACTAGGTTATAATAAGTTAAGGTGGAATTTAGAATAGAAAAGTTTTATTTAATCTTTAAAAAACCCATTTGATATTTTATTAATATTTTGGCACATTATTAAATTGCATTGTATTTATTTTATTATTATTACTATTGCTTCCGAGCTTACCGAAGGTAACGCAAGCATTGTGTTCACTTTTGAGAACAAAAAAGTTTTATGTTTCCGATTTTAAAAATTCCAAGACTGAAATCCGTTTCAGACATCAGGGAACATTTTTGGTTCCGTGTCAGTCTGTCTGTGTGTGTGTCCGCGAATCTTGAAACGTGCGACGATAACTTGAGTAAATGTCGACCGATTTTGATGAAATTTGGTAGGCATGTTCATTTTACCAATGCCCAGGACGAGTTCGTTGGACAACGTTATCCGTTCAAGCGTTCACGCGCTACGCGTAAGTAAAATTGGAATTTTAGGTCGGGGAAAAAATCAAACATCGTCTATTCAATGAGACAAACATTTTTTTCAAATACAATTTTTTAGTAAAACCAACAGCGACACCGCTATGAAGTGTTAAAGATCGCTAAAAACTATTATTAGTATTTACACAATAAACAATATAACAATAAAGTAATATAACGTTAATGTTAATATAACAATAAAGTACATGATAGGATGCAAGGAAGCTATGTGCCACACTAATTGGCAGTCAATTTTTATTTTTATTAATATAAATATTTGAAAGAATGATCCTAATTCTTGGGTCGGGAGTGTTATTCAGAAGGCAAGTAGTAATAATTAAATAGCTATATTTTATCTCCGTAAGGGGGGGTGATCCCGGTCGTCAATGAGAATAGATGGAACCTGTCACACGAGATGGCGCCACCTGCCGGGTGCCACTACACGGTCGACCGTCCGACGGTCTAGCCGCCACCCGGTCAACCCATTGTTTTTAACTGAACTGAGCCTGTCACACGGTGCCACCTAAGGCCGTCCGCACACGGGGCGATATGAAAGCGATGCAACAGCAATGCAACAGCGATACGATATCGCCTCCCTGTTGCTTCCTAGGTAAAGGAGCGGGGACCCACCAACGGAGCGATAGGGAGGCAATCAGTAGGCGATACACTCGGCGGGTGCAATACATGCAACACGTGCGACCTGCAAGGAAACAACCTCAAAGCGATATTGCAAGTGTTGCATTTGTTATATGATTTTACCCTCACGGAGTATTCTAGAAGTGTGACTGCGATAATCTGTTACTTTTTTTTGTATTACTTTATAATACAAATACATAAATGAATGGAAGCATCATTATATTTAATTTTACGACTAAAATTTAAATAAATTAACTTTAATAATGCTGATTAGTATTTGATTGAAAAAATAACTAAAAAGGGAAAATAAAGTTAAAAATATATGTTTAGCTTGTAATTAAATAAAACTAATATAAAAACAAATAAATTTATTTTTACCATTAATATAAAATACATATATACGAGTATAGATGACTACATTTTCCTTTATTTATTTGAAATTGTTTTTTTGTTTCTTTTTTCGATTATGTTTTTTCCCTATTAAATAAATAAAAATGGGCACTTCTTTAAAATATTACTCCCATTATAAGAAAATCGAAGGGAGTAACAATCTAAGAAGGCGACGGAATGTTCTTCTTTAGACTGTTACCCCCCTTATACAAACAAAATTGATTGGACTAAACATTTATTTTTTTGACAAAATTATTAATATTCTCTTCAAAGATTACTGCAATCATTAGATTTCGTATTTTTTATAATCTATTTAAACTTATAAGTAATAATTATATAATAACACATTGAAAATGAATAAAATTAACAGAGTATCAGGTATGAGTTGACAACAAAATATCGCCCCGTGTGCGGATGCCCTGTTTTTAGATCGCCGATATCGGCGATATTGGCGATATCGTATTGCTGTTGTATCGCTTTCATATCGCCCCGTGTGCGGACGGCCTAAGTCCCTGCCACTCAGCCCCCACTCCTTCAATTAAATATAGGGGAAATCAAATAAGGGGCTGACTGCATCCCTCATATAAGTGGGTGGAGCAAGTCAGGTGGCGGGAGCAAGTGGCATCAACCAGGTGGGCGCCACCTAGGTGGCGCTACCCGGGTAGCGAAGTGTGTCACTACCCTAAAGGCATCATCAAGCCTGAAATATATTTAATTTTTAAGTCAAAATATGTGATTTAAGCATCTTGTAATAGCCATTATTTAAATTAATGATTAAAGTTACTCAACAATGCTTCATATAGTACTCTGCCTCTTCTAAATTATTAACGTAAGATGTTGAAAGAAATTAAATTTTTATATTCCATTCTCACTATTAATTCATAATTATCTTCCACCTCAGTAATTTTTATTTGGAAAAGAACTCTAAATTTTCGAGAGAATTTAATTTAAAAAAGAAATCTAGTTGAATTAAATTAATTAAAAGAATCTAATGGTGTATTTCAATGAATGTAGAAGGGTATTAAAAAATAAATCATTTAAGAAAAAAAATAAGGAAGATAAAATAAAAGAAATTTAATACCTACAATTAAGTTTTTTTTGTTGTTGTTTAAAAAGAGCTATTTATGTTAAAAGGTATTCTGGAAATTTAAAACTCCGCACTTTAATCTGAATCAGGGTTAATCTAAACACATAGTAGTTATTTTAAATACAAATAGTCTGCCAATTAGTGTGGCACATAGATTCTTCGCGCCCTGTTACCTACTTTATTGATGTTATATTTTTAGAACTTAGAACCCTTTATTGATTTTATTTAATCCCCCCTCCCATTTTCTTTTAATCTGTCACAATTGTTTTGATGTTTAACTTGAATAAAAGAGTGCAACATTTAATGAGTGCAGAAGTTTGAATTGATTATTGGACCATCTGTAGGCAATATTTGACAAAATATCTAAATTTCTTCAAATAGACTGCCAATTTGTGTTTATTGTCCTATTTATTTAATTGTTTCCTTCGTTTTTACTTTTTCATATAAAGAGAAAGTATTGTGATGGCGCGAAAATTCGATTTTGAGATTTTGATGGATTTACACGTTTTCAGGTCCCCTGAGTCCAAAAAAATGTTTTTTTTTTTTTTTTAAATTTCTGTCCATCATCTGTCGTCTAGCTGTGCAGACGCCTGGAGTCTAAACTACTGGGCCGATTTTGACGAAATTTGGCATACATGTTCAGAAAAATCATATCTTTAATTTAAATCAAATTATAATTATTATTTACTACGGGAACCAGATGCTCTGGCCAACTAAGCTACGCAGGAGAATGATTTTTAACTGCCGTAATCGGTAACTAGTCCCGAATCCAAGCTTTCAATATTCATATACATTTAGACAGTCAATATTTATGACATTAGAACTAAACCAAGAATTAACGCTTATAATTATAAAGTACTCAATTAGTACCTGTACCTTGTACAATCAATTCGAAATTCAATTTTAAGTTTTTGGTAGTTTTTATACTACGGAAAGTTTAATTTTAATTTAAATCAAATTATAATTATTATTTACTACGGGAATACCTGTATAATACAGGAGACCCGTGGTGGTACAGGGACGCGCGGGAATGTATTTTTCACTGTCTGTTTCCCGTAGTAAATAATAATTATAATATGATTTAAATTAAAATTAAACTTTCCATAGTATGAAAACTACCAAAAACTTAAAATTGAAAAATCATATCCTGAGACGAAATCGAGAAATGAATTTTAGCTCTAAATTTGGGGGCGTTACCCCCCAAAAACTCTGAAAAAACGTGAAAACTAATTATTTCTCGGAAACGTTTCCGACGATTTTGATAAAAAAATTATAAAATGTAGATCATTTAAATACAAATCTAACTATATAAGCTGTTTTCCCTGGAAAAATCTAGTTCCTGAGAAAATAGCTTAAAATGGGTTCGATTCCCCGCCCAGGACAAGTTACTTTGATGAAATGTTCAATAATAATTAATGTACATACGAAAACTAATAAATGGAAAACACTGGGCTATGTAATTATGAAAGTTTGTCTGAGTTGTCTCGGACCGATTTTTTTATGTAAAAATTGTTTTGAGTTATTAAAATGAATTAAACTATTAATTAAGAAAACATTAAAGAGCGTAGATGGTTGAAATTAATCCGGTGCTATCTGTGGGCTACTTTCGACAAACCATCTAAGTTTCATAAAAATTGGATGAGAACTTTTGAAGATATTGGTGTAAATAAATGTATGTTTGTGCGCTTGTTGAAGAAAAACAAATGAGCGCAAATGGTTGAAACTTATAAGGGACCAACAATGGGCTAATTATGACCTACCATACAAATAGCATAAAAATCGGACGTGTAGTTTTTATATATTGTTAAATATATTGGATAAAAAAAATTGAGCGACAGATAGACTCGAAACTAAAAATGTTCCCTGATGTTTAAAATCGATTTCTGTCTTCGAATTTTTGAAATTACAGACATGAAATATTTTTGCTTTTGAATGCGATTATATAACTTCCGTTACTTTCGGTAAGCCTATATTAAAGATATTGGTGAAAAAAAATTATTTTATTCCAGTAGGGAGAAAAAGTTATGATTTTGAATAAGTTTAGAGGGACTAAAGTAAGTCTTTTCATCCCTGAGCTCAAAAAGTAGGGAGAAAAAGTAAAAGCAGGGCGAAAAAGTAAAGTAGGGCAAAAAAATAAAGATTGCAACTTAATTATTTTATAAATAGTAGAAAATATGTACCTAGCTAATGTAATGAAGTTGTTGAAATCAGGTTGGCGACACTGCTTTTTCGACCATGTTTATCTTTGTTTATAACCTGCATCTAAATAAACTTCTACTTGAGTTTAATTCCAATTCTTATTTGTTTTCTTATATTGAATCTCTTATATCTGCTATTAAAAATGCTAATAATTATTGTTCTTTATTAGAATACTAAATATAAACTGTGCAATGGACGAAAATGTATATTTTCTTACTACTGGAGATAAAATATTGTATGTACCTCGTGAGTAAGGTGCCATTATTCCCCTCGCGATAATTATCTCCCTTGGTTGCGCCTCGGGAGCTAATTAGAGTTATTCCCTCGGCTTCGCCTCGGGATTTAGGGACCATGGTTCCTTCGGCTTCGCCTCAAGAACCAACTTTTTTCGTTCAGGGAATAATGGCTTACTTTACTCCCTAGGTGCATAAATAACTATTTTTTGCGCATGTGGAAGAGGAACAATTGAGTGCAGAAGGTGGAAACTTACTTAGGACCTTAAGAACAACAATCCCCAAACAAGATCACCCAGAACTATCACCCAAATTTTCTGTTCCTCAACCAATTAGTTTGTAAAATTGAGGGAGTAGAAATTGAATTGCTTCTAAACATATTAACTAACTCAGTCATTAAGGGATTGTAATCAGAATTAAGGTTAATTTCTCTCTGATATAATTAATTATTTATATTAGAGACAAAGGTAATAATAAATACAATATTCTAATAACTCTACACTGCATATTTAGCTCCCTTTATCCCCTAATACAGTTATAATTAAGGTAAATTCCAATTTAATTACACTGTCTAATAAATTATCCGATATAATTAGACATAGCTTTGATACATAATTTTCAAATCACTATAATAAACAAGGTAAATATAAATAAGAATATGTTATTTATAGATGTACTTTTATGATTATCATACAAAAATACTTATGTGAAAATTAGTGTGGCACATAGCTTTCTCGAGTCGTATCATTGGACGAATGGTCGCATGAGTATAAAGTAAAGTAAAATGAGATAGAGAAAGCACACGCACGGAGAAAGCAATGAGCGCAGAAGGTTGAAATCCATTTTTGACCGTCTGGGGGCTACTTTAAGCGAATTTCGAAGAAAATTAAGCTATTGCAATGACTTAAATTTTTTTATTGGGAATTTTTGAAAATTTTCTCAATGGTAATCAATAATATATATATATATATATATATATATATATATATATATATATATATATATATATATATATATATACACAATTTGCGAGAGACACCAAGGGATGTGCCACGCAAGCGTGACACATAGGAACTGTTCCAACATCAGACATAACGTCATTAAGATGTTGGCTCGGCATTATGCCATGTCCTGCATCGTTTCGTCGCGTCCGACTCATCAGGGGCCCGACGATGCCCGCCCAACTCTGGACCTATACTACATCAAGAAGATCAGATATAGGACTTATCAGAGACGAGGGTGCTCTCATACCGCCATTCTTGCTTGGCTGGCAAAACACATCGCCTATTGCAGTGTGCAAAAACACGGTATTACTCTGCTGATATATATATATATATATATATATATATATATATATATATATATATATATATATATATATATATATATATATATATATATTTATATTTATATTTATATATATATATATATATATATATATATATATATATATATATATATATATATATATATATATATATATATATATATATATAATGTACATATGTGTCACTCCAAACGATAACTCACCCTAGGATGCACTTAAAAAATCCAATTAAATGTTAAAATGTCAATAATATCAAAGGAAAGGATGAATTCATTGGCCAGAATTTTTGGAATTCATTTAAGGGTCAAATTTTGACCATTTAGGGTCAAAAATTGGTAGGAGGTAAAATTTCCATTTTACTCCCCTCTTATATGAAAATATGACAAAAGTGTACATAACAACAATTACTGTACTCTTAAAGAGCTTTCTAACGAAATGCATCTTAAAGGGTATATACTATATTGACTTTTGTACCCCGTACCCCTGTGTACCAATTTTTTTCACCTATCTACATTCTAAACCAAAATTTTCCCATATTATCATAAGCCAATAATACGCAGATTTCTTTGAAAATTCGCTCATTAAGTCATGGTGCATGAGTGGTGTTTTTATAAACCATCCAAATTTTATTAAAATCGGGCAGATATCGAGTTTAAGATTATGATAATGTGGTGCTAATAATTAATGTAATGTGGTGCTAATAATTAATGTAATGTGAAGCTAATTATGCCCATTATCCAATGATGGGCAAATTGTGACCTACAATCAAAATTTTCGACGAGTAGTTTTTATGATATGTTGGTTCGCAAAAATTGAGTGGCAGACTGACAGACAGACACGAGACCAAAAATAAGTTACATTACAGTTCCGTTATGTCTGAAATGCATTTCTATTTATGAAAGTTTGATATTGGACACATAAAAAGATTTCATTCTTCAGAATGTCTCAAAACTTCTGTTACCTTTGGTAAACTCTCAAGCATTCTTAAGTAAGGTACTTCTTTAGATTGTTACTCCCCATCTTTATTTAGAATATTCATTAATATAATTATTTATACACTCCTTTGTCAAAATTACAATTAAGACAAAGGGATGTTTAGTCCAATGTACTTTGGGACAAAGAAATATCACACTTCTGTTATTATAAGGGGAGTAACAGTCTAAAGAAGAACATTCCGGATATCTTCTTTAGATTGTTACTCCCTTATGTTTTTTTGATAAAGGAATTCACAATCTAAAGAAGTGCCTTAAATAATATATATTTTATCTGCCTTATACAGATTGCGATTTTTTAATTTTAATTTTCGATTGCATTTTCTAATGAGAATACAGTCTGGGAAAACAATGTTGAGGGTTTTTTAGTTAATTAAAAACATAGGAATTCTCTTAAATATATTTCGAATTGAAAAGTGGAATAAGGTTTGTTAGAAAGGAAAGGATTTACGGAAGGATTAAATGGATCGAAGGATTAACTGAAGTTAAATATTGTGGGGGTAGGGATTAACTTTTGAAATTTAGCTACAGTTAGAAGATAAAAAAAAACACAAAAATTAATGTACGTATATAGGTGGATCGGCACTTCGTTCGACTGTTTCTCCCCTTATAAAAAAACCTGGGGGAATAAACATCTAAAGAAGGTGTAAGGAATGTTCTTCTTTAGACTGTTACTCCCCTTATAGAAACAGAGGGGAGTAACCATCTAAAGAAGGTGTAAGGAATGTTCTTCTTTAGACTGTTACTCCCCCTATAAAAAACAGAGGGGAGTAACCATCTAAAGAAGGTGTAAGGAATGTTCTTCTTTAGACTGTTACTCACCTTATAAAAAACAGAGGGGAGTAACCATCTAAAGAAGGTGTAAGGAATGATCTTCTTTAGACTGTTACTCACCTTATAAAAAACAGAGGGGAGTAACCATCTAAAGAAGGTGTAAGGAATGTTCTTCTTTAGACTGTTACTCACCTTATAAAAAACAGAGGGGAGTAACCATCTAAAGAAGGTGTAAGGAATGTTCTTCTTTAGACTGTTACTCACCTTATAAAAAACAGACGGGAGTAACCATCTAAAGAAGGTGTAAGGAATGTTCTTCTTTAGACTGTTACTCCCCTTATAAAAACAGACGGGAGTAACCATCTAAAGAAGGTGTAAGGAATGTTCTTCTTTAGACTGTTTCTCCCCTTATAAAAAACAGACGGGAGTAACCATCTAAAGAAGGTGTAAGGAATGTTCTTCTTTAGACTGTTACTCACCTTATAAAAAACAGACGGGAGTAACCATCTAAAGAAGGTGTAAGGAATGTTCTTCTTTAGACTGTTACTCACCTTATAAAAAACAGAGGGGAGTAACCATCTAAAGAAGGTGTAAGGAATGTTCTTCTTTAGACTGTTACTCCCCTTATAAAAACAGACGGGAGTAACCATCTGAAGAAGGTGTAAGGAATGTTCTTCTTTAGACTGTTACTCACCTTATAAAAAACAGACGGGAGTAACCATCTAAAGAAGGTGTAAGGAATGTTCTTCTTTAGACTGTTACTCACCTTATAAAAAACAGACGGGAGTAACCATCTAAAGAAGGTGTAAGGAATGTTCTTCTTTAGACTGTTACTCACCTTATAAAAAACAGAGGGGAGTAACCATCTAAAGAAGGTGTAAGGAATGTTCTTCTTTAGACTGTTACTCACCGTATAAAAAACAGACGGGAGTAACCATCTAAAGAAGGTGTACGTAATGTTAATCTTTAGACTGTTACTCCCCTTATAAAAACAAGTATGATATTCCTTTGTGCCAAAGTACATTGGACTAAACATCCCTTTGTCTTATTTAGTCAAAGTCATTTATATCCTAAAACAATATAGGGGGGATCTAAAGAAGTACCGGTGGATTCTCTTTATCGCCATTTAAGTAACGCATTTGTTATTTGTAACCCTGAAGAGAATCCACCTATATACGTACATTAATTTAATAAAAAATGTACCACCAAAAATCGTACGACTATTTATCGTACAACTTTTTATCGTACGACTTTTTATCGTACGATTTTTTATCACACGATCACAATTATTGTAAGTCAGTTTTACTATTGTACAACAATAATCGTCCAGGGTAAATGCACCCAAATAATAGGATGTGAGGGAGCTCTTACTCAGTAATAGGAAAAATCAGTCCGAGACAACTCAGACACACTTTCTCATATACATATACAAGTTCATAATTACTTAGCCAATGTTTTCCATTTATTAGTTTTTGTAAGTATGTTAAAACTATATCAAAATACGTAAAATTATATCAAAATTTACCATAAAAATAACTTCTCCAGGGTGGGGAATCGAACCCAGGATCTCTCCGTCCACGTTTTAAGCTATTTTCTCAGGAACTAGATTTTTCCCGGGAAAACTGCTTATATCGTTGGATCCGTATTTAAATGGACTACATTTTATAATTCTTTAATCAACATTGTCGGAACCGTTTTCGAGAAATATTGGTTTTCACGTTTTTTCAGAGTTTTTGGGGGGTAGCGCCCCCAAATTTGAAGCTAAAATTCATTTCTCGATTTTACCTCGGGGTATGATTTTTCTGAATGTGTATGTCAAATTTCGTCAAAATCGGCCCAGTAGTTTAGGCTCCAGGCGTCTGCACAGACAGAGGACGGACAGAAACAGGTTTTCTTTAAAAAAAAAACAAAAAAAAAAAACACTTATTTGGACTCAGGGGACCTCAAAACGTGTAAATCCATCAAAATCTCAAAATCGAATTACCGCCATCGCAATACTTTCTCTTTAAATGAGAAAGTAAAGGCCTTTGCATTTGTCATTCGTTTTTAGCGCTGCAATCAAGTAGACATGCTTCCCCCCCCCCTCCCCCATCTTTAAAGTCCAAAATTTACTTATTTTTCACTTTTTACGCCAAACGGTTTATTTTTTAAGAGAACTGTTATTACCAAAATTATTCCTCACATAATTCTGCACAAAAAAGGTCCTATGCATGTTTGAAGTGAGACATACCGTTTTCGAGATATTGTAGTTGGATAGAGATAAAACGTATTTTTGCGAACCAACATATCTAAAAAACAACATATCCGATTTTAATGAAATTGAAATGGTAGGTTATACTTAGCCCATTGTTGATCCCATATAAGTTTCAACCTTATGCACCCATTATTTTATCCTCCACATGCGCACAAACATACATTTATTTAGACCCATATCTTCAAAAGTACTCAACTGATTATTATGAAATTTGGATGGTTTGTCGAAAGTAGTCCGCAGATATCCCCAAATTAATTTCAACCATCTGCGCTCTTTACATTTTGATACATTGATACTTTAATTCATAACAGACTGACAAAATATTGATCAACAGACAGACAGAAAGGGACCCAATTTAGAAAATGTAAAGAGCGCAGACGGTTGAAATTTATGTGAGGCTATTTGCGGGCTACTTTTGACAAACTATCCAAATTTCATAATAATCAGTTGAGTACTTTTGAAGATATGGGTCTAAATATATGTATGTTTGTGCGTATGTGGAGGATAAATAAGGTTGAAACTTATCAACAATGGGCTAAGTATAACCTTCCATTTCAATTTCATTAAAATCGGGTATGTTGTTTTTTAGATATCTTGGTTCGCAAAAATACGTTTTATCTCTATCCAACTACAATAACTCGAAAACGGTATGTCCCACTTCAAACATGCATAGGACCTTTTTTGTGCAAAATTATGTGAGGAATAATTTTGGTAATAACAGTTCTCTTAAAAAAATAAACCGTTTGGCGTAAAAAGTGAAAAATAAGTAAATTTTGGACTTTAAAGATGGGGGAGGGGGGACGCGCCCCCTCAAGAGGTGGGAACTTTACTGTTTCTTACTACTACACCCCTTAAAAGTGTTATCACAAAGTTTCAAAACTTTATAAATTATTTCCTCCATTTGCTGTTTTTTTTACTAATTTGCCTGGACTATAAATGTCAATGTTTTTTATCTTATTGCTTCCGAGATTATCAAAGGTAACGGAAGCATTGTGTTCACTTTTGAGAACAAAAAAAAGTTTATGTCTCCGATTTTAAAAATTCCAAGACAGAAATCTGTTCCAAACATCAGGGAACATTTTTGGTCTCGTGTCTGTCTGTGTGTCAGCGAATCCTGAAACGTATGACGATAACTTGAGTGAATGTCGACCGATTTTGATGAAATTTGGTAGAAATGTTCATTTTATCAATGCTCAGGATGAGTTCGTTGGACAACGTTATCCGTCCAAGCATTCACGCGCAACGGTGTTATTTTTAATGTTAATATAACAATAAAGTACGTGATAGGATACGAGGAAGTTATGTGGCACACTAATATAATTGGCAGTCTATTTATAGTGCAACCTCTTTTAGGTTTTCATTATCTCAAAATCTTAGGTATGAACTAATATTTGTTATAATTATATTATTAATATTTAATAGCATATGCTACACGACTGTGAAGTGTTGTTTCTTTATCTTGGCAATATTTACCGTAATATAATTGCCGCGGTAAAGAAAAACTCACTTCACAGTCTAATAACATAATATAATATCTTTTTTATTAACTGGAGAAGATAATATAATAATTTCATTACACAAATATAAATTTATGTAGCTACAGGTAATTACGTGGGTTATTCTAAAATTGTATTTCTAAAATCCCTTCTGAACAAGGGATTATATTTAATTGAAATGAATTTAAACTTTTCCTAGTGAGGTATGTTTTTAATTAGCCCTCTGTTTGAGCACTCTACACTCAAATGAAGATAACTTCTCTTCAACTCTATTATCCTTTCCTTTGAACATATTTAGAAACTAAATAAACTTTCTAGCTTTAAAACATCTCAACTGATTTCAAATTTATTTTGATAAATTAATAATTCAAAACAATATTGAAAAAAATCACAGGGAAGTACTTGCGTCCAAGAACTTTTTAGGGTTTTGTAGATGATTAAGCATGCCCGTAATGTAATAATTATGATTTTTTGCTCCGATCTCAAGGGTCCCGGGTTCGATCCCCTGGGGGCACAATGTTTTTCATCGCTAATAACGACTAGATAAATTAATTTTTTCAGAACATTTCCATCGCTCCACTGTAAGGTATAACCATGAATTATTTCGAAATTTTAGGACCACCCGGTATATAGTGGTTGGGGGGGGGGGAATTTTTTTTGGGGTATATTTTGATTTTTTTACCCAATAAGGAATGCAAAATTTAAAAAAAAGCGTATATATATTTGCGTCCTACTCTTCAGCAGCTTTCATTTGACACCCCACTCAAAAATTAAAAAAAATATATACATTTTTGAGTTTACAACATTTTTGCGAATTGCGCATGCGCATATTTAATTTTGAACTTCTGTATATTTTTCCTGTGGTTGGGTCAAAAAGTTGCACTAGTGTATCAAATTTCACCTCTTTAGCTTAAACGGTTCGGGCCCTATGAACCAAAGAGCGATGGACAGACGGACACATCACCCTCGGCATAAGGGTTTTGAGAAGAATCTACAAAACCCTAATAAGCTAACAAATTATACATTTTTTTTTAGAAAATTTTGAATCATATTATTGTATTTTCTATCTATATGCATATAAAAAATATTTGTGGTGTCGCGGGACACCCGGTAGGAACGAAAGTTCTTACGCATTTTCATTCGCATTAAATATAAATGATAAAATCACACTGCTAAGTATACGACCTATAATCTTTAACACTTCATAGCGGTGTCGGTGTTGGTTTTACTAAAAAAATATTTATAAAAGCTGTTTTTCTCATTGAATAGATGAAGTTATAATTTTTTCCTGTTTAATAATGTTAATGAACTTAGTTGTTTTAGCACGCCCAAGATATGGGTAAAATGAAAGGGTTTGCTGAGAAGAGTACGAAAAATAAAATGCCTTCACTCTAAATCTAATATGGCGGATGACCCAAGATAAAAGCTTGTTTATAAATGTTTTTTTTTTTTTTACTATTAATTTATTTTACTAACAAATTACTAAAATGATTGAAGATATCTTGCAAATATTTTAATAAATTAAGGAAAGAAGTTATTAGGATAAATCAAGAAAAGCAGCTGGTCTAATCAAGAATGACTTCAATTATAATATAAATGATTGCATGAAGCTGCAGTGTAGCCTGTTACTCCGCTTTTCTTCTTTTTTTAATTAAAAATCTACAAATCATCGATAACTTATAACAATAAAAATGTTGATGCCTGTAGGCATCAAAATAGTCAGTAACATTTTTACTGTCTAGGCAGTAAAATTTTATTTTGCAGCCCAAAATCAGTTCAATAATGCCATCATTTTGCTGCAGTAAGTAGATAATAGTATATTATGTTACTAGGCTGTGAAGTGAGTTTTTTCTATACCGCGGCAATTACATTTACTGTCGAGCGGTGCGAGACAGTAAATATTGCTAAGGTAAAGAAAAAACACTTCACAGTCGTGAAGCATATGCTATTTTTTCCGTGGTAGCAGAGAATGAAAAAATCGGTCCGAGGCAACTCAGACAAACTTTCTCATATACGAGATCATAATTACTTAGCCTAGTGTTTTCCATTTATTAGATTTCGTATGTAAATTTAATTATTATTGAGCATTTCATTAAAATTTATCATAAAAATAACCTCCCGGGCGGGGAATCGAACCCGGGCTCTCTCGGTCCGCGTTTTAAGCTATTTTCTCAGGAACTAGATTTGTCCCGGGAAAACGGCTTACATCGTTGGATTCGTATTTAAATGGACTATATTTTAGAATTTTTTAATCGAAATCGTCGGAACCGTTTTCGAGAAATAATTTTTTTTTCACGTTTTTTCAGAGTTTTTGGGGGGTAGCCCCCCTAAATTTAGAGCTAAAATTCATTTCTCGATTTCGCCTCGGGGTATGATTTTTCTGAACATGTATGCCAAATTTCTTCAAAATCAGCCCAATAGATTAGGCTCCAGGCGTCTGCACAGACGACAGACGACAGACAGACAGACATCTTTTAAAAACCACTTTTTTGGACTCAGGGGACCTCAAAACGTGTAAATCCATCAAAATCTCAAAATCGAATTTTCGCGCCATCACAATACTTTCTCTTTATATGAGAAAGTAAAAACATTAAATATTAATCAATAATCAATATAATAATAATAACATAGTTAAGATTAAAAAAAAGAAACCTATTAAAGAGGTTACACTATAACAAAAGATAAATAATAAAACGCATTGACATCTAGCGGATGTTAAGCGTACTAACAAGCATGTCTACAAAGATTGCAGCGGTAAAACGGAAGTTTTGATAACTTCCAGCACGAAATAAAACATTTTTTACGTCCTAGGAAGTAAAATTTTTTCTTTCGTGCTGATAGTAATGAAAAGATTTTTTAAGTCCACGTAATGAAAAAATTGATTTTAGCTATGTTTTTTAGGCTCTAAAGTTACTATTTCACAGCCTACCGCGGAAAAAATATGTTTATCATGCTTTTACCGTTGTTGTTGACGTCAGCCTTAAGAGACTCGAGGTTAACCCACTTGCTTCATGTACTAACTACCACTTATACCCACCATTCCTAACGTAAGTCAACTAATTAGCAATTTTACAAATTCCTTAATGACACGATGAACCACCAAGCCCTCCCTCACCCCCTCCCCCTGCTCTGCATACTCACATTGCAGTGATTATTCCGCATTCTTCATTAATTTCATAGGATTAAATTATCCACATTGCTTGGCCAAAATCTTCAGCGACATTTTGGTATTTGATTTAAATGATATTGATGAAAGAAGGCGGCTATTTATATGAAAACACATTCAGGACTATTTTCTTCTGAACCAATTGCACCAGAAACCTTGAAATTTACTTTCTTTGGGAAAATGTTTTATTTGAATAAAAAAAATGGTAATTTTTATTTTTTCAAAAATGCTGGATTTTTTTTTTTTTTTTTTGGAACGAAGTTCCTTACGGCACGTTCTGGAGCCCGGGAGTGAATCCGAAAAAAACTATCACAATCACCGTCACAAAATCACCGTCACGCAAAATCCGTCACGAAATCTACAGATGAGGATAACTTGAGTAAAAGATCACCGAGTTAGATGAAATTTGGTACACATGTTCATTTTACCAATGCCCAGGCTGAGTTCGTCGGACAACTTTATCCGCCCAAGCGTTCACGCGCAACGCTCGCGTAAACGTAAGCTTCAAAAGACGGGGAAAAGTGTTATTAAGGAAGCCTGTTACTTGACTTGTTTTGATTATTTTTGTTGTATATGTCAAAAATGTCACTTTGTTTTGTAAATAAATAAAATATAATCATGTAAAATTTCACCCTGATACAAGCAGAAGCTGTACAGTAGGGAAGAGATATATTTTATAAGATTTTAAATTAATTGGCCGGGTAGGTAGAAAACAGTCCTATTTCAATCCAAACTCCTTTAACAAACATACTCTTTCACTATAAACTCATCATGATCAACTTTTTTCTTATATTCAATATATATTTATAGTAAGACGCTTACTTTAATTATACAAATAATGATTTTCTTTTAATTTTGCCTTAACTCTGCTAGGTACAAACAGGTCGTTACTTTTAATTTGGTCTCTTTTCTAACTCCGCCCTGTATAAGTAGTTAGCAATGTATACGTATACTTAGCACTGTGATTTTACAATTTATATTTAATGAAAAATGTAAGGAACTTCGTTCCTACCAGGTGTCCAGCGACACCACACTTTTTTTTTTTTTTTTGCTTGAGGTTTTTAGAGGTGGTTCGAGGTGGTTTTAGGTGGTCCCACCTGTAACCATCTCCAACCACCTTCAACAACCTCGAACTAATAAAAAAAAAAAAAAAAAAATCGGGTACAGGGTACCTCGGAACTTTTCCTCACTTCAGAGGCCACTAAAGTGGCCTCTCAGCAGGAGGAAGCTGCATTGACAGGACGTGGTCAGTACTTGGATGGGTGACCGTTCTGAACAAACTGATTTATTATCATTCTTTAAAAAAAACCTTATTTTTAATACCTATTTATTTAATTATTTGAAGTTTGGCGGTATTTTGACAGATGGAAACAAACTTTGACGTCATCAAAATTATCGCACTAATAAATAATTATATTCGCTTATAACTTTTAAACTAATTTATGGAATTTCATCGAGTTTTTTTTTTTAATATTTGTTCCTTAATTTTTTCCGGTTCCAACGATATCCTATACGTAAAAAACCTATCTGTACTTTCGGTATTATTAACCGTCAAAGTTTAAAAAATCAAAAATTGATAACTTCAAAATGGTGGCCAATATCAAAATGAAATTTGGTGGGCTTGTTTGTCATACAGAGAGGTATATTCGTGACAAATTGTCGATTTATTACGATTTTTTCAAATGTTTGCTGACTCAACAAACTGGGTTCAAGATGGCGGAAAAATTTGATTTTCCGGGCGGCACCACTACAGGTAAGGACTGATTTTTCTGCCAAGTTTGAACTCTCTAGGTTGAATACCTTGGGCGCTACGATAATAACACACATACATGCATACAGACGTCATGC
This sequence comes from Gerris lacustris, assembly GCA_951217055.1. Classification (NCBI taxonomy): domain Eukaryota; kingdom Metazoa; phylum Arthropoda; class Insecta; order Hemiptera; family Gerridae; genus Gerris; species Gerris lacustris. The sequence continues at coordinate 32,945,668 of OX578286.1, forward strand.
TGAAAACCAATCAGGAGGTCTTAAAAACACCCAAAACGGATAATTCCGTTGAAATCTCAAAAAACAATTTGTTGGTGAAAACAGTACTTTTCCTACTATAGGTAGTGAGGAAAAGTAAATTTTTTTTGATAATTTTGGCAAAAACATTTAACATTTTTTTGGAAGAAAATTTGGTATTTCTTGAAAATAAAATTGTAACTTTTTTTGGAATTGGTTAAAGATGGTTCGAGGTGGTTTCATGAGTTTTTGGTGGTTCGAGAAGATTAATGTCACACCAACCACCTCTAACCATCTCTATCCACCTCTAACCACCTCTAACCATCTCTAACCACCTCTAACCATCTCTAACCACCTCTAACCATCTCTAACAACCTCTAACCATCTCTAACCACCTCTAACCACCTCTAACCACCTCTAACCGCTTCTAACCATCTCTAACAACCTCTAACCACCTCTAACTTTCATGAATCACCTCCAAACACCTCGATCCAATTCTACAAAACAATAATTAAAATGTAGCCCATTTTAATACGAATCTAACCATGTAAGTTACTTCCCTGAGGGAAAATTTAGTGTTTGAAAATAGAGCCATAAACACAAAGAGTAAGAAACTGGGTTCGATTCCCCTAAAAAAAGGAATTTTTTTAATGTTAAATTACGGTAAGTTTTAATAGTTATTAAATAATATCAGTATACATTGAATCAACTAACACATAGAAAACACTAGATTAAGTAGTAATGCCCTTTTAGATGAGAAATGTTTGAACATGGCTAAATGTGGGTAAAATAAGCAGCATTTATATTTGTCCACAGGTGTGTTTTATACAGAAGTGTTTAAATACTGTATAAGGTCATTAGAGCATGAACAGACTGTGGGAGAGGACTGAACTAGATTTAACATTCATGAAGTCAAGTTAGACTGAAAGAGGCTTCTCCAACCACAGCTACCTCCATGAAATATATCAACTCCCTTGGGAAGAAAACATGGAGATGAAAAGGGGATGGAGTTTCCTTTTGAATATTTCAGCACTTGACCCACACCACTTGCAACTTGGCACAGCCAAAACTCTACAAATTCCATCCATCTATACAAAACTCCCTTTGAGAAATGTAACCTATAGCACTTAATATGTTTAATGGGTGAATTTAAAAAATGAATAATTCGATTCTTTAAGGTGGTTTGGACATACTAAAAAACCTATAATCACACTCACCAAGACAACGATACATTTAATATAGTGATGGAGGTTTCGTTGGTATTGTGAACATTATATTAGTTAGTATAAGGGAGGGGGGGGGGGGGGGGGGGGCACGCAAAATGTATTTTTTGACAAAATGGTATAAAAAATTAAACACTTTCCACAAGTGTTATATATTTTTGAAATATACTCTTAAATACCTTTCATTTGATACCCCACTCTCAAGATTTAAAAAAATATTTTTTTCCCCATGACAGGAATTATCCGCCATTTTGGATCCCAGTTAATCATATCAAATTGCTTTTCTTATTTTTTCATTGGCCCAGCAGACTGTATATTTTGCATATTTTTAGTAAGTAACAGCAGAAATATAGTTTTTTTTGGGGGGGGGGGCACGAACAATGTTTTATGTTTTTTGACAAAATGGCATGAAAAATTGAACACTTTTCACAAGTCTTATATTTTTTTGTAATCTACTCTTCAATACCATTTCCCCACTCAAAATTTCTAAAACAATATTTTTCTATTTACGTGACATGAATTATCCGCCATTTTAGATTTGAACAGCTGATAATTTTGCGTCAAAACGATCTTTAATACTGGAAAGTTTCATGTTTTTACCTCTTTTGATTCAAAAGTTATTGCAACCATACAGAGTGACAGACAGAAAGACAGACTGACATAGGAACGAAACTATATAAGGGTTTATTTTTTTGGTTTTACTAACGATACCCTATAGTCGAGGAGATAGCGTGCAAAAAAGTGTCTGACTAACATCAAGCTAGAATTTTGTATACAAGTCAATCTTTTAGCGCCTTTTAAGAATATGTGGTCGGCTAAGTTCGTCTGCGGGACATAGCTTGACAATACGCGTTTGAAAATAACAAACGGGTGGACAGCGGCCATGTCTCACCAATTATGGTGGACAATGTGATTTTCGTGATCCTGAGTACAGAATTAGTTAGTAGACCGAAAATCAAGTTGTTGTTAGTTTGCCCTTTGACAGATGACCACGTTGTTTTTTTGTAATATTGGAATAACTATACCTATCAAGTGTGAAAATAACATCTACTTGATTTTTGGTCTACTAACTAATTATGTACATAGCATCATGAAAATCACATTGTCCACTATAAGTGGTTAGACATGGCCGCTCTCCACCGGTTTTTTTTTTTAACGCTATTGCTAAGCTATGTCCCGCAGACGAACTTAGCCGACCACATATTTTTAAAAGGCGCTAAAAGATTGACTTGTATACAAAATTCTAGCTTGATGTTAGTCAGACACTTTTTTGCACGCTATCTCCTGGACTACTAGTGCTGCTTCGTTTTCTGCGTATAATATAGCATTCCCAATTCCCAACCGTATGGATATGCCACTTTACTTAAGTACCTGCACACTTATATGATGATACTTGGTAATCACCAAAGTAGCAGTAAGAGATATTTCCAATTAAAACCCAGAGAAGATGACATGGGGAGAGTGGGGATTTACTAGGGGATGTACAGTACATTGTGAAAACCCCTGCTTTTAGATAGTTAAAAATGAATGTTGCTTCTCATTTCGACATGATCAATAATTAATTATAATATTGCTTTAGCGCAAACATTTCAATGTTTCTTGATAGTAGTGTATAAACCTATAATGATATAGTTTGCCAATCAGTGTGGCACATAGCTTGCTCAAGTCCTATGTCTTATACTTTAATGATTGTATAACTTTTACACTCCATTATCGTCAAATTAATTTAATTGTCCCCCGATTTTGCTTCCGAGCTTACCGAAGGTAACGGAAGCTATGTGATCGTTCTGAAGAACAAATAGATGTCTCCGTTTTCGAAAATTCCAGGACAGAAATCCGTTTCAAGCATCAGGGAACATTTTTGGATCAATGTCTGTCTGTCGATTTGTCGCTCAATTTTTGCAAACAAACATATCTTAAAAACTACAAGTCCGATTTGAATGAAATTTGGATGGTAGACCATAATTAGCCCATTGTTAGTCCCATATAAGTTTCAACCTTCTGCACTTATTAGTTCCTCTTCAACATGCACACAAACGTACATTTATTTACACATACCTTCAAAAGTACTCATCTGATTTTTATGAAATTTGGATGGTTTGTCAAAAGCAGACTGCAAATAGTACCAGATTAATTTCAACCGTCTACGCTCTTTTTTTGACTTAATTGATACTTGAATTCATGTAAAAAGAACAAACAATATTGGCAGATTAAAAAAGCAGAGGAAACAAAGAAATAGATTAATAATAGATTAACAATAATGTCTTGTAAAAGCATAAACTCAATAAAGTACATGATAGGATACGAGGAAGCTATGTGCCACACTAATTGGCAGTCAATTTATAACTGGTTCTTGGTACGACGCATAAAGAACTCACGTTGAAATAAACAGGTCAAGTGTGTGCTAGTCAGCACACAGCGAGTGTCCGTAGGCAACCCTGTATAGTTTAAGTAGTACCCTATTGATGGTGTTTTTTAAAATGCTAAAAAGCTTGCTTTGAACTATCCTATGGGTCTGATATTCTCAAAACACATAAACAAACTTCTGATAAAGTATTTTTTTGCCACTGAACCGGACTACAACCACATAAATACATCGAAAAAACCATAGTTATAAAAAAACGTATATTGTCAATAAAAAATAAAATAATATTTTTTTCGAAATTTCCAAAAAGTGGTATCTTTACTTTTGGTCGAAGAATGTTCTTCGAGTTTTTTTACCCTAATTTTTTAAAAATTTTATTTTTTAAGTCGCTATATTTTTAAAATATGTGGGTAGGTACAAGACACATACATGCCAAATTTCAAAGTTATCGGACGAAAGGTGTAGCCGTGAGAGCAGGCGGCCGGACGGACGGACAGACACACGCAGGAAAATATAAGGGTCCTTGGTTTTGCCTACGGGCCCTAAGAATTGAATTTTTTACTCTTATTTATGTAATACATATTTGATATTTTATTATGGTTGCCAGGAAACATTCTTCGGGGAAAAATTTATATATTCTACATTTACCTGGATCGAATCCATTCATTTTTTAAAAAAGATAATTAATTATATTTAAAAATTAATTAATTAATTAAACTTATTTAATAAATTCATTGGTTAAAATATTATTGCATTGGTAGAGAGTCTATGTACCAAGTTTCAGATCAATTGCATGGCTGGAAGAGGGTTAACTAGCTTTCCAAAGATTTTTACGGCAGACACCCAGACAGGCACCCAGGCACAAAAGTGAAGTTAATATAAAGGATTTAAAAAGTAAAAACAATTTTGACAGATTTATAAAACGGGAAGAAAATTAAATAAATTAGACTATAATGGCTTGTAAAAGCATAAATTGAATAAAGTATGTGATAGGAAGCGACGAAGCTATGTGCCACACTCTTGACTATTTTTATCTGACTTTATAAGAGTAGTAGGTAATTAAAGCGATTCGGAACCTTTGTAGAAGAAACTCGTGATAAGGGTTTTATTTGATGTAATAAAATCGGTGTTTAAATGGCTACTTTTCTTCTGCTATTAAACAGAAGGGTTTTTTAGTAACATACTAGGAGAGGTAAGTTGCTCTCTCTAGCTTAAAGGTATTGGGTATAGTAGAGGCAACTTCACAAGGCTTGCCCATGTACTAAATCTCCTGTGGTAAAGCCACTCCAGTAAATTACTACTTTACCTAATTCAGCTCTTGAGTTGCCAGCTCTAGAGTATGCCCTTCGACCTTACTTCCTTTTTCTATGCATTCCGACTACAATCCTCTAGCTTTTATATTTGCTTTCTCATGTACATATTTGTAGAGAAAGTATTGTGTGAACTAATATTCAATTTTTAGATTTTGATGGATTTACACGCTGGATTACTTGAGGCCATAAAAAAGGTTCTTTAACATAAAAATATGTGTGGTGTCGTGGGACACCCGGTAGGAACGAAGTTCCTTACGCTTTATATTAAATATAAATTATATAGTACTTATATAGTAGTCAATTATATAGTATTATACAGTGCTAAGTATATGATACTAACTACTTATACATGGCGCAGTTAGAATAAGAGACAAAATTATAAATAGGTAGTGCGTGAAGTCTCACGAAAAAAGGGTTTCGTTGGTGTTGTAAACATGAAATTAGTAAGAGGGGGGGGGGGGGTGATTTTTGATTTTTTTTTGACAAAATGGCGTAGAAAATTAAACGCATTACTCAAGTGTTATATATTTTTGTAATCTACTCTTCAATACCGTTCATTTGATACCTCACTCAAAATTTAAAAGAAATATTTTTTTCCCGTGACATCAATCAGCCGCCATCTTGGATTCCCAGTTAATCCGACCAAGTTGCTATTCTTATTTTTTGTTTGGCCCATCAGACCGCACATTTTTAATATTTTTCTATATTTCTAGTATGAGTGGAAATACTATTTTAAGGGGGGGGGACACGCAAAATTTTGATGTTTTTTTGACAAAATGGCGCCGAAAATTGAACACTTTATCTAAGTGGTATATATATTTGTAATCTACTCTTTAATACCTTTCATTTAATACCCCACACAAAATTTTAAAAAAATATTTTTTTTCCCGTGACATCAATCAGCCGCCATCTTGAATTCCCAGTTAATCCGACCACGTTGCTATTCTTATTTTTTCTTTGGCCCATCAGACCGCACATTTTTCATATTTTTCTATATTTTTAGTATGAGTGGAAATACGATTTTAGGGGGGGGGGAGGGACACGCAAAATTTTGCTTTTTTTGACAAAATGGCGCCGAAAATTGAACACTTTATCTAAGTGGTATATATATTTGTAATCTACTCTTCAATACCTTTCATTTGATACCCCACACAAAATTTACAAAAAATATTTATTTTCGTGTGACATGAATTATCCGCCATCTTGGATTCCTAGTAAATCAGATCAAATTGCTAATCTTATTTTTTCTAACAAATCAGATAAGTACTTTTGAAGCTATAGGTGTAAATAGATGTATGTTTGTGCGCATCTGGAAGAGAAACAAATAAGCGCAGAAGGTTGAAACTTATATGGGACCAACAATGAGCTAATTATAACCATGACTAGCTAATTATAATTATGACCTACCATCTAAATTTCATTAAAATCGGACGGGTAGTTTTTAAGATATGTTGGTTCGCAAAAATCGAACGAAAGACCGACCGACCGACAGACAGACGCGGAACCAAAAATGTTCCCTGATGTCTGAAATGGATTTCTGTCTTGGAATTTTTGAAATCGGAGACCTAAAATATGTTTGTTCTTCGAAACGATCACATAGCTTCCGTTACCTTCGGTAAGCTCGGAAGCAAAATAATAAATAAATAAAACAGTGTGGTCTTGGTCTCGTCATCAACGTCTTTTTCCTAGGCTGGTCAGTGATTGTATAGTATATTATATGTTCCAACATCGGTGAAATATAATGCACATTGTAAATAACCAGCAACAAAATATTATTAGTAAATAATCTATTATTACCTAGCAGATTAAGTATCATTATCTTTATCTACAAGTCCTGTATCCTGAGTATACTTCATTGAGTTTCAAAACTAGAGGACAATTTATTTTCGGACACACAATACGAACACGAACATACCCTGTGAATTTTTATGGCAACAGGAAATACGAAAAATCAATTATAAAGATTAATAACCCAAATAGCTTTACCGTTGATATGACCCTTCACACAAGTACTCATTTTAAACAACTAAATCGAAAGTTTTTAATGTTTTCCTTATTGCACTCGTTAAAATAGATTTAGTATATTAACGTTCAAAGGGTGAAAAGTCTTAAAAATCAGTAATAATTTAGTAATTAATTATATAAAAATTAACAAAAAAAACGCCATTAGAATTATATGGGTTTGATAACTAGTGATAAGGAAAAGGAACATAACAAACACTGAGTTAAATTTTCGAAAGCTTTTGTGAAGTCACACTAATCATCTCTATACAGTGGCGTACACAGGGGGGGGCCCAAGGGGCCCTGGCCCCCCCCGAAATGATTACATACCTAAGACCCGCCATACACTTAAAGCCAAAAAACAGTAATGACAGATGCATTCGAATTGGCTGTAAATATTTTCCAATAAAAGGAACTAATTAAGTATTATCTTATGGTGTGTTTACACTTAATCACCCCAAATAAGCTCGGATTTTGCCGATGGAATTGAATTTATTAAACACTATACCGGCCCGACTGTCGGCTGGGCCCGGATTTTGCCGATGGAATTAAATTTATTAAACACTATACCGGCCAGACTGTCGGCCGGGCCCGGATTTTGCCGATGGAATTAAATTTATTTAACACTATACTGGCCCGACTGTCGGCTGAGCCCGGATTTTGCCGATGGAATTAAATTTATTAAACACTATACCGGCCCGACTGTCGGCTGGACCCGGATTTGGCCGATGGAATTAAATTTATTAAACACTATACCGGCCGACTGTCGGCTGGACCCGGATTTTGCCGATGGAATTAAATTTATTAAACACTATACCGGCCCGACTGTCGGCTGGGCCCGGATTTTGCCAATGGAATTGAATTTATTAAACACTTTACCGGCCGACTGTCGGCTGGGCCCGGATTTTGCCGATGGAATTAAATTTATTAAACATTATAACGGCCCGACTGTCGGCTAAGCCCGGTTTTTTGTCGATGAAACTAAAACTATTAAACACTATACCGGCCCGACTGTCGGCTGGGCCCGGATTTTGCCAATGGAATTAAATTTATTAAACATTATAACGGCCCGACTGTCGGCTGGGCCCGGTTTTTTGTCGATGAAACTAAAACTATTAAACACTATAGCGGCCCGATTTAGGCTAGACCGAGATTTTTGCTGATGGAATTAGATTCATTGAATTAAATTAGGATGCATGAAATAAATCGGCTCAGTTGCCGACTAGGCCTTGATTTTTTCCAGTGGAACTAAAAACATTAAACTTGATCCACCCGATTTCACCCGGCCCGATTTTCGCCAATTGAATTCAATGATTTTTTGTGGTTTTAGTCCAGTTCAATAGCATAGGTTGCATTATAGGACAGCTTCAATTCATTACGAATCCTAATGCTATGAATTGAATTTGGATTCGTAAAAATAGACTGCTCCGATTGACAGCTAGGCCCGGATTTTTTGCTATAGAATTAAGTGCATTGAATTGATTAGGATGAGTACAATAAATCGGCCTGATTGCTAGTAGGCCCGATTTTGTCGATGGAAATTATGCATCAAAATAAATTGGGATGCGTTCAATAATAGACCCGATTGCCGGCTCGGCCCAGGTGTTAAGCACATTAAATTAAATGAGGCCCGAGTCAACTCGAACTTTTGCCGATGGAATTAAATTAATTGAATTAAAATATGCACACTAGACTGGCTTAAACGGGAAAATGATGGTAGTGGATTTCAGTAGCAAATTTTTGTTTTGGACCAGGATTGTGTGTAGAACGCTACGTGGGTCCTCTTGTCTAAGCGGCATTCCCCTCTTGCTGACTCAGGTCGGACTAGTGTTCGTCGACATGTAGTGGGAAAACAGAGGCAATATAAATAAATCGGTATATCATTTTGTGAAAAAACTGATTCATATTACATAGTAATAGTAAATGTAAATCTAAAAACTCAAAAAGCATCCAGAAAACATTTGATGTTAATTGTCCCATGTAATTACCCAGCGAATGAGCGAATGATTCTTTTGTTTTGCAATAGGTATTTAATTTTCTTAGAGAAGAATTCTCTTCTAGATAAAAATTTGAAATTCGTATGTGCTCCAAATCCACGTTTGTTTTTGCAGTATGGATCACGTTTTGCTTCCGAGCTTACCAAAGGAAACGGAAGATATGTGACAGTTCTGAAGAACGAACAATTTTTATGTCTCCGATTTCAAAAATTCCAAGACAGAAATCTGTTCAACATCAGGGTACAGTTTGGGTCCCGTGTCCGCCTGTCCTTCAATTTTTGCGAACCAACATATCTTAAAAGCTATTCGTCCAATTTTATTGAAATTTTGATGGTAGGTCATAATTAGCCAGGTTATAACATTGCTGATCCCGTATAAGTTTCAATCTGCTGCACCTATTTATTTCTCTTCCACATTCGCACAGACATACATTTATTTTTACACCTATTTCTTCAAAAGTACTCCTGATTTTTATGCAATTTTAATGGTTTGTTTAAAGTAGCCCGCAGATAACCCAAGTATAATTTCAACCGTCTGCGCTCTTAAAATATTGCTATATTGATACTTTATTCATGGTAAATTTACTCAATTTTCCCTCCTTTTTTAAATTAGTCAAAATTGGTTTGATTTTTACATGATTTAAAGTATCAATTTACCAAAATTTAAACAGCGCAGACAGTTGAAATTAATCTGTGAGCTTTTATCAGATAAGTTTTATAAAATCAGATGAATATTTTTGAAGATTAGGTGTAAATAAATGTATGTGTGTGCACATGTGGAAGAGAAATGGTGGCAGGTGGAGAAATGTGGTGGAGGGAAATAGGACCAGAAGATTGGACCTTATATAGGACCAACAATGGACTTTTTATTTGCTAATTAACTGCCATCCGAATTTCATTAAAATCGAAATAGTAGTTTTTAAGAATTGTTCGCCATGATTGAGCGAGAGACAGACTAACAGCCAGAAACGGGATCAAAAATGTCTGATAACTGGAACAGATTTCTGTCTTGGAATTATTGGAATCGGAGACATAATCGTTCTTTTGAACGATCACATCACATAGTGAGGTGTTACCTCATAGGATTTGAATTTAATTAAATATGAGGATAGAAATTGAAATTAGAGTGTTGAAAAGGGGGAGAAATTACAATTATAATAAATTATGGGGTATGCTAAACCCGCATATAAGTTAAATTAGGTTGGGCCCCCCCCGAAAAAATTTTCTGTGTACGCTACTGTCTCTATACGTATTGGATAACCAAGCATATTTAATAATATGCCAAAAAATGGAATTGTTTATTCATTTTTCCGACACATTTAAAAAAATTACTCTTCCTTTCGTGCGTCGTGGGCGCTCGGACCCCGGTTCTCTTAATAAAAAATCGGGTACGGGGTACCTCGGAACTTTTCCTCACTTCAGAGGCCACTAAAGTGGCCTCTCCTGCTGCTTCACAGCAGGAGGAAGCAGCATTGGACGTGGTCAGTACTTGGATGGGTGACCGTTCTGAACTAACTGATTTATTATCATTCTTCAAAAAAAAACCTATTTTTAATACCTATATTTTATTTAATTATTTGAAGTTTGGCGGTATTTTGACAGATGTAAACAAACTTTGACGTCATCAAAATTATTTCACTGATAAATAATTATATTCCTTTATAACTTTTAAACTAATGGAATTAGTTTTAGAACTGCTATAAGTCAAAAACCTATTAATACTTTCAGTATTATTAACCGTCAAAGTTTAAAAAATTCAAAAATTTATAACTTCAAAATGGCGGCCAAAATCAAAATGAAATTTAGTGTGCTTGTTTATTCATACACAGAGGTGCATTCGAGCCAAATTTCAACTCGATCAGGACCATTTTCGATTTATTACAATTTTTTTTAAAATTTTTGCTGACTCAGAAAACTGGATTCAAGAAGGCGGAAAAAGTTGATTTTCCGGGTGGCACTACTACAGGTTAGGACTGATTTTTCTGCCAAGTTTCAATTCTCTAGGTTAAATACCTTGGGCGCTACGATGATAACACACATACACACATACACACACACATACATACGTCATGCTGAAAACCACTCAGGAGGTCTTAAAAACACCTAAAACGGATAATTTCGTTGAAATCTCGAAAAAAAAATTTTTGGTGAAAACAATACTTTTCCTACTGTTAGTAGTGAGGAAAAGTAAAAAGTAATAAAACAGGAATAAAGGAAAGAAAAGGAAGATTAAGAAATTGGAGAAGGAATTCTAGGAATGGGTAAGAAATTTGTAAACAAGGCGGTACCTGTGATATATGACGTTGCGCACAGCTGTTTAGATTAGAGTATAGGTATTATAGGTGGTAGATAAGCAGCGAGGGGTTGAAATGTACTCCAAAACGGCGGGAACTCTGGACTCCGGCTCTGAAGGGCGACCTTGACTTCTATATTCAAGAACTACTCAACACTGCCCACTGCCTACCGTCTTTCTATAATGCCTTGAACTTCACTTCACTATAATTATACGACTTTTCCTTTGAAAATTATAATTCGATTTGATTTTAATTATTTTTATAGGATTTTCAATTGTTAATATATTATTATTGTACGAAATAATTATGATTTATGATAAACTTGCTTGTTTGAGAAAGTAATACTAATTCTATCACGGCTTAAAAGTGACCAAAAAAAATGTTTATTCCTTGCTTGAGAAACTGTAACGGGTATTGAATGTATATAGATAAAAACACAAAACACTGTTTGAATTGTAAAATAATTGATTTGAACTGTATGTTTAATTTAAAATACAAAATAATTAAAACAATAATTAAAGAATAAATTGAGTCTATGTGTGTCGTTTTGGGGTTGTAGAGCGACTGACTGGGACTGGACTACTGGACTGTTAGCCCCGCCCGGGGGCGCGACCTCAGCAAACCTAGCGGCCGAAGCCCTAAGTTAACCAAGGCCGTACCTACCTAGGTCCGGACCCAACATATGGATTGCCATTAATGGACAAATTCCCATGTGACGTCACTAAAACACTCCTTGTGGCAAGAACCTCAACTAAAACAACAAACCAATCTCATTTTCCATTGTTACTATTACTATGTCATATAAAGAGAAAGTATTGTGATGGCGCGAAAATTCGATTTTGATGGATTTACACGTTTTTAGGTCCCCTGAGTTCAAAAAAGTGATTTTTAAAAAATGTCTGTCTGTCGTCTGTCGTCTGTGCAGACGCCTGGAGCCTAAACTACTGGGCCGATTTTGACGAAATTTGGCATACATGATCAGAAAAATCATACCCCGAGGCGAAATCGAGAAATTAATTTTAGCTCTAATTTTGGGGGCGCTACCCCCCAAAAACTTTGAAAAAAAAATATTTCTCGAAAACGGTTCCGACGATTTTGATTAAAAAATTCTAAAATGTAGTCAATTTGAATACGAATTCAACGATATAAGCCGTTTTCCCGGGAAAAATCTAGTTCCTGAGAAATTAGCTTAAAACGTGGACGGAGTGAGCCCGGGTTCGATTCCCCGCCCAGGAGAAGTTATTTTTATGATAAATTTTGATGAAATGTTCAATAATATTTAAATGTACATTTGAAAACTAATAAATGGACACACTGGGCTAAGTAATTATAAACTCGTATATGAGAAAGTTTGTCTGAGTTGTCTCGGACCGACTTTTTTTTCAAAGGCACCCATTGTTTTTTTTCCTTTTTTCACCTTTTAATGTAATTTTATTTACATTTATTGTTATTATTAGGTTTGTTCCAACCACACTTCAAACTAGTTTGAAACTGTCCGACCAGTGGCGTAGCTAGCTCTGATAGCGCCCGCTCGCAAGATAAATAAAATGCGCCCCTTACTTAATAAGCGCCCTTTACTTAATCCATTTACTTAATAATGTAAATTGATAATATTATCGAGTATCAATAAGAGAGACATGAGTTGTGACAATAAGAATCAAATATGTGCTTAGGCAATCTTAAGGAAATTCTTAAACAAATTAGTAATAGACTTCAAAAAAATAGGTATATGTAATAACAATTAATAATAAGAATACTAAATAAATAAAAAATACGAACTGTTTGTACCTAGCAAGAGTTAAAAGAAAATCATTATTTGTAACATTAAAGCAAGCGTCTTACTATAAATATATATTGAATATAAGAAAAAAGTTGATCATGATGATTTTATAGTTAAAGAGTATGTTTGTTAAAGGATGTTGGATTGAAATAGGACTGATTTCTACCAACCCGGCCTACTAATTTAAAATATTATAACATATATCTCTTCCTCACTCTAAAGCTTCTGCTTGAATCCGGTTGAAATTTTACATGCCTGTTTCAATTTTACTTATGTGTAATAAGTTTTATTAAAATCGTTATACTTTAGAACGGAAGATATCGGTAAAAACGTTTTTTTCTTTATTTTAACGTTTGGGTCCACTTTAATGAATTTAGCGATCTTTATTACTTCATAACAGTGTCGGTGTTCGTTTTACTAAAAACAATATTTTAAAAAAATGTTTGTCACATTAAATAGATGAAGTTAGATTTTTTTCTTGGATTAAATTCGCAGTATTATAATTATATCACTAATATATTGAAATAAGCGTCAGCACAGATCATTTTTACTTTTAACAAGACCGTGATTATATTTTCGATATTTACAAAAACCAAGTGACATTTTGGCATATAACAAAAATAAACAAGTCAAGTAACAGGCTTCCATAATAACATTTTTCCCCGTCTTTTTTAAGCTTACGTTTACGAGAGCGTTGCGCGTGAACGCTTGGGCGGATAACGTTTTTCAACGAACTCAGCCTGGGCATTGGTAAAATGAACATGTGTACCAAATTTCAACTAACTCGGTGAGCTTTTACTCAAGTTATCGACATTGGTACATTTCGTGAGGAATTTTGCGTGACGGTGATTTTGTGACGGTTATTTTGTGACGGTGATTTTGGTCGTTTTTTTTTTTATTCACTCCCGGGCTCCAGAACATAAGGAACTTCGTTCCAAAAAATAAAAAATAAAGATAAATCAGCTAATTTCTGCACCAGACGACCATTAATTGTGTTCAGAATACACTAAAAAAAAGTTAAATAAGAGTGTCCGCTCTTCTAATAATCCACTTTGGCATATTTGGCACAAATGAGAGACAAAACCAAGCTATTTATACGAACTAGAATCAAGTTGGATAAATCCGTAAGACATTGAATGGTAATAATTGAATAGACAAGTATAGATGCTTTGCCGTATCGTAATATATTTGAAAAAGTTTCATAAAAGTTAAAGCATATCGGTGGGTTAAAAGTAAGTCAAAGGTTAGTTAGAGACAAATATGTGATCCAAGAGAGTTTTGAAGCAAAATTATTAAAAAAACATTTTAGATTTCGTCAGCTTCTTTAGTAAATGATCAGCTGATAACAAACTTGTTTAAGCTACTATTACCCAAAGGACGTAAAAGCATCACTACTAAAATAACCAAGAAGCAAATCGAATCAGTGGATGAGAATGGATTAAGTGCAGAAAATTACCGGACCACATTATGTTATTGTAATTAAGACTACAAAAAAAGTTGTACCAAGAAAGCTTAAAATCTAAAAATATTACTTATTAATGAATCAAGTAAATTTACCTTAATATTCCGAAGAAACAAACCCATTTGTGTTTTAAAAACGCGATCACGATCAGAAACGAAGTACTCGAACTCACTAAAGTCACAAAAGGAAAAACAAAATGGACACCCAGCTAATCCAAAGAAGAAAAAAAAAATAATACTTAAAACTATGCCTAATTATATTATGTAATTTTTATTAATTAATAATTTTAATTATATTATTATAATTAAATTAAATTATTTAATTAAAATTATAATTATAATAAAAGAAAAATAATTAAATAAAAGAACATAATTATTATTTTCTAAACAAAGATCTCCAATCGTTATATATTTTTGTTATATAAGAAAAAAATAATCAAATATCATAAATTAATAATCTAATACTATAATAATTAAAAATCAAATTTAGTTAGTCTTTTTTAAAATTTTGGAAACATCTGTGAAAAAAAGTATATAACCGTCAGAAATAAATAATTTTTGATGAAGTCTAATTAGGTCGGCCATATTTGTTTTATAGATTTACATAACCGTCTGAAATAAATAGTTTTTCATGAAGTCTAATTTGATCGGCCATCTTTGTATTGCAGATTTATTTGATTCTTATAATTATTCCCTTTTTTAAAACTATACTTTTGTTCTCTATACTCTATTTTACATTTTTTCGTTTCCTTCTTAAAATGAAAAAAAATCTCATTTTTAAAAACATACGCATAGTTTAAAAGATTACCTCAATCGGTTCAAAGTTTTGGTTTAACATAATTTTTAATTTGGTATGTTTTAAATGGAATGTTCCAAGAGTAAAAAGTCTATATAAATTAGATAATTTCTTATTTTATATCCGTTAAAATCCTCCATTATAAATGTTAAGGTTGTGTATTAAAAAAAAACAGATTTTTTTTTTTTATAGCATATTCTTAGAATTCCATGACATATATCTCACATTACACACAACAGTGAAACATTATAACATATTAACAGTCTTTTTTGAGTGACAAAGAAAGTTAAGTGAGACGATAGGTGATATATTGTGACTTATTTTTCTACCTCAAGGTCAGCTTTGCTCGGGGGAATCTAATTCACACAATGGTTAGATTATCTTTGTTTAGACAGTACACACTGAGATTTAAGAGTCCTTAACCTAGACCTAGAACTTCTTTACCTTCAGTCTCAGTCGTCCGCTTGTTTCCGTCCAAGTCAGTGCACTCTCTCCCTTTTTGCATCTCTTTATCCGGCATTTTATAAATAAATATTATTATTTCTTGTTGTGCTATTGCGTTATCGATAGAATCAACGGAATTATAATCATATAATATATTGTAGTAGTATAATAGTGCTTTTAGTATATTTACGTAACGATGAACTGTAAAATAAATTCACTTATTTTTTTTAAGCAAATGTATTTTTTTAAATTCTATGTAGGATTTTTGTTTTCTCCAAATGACAAAAGTGAGAATATAATGTATATTATAAACTTCATGCAAACGTTTGCTTTCGAATTGGATCATTATTGTAACAAGGTAAATATTTGTAACTTATTTAAATTGAAAATATTTTCAACATATTATTATTACTACGTTTCCATAATGTTTAAATATAGATTGAATACGGGTAGAATACAGTTTTTGGATCCTAAGTGTCCATGGAAACCTAGATTCAAAACTGATTAAGTACGTTCCCGATCCCGATACAATTCACTAAATTCTGGGATCGTAATTCTGGATTATGCTGGATCTTAGTTGCATGTGCATGGAAACACTTAACTCGATCCTGACATGCGCAGAGCGTGGTTGTGAGCGAACCTAGAGTATTTCTGTAGAAACTGTAGTCAAATCTGTCAAAATACGTAATAAAAAGCATGGTTATAGAAGGTGAAGGTTACAAAATTAATTATAACCTAAAATAAACGAAATAAAAAACTTGGTTATAAAAGGTGAAGGTTACAAAATTATTTATAACCTTTAGCAAAAACCAAGAAAAAGTTTTTTTTTATTTCGTTTTGAATACGGATTCAATACTACTTATGGAAACACCAACTTTTTTAATCCCAAATTAGGATTCAATCCGTATTTAAACATCGTGGAAACGTAGTATTTAGGTAAGAAAGTTATATATTAGTTTGAGTAGGAAGAGATCAAGATAGTGATAAGGGTTAAGAAGAATATGAAGCTGCGATTATGAGTATGAGTAGTAGTAGTTGTTTAAAGACCTTTCGTTATCGGGTCGTTTGCCGACAAAGCAGAACCGCGCTTCGTCGTCCGTTCCTCGCAGCTATTTGCTTCCCCTTTTTTCTTTACTAGAAATAACTTTGACTATAACTATCAAGACAAAGGGATGTTTAGTCCAATGTACTTTGGGACAAAGGAATATCACACTTTGTAGGTATAAGGGGAATAACAGTCTAAAGAAGAACATTACGTACACCTTCTTTGGATTGCTACTCCCCTTTGTTTTTTTATAAGGGAAGTAACAATCTAAAGAAGTGTCTGAATTTGATTTGCATACTACTGAATAAATCCTAAATTAATACTAGGTATAAATGTGAAATCATATATAATATAATTTTAGTGTGGAATATATATAGTCAGGGTGCCCATAGGCAAAAAAGTAACTTGTACATACTCTTTCCAAACCTTTTTGTATGGCTTGTTTAGGCAAAGTCTGACACCGTTTTCCTCTGTGACTTTTTTTAGTTTTGGGGCGTTTTTTTTTTATTTGAACTCTTAAATTTTGACGCGTCAGACTAGAAAATAGGAAAAAGTTCTGCGTCAGACAATATTAAAATGTTGAGTTACAGGGTTCAAATAATGTATCTTGATAAAATCAGCTGGTTATTAATCATTAATTAATATTAGTTCATATTAATTAATATCCATTATTATTAATTAATATCATTAATTAATAACTGCCTGATTTTCTCAAGATACATTATTTGAACCCTATAAATCAACATTTTAATATTGTCTGACACAGAACTTTTTCCGATTTTCTAGTCTGACGCGTCAAAATTTTAGGGTTCAAATAAAAAAAAAAACGCCCCAAAACTAAAAAAAAGTCACAGAGGAAAACGGTGTCAGATTTGGCCTAAACAAGCCATACAAAAAGGTTTGGAAAGAGTATGTACAAGTTACTTTTTTGCCTATGGGCACCCTGACTAATACCTTATAATGAGTGAAATGAGAATAAATAAAATAAAATTAGCACTTTTTAATTACTTTTTTTTGTAACAGAGGTATTTACATAAATAATTAATATAAAAATAGTATTTTTAAAAACTGGTCTTATTTTAATTTTTTTTTTTTTTTTTTTTTTTTTTACTTACAAAGCAAAGTAATATAAGACCAGTATTTTTTTTTTTTTTTGGTTTCTGTATTCTTCTCCTAAATTATTTCTATGTGCAAAATTTGGGGAAGATTGAAAGTTGTTCAAAATTGGGGTATTAGGTGTGCGATGAAACTTAAAAAGCAAAGTAATATAAGACCAGTAATAAAAAAGGTTTTTATCTACGATTGATTCGAAATATAAACATTGTATCTCTGTTTAGATGCGTAGAAAGTGATTCTTTACGTAGTAGTATTCATTGCGCATGCGCGTCTCATAGTTCTGAAGAATTCCTCTTCTTTACCACCCTAGTGCGGTAAAGAAGAGGAATTCTTCAGCTTTACGCACGATTAACGAGTTTGTTTACATTGTTAACAAAACTAATTTGCTGTTCTTTTATTAAAGTAACTGTTTATATCGAGTTTTAAGTGAAAAACAATGAGTTAATCAAGTGACTTTGACGAAAATGTGGAGAATAATACTCCTCCAGAAATAATTAATTCGGCAAAAAATACAACTCAAACTCAAGAATAAATGTCATCTTTATCAAGAGATAGATGCGAACTTACATACAGCAAGTTTATTTTTTTCTGTATTTATTATTTAAATCTAACAATCGTAGATAAAGTACGGTACGCAACTCGTGCGAAAACGGCATTTTGCATTGCTCGTGTGGTTTTACTACCCTCGCTGTCGCTCGGGTGTAAACTCCACACTCGCATGCAAAATGCTACTTTCCGCACTCGACGCGTAATGTACTATTGTGTAAGCACAAAAAATATAATGAGTGTAATTTAGAACTATCTATTTTAAGATTAAGTCTTTTTTAATGTTTAACGTGAACTTTAAACGAGTCTAAGCCGCTTTTCTTTAAGTGACCTCTATCATTTAATCAGATTTTCCTTCATAGAGTGGGAAGGACAATAGACAAGACTTGTCCTCGGAGATAATAAAGAGGGGGGGGGGGGGGACGGATGGTTGAACAACAGAACTAAAACTGGTGTAGGACATAGCGTGGGCGGTCCTTTATCTCTTCTGCTTTCATACGACATTGTACTCTGTCAACTCAATGTCTTGCTGTAATATACATTTTCTATTCAAACCCAATCGTGTATAATACTTCTGTAAGAAAAACCCCTATCTTTACCACTTATAAATTACGGAATTATATTGACAATAGCATTTAATACTACAGACAATTACCAATTACCCTTTTTTGTTTTGAAAATTTATGTTAAACAATCAAAATCATTTTCATACATTCAGAATTTGTATTAAGAGAGATAGAGGTGTCTTGTAGTTCATTGTAATTGTACATATCTAGGCTACAATTCCAATTTTCCGTGCAGTACAACTGCATGTAAGTACTGATTTGTGTACCAAGTTTCAAATCTCTAGCTTAAAGACTGTGAGAGTTATAAGTCAATTTTGTTTTAATTTTAAAATCAATAACAGTCAATTAGTCCAGGAGATAGCTTGCAAAAAAGTGTCTGACTAAACATTAAGCTAGAATTTTTTGTACAAGATAATGTTTTGGTTCCTTTTGATAATATAAGGTCGGCTAAATTCGTCTGTGGTACATAGCTTGACAATAGACATTTGAAAATAAACAGGTCAAGTGTGTGCTGGTCAGCACACAGCGAGGGTCCGTAGGCAACCCTGGATATAGTTTAAGTAGTACCCTATTGATGGTGTTTTTTAATATGCTAAAAAGCTTACTTTGAACTATCCTATGGGTCTGATATTCTTAAAACACATAAACAAACTTCTGATGAAATATTTGTTTGCCACTGAACCTGAATGATATATATAAATACATCGAAAAGACCATAGTTATATAAAAACGTATTTTGTCAATAATAACAAAAATAATATTTTTTTCGAAATTTCCAAAAAGTGGTATCTGTACTTTTTGTCGAAGAATGTTCAGGAATTTTTTCAGATTTTTTGCACTTCACATAAGCGAGATAGGGAGGGGGAAGGGGGGGGACGTTTTACACTCACTTCAAACTTACCTGCGCTCGCCCTATCAAAGTTATAACCAAAGAATTATATATTTTTGTAATCAGCTCGACGTACCCTTTCATATACCCCTCACGGTGTCGAAAAAAAAAAATAAAAATAAAATAACCCTTTATTTTTTTACTCTAATTTTTTTTGAAAAATATTTATTTTTAGTCGCTATATTTTTAAAATATGTGGGTAGGTACAAGACACATACATGCCAACTTTCAAAGTGATCGGACGAAAGGTGTAGCCGTGAGAGCACGTGACTGGACGGACGGACAGACACACGCAGGAAAATATAAGGGTCCTTTGGTTTTGCCTACTAAAAACAAACCGGTGGAGAGCGGCCATACCCCATTTTGGTGAACAATGTGATTTCCATTATTCTGGGTACAAACTTAGTTAGTAGACTAAAAATCTAGTTGATGTTAGTTTGTCACATGATAGGTGACCACTTTGATTTAGATTAATATTTAAAGACCCGTCCTACAAAGTGACAAAGGAACATCTACTCTATTTTTGTCTACTAACTAATTTTGTACTCAGTACTAACTAATTTTGTACTCAATTTTATAAAATTGTTAATAAAGAGGTTCTACTCAATAAACCAAACCTACAACATGCGCTAAATGTTGGCGCACACCTCTGCGGAAAAATTAATCGATTTCGTTAAAGCCTGTTTTGCTAAGTTGTTGTTAAGCCTGTTTTGCGCCTGTAAAGTCTGACTGGTTCCGAGAGACATACTCTCACGACAAAAGTAAGGACGGATTCAGTTTACGGAATGAATGTAATGAAAAAGTATCCAAAAATCATTCATTTCTGATCAATGTACAAGAAGGAAACTATAATTTTATATATGTAGATTAACTAATTGAGAATTGAGGTGGCTCGTGACAGTGCAAGTATAATGAGAAGGTATGTTAGCGAGATGCTGACAAATACTTTCACACTGTGTTTTATATGTCTAATTGATAATTGGGGTGGTTCGTGACGGTGCAAGTAAAATGAGAGGGTATGTTAGCGAGATGCTGTCGAATACTTTCTCACTGTGTTTTATATGTCTAATTGATAATTGAGGTGATTCGAGACAGTGAAAGTATAATGAGAGGGTATGTTAGCGAGATACTGTCGAATACTTTCTCACTGTGTTTTATATGTCTAATTGATAATTGAGGTGATTCGTGACAGTGCAAGTACAATGAGAGGGTATGTTAGCGAGATGGTGTCAAATACTTTCTCACTGTGTTTTATATATGTCTAATTGATAATTTAGGTGATTCGTGACAGTGCAAGTATAATGAGAGGGTATGTTAGCGAGATGTTGTCGAATACTTTCTCACTGTGTTTAATATGTCTAATTGATAATTGCGGTGGTTCGTGACAGTTCAAGTATAATAAGAGGGTATGTTAGCGAGATGCTGTCGAATACTTTCTCACTGTGTTTAATATGTCTAATTGATAATTGCGGTGGTTCGTGACAGTTCAAGTATAATAAGAGGGTATGTTAGCGAGATGCTGTCGAATACTTTCTCACTGTGTTTAATATGTCTAATTGATAATTGCGGTGGTTCGTGACAGTGCAAGTATAATAAGAGGGTATGTTAGCGAGATGCTGTCGAATACTTTCTCACTGTGTTTTATATATGTCTAATTGATAATTTAGGTGATTCGTGACAGTGCAAGTATAATGAGAGGGTATGTTAGCGAGATGCTGTCGAATACTTTCTCACTGTGTTTTATATATGTCTAATTGATAATTGCGGTGGTTTGTGACAGTTCAAGTATAATGAGAGGGTATGTTAGCGAGATGCTGTCGAATACTTTCTCACTGTGTTTAATATGTCTAATTGATAATTGAGGTGATTCGTGACAGTTCAAGTACAATGAGAACCCTCTGCCACTATCAAATACTTTCTGACTATGTTTTATTTGACAGTATCTCGCTAACATACCCTCTCATTATAAATTAAATGTAACATTCATCGTTCACGTAAATATGAATGCACATTAATTTTATAAAAAGTTTCTAATAAAATATTCATTTAACCTTTAACTGGTTAGACAAATAGTTTAAGTCCTGACGTAAAATCGATTATTGATTTTATCTAAGCGACGACTGTTGACCTAAATATATTGAATAAACTTTTATAACTAAATTATTTTACTTCCCAGCTAACCGAAAGGTAACGAAAGCATTGCTATTTTTCTGAAGAATTATTTGTTTTACATATTCAAATTGAAAAATTCCTTGACACAAATCCACTTAGACCACAGAGAACATTATTTAGTCTAGTGTTTGTCTGTCTGTCTGTTAGTGTTTAACATTTTTGCAACATCTTAAAAACTATGATTTTGATGAAATTTGGTTGCTACGGCAGAATTTGGCCATTGTTTGGCCATTTGGCCATTGTTAGTCCCATATACTCGTAACTTCAACCAGTGGCGTAACTAAGAAATCCGGCGCCCCCCCGCAACATTTGAAAATGCGCCCCCTATAGCTTACAAAATTTACCCTACCCCTCCTTCTCATTCCCCCCCCCCTCTTTGTTAGTCATTTTGGGACAAATGGAGTGGGGATGATAAAATAATGTTCAATAAACTTATTGCTGCATTTTGTATATTAAAACATTTAGGATAATTAAAATTATGGGTAATATAATATGATAATAGAATGCTCTATAATTTACATTTACCATTTACACTAGGCATCGCGTGGCTCTATCATTGAAGCGAGCGTATAGTAATAAATATGTATTGAATAACTTCAACAATCAATGTCAATTCTATTATCTTTATCATGCACGTACGATCTATATTTCATTAAAACCTATTAGTCCACAGGCCACCATAAGAAGTGAGTCGCTGATTGATAAAGTTTTCTTACCTTATGGAATCGCTTATTTATGCCGTGTCCACCGATGAATTGAGTATATGGCAACTGGGGGCTGGGCCATTTCTTTTTTGTTGACATGCCAAACTTGCCCTTCTGCGGGAACATTGAAAAGAGATAGATAAAGTTTTGATTTTCACAGGATCGTTTAATTAAATTATTTCAAAAACAGTGGTAAAGTTGGCCACCGATACGAGTGGGCCGTTTTCTTTTCAACGTCCCCGCAGAGCGATATGTTTGGGGCGGTGGCCACCCCAAACGGCCCACTCTTATCGGTGGCCACGTGTACCACTGATTTTTAAATAATTTAATTAAACGATCCTATGAAAATTAAAACTTTATCTATCTCTTTTCAATGTTCCCGCAGAAGGGCATGTTTGGCATGTCAACAAAAAAGAAATGGCCCAGCGCGCAGTTGCCATATACCCAATTCATCGGTGGACACGGCATAAATATGCGATTCCACAAAGTAAGAAAACTTTATCAATCAGCGACTTACTTCTTATGGTGGCCTGGGGACTATATATCTTTAAAAAGTACTCATATAATTTTGGCACTTCTTTAGATTGTTACTCCCCTTATAAAAAAAAAACAGAGGGAAGTAACAATCTAAAGAAGGTTTACGGAATGTTCTTCTTTAGATTGTTACTCCCCTTAAAAAAACAGAAGTGTAAGATTCCTTTGTCCCAAAGTACATTAGACCAAGCATCCCGTCTTAATAGTTATTTTATCAAAGTTATTTTATATTCTAAAAAACAACATAGGGGAGTAACAATCTAAAGAAGGTTTACGGAATGTTCTTCATTAGACTGTTACTCCCCTTATAAAAACAAAAGTGTAAGATTCCTTTCTCCCAAAGTACATTGGACCAAACATCCCTTTGTCTTAATACTTATTTTCTCAAAGTTATTTATATTCTAAAAAAAACGTAGGGGAGTAACTATCTAAAGAAGTACCGGAATTTTGATGTTTTGTTGAAAGATTCCACATATTGTCCCGCATTAATTTAAAAACATTTGTGCACTTTTGATATTTCTTAATTTAATCTTATTCATGTCAAAATATAAACAATTGGGATAGTTTAAAAAATAGTCTGTTAATTTATGTGGCACATAGCTTCCTCGCTCCTATTTCGTATAATTTAATGATTTTATGCTTTTACAACCTATTATTGTCAAATTTATTTAATCCCCCCCCCCCCTTTTTTTTAAATCTTTCAATTTTTTTATGTTTTACCTGAAATAAAGTATAAATTTAGCAAAAATTTAAAGATCACAGACGTTTAAAATTAATCTGGAGCTATCTGTGGGCTACGTCTGACAAGCAATCTAAATTTCATAAAAAATAGATGAGTACTTTTGAAGATTATAGGGGTTAGGGGTGTATAAATCTATGTTTGTGAGCGCATGCGATAAAGAAACATATAAGGGCGCAGAAGGTTGAAACTTACTGCCGGTTATAGAGCCAATATAACATTTATAGAATCTGTAAATTTAGAAAGACAGACTTTGCAGACAGATCCTGTGCTGTATCATGAAGCTTGGCAGGCGCTGTGTAAAAGTAACGGTGTTGTGGTGCCAGGTGGGTTCGGTACTCGTGTTGTCGAAGGGAAGATAGAGGCTTTCAGGTGGTGCAGGGAAACCAACAAACCCTTCCTAACCACCTCTAACCACCTCTAACCACCTCTATTATGACTTACCATCCAAATTTCATTAAAATCAGACAAGTAGTTTTTAAGATATGTTGATTCGCCAAAATTAAGCAACAGACAAACAAACCGACAAACACGGAATCAAAAATAATCTTTATATATATATATATATATATATATATATATATATATATATATATATATATATATATATATATATATATATGTATATATATATATATTTATATATTTATATACTAGGCATCGCTTGGTTCTATCATTAAAGCGAGCATATTGTGATAAATATTGAATATTAAGAACATAGTTGATAAGAATAAATAAATATGAAATAAGATGATAAGAAAAGAGTAAGGTTGTAGGGTAGAGCTTAGAGTGCGTTCCTAATCTTGGCGCCCTATTACTATACCCCTACTACAACCTTAACCATCCCGCAGCACCATGTTATGTAAAATTATTAAAATGATAAATGTATGTAAAACTATTTATATGAATATATCACTGACTAAAAACTTCTGTTAGAATTAGGTTGGATATTTACATACATCACTGTTTCAATAATACTTTGGACTTTAGTTTAGACAATTCTTTATAAGCACGACAAGTGTACAATTTGCTTCCGAGCTTACCGGAAGGTAAGGGAAGCTATGTAATCGCTCTAAGAACGAAATTATTGGAATGAAGTTCCTTATGGCACGTTCTGGAGCCCGGGAGTGAATCCGAAAAAAACGACCAAAATCACCGTCACAAAATAACCGTCACAAAATAACCGTCACAAAATCACCGTCACGCAAAATTCCTCACGAAATCTACCAATGTCGATAACTTGAGTAAAAGATCACCGAGTTAGATGAAATTTGGTACACATGTTCATTTTACCAATGCCCAGGCTGAGTTTGTTGGAAATCTTTATCCGCCCAAGCGCTTTCGCGCAACGCTCGCTTAAACTTGAGCTTCAAAAAGACAGGAAAAAATGTTATTAAGGAAGCCTGTTCCTTAACTTGTTGTTTATTTTTGTTATATTATGTCAAAATGTTACTTGGTTTTGTAAATATAGAAAATATAATCACGTGGTCTTGTTAAAAGTAAAATTGATCTGTGCTGACGCTTATTTCAATATATATGATATATTATTATAATACTGCGTACTTAATCCAAGAAAAAATTTTAACTTCATCTATTTAATGAGACAAACAACTTTTGTAAATTTTTTTTTTAGTAAAACGAACACCGACACTGTTATGAAGGATAAAGATCGCTACATTTATTAAAGTAGACCCAAACGTTTAAAATAAAGAAAACAACTTTTTACCGATATCTTCCGTTCTAACGTATAACGATTTTAATAAAACTTCTTACACATTGTCTAAAGTACAATTGAAACAGGCATCTAAAATTTCAACCGGATACAAGCAGAAGCTTTAGAGTAGGGAAGAGATATATTTTATAATATTTTAAATTAATTTGCCGGGTAGGTAGAAAACAGTCCTACTTCAATCCAAACTCCTTTAACAAACATACTCTTTCACTATAAACTCATCATGATCAACTTTTTTCTTGTATTCAATATATATTTATAGTAAGACGCTAGCTTTAATTATACAAATAATGATTTTCTTTTAATTTTGCCTTAACTCTGCTAGGAACAAACAGTTCTTTACTTTTAATTTTGTCTCTTTTCTAACTCCGCCATGTATAAGTAGTTATCAATGTATACGTACTTAACAGTGTAAAAACTACACGTCCGATTTTAATGAAATTTGTATGGTAGGTCATAATTAGCTCATTGTTAGTCCCATAAAAGTTTCAACCTTCTGCACCCATTTGTTTCTCTTCAACATGCGCACAAACATACATTTATTTACACCTATATCTTCAAAAGTACTCATCTGATTTTTATGAAATTTAGATGGTTTGTCAAAATTAGCCGCCAGATAGCACCAGATTAATTTCAACCGTCTACGCTCTTTAACTTATGCTAAATTGATGCTTTAATTCATGTAAAAAATCATAACAATTTTAACATTAAAAAACGGGGGAAACAATTAACCTTCGGGCGCGCGCGTGATATTGGTTAGCAGCAGCGGGCATTTACACTGCTTTTGTTTCCTTCCATATTTGAAGCTTGTAGGTCCTTGTTTTTGTGGAAATTAGTTTTGTCAATAGGTAGTAATAATGAAACATTCAATTTGAATTAAAAAAAGTTTTATTGAACACATTTATTATAAAAACAAATTTCACTTGTACACATAACTAAACATTTTTTCAGAATTGTCATAAAAAAATAAAAACGCAGCCTTAACACTATCTCTGCTATCGTGGTATTGTATTAAATATGTATATGTAATTAGAAAACTTAACTCTTTTAAAATGATCAAATTCTTTTGCATAAGAATCCAAAAAAAAACAATAAAAAATATCTCTAATATTTACACCGTACTGACGTTTGTAGTAGAGCTTGTCGATGTTCAAACTAAAGTGAGGGCGACCCGCTCACGTTCCGGGTATACCGATGGTTTTATTAAACCTAGGAAATAGTAATTGGAGAATACCTAGAAGAGCTGATAAGCTGGAATATTGTAAAATCACAGGGGGCGAGTTTTTCCGAAATGGCGGTGTAAATGTCGCCCGCGCGCCCGCCCGAAGGTTAAATAGATTAGAAAATAATGGCTTGTAAAAGCCAATTAAATCAATAAAGAACGTAATATAGGATGCGAGGAACTATATGCCACACTAATTGGCAGTCTATTTTTATTGTTTCCCCAGCGAATAATATTGTTCAATTTATAAATCTTGGTGGAAAAAAGAAGAAAATTTAACATATTTTCTTTAAAAACTTTAAGACAAAGGGACTTTGACTGTCCAAATTAATCGTAAAAGAACCTAAAATATCTTTATTAACAAGTTATTATACGTATAACAAATTTAAAATAAAAATAACTTAATGTTATATTACTTTTTCTTGTAAAAACCGCATGCTAAAGTAGTCAACTTTAAAGGCTATTTCTGTTAAACTTTAAAATATATACAATAGTGTGTTAAAATTTGTTTTCACACTTACTTTTCAGTGAACTTTTCAGAAAAATAAGAAAATAAAAGGGTTAAGAGAAAACAAAATTATTCAAAGGGCCATATTGACCCTTTGAAAAATGGAATCATTTATTTTTTCTTTTCGTTTCATTAAACTACGCCTAAATTTATTACAACTTTTACCTGAAACTTACTATTTTCTAAAATTATTCCTAGTTTAAAAGTTATCACCATTTGATCAACTTGAAATGGGACATCCTGTAAATAGCAAAAGAGAAAGAATAGAATTTTCTCGCTGTGTTAAATTTTCTGATAAGATAATAAAAGTTACAATAAAAAAAGGGAAACGAAATAACAAAACTTGTTTGTTTTATTTTTTCACTTTTTTTCTGTCATTCTTTCTTCTTCTTTCATATTACAAACTTTTTAAGAAAAAACAAAACGTGAGGGAGGGGGAAGAATGAGATGAGAGGGTTAAAAAAAAAATAAGGTCGTTTTAAAAGACAGTGAGTGGAATTTCGATAAGCCATAAAGTTTTTAGAGGGGGGGAAACGACAGAATAAGGAGTCGAATTTTTTAGATGGAGGAAGTTTAAGATATAATGAAGTCTCTTTGTTCAACGGAACCGTCACCCCTTAATTCACCTCCCCCCATAACTCCCCCCTTAAGAGAGATGAGGTAGGAGAGGGAAGAAGGGGTGGGGGGAAGGCTCGTTATCATCTCTGAAAAATTTACTCGAGTGCCAGCTAGAAGAAGAGGCTTGAAAAAGAAATTGGAAGAGATGAAGATAAAATATAAAATCCTCATTTTATCATGTCGGTATAATCAGTAATCTGTCAACTTACAGTATTCTTATTCATACATGATTATCTTGTGTTGTTTAAGAATTTATGGCTTCATTATTCATTAATGTAAAAAAAAAGTCTAATATTATATATATATATACTCTTCCAACATGAGACATTACGTAATTAAGATGTTGGCTAGGCATTACGCCATGTCCTGCATCGTTTCGTCGCGTCCGACTCATCAGGTGACTGGTGGCATCGGTATGGACCTATACCAGATCAAGAAGATCAGATATATGGCTTATCAGAGACAAGCGTGCTCTCATACCGCCATACTTGCTTGGCTGGCAAAACACAACAGCAATGAAATACCGTGTTTGCACACTGCAATACTGTTTGCACAGCCGATGACTGCATAATTTATTTGATTTTTACCTCTTTTTTAAAAAAAATAATCGGTCAATTTTTGCTTCCGAGCATACCAAAGGTAACGGAAGATTTCGAACGTTTACCAAAAGTAACGGATCATACGAACACTTACCAACGGTGACGGAGGCATACGAACGCTTATCAAAGGCGACGGAAGCATACGAACGCTTTTACCAAAGGTGACGGAAGCTTACGAACGCTTTTACGAAAGGTGAAGGAAGCTTACGAACGCTTTTACCAAAGGTGAAGGAAGCTTACGAACGCTTTTACCAAAGGTGAAGGAAGCTTACGAACGCTTTTACCAAAGGTGACGGAAGCTTACGAACGCTTTTACCAAAGGTGACGGAAGCTTACGAACGCTTTTACCAAAGGTGACGGAGGCATACGAACGCTTATCAAAGGCGACGGAAGCATACGAACGCTTTTACCAAAGGTGACGGAAGCTTACGAACGCTTTTACGAAAGGTGAAGGAAGCTTACGAACGCTTTTACTAAAGGTGAAGGAAGCTTACGAACGCTTTTACCAAAGGTGAAGGAAGCTTACGAACGCTTTTACCAAAGGTGACGGAAGCTTACGAACGCTTTTACCAAAGGTGACGGAAGCTTACGAACGCTTTTACCAAAGGTGACGGAAGCATACGAACGCTTTTACCAAAGATGACGGAAGCTTACGAACGCTTTTACCAAAGGTGACGGAAGCTTACGAACGCTTTTACAAAAGGTGAAGGAAGCTTACGAACGCTTTTACCAAAGGTGACGGAAGCTTACGAACACTTTTACCAAAGGTGACGGAAGCTTACGAACGCTTTTACCAAAGATGACAGAAGCTTACGAACGCTTACCAAAGGTAAAGGATGAATTTCATCTTTCTGCGGTCTAAATTTTATTATATTTATTCTTTAATTCATATAACCATCAAAACAATTTTGACAGATTTATAATATGAGGGGGGGGGGGGGGGGGAATGAAATAAATTAGACATTAATGCCTTGTAAAAGCATAAAGTCAATAAATTACATGATAGGATACGAGGAAACTATGTGCCACACTAATTGGCAGCCTATTTATAACTTGTTCTTGATGCGACGCATAAAGAACACTTAGAAGAGCACAGACGGTTGAAATTAATCTGGGACTATCTGCAGTCTACTTTTGACAAACAATTCCAATTTCCAAATAAAAATCATATAAGTACTTTTGAAGGTATATGTGTAAATAAAAGTATGATTGTGCTCATGTGGAAGAGAAACAAATTAGCGCAGAAGGGTGAAACTTATATAGGATCAACAATTGGCTAATTATGACCTACTATCCCAATATTATTAAAATTGGACAAGTAGTTTTTAAGATAAATATGTTGGTTTGCAAAAATTAAGCGACAGACAGACACGGAACCAAAATTTTTCCCTGACGTCTGAAACGGATTTCTGACTAGAAAATTTTGAAATGGGAGTCATAAAATGTTTTCGTTCTTCAGAACGATATTTTTGACCCTAAATTGTCAAAATTTGACCCCTAAATGAACTCCAAAAATTCTTGCCAACGAACTCATCCTTTCTTTTGATATTATTGACATTTAAAAATTTGTTTGAAATTTTTAAGTGCATCCTAAGGGGAGATATCGTCTGGAGTGACACATATATTCCATGGAAAAAATTCGCATTACAAAAATTTTGAAGCCATTGCAATAGCGTAATTTTCTTTGAAAATTCGCTAAAAGAACTTTTTATATACTACATTTTTAAATTTTCTGTTGACAAAATAAAAAATCACAAATTTGAAACCCGTCGAAATGAAGATTGTAAATATTCGACATGTCAAAACAAATAAAATAACTTAAGGATTTTTTCCAAACTAACTTTCCATATAGTAAAATTTGCTGAAAACGAATTAAATTCTTCTGAAAGATGGCTAAAAGTATTAAAATAATATATTGTCATCGTGTTCTGAGCTATTCTGAAAGTTTCAAATGTCTAGCTACTCGGGATGTTAGTTCAAATTTGATTGCAAGATTTGTACTGGACAAACAAACAAACAAACAAACAAACAAACAAACAAACAAACAAACAAGTTAATTAAAACGTTGTAAAATATGAATTGCGCATTTTGAAAGTTGGATCACAAAGAAAAGTCTATTTTCTGTGTTCTATTTCCACTTCGCATTAACTTTTATTTGAGCAAAATTAATTATATATTCATAATTTAAGTATTAAATATTAGGGTAGTTAAAAAATTTAAACTTTAAAGCACGTAATAACTATTAAAGAAACCATTTTAAAATTACCCTTCATATATCTAACATTTTAAAAATGTAATTTTAAAATTATAATTAATTACTGACAGACAAGAAAATTATATTTGGTTTATCATCGTACTTAAAAGAACATTTAAAAAAAAAATAATTAGGATGATAAATGAAAATGTAAAAGGATTTATTTATTAACTTTAAATTAATTTATTTTTCTTTGAGATGAAAAAAAAAAAAAAAAATTCAAATGTAATATAAATTAAATTATGTTTATATTATATAACACGTGTAATTATAATGAATTATATTATATTTTATACATTTTTAAAATCAAAATTTGAAGATTCATTCATTAAAATTTTGGGTTGAAAGTGTTTCTTTCAATTTATCATTTTGTTAAAGAAAATAGATGAGGATGAAAAAAAAAAGTTAAATTTGTTTTGGGAAAAAGAAAAAAATGTAATGTATTTAAAATAAAATAAATAAATAAATAAAAAAAATAATGTCGTCGGTTGAAAAATAAATTGAGTTGATATAATATATATGAGCAGGCTGTTTTTGCTGCGTAAAAAATAAATAATTTTAACTTTAAAGAGATGAACTTTCTTTTAAACTTTTTTTTCATCTCCCACTCTTTTTTTTATATTGATAAGAAAAAAATTCTACGAAAAAAAAAAAAAAAATCTTAAGATATTACTTAATTATTTTAGTATCTTTTTCGATTACTTCATTCATGTTTTTTTTTTATACATAATATTTTATAAATATTAAAATAAAATGTGTTGGGATAAAAAATATGGTATTTAAATTTATTTTTATTCAACTTACTAAAGAATTTTATAATTTATTAAAACTTTAAAAAAAAAAAAAAAATCATGAAACAAAAGAAAAGTTCATTTAAAAAAAAAAAAAAAAAAAAAATGTTAAAGTTAATACAACATAAGTAGTTTTGAATAAGTTTTGCAAAAACAAAAACAAAAAAAACTAAAAAACTAAAAAAAAAAAAAATAATAATAATGAAGTGCAATAAATAAAACACGACAATAAGTTAAGTCTAATATTGTAATATTTAAGATACTAAAAACGCAATAAAAGTTTAGTTTAAGTGAGGAGAACGTAATACAAATACATACTTGGATTTTTAAATATATCATGAGTAAGTTCAGATATAAGTCGGTTTTTAAGATGTGTTCTTGATGGATGAATTTTAGAAGAGATAACGATCAACTGGAATATTGTTCATTGTCTCAGAAAACCCTACTTCCATAGTCATTATCAATATTTAGCATTAAACAACAAAATGGCACTTCTTTAGATTGTTACTCCCCTTATAAAAACAATGACATCCCTTTGTCTTAATAGTTATTTTTAGATTGTTACTCCCCTTATAAAAACACTGACATCCCTTTGTCTGAATAGTTATTTAGTCAAAGTCATTTATATTCTAAAACAACACAGAGGAGAAACAATCTAAAGAAGTACCAACAAAATTATGTGTGTGCTGTTTCGTTCCAAGAAGAATTTACTTTAAGAGGAATGGACTTGGAACATATTTAAGTCTGGACATAGTTAAGGTCGTCATATAAAAGCTCACAAAATACGCCGAATTCGCTGATGCAGTAATAGTAAAGAAGATAGCGTGCAAAAAAGTGTCTAACTAACATTAAGCTATAAATTTGTGTATAAGTAAATCTTTTGTTGCCTTTTAAGAATATATGGTCGGCTAAGTTCGTCTGCGGGACATAGCTTGGCAATAGGCATTTGAAAAAAGTAAACCGGAGGAGAGCAGCCATGTCCCATCCTTTTTGGTGGACAATGTAATTTTCATGAGTACAAAATTAGTTAGTAGACCAAAAATCAAGTTGATGATAGTTTGTCACTTAATAGGTGACCTCTTTGATTTGGAGTAATATTTGACTAACTAACATATTAAGTGACAAACTAACATCAACTTGATTTTTGGTCTACTAACTAAGTTCGTATCATGAAAATCACATTGTGCACCAAAGCAATGAGATTTTTTTTTAAAAAAACACATGCCCGCTCTCCGCGGGATTGTTTTTTTCAAATGCCTATTGCCTAGCTATGTCCCGCAGACGAATTTAGCCGACCTCATATTCTTTAAAGGTACCATAAGATATACTTATACACAAAATTCTAGCTTGATGTTGGTCAGTTTGCACGCTATCTCCTGGACTATAAGGAGAGACTAAAATTTGTAACATTTTACTATGTTTTTATTAGCTTGCTTTCTTGTTTGTTTGTCCGGTACAAATCTGGCAATCGATTTCTAACTAACTTCCCGAATAGCTAGACAATTGAAACTTTTAGCATAGCTCAGAACACGATGACAATGCATTATTTTAATACTTTTAGCCATCTTTCAGCAGAATTTAATTGGTTTTCAGCAAATTTTGCTGTGCGGAAAGTTAGTTCGGAAAAAATCCGCAAGTTATTTGATTTGTTTTGACATATCCCATAGTATTTGTAATCTTCATTTTGACGGGTCTCAAATTTGTGATAGATAAACATTGAATGACAGCAAAACAGGAAATATCGATTATATTATTTATATTATTTCAAATATATCGATGGCACGGTTTAGATTTGGTGTTGGGGAGATCTGTTGTACAAAGATTTATCCTTTTATAGGTTTAAGATCAGCTCTCTAGATGGTTGTCATTTATGTGAAGTAAATAAATTTGGAACTATTCTTTTTTTTTTTCACTAACATTATATGTAACAATAACAATTATATTATCGACATTACATACGATTCAACAGAAAATTTCAAAACATAGTATACAAAAAGTTCTTTTTATCTTGAAATTATTCTAAATAAAGCAAACTTAAATAATTGTTCTGAACCAAAGCTCTGCTTTGACATTCTTCTATTTTAAATAAATAATTTTTAAAAGGAAAATTTATGTAGTTTCGAATGCAGCAAACCGCGCCTTTCTATCTTTATTAGTTACAATGTTATCAGAAATTTTAATGAGCAATATATATGAAATCGATAAAAACTTTGAAACTATAAAAATATATTTTACTATGTGTACTAATAAATAATAGTAATTTCCTGTATAATGCATCCATTTGGGAATTCGATAAATTGCTCTGGTTCAGTGCATTAATAATGTCTTAGTTGACAGGTCTAAAGTTAGCGTGCAAGCTAAATAAAGTTTCAGACTGCTTTAAGCTGTCTAGCATACCCTTATTTTTTTTAAAAAATAAAAGAAGCTTGATAAAATAACAGAAAAATGTATTTATAATATTAAATGCGGAGTAGGTTAGGATAATAAAAATCAATTCATTCCGGATCTGGAGCTTGATGGAAGAGATTAGAGAGGAGGGACGTAGTTGGATCGGGGCTGAGTAGAGACAAACCTAGACAGTAGACAAATGAGAGAAGAAAAAAATAAAATACCAGAATATAAACTACATTTCTGTAGTAAAGATTGTCTCAACTCTTTCAAACCTCAAGAAAATGTATTACTTGAACACAACAAACTTAAGTAGAGCCGGAATGCTCTCTAATGTATTGACTTAGAAAGTGGGATAACCAGAGGAAACTTGTCTTTTGTCAGAAAAAAGAACAATCACGGGAAATTCAGATTTTTCCGCGAAATCTTAAAACGAAGCTTCTTAAATTTTTCTATATATATATCAAAGAAGGTCTTAAAGATACCAAGAGGATTCTGATTTAACAGATAATAAATCACAATAGAACATTAATTTTATCAGTTAACGTTACTTTTTTTACATTTTATTTGCTTGCTTTCTTGTTTGTTTGTTTGTTTGTCCAGTACAAATCTTGCAATCGATTTTTAACTAACTTCCCGAGTATCTAGACATTTGAAACTTTTAGAATAGCTCAGAACACGATGACAATGCATTATTTTCATACTTTTAGCCAGAATTTAATTTTTTTTCAGCAAATTTTGTTGTATGGAAAGTTAGTTCGGAAAAAATCCGCAAGTTATTTTATTTAATTTGACATGTCCCACATTTACGACCTTCATTTTGACAGGTTTTAAATTTATGATTTATGACAGAAAATTTAAAAATATTGTGTATAAAAAGTTCTTTTTATCTTGCAATTTATTATATTTAACATGCGATTTGTAAAGATTGGGCTCTCTGAAATGTTTATATATATTAATTTTTATTGTTTTTCTTTCAAATTTTAAGACCTGTAATCAAATCTGCGGAGTAACAATTATATATTTTTAGATTATTAAATAGTTTTGATAAACAAAGCAGCCTAGTTAGAAATATTCAAATATATATATATATATATATATATATACTATACTATACTGTTCGCTAAACAAGGTTAGAGATATCTCGAAAACCTCATCGAGGAGAAGGGGGGGACTTGAGTGTGCTATAGGTATGAGCATTTAGATAAGAAAATGAAGAAACTTCAAGGACTCAAATAAGCGCATGCGCAAATCGAGATAAACCCCGCACCTTATCCATATGAAGTATATATAGAGACAGCTTTTGAAGAACTCTATCTTCGGTGCAGACGCGAAGAGACTAAACTACTAGGTCGTTTAGATTAAATTTGGCATACATTTTCAGTAGAATCATACACAGATGTAAAGTTTAATGGAGTTTTGCTGTCGATTTTGATATAAAAAATTCTAAACTGTGGTCCATTTAAAAACGAATCTAACCAGAGACGTAGCGTACACCCCGCTGCCCCCACAGTGCGTGGGGCCCCCTGGCCGAGAGGGGCCCCCAACAAATTAGAAGGAAAAAAATCCTTCACAGAATCTTTTTGATAGGGTTTCGATGAGTTCATATTATTACTAATTGGGGGCTCCTGTCAAGTAGGGCTGAGACTTATATGACTTTTTTTTTTTGTTTCTATTCTTTAATATTTATACATTGGGCCCCACGTTTATAAAATATACGATAACACAAATGCTTTTATAATTTTTGAGAAATATAATAATCATATCTCCCTCACTTATTTTAGGCAAGATACCGAAAAAATAATAAAAGAGTTATAAATAATTTCAAGATAAAAAGAACCTTTTATATACTACGTTTTTAAATTTTCTGTTGAATCGTATGTAATGTTGATAATATAATTGTTATTGTTATATAATATATAATGTTAGTGAAAAAAAAATAAAATAGTTTCGAATTTATTTACTTCACATAAATGACAGCCATCTAGAATCTAGAGAGCTGATCTTAAACCTATGAAGGACAAATATTTCTACAACCGATCTCCCCAAAACCAAATCTAAACCGTGCTATCGATATATTTGAAATAATATAATCGATAAATAATAAAATCGATATATTTCCTGTTTTGCTGTCATTCAATGTTTCTCTCTTATTTATAAAAATCACAAATTTGAAACCCGTCAAAATGAAGATTGTAAATATGGGATATGGCAAAACAAATAAAATAACTTGCGGATGTTGTCCGAACTAACTTTCCATACAGCAAAATTTGCTGAAAACCAATTAAATTCTGCAGAAAGATGGCTAAAAGTATTAAAATAATGCATTGTCATCGTGTTCTGAGCTATGCTAAAAGTTTCATATGTTTAGCTATTCGGGAAGTTAGTTAGAAATCGATTGCCAGATTTGTACCGGACAAACAAACAAACAAACAAACAAACAAGAAAGCAAACTAATAAAAACGTAGTAAAATAGTTATTCAAATATTGCTCCAAATCAAAGTGTTCACCTATCGTGTGACAAACTAACATCAACTTGATTTTTGGTCTACTAAATAATTTTGTACTCAGGATCATTAAAATCACATTTTCCACCATAATTGACCGCTCTCCACCGGTTTGTTTTTGCAAATTCCTATTACCTACGAAATTCCTAACTATGATGTTAGTCAGACACTTTTTTGCACGCTATCTCCTGGAATATTATGTGTAACCACGAATACTCGACAATAACTAATAAATGGACAACACCGGAACAAGTATGAATGTACTCTATGATTTTATTCTCCAAGTATATTTTAGTATTGGATATATTTGTATTGGACAGATTTTTAATAATAAACAAGTAAGGCGCGCTTCACGTAAGTACGTGAGGCGATAATTGCCGGTTTCTGTTCTTTTAAGTTAAAATTATTAGGTTTCTGTACAAGGTACAAAAAGAACCCTTATATAATAGCTCTGTCTGTCTGTCTGTCCGTTGCTTGTTTTAATTTATAGACTACTATTGCTAGGAACATGAAATTCGGCACACACGTGCATCTCGGCATTTGAGACAACTAGACTCATTTTGGATTTTTCACATTTAATATTTTCTATATCGCGGGTGACTAAAAAAGAAATTTTTAGTCGCCATGACATTATATACATCAATTTAAAGGTCTTGAAATGTAGAAAAAGAATATGCAACTATTAAAATTTTACACGTAATATTTTTAAGATGGCGGGCAATATGGCGGGCGACAAAAAAAGTTTTTAGTAACTATGACGTGTTATACATCAACTTAAAATTCTTGAAGTGTAGAAAAAGAATATGCAATTACTAAAATTTTCAAGATGGCGGTCAATATGGCGAGTGACTAATCATTTTAAAATTAGTGTAATTATATTACACTTAATAATTTTAACTTTAATGTACAGAAACCGGGGGTTATCGCCCCACGTACTTACGTGAAGCGCGCCTTACTTGTTAAGTATAATAGTTGCATATTCTTTTCCTACACTTCAATACCTTTAAATTGATGTATAACATGTCATGGTGATTAATAGTATATTATGTTACTAGGCTGTGAAGTGAGTTTTTTCTTTACCGCGGCAATTACACTTACTGTCGAGCGAAGCGAGACAGTAAATATTGCCAAGGTAAAGAAAAAACACTTCACAGTCGCGTAGCATATGCTATTTTTTCCGAGGTAGCAGACAATGAAAAAACATTAAATATTAATCACTAATCAATATATAATAATAACAAATATTAGTACATACTTAAGACTTAAAAAAAGAAACCTTAAAAAGAGGTTACACTATAAGAAAAGATAAATAAAACGCATTGACATCTAGCGGATTTTAATCGTACTAGAAGCATTTCTACAAAGACTGCAGCGGTACTAACGGAAGTTTTGACAACTACCCGCCGGACATAAAAAATCTTTTAGTTCCTAGGACGTAAAAGATTTTTTCTTTACAGCTAGGAGTAATGAATAGTATATTATGTTACTAGGCTGTGAAGTGAGTTTTTTCTTTACCGCAGCAATTACATTTACTTGTCGAGCGAAGCGAGACAGTAAATGTAATTTACTGAATTACTGGGAACCATTTCATGGTTCCCTCGGCTGCGCCTCAGGAACAAACTAAATAACTCCCTCGGCTACGCCTCGGGATTTAGACAGTATGGTTTCCTCGGCTACGCCTCAGGAACCAACCAAAACGCTTAGGGTGTAATGACTTTGTTTCCTCCCTTGGTACGTAAATAACTATTTCCACTTGTTTAACTAATGAACCAAGTTATTAAGATTCATTATCTTGTGACAAGTAGCACTTGAGTGATGCATAATTAATCAAAGGCTCGAATAAAGAACACTTACTTTGTTTGAAAGAACACTTAATCAAGGGAAAGAAACAAGTGATAAAGACAAGAGAATAGTTGTTTGAACGAGTAAGTTAAATCACCAACACACTCCAACAATAATATGTCTATATTTACCTTTTTCTCTTCCTGTTTAAATTTCAGAGAGGAAATCAGCCACCTTACACATCTACTTTATATAAAACTAGCCGGATCGGTGCACTTACTACTAAATAAGTAAAGGTAGAAACTGCTTCTGAATTGAAGATATATATTAAATAGATAATAAATATAGTAAATAAGGATCAATACGATGAAATGGTTATTCAAAAATTTAGAAATGGCTGACAATAATGGTATGATTGGAAGAACGCACAAATATCGAATTTGGTTTGAAATCGATACTAACCATTCAATTACGGTGCTTAAATGAAACGGGTTGTGGGGTATCTTGAATAAGTAATACTTTTGGCCAGCCTAATGAGTAAGTGGCTGTTAGATAGTTGGTAGGGAATGGAAATGGTCGAAGGAATGAAAATGGTTGAGTTTTCTCGGTCTGATAAGGAAGTAAGGAGAGGAACGACCTACGAGATGGAGCGAGAGCCTTACTAATGGTTTTGTCGATATTCCTTTTCCCTTGAACTCTACTACGGACTTGGTAATAAAGGAGCTTCATGACTTGAAATGGCCAAGATTTGTTGAGGATGCTAGGCTAAGAACCGACTTACAACATGCACCATTATTCTACATTACCGGCCATTACTCCCTTGTTTCTCTCTTTTAATGTAAAACAACTTTCAACTAGCTTCAATAAAATAAAGAAACAAATAACAAATATAATAGAGGTATTCACAATCTTTGTTTAACAAGTTAAATGGACACTTCTTTAGATTGTTACTCCCCTTATAAAAAACAGAGGGGAGTAACAATCTAAAGAAGGTGTACGGAATGTTCTTCTATAGACTGTTCGATATATTTTAAATGATATAAATAATATAATCGATAAATAATATAATCGAGATTTCCTGTTTTGCTGTCATTCAATGTTTATCTATCACAAATTTGAAACCCGTCAAAATGAAGATTGCGTAAATATGGGACATGGCAAAACAAATAAAATAACTTGCGGATTTTTTCCGAACTAACTTTCCGTACAGCAAAATTTGCTGAAAACCAATTAAATTCTGCTGAAAGATGGCTAAAAGTATTAAAAATAATGCATTGTCATCGTGTTCTGAGCTATACTAAAAGTTTCAAATGTCTAGCTATTCGGGAAGTTAGTTAGAAATCGATTGCCAGATTTGTACCGGACAAACAAACAAACAAGAAAGCAAGCTAATAAAAAAGTAATAAAATAAAACGTATTTTGTCAATAAAAACAAAAATCTTTTTTTTAAGAAATTTCAAAAAAGTGGTATCTTTACTTTTGTTCGAAGAATGTTCAGAATTTTTTTGCTGATTTTTTGCACTTTAAATAAGAGAGATAGAAGAGGAGGGGGGGGGGGGGTCACTTTTCACACCAACTTCAAACTCGCCTACGCTCGCCCTATCAAAGCTTATAACCAAAAAATTATATATTTTTTTAATCAGCTCGACGGACCCTTTCATATGATACCCCGCGCCCCACAAGGTCTTAAAAAAACAATTATTTTTTAATCCTTAAGTAATTTTACTCTTATTTTTTTAAAACATAATATTTTTAAGTCGCTATATTTTTAAAATGTGTGGGTGGGTACAATACACATACATGCCAAATTTCAAAGTGATCGGACGAAAGGTGTCGCCGTGAGAGGACGCGACAGACGGACGGACAGACACACGAAGGAAAATATAAGGGTCCTTGGTTTTGCCTACGGACCCTAAAAAGCAATTTGTAGTACCCTATTATATACCCTATGGACCATCTACCTTAAAATTGAAGGAATTTAAAATAAAGGGAAAAAAAACTAGGATGTTGATTTATCTTTTTAAACGTTTATGCAAAGGATTTAGTGATTTATATCACCTCATAGCGATTTTAATATAGGTTTTACTAAAATAATGTATTTGAAAAATAAAAATAAAAATTCTCTTCGTATAGCTAAATGTAGAATCTATTCCCGTTGGTAATAAAATTCTAAATTTAAATTTAATTCTCACGTTTATTCCACGTGGAGCGAACGCTTGCGCTCTCTTGGATAAAGTTAAATTTCAATAGCTCTTTTATATGCTAAAACAAAATCACCCATTTGTAAAAAAAATCTTTAAATTTACTGCAGTCCTCTCTCTTGTTATTTTAATTCACTCTTTTTAGATATATTAATTTAATTTATTCATTAAATTCCTTTATTTGTCAAAATATATTCTTCATGGCTGAGTGATTTATAATTATATTACATAGTACATTAACTTTTGTCACAAATTATAATTAAAAAGCCTGTTTGATACAACTTGAAATAAACAGTATAGCGTTTTCCATTTATTAGTTGTTTTAAGTTTTCGTGGTTTCATAAAAATTGCTTCTTTCCGGCGGGGAATCGAACATGGCCACTCACCCTCCGCGTTTAGAGCTATTATCTTAGAACTAGATTTTTCCCGGTAATACGAATTATATAGTTAGATTTGTATTTAAGTGGAGGGTAAAGTAAAATTGGCTTGGATGAAACGAAGTTAGTGTTTCAAGACTTGTCCAAGTGAAAGATTTTTAAAGTTAAATTAACGAAATTGCATGTAATGAAGTTTGTGTTTCGAGGCTCGTCTAAGTGATAATTTTTTTTTACAGGCAAATCAACTGCCGGCTTAAGTTGGTAGTTGATTTGCCTGTAAAAGGTCATTCAGTTGAACGACTCCTGATCCACCGACCTCTGATTCAGCAGGCATGAGTGCCACCCATTGCACCACGGAGGTGGAGATGATTTTTTAATACACAGAATTGTATGTAAGCGTAATATTATATATATATATATATATATATATATATATATATATATATATATATATATATATATTATATAAATGTTGCTTTTATGTTGGCAACCATGTTGCCAACCAAGTTGGTTGTCTATAGGCCAGTTTAGACTATGTCTGATGATATGTCTATTAAATGTAATCAACTCTGTAGTCACATCTGTGTCAAACAGGTTGAATTCGGTTGTCAACCATGTTACCAACCAATTTACCAACATACCAAGTTGTCTGTAGGCAACTTTAGACAAATCTATGTTTACGAAAAATGACTTGCGCGTCTATTTATCTGCCTCCACTGCGCCCATCACCTGCTTTCCTAAAGCCAACACATCACTTGCCGATTAACGGAATGTTGATATGAATCGGAATCAGCGAGCACTCTAGCCGTACACTAAGTTTAGAGTGAGAAATGCTCTGTCTGCTGTTGATATCCCCTATGCCTATGTGCTCAAGAGACTAGACAGCAGGATTAAATCAACCTTTTATTTTAATAGCTCTGATGAAAAACAACATGTCATTTATGCTCAATCAAAACAATTTCTTTGCTAAATGCTATAAATATGTTCTAGTCCACTTTCTAGCTGTATTTCCAGTTAACTCTTCTAGATTATTTAATATAATTTATTCATTAAGTTCGTTCATTTATCAAAATGTATTCTTCTTGACGGAGATATTTAAATTTAAATTACTAAGTAAATTAGCTTTAAGACAAATCATTATTAAATACCAGGATGTTGAAATACTAGCTCGGCCTTTATTTAGAGTTA
This sequence comes from Gerris lacustris, assembly GCA_951217055.1. Lineage (NCBI taxonomy): Eukaryota > Metazoa > Arthropoda > Insecta > Hemiptera > Gerridae > Gerris > Gerris lacustris. The sequence goes on from OX578286.1 coordinate 32,987,816, forward strand.
ATGCATTTTTTAAAGTGAAGAGGGGTAAGAAATGAATCATTTGATTTGAGACTCCTCTGGTACCCTTTATATATTTATTATTTTGGTCCCCATCCTGTTGTATTCTTTATAATTTAAAATTAAAATAGGAATTGAAGATTAGATAATCTTTAATTGTTTTAGGTGTCAATTATCCAATTATTTTAGTTGATGAGTTTAATTTTTAATCAAGCCGTTCAGAACAGGAGATGCTTTCCATTAATTTAGATTAGTTAGAATGAAAAATTCTGGATCCACTGATACCGGAAAATTTCTGTAATCGGAAATCAGTAGTTCACTGAGAGTGCCTCAATAGGACCCAAGTGAAAATAGACGGCGAGGATTGCAGCAATCATTTTTCCACTAATGCATTTTTAATTGAATCTTGAAAATATTCAATAAGTTAATTGGCATTTTTGACCATAATTTCTTTTATTGATTGTTGAGATTTAAATTCAGGACATTGGTTTATATTAGTTGTTTTATGCCCTTGTTTACAATAAAGACATATTGGGTTTTCTTTAATTGGGCAGGATTTGATTATATTGTGTTCATTAAGACCGTGTGTGTTAGGGTTTAACCCGCATGTTTCACAGCGGGCTGATCCTTTACAATCATTTTCGTTATGTCCATATCGTAAGCACTTTCTACATTGAATTACTCGCGGTATAAATGTTTCGATAGGACATCGTACAAAGTGTAAGTAAGCATGAGTCGGTAAAATTTGGCCTCGGATTGTAATTATGACGGATTGAGTGGGCAGATATTTTGGTTCTTTATTTTCAATTATTTTTCGATTTATTCGTTTAACATGTGTTAATTTAATGTTTGGCATATTATGAAATTCCATATTTTGTAAAATTTCGTTTTCTGTAAGAGAATGTTCTATTCCACGTACAACACCTTTTTTTTTAAATAATATTTATCTTGGTATATAAATTTTATATTCTTTGTTTAGTTCTATGTTATTTAATAATTTATTTGCAGTATTGTATGTATTGAATGTTATTTTTAATTTATCGATTCCTATTTTTGTAATTTTATTTATATCCTTTGAAATATATCCAAGTTTGCCTTGTATTAACTTACCCATCGTCATTGGGTGTAAGCGTGACAAGCCTTTTTTTCCTGGGATTAAATTTTTGTTTTCAATAATTACATGGTATGGACCGATGTCAGTGTTCTTGAACAAGCAGCATTCTTCATTTGGTAGCGGTATTGGTTGTAATTTTTCACTTGGTATCACTTGTGCGTCCCGATGTGTTTCTATTCCGCCACTGTTTTCTTGCATTTTATAATATTATAATTTTTCTCTTAAGTTTCTCTTAAAGTTTGGATTGGTAGTTGTATAAAAGTGGTTTTCTTGAGTGTTTAAAGCTGGACTTCCTTTTTTCTGACTCTTTTATTGAAGAATTTTAATTTAATTTTAATTTTTTTTTATTTTTGCTGTCAATCTTGTCACGCAATGTGATCTTGAAAATATAGTTTTGTAAGTCAAGTTAATTGGGTTTACACTAAGAGCAGTGAGTCTCCTCGAGAGCTGAAGAGGAATAATTTCATATGAAGTTTTTCGAGATAAAATTATTCTTTATAAAAAGTCATATTTATTCTTAAAATAATTAATATAAAAATTCCATTTTTCCAAACTGGTCTTATTTTCAACTTTTTTTTTTCTTTTGGTTTCTGTATTCTTCATCTTATTAGTATCAATACGCAAAATTTGGGGAAGATTAAATGACGGGAAATGGTTCAAAATTGGGGTAACAGGTGTGCGATGAAACTTAAAAAGCAAACAAATTTGACGCCATTTTTTTTTTTTTTTTTTTTTTTTTTGGTTTCTGTATTCTTCACCTTATTTGTATATTTGTGCAAAATTTGGGGAAGATTGAATAACGGCAAGTGGTCCAAAATTGGGGTAATAGGTGTGCGATGAAACTTAAAAAGCAAATAAATTTGACGCCATTTTGTTTTTGTTTTTATTTTTTTTGGTTTCTGTATTCTTCACCTTAGGTGTATCTATGTGCAAACTTTGGGGAAGATTGAATCACGGTAAGTGGTTCAAAATTGGGGTAATAGGTGTGCGATGAAACTTAAAAAGCAAATAGATTTGACGCCATTTTGTTTTTGTTTTTATTTTTTTTGGTTTCTGTATTCTTCACCTTAGGTGTATCTATGTGCAAAATTTGGGGAAGATTGAATCACAGTAAGTGGTTCTAAATTGGGGTAATAGGTGTGCGATGAAACTTAAAAAGCAAATAGATTTGACGCCATTTTGTTTTTGTTTCTATTTTTTTTTGGTTTCAGTATTCTTCACCTTAGTTTTATCTATGTGCAAAATTTGGGGAAGATTGAATCACGGGAAGTGGTTCAAAATTGGGGAAACGGAAATGTGCGATGAAACTTACAAAGCAAAGTAATATAAGACCAGTAATAATAATGACACTTAGGTAGGAACCTTTCCCAGTGTATTCATGGGAACATCCACCGATCCAGTAGATCGGGAGTTGGTTTATCCATATATCAGGTGAATTGGTAGTTTTAGTCACTAAGATGATTCCAATGTACGTGTTATGTTTATTATTTATTTTCCTTTGAGCAATATCCTGTTGTCTATGTCTATGTGTATGTTGTCTATACTCCAGCTACCCAGCTAGATTAGGAGGGCAGTTTGCTTTCCTATCAATAAAGTTAAGCAGTATCGGATAGATGGGTATTTTGGATACCTGTGATTACATCCAAGATGTACCCACATAAGTAGGGTTCACTTCCCTAACCAAGCCCCTTAAGGGCAGTTTGCTTTCCTATCAATAAAGTTAAACAGAATCAGATAGATGGGTATTTTGGATACCCTTGGTTACATCTTGGATGTACACACATAACTGGGGTTCAATTATCAGACCAAACCCTTGAGGGCAGTTTGCTTTCCTATCAATAAAGTTAAGCATCGGATGGATGGGTATTTTGGATACCCATGGTTACATCTTGGATGTAACCACATATCTAGAGTTCAATTCCAAGACCAAACCCTTGAGGGCAGTTTGCTTTCCTATCAATAAAGTTTAGCATCGGATAGATGGGTATTTTGGATACACATGGTTACATCTTGGACATAACCACATATCTAGGGTTCAATTCCCAGACCAAACCCTTGAGGACAGTTTGCTTTCCTATCAATAAAATTAAGCAGCATCGGATGGATAGGTATTTTGGATACCCGTGGTTATATCCAAGATGTAACCACATATCTAGAATTCAATTTCCAGATCAAGCCCCTCGCTTTGTCACCAACATGTAGCAGGCAGCTGCTTATGTGAAGTGATGTCTAACCAATTATCAGGTTTTATGCAGGTCATGGAGCGACACAATAATCCCATGTCCATTCACTACATGATATAGTTGTTTAAGCCTGTTAAGGAGGCCTAGGCCTTACACGGGGACTTTACCCGTGGAGGATTCGATCCACAGAGTTAGTTAGCAACAGCCTGTGGAAAGCCTATACGTGCAAATATAGTTCAAGGTTACCACAATAGTATTTCAATTAGTATGGGAAAATCGAAGGGAGACCCAATAAGAGATTTGAAATCTAGAAGGTCAGATGACAACATCTTGAATTCTTATTGGTTCTCCACACCATGTTCTTTCGATATTCCTAAGCTCAGAAACGTCAAAATCAATACTAATTGTAAGAACTACTGTAGAGAGCTGCACTTTCACAATAAAAATAAAGGTGACTTAGGCTTTAGAAGTCTGAAGTGTTTACGAAGGCAGTGAAATGTGACAGGGAACGTGATACGAAGCCATACCTAATCCACATGTAAAGTAAAGAATAACTAGGTTAACCTTCTTTACGTTACTCAATCGTCTATTGTTGCATATGTAATGACGTCCTTTTTTATCAGCTGGTGTAGAGGATTATCAAACATTTGTTTCAAACTTCGTCTTCAATCGATCTTTTCCTTGGGTCATATATATATAATGAGAAGTATTGTGGTAATTGGATTTTGAGATATTGATGAATTTATACGTTTTGAGGTTCCTGAAGTTCAAAAAATTGTCTGTATGTAATTAATGCAAAAGCGAGAGCCTAAACTACTGGGACGATTCCAATGAAATTTGGCATACTCATTAATCAAAATCATACCGAGGTAAAATTAAAATAGCGTAATTTCTGTTGTATTCCTTTTGAATTTAAAATTAAAATTGGAATTTAAAAAGTAGATAATGTTTGTTTTAGGTGTCAATTATCCAGTTTGATAACATTCGAGGCCAAATGCCCCCCCCCCCCCCAAAAAAAAACTAAATCCAAAAATAATTGCTCGAAAATAGTTTCACCAATTACGATTAAAAAATTCTTCAAATATATAGTCCCATTTAATTACAAATCTGCACGTGTACCAATTTTCATTCATATCGGATCAAAAATAATAATATTTTAAATTTTTAGCTAAAACCATTTATTCCTGTTTTTCCATTTTATCCCCCTCTTAAATGAAAATATGACAAGTGATTATAACAACAATTACTGCTCTCTTAAAGAGCTATCCAACGACATTCATCATAAAGGATTTATACTATTTTGACTTTTGTACCCCGTACCCCATACTTCCACCGTCTGGATATTCCCGAAAAGTTGGAGTTAAGCTGTTCTCATGTGTCCCATGTGATCCACGCGAAACCGGATCAATTTGAATTAGGGTGGTAATTAGGGGGTTGTTTTCACTGATTTTTTCGTAGACAAATTTAGGGACTAACTTTATTTTCATCGTAACTCGCTTAATTTTGATGCTATCGACTTCTATTTTTTTTAAAAAATAAAAGCTCTTTTTGTCTACTTTAAAAAAACTTCTATAAGTTTTCCTCATAAAATGCACAGTTTTATCGCTATTTGACTCTGAATCTCTCAAATTAAGCATTTGACGAACAAAAGTCAACAATTAACAAGCCGTAGGTCGGTCCGTATTGGTCGTACATGATTTATAAAATAAGGATTATCTTTCTTTTTTTATAGGCTACAATTTTGTTCTTACAGTTTGTTTGATAAAATGCATGAAAAACCGATCAAAAAGGTCGAACAACTTTTACTTTCAATCGCGAATAACTCGAAAAATATTAATTTAAAAAAAAAATGTATAGATCATTTTTGACTTAGAATTAGCTTTTCCATCGATTCCTATGGTTAAAATAAAAAAAATTCAACCCCCGAGAAGGGGTGGCAACCACCCCCAGGGTAATAGCAATGATGATATAGATGATATAGATTTCGATACTTGGACTATTCTCAGTGAGGGGGGGGGGGGGGGGGGGTTACAGGGGGTTCCATAATATTATGGTATACACAGAAATGTTGAATACTCAATTTATGATGATAAATCTATTTTATAAGCCCAAAAACACGCTTTTTTCCGCTAAAGTCTACATTTTTTAAAATTTGGTCTTTTTCAAAATGCTGTATCTCAGTACCTAATGGGTGAAAACAGTCGTATGACCAGTGATTTTTATAGGCAATTTGATGCTCTTTAACTTTAGACTACTTTGACGCGTAGTTTTCCAGCTAAAGGCGAAAAACCGAAAAATTGGGGGTTTTTCCCCCTCCCCAAGTTAGCACAAGGGCCACGAGGTCGAAAACTCAGCATTGCCATCCCAGAGGACCTATGAGTTACCTGTAAAAATTCCAATAAGTTCAAAATACTTTCCAGGTAAATCTACCTGGCTCCTGGAATATAATTTAAAAACTATTAAAAAGTTTATATATAAAAATGACTTTTAAAGATAAGACCACACATAAAATAATTTTAATTAATTGTTAATTTCGTCATAAAATATTTTTAATTTTTTTTTTTTAATTAATTAATTTTAATTAATTGTTATTTTTATATTATAAGTAATTAATATTTGAAAAAATGACTATAGCTAATAACTAAATAAACATTTTGCAGGTTTGAAGATATCCCAATTAAGGGATGAAATATCACCTTTTTTATATATATAAAAAAGTGTTTTTATAACCCCTGAAGACCCAAGTTAAAATACAGCATTATTAAATATAAAGGGGACAGCAAAAGTAAAAATGGACATATTTTTGGTTATTTATTCACTTATTTAAACATGGTTCAATTACGTTATTGGTCACGAACCTTATAAGAACCATAATTTCATTGCGTGACTCAATTTTTATCTCGAAAACCACTTCGCACAGTATATGGATAACATTTTTCATTGACATAAAAAAAGTTTAAATTCGGCTAAATGTATCAGAGGATGTGCTATTTCTCTAATAATTTAATAATCCACCATGAATTTTCCATGTGGGTAGACTGGCTTTGCCATAAAACGTTCAGAGGACTAAAGGATGGAATAATAATTCTTGCTTTAGGTCTCCTTTTAGCTCAAGAGCGTAGGGAATTTTAGCTGACTTTTTGAAATATTTAAAGAGCCCTGTAAAACACTGTGACTCTGTGTGACTACACAGAGTAAAAAGGGCGGGAAAAGTTTTTCACTGACGTAGAAGACAGCTGTGTATAAAAGCTGTATATAGACAGCTATGTGTGTAAAGGTTGCATATTTAATCGCTTCACTCCTACTCACTTCCATAATCCCTCGCTTTTGGTCTGTTTTTAGTTTTTCACCCATTATTCTTAATTTGTTGCTCTCTTTATTATTTAAGATGCTTTCCTTCGTAGATAAAGTTTACGATCTACAGTAAAAGGAGGAGGAAAAATCGATTGATTTGACCTAACATGAATGATTTAAAAATACAAAAATTTCATCTATAATACATATTTAAAGAAAACATTCTAAATTATTTTTATGTGCGTTTCTTTTGAGTGCAATCACATTGTGAGCAGATTACTGATAACAACATTATCTTATAGAAATAAATATTGTTGTATAAGAGTTTACATTACAGTTATGTCTTCTTTACTTTCTTTTACTTTCTCACATAAAGAGAAAGTATTGTGATGGCGGGAAAATTCGATTTTGAGAAATTGATGGATTTACAGGGTTTAAGGTCCTCTGTTCGAACAAACCCGTGTTAGGGACCGAAATCTTCACACTTTTGTGAAGATGTGGTCGGTAACCATTAGCGTTGGGACAACCGACTAGAAAAAACAACCGAATGAATAAGTCGAAGGGGGGGGGGGGGGGGGGGGGGGGTGAGGTGAGAAGGCGCGTGACACTCGTTATCTCGTCCCAAACTACAGCCTGCTACGACATAGTTTTCATTCGAATGAAAAAATATAGACGGAGACTGAATCCAGTCGATTGAATGTTTCATTCGGATGTTTTTTGGTTTTGGGTAGGGGAAAGGAACGACGGTGAAGGGCTCAGAGCGGAGGAGGTGTGAGAAGGCGCATGACACTCGTTATCTCGGTGTACAGTACACACGTCCACTATATACTTGTCCGAATTACAACTAATACAACTCCAAACTATAGACTGATATCAGTCGAATGAAAACTAGATATCCACAACCGAATGAATGAATATTTTAAAACAACCGTTTAGTCGACTGTTTTCAATCGATTGATTCCCGACGCTAGTAACCATGACTCCCCTCCTGGTTGTATTACAACCAGGAGTGTCATCATCATGGTTCGAATCCTGGTGGCGCCACTCTTTCGAGGAGCTTCCCATTTATTTAAACAATGCTGGGTTGACATTGAGTGGGGGGCCCGGCCCGGGAATCGAACCCAGAGCTGTGGTCAGAAGCGTTCCCCCATCTATCTACTGACCCTGCTCGAGGCTGCTTAACTTGCGTTATCACACGGCAAGCGCGCTAGCCTCTGAGCCACCCAGGCCCCCTCTGTCGTCTTTCTCTGTCGTCTAGGCATGAAGCCTAAATTACTGGGCAGATATCGAAGAAATTTGGCGTTCTTGTTCAGAAAAATCATGGACCGAGGCGAAATCAAGAAATTAATTTCAGCTCCAAATTTGGGAGGTGCTATCCCTCAAAAACTCTGTTAATTTTTTTGTTTCAAAATTTGGAGTTTTATGCTACCAGGAAGCAGTAGCTCTCTGTGAGATCTAGAAGGTGAAAAAACATTATATCTCTGGACAGTTAGAACAAAAGTTATCTCTAGGATAGTTCCTGAGATAAGTGACATGACTAAATATGATTTACACAAGGGGGACGTGAACCCCTAGAGTCTAGAGTCTAAAAAATGTTTGTCGGTCGTGTCATCAGTAGTCTGTCGTCTGTAGCTTGTGCAGATTGCAGACACGTGGAGCTTTAACTACGGAGCTGATTTCGATGGAATTTGGCATACAGTAAGACCTTCGAAAAACTCCCTAGGAAGGTGCCCAACATTTTAATGAAATGTTCAATAACGATCAAATGTCATCAGGAAAACTTGAAATAACTATCAAATGCTAAATACAGGACCAAAGTAATAATTATATAATCATATATGAGAAATTTTAGGGTGAGATGTATCGAACAGATTAGAAATCTTTGGTCTCTTGTCAATCATTTACAAATAAGTGTGAGTAATACATGGGGTTAAAAAAAGTATAATAACATATTTTTTTTTAAGAAAAGCTAGGAGTCACCACAAAACTTTTACTACACATTTTCAATTCAATCTTTGTTCATACAGTTTAATTCCTTGTCAAAAAGAACTCTGCCAATTACTGTGGAACATAACTTCCTCGCATCCAATTTATGCTTTTAAAACCTATTATAATCCAATTTATTTATTTTTCCCCCGTTTTTTAAATCTGTCAAAATTGTTTTGATTTTTTTTTACATTAATTAAAGTATCAATTTAGCAAAATTTAAGGAGCCCAGATGGTTGAAATGAATCTAGGGCTAACTGCGGGCTACTTTGGACAAACCATCAAAACTTCATTAAAATAAGAAGATGAGTTCTTTTAAAAATATAGGTGTAAATACATGTTTGTGCGTATTTAGAAGAGAAACAAATGGGTGGGGAAAGTTGAAACTTATATGGGTCCAATAATGGGCTAATTATGACCTACTATCCAATTTTTATTAAAATCAGAGTAGTTTTTAAGATATGTTGTTTCGCAAAAATTGAGCGATAGACCGACAGACAGACACGGAACCAAACATTTTCCCTGATGTCTGAAACGGATTTCTGTCATGGAATTTTTGAAATCGGAGACCTAAAAATATTTTAAATTAAATTAAAATTTTTAGTATGAATACTACTAAAAACTTTAAAAAAAAAATTCATTTTTTAGAACCGAACACATAGCTTCCGTTACCTTTGGTATGCTTGGAAGCAAAATTAATTTTACCCTGGTTTGAGCTTGAAGGACAATTTCAAGGTCAAGTTAAAGCCTTATTCTCAATTCTAACAACTTTCTGTATTTATCATACTTTAACAAAACGTGATCCTGGCAACTTTGTCATGAGTTCTTTCAATTTTAAGACACCCTATATAATGAAAACAAGAGAGAGAGAGTAACAATTGATTGATATATCACCATTTGTTTAGTTATTAAGTTTAGTTATGTTTATAGATTTGAACAATGGTTACTTAGATAATAATAGATTTTATAATACTGACTTCAGTATTTATTTGATTATTATTAAACAAAAACCTCAAATTAAACGTGATATGTTGATGATATGGCCCTAGAGAGGAAATTGAGGTTGATGGATATTGGAAGGTAGTGTGTCAGGGGAGATAAGGGTTAAAATCTCCTGTATCTACCTTGGTTTGAGGGTAACGCTTTCCTCCTAACCCACACCCCTGGGTGTAACCTGTTGATACGAGAAGTGGGGGAACTGTTAATTAGTGTGGGTATGGTGTGGTGATAGTCAAGCACGGATCTCATCACCAATTTGCTCTCCAAACTGCGACATCCCTTGGTGTCTCTTCAAACCTTGAGCATGACACCCCAAATTTGTTGATTCATACAATACCCCCATGACCTTTTATCATTTATACAATAACACTTTAACTTGTCATCTTATACAATACATGAAAATAATAGCAATGATAGTTCAAATAAATACAAAGAATTTAACTTCAAAGTAGTAATTTAACCTAAAAGTGTAATGTATCAAAACAGCAAGGAAACTCCCGAGGGCTTTTCATACTCGCAACTCGCCGAAAACCAACCTTTGATCCTCAAATTCAAGGAAACTGACCCCCATAGGTAAACTAATTTATCAAAGCAGCTTTTGTCCTCTATAAGGTCATCTTCAGTTTCTAGGTTTAAGCACTGAGTATTAAAATTTACTTAATCCCTGTTGCCTTTACCGGAGCAGAAACAGGAAACAATATGGGAGTATAGCAGGAAACAATTCTTTCCATTCAGATAGGTCTGTGACTACTTTCTTAGTTTTACGCAAGGTTGTTCCCAATTTAGCATTTGCAAGATCCCTTCAAATGCGTTCCACTTAGCTGCCCCGCGTAATTTTCTTAAAGTTTGACCTACCCAACCTCATTTTCTTTTCCCAATTTGGTTGGAGACAAGTTTTTGTTTAGTTGCAGTCTACAAGTTCTCGCTAATTAATACGTCTGGCTTTCTCAACTCGAAGCTCGATTGTCAACGTTTAGTGTTTGTGCATTGGCAATGAAGATGGCCTTACGAAGGCCCATATCTGATTTAATAATAAAAGAGCATTATACTACGTGGAGAGATAGTTTCTTTGAATTCATTAAGATTATCTTACAAAAGCACTTATTTCTAAATCCCTAATTCGAGTCACGCAAAGGTGAGATATATTTCGCGCAGATAATTGCTGCGTGGATGGCACTTCAGACCTAGTGATCCCAAGCCAGATTGATCCCAGTTCTTCTTGCATTTTAATCACGGTGTCATTTACTGTTTGTATGTTTGTATCGTTAGTATCTTTAAACGGCAATCCTTCTAGTTCAAGTGTGTCTTTGAATAAAATTCTTGTCATTCTATCCATAGGCATTCGTCTTAAATGCCCATATCTACCCATATCATTCATACACAATAGAGGTAAAGCTCACTGTAGCTTTATGCTTGACAAAGCACTTGTAAGACAAAACTGTAAATAATATCCAAAATCCAAACTTGATTTCACTATTAACATCAAATTATCTACTTTTTCTCAAATCTCCAGTAGCTTCTCCAACTTGTAATGTTTGAGGATGTCGCTAAATATTGCATAAGTCCAAAGACTAGCACAAGGGTATTGGTCACGATGGATGACGGGATATATATATTCCCTTCAAGGACGAAGCAAGTGGACTAGCCCTCAAAGAAATTTACGTGAAGAAGATATAGTTATTTGTTACGACCCAAATTCTCCTCAAAACTCTTGGCCCTTGGCTAGAAGTTATCAAAGCCTTGTCTAGCAGTGACATCCTGGTTCAACGCGTCAGACTACTGTTTGTAAAACGCAACTTCTTATAGTGTCCGGATCACGGCATAGACTTGTAGCTGCCTATTCATTAAGAATAATTCAAGAAAGAGCCTGAATTGCCAGGGAGGTGACTGCGGACAACAATGTTTTTACACGACTATATCTACCCACTAGTCTACGTCTTACTTCTATGGTTTATTAAGGTCTTGATGAATGTCTTTTAGATATATCGACCATTACGGCCAGAGTAAACGCTGATTCCTCACCCACCCAGCTATCACAGAATCGAGGCGAATCAAGGTCATGGGTTCGATCCCGTGCCATGATTCTCTGATTTAAATAGCTCACTAATGACCACACCATACCCGCTTCGGCGGTACAATGTGCAGGTATGATGTGGGAAGTGGCTGGAACTCACCACCACGGGGTTATCAAAATGGGCCCAATGTGACCTGATTGCTAGGTTCGTCCTGCCCGTCTAACCTCTACTACTACTAAACGCTGATTCCGATTCACGTTTCTAGTCGGCTTGACGAAAGCAGGTGATGACCGGGTTGGAGGCAGATATATAGATGTGTAGGTCGTTTTTCGCAAACACAATTTTGTTTAGAAGAAGTAAAGATTTAGTTTATTTGCCACAGAAAGTGTCCATTTTAAATTAAAACAATAAATGATTTCTTTACAATAAATCAATAAGTTGAGTATAGAGCATATCCCCACTTGCATGGGCTCACTTTCCTTTAAGACCTATATTCTGCAATATATTGCCAATTCTAATTTACAATATTCCAATAAGAGTGATTCGATGATTTTTTTGACCTATATTGAAGGATTAAGAAACCCATTAGTGTCCAACGTTTCTTTACTCATGCTAAAACAAAGAAGTTAAAGTGGTATTATAACCAAGGGCAAGGTTATACACAACTATATAGTCAGTCCATGTGGGTCGATCGCAACCTGATTTTAAAACAAGAATTGACTAGCCTTCTGATAAACTATCTGAGTCTTAAACCTGCGAATACCAGTTGCCTGCTTCCACTGTGATCGTCCCACCTCTAGCAACACTGTTCAATTCTTACGCCTTTAGGCCTTTTGTGGGCTCTGAATCTCAATCGTAATCAAAGAGCACTCTGGAAGTACCGTAAGAGAGAGATATTTAACTTTCAATAGCTTTCTTTGAGCCTAAATGCAGTCACAATAACGTCACAATGTGTTAAATGCGTCAAATTGAATACTTATCACGTTCACGTATAATTTACTCGCTTATCAGATCCTTCTACTACTGTAGGGGGTAGATGTTGACCGAAACGTTTGCCAAAACCATGCAGTACTGCTGTAAAACTACAAAACCTTTCTGCTCTTAGCACATGGGACTGTTGAAGGCATCCCTCTTTCCTTCAGGGTGGATGCGATGTTGTCCATCCACCTTGTAATTAATACTGTCAGTTCTTATGTGATAATCACAATATATTTTTACTTATAAATAAACCATGCATTAACCATAAACTCTCTTCTAATGGCATTAAACATTATGTTTCAGGTCCTTGGATTAATAGTTCAATGTGTACGATTACTTGATTTCCAAAATTTTACTTAACGCGTGTGATAAATTTCTTTTATTTAGTTTACCGATTATTTAATATTACAACGTATCTTCTATTTTCTTCATTAGATTGATCGGGAAATTGTTTATTTTGTGCCGTATTTTTTTATTTGAATCTTCGATCGTCAAAATCACTTAGTCAAAACAATTCTTCAGGACATCTTATCTGGTATGCACTTAATTTATTATTTATATATTCATGTTAAAATTCAAGGCTTTTATCTGGTACGAAAATATGTGGTTTCAACTGAAGGATTTCCTTAATTCAAAAAATACATTTTAAAGTTACCAAATTTTTTTTTTCTTCTATTTTCGTTTGTCTTTTAGACATCTTAAAGTCAAATATTTGAATGTTTCATCTATATTCGTGAGGAAAATTATAGGTGGGTTTATCTATATTTTTACATAATGTTTCTCTTGAAGTTAAAGATTAGGTGGTTTCGTCAAATAGTTTTGTGGTTTTACTAGTCTATCGATACAGAGTTATTACAAATGATGTTCATTATTTCAAGCGTACATAAATGTAGTTTTATTTATCATACAAAGAAATAAAATGGTTACATTTTAAGGAAAACTCAATAAGTTTCATCACAGGTATTCAGAATTAAAAAGTCTCGTCCAGATTGCCGAACCGAAGAGGGGAAACGTGCCCAGCATTGGTCTCTGCGCATGCCCCGTCTAAGATGCGCAGGCGCACTTTAGACTGGGCCTGCGCAGAGAACAATGCTCGGCACGTTTCCTCTGTTCGGTTCGGCAGTCTGGACGAGGCTTAAATGTTAGATATGGGAACTCCTTGTGACACGATAGATGTCACGCCTGTAATCAAGCTCTGATGCTCACTGATGGCCTTCCAGTTAATTTCTTTTTACAAATGCAGCCATTTCTCTTAGAATTCAAGTACCACTTGCGAATAGAGTGATTGCTAGGAGACAGATTTATTGGTCCTTCATTAAATCTGGTTCTAAAGTGACGTTGCACACTAATAACAGTAATAACTGATTGGTTAATGTGATAAACCTGTCTTCAAATTCAGCCATTACACAACACTGACAACAATTAACTTAACGAACAGCTGATACTCGTACGTTCCCAAACCAATGTAAACAAAACTTTATTAGATTTTCTTCCCAGTGGTACCAACTAAAGTGGTTTTAAAACATTTTAATCTAGTAATATTTTCAATTGAAATGAGGAATATAATTTTTAATAACCCCATATCCAAATACCACTGACTGACTGATGAGTCAGTCCATCATGATATCTACTATTTTATAGAACTATTTGACATACTATGTCTATGACATATCGTTGGTAAAATTATCTCCCCTAGTTCTTACTAAGAAATCTTCTTACGATCCGTTATCTTCAAGATGGCAGCCAATTATATGCGAAATTCGTCATGACAATGTCTCCTGAATCAATTACACTGGAACAATTAACGTGGAACTCAACTTTAACACTACTTTGACGCTACTTGGATCGTGTAATCAGGCTATCAAAGTCAACTTGGACATCCTTGTTGAGTTGGATAGGCCCCAACTTTTTTTGATTAAAGTACTACTTTGATAAAAAAAAGAAGAAAAAAAGATTAAATGTCACCACTGTTTTAAAACTTAATAAGTACAAATTACCTGGAAAGTTCTAGATGACAAGAAGTTCTAGAAAAACATTTACCAAAATCCATCTTAACCTCTACTTTATAGTGTATCAAAGTTTCACTACTTGGACCAAGTATACTTGGATCGTGTAAATCATACTTTAAAGTTCCACAAACACTTGGACCAAGTGGATTTGTTCAAAGTGACTTGTACCAAGTATACTTGGATCGTGTAAATCATACTTTAAAGTTCCACAAACACTTGGACCAAGTATACTTGGATCGTGTAGAATCAATTACACTGGAACTTTTAAAATTGGAAGTCGGATTCTTTTTGTGATATAAAAAAAAAAACTTTTATGAAAGCCTTTACAATCTGCAATTTATATTCAAGGTCCATTCATGCATTTAGAACCAAGTCTATTAATAAATTATTATTATAATTATATTTTAAAAAAATCCTATCTCGAAAACGGTTCCGACGATTTTAATTTAACAATTCTAAAATGTAGTCCATTTAAGTACGAATATAACGATATAAGCCATTTTCCCGTAAAAAAAATCTAGTTTTCGAGATATTGATGAAAATAAATCTCATTTTCTATAAATCTAACAACCACCTGTTGAACAAATTTTAAATTATATATTAACTAGGTAGCTTTATCATTGAAGCGAGATTAATGCAATTATTATTTAATATTTAGCAAATTAATAGGTAATCATTATGAGCTTATAGTGTATAAGGATGAGTGGAGTAGAAAGTATTGCAGGGTTGGGCTTCACTTGGAAAGTTCTGTAGGAGCTAGCGAATCGACACGCGTATCTGTTTGTACGGATAACAATATATTCATATTTTCTGGGATCTGGGACCGAGATTATATGGGAAAGATAGTTTGATTTGTCTCAGACCTATTTTTTAAAAATACTTTTGATATCTGTTAAGAAGGGCTTTTCTGAAATGTAATCTCGAAAAAGAGAAATAGAGGTAAAAAATAAAAATAAAGAAGGGAGATTGAGTCCAGACTAATCTGAAATTAGAAAGGTTAAACCTTGGCAAGGGCTTCTCTTCAGAATATATCAATTTTTTACCGGGATACGATGAGACACCCGGAGGTATGAAGAAGTAAAAAACCTCTGCTTTTTCTGAAAAGTTAACGTGGACCAACTAACGTTAACGTGGAACTCAACTTTAACACTACTTTGACGCTACTTGGATCGTGTAATCAGGCTATCAAAGTCAACTTGGACATCCTTGTTGAGTTGGATAGGCCCCAACTTTTTTTGATTAAAGTACTACTTTGATAAAAAAAAGAAGAAAAAAAGATTAAATGTCACCACTGTTTTAAAACTTAATAAGTACAAATTACCTGGAAAGTTCTAGATGACAAGAAGTTCTAGAAAAACATTTACCAAAATCCATCTTAACCTCTACTTTATAGTGTATCAAAGTTTCACTACTTGGACCAAGTATACTTGGATCGTGTAAATCATACTTTAAAGTTCCACAAACACTTGGACCAAGTGGATTTGTTCAAAGTGACTTGTACCAAGTATACTTGGATCGTGTAAATCATACTTTAAAGTTCCACAAACACTTGGACCAAGTATACTTGGATCGTGTAAATCATACTTTAAAGTTCCACAAACACTTGGACCAAGTATACTTGGATCGTGTAAATCATACTTTAAAGTTCCACAAACACTTGGACCAAGTATACTTGGATCGTGTAGATCATACTTTAAAGTTCCACAAACACTTGGACCAAGTATACTTGGATCGTGTAAATCATACTTTAAAGTTCCACAAACACTTGGACCAAGTATACTTGGATCGTGTAAATCATACTTTAAAGTTCCACAAACACTTGGACCAAGTATACTTGGATCGTGTAAATCATACTTTAAAGTTCCACAAACACTTGGACCAAGTGGATTTGATCAAAGTGACTTGTACCAAGAATACCTGGATCGGGTAAACCTTACTTTAAAGTTCCACAAACACTTGGACCAAGTGGATTTGATCAAAGTGACTTGTACCAAGAATACTTGGATCGGGTAAACCTTACTTTAAAGTTCCACAAGCCCTTGGACCATATGGATTTGATCATAGTTACTTGGACCAAGTATACATGGATCGTATAAATAGGGCTTTATAAATTCTTCTCCAGTTGTAGAAATACGTAACTAATTAAACGAGCGGAGGGAATTTTTAACTTCAAAATCTTGGGATTTTAAAAGTTTGTCTAAAAATAACTGGCGTAAAAGTAGACCAATTTTAACAAAATTCGCCTCACAGGTACATCTTGAGGAATTGTGACAAGTGTATACATTTTGAAGATTTCACACTTAATATTTTTGGCATGGCGGCCAATATAGTGAAATAAAATATGACATTATTTTCAAAATGGCTACCACAATTGATTAAAAATCATAAAAATGTAAGTTATTTTAAGTCATATTATGTCATGTTCTATAAGAAATCAAATATTGTTTAGTCGGTATTAATTTTAATGATTTTTTAATTTGGACCTTGTTGAGTTGCATAGTAAGATTTGCCGTCTAAACATTTTAATGTTTTAACATGAATAACAATAATATTATTCAATGTTTCATAATTTACCTGAAGAGTGTTTGTTTATAGTTTAAATACACAGTATAATTTAATATTAAAACAAATTTATTTATAACTTTTAATAAAAATTTTATCTTCAAGTAAAAATATATAAATAGAAAAAAAAATGAACATTTTTCGCTACTTAATTCTAATTAAATAATGTTCAATTCTTGAAATGAAAGAAACAACTTTAAAACGATGAAGTTCTCTATTAAGTTATTTCTCTACAGGAGCTTTTAATATTTTTCCAGTTAAATCGAGTTATATTTCTTCAAAAAGCACGTTTAAATCTAAATTCATATTCTCAATTCAAGTTAAAACACGATAGAATTAAACTGCAACCTTATTTTTCTTAGAACAACATTATAAACATTAATTATATCAACTTCTCTACAAAGGCAACAATTTCAATTTGAATGCTAAAAAGCATGGACTTTTATAGTAACATTTTATTGTAACATTTTTTTCTTAGTATCATGATACTACAATTAAGATATTATTAAGAGACATTTTTTCGTCGAATATATCAATAGAATATTTCCATTTTGGAACGAAGTTCCTTATGGCACGTTACAGCGTCTTGAGCCTGGAAGTGAATCCGAAAAAAACGAACGTCACAAAACCGACCGCAACAAAATCCACCGATAACGATAACTTGAGTAAAAGTTGACCGATTTAGTTGAAATTTGGTACACATGTTCATTTTACTAATACCCAGAACGAGTTCGTTGGACAAAGTTATCCGCCCAAGCGTTTGCGCGCAACACTCGCGTAAATGTAAACTTCAAATATAAAATTGGGATATTAGGACGGGAAAAAATTATAACTTCATCTATTCAATGAGAAAAACATATGTTTTAAAACCAACACCGACATCGCAATGAAGTGTTGAAGATCGCTAAA
Source organism: Gerris lacustris (assembly GCA_951217055.1). Taxonomy (NCBI): domain Eukaryota; kingdom Metazoa; phylum Arthropoda; class Insecta; order Hemiptera; family Gerridae; genus Gerris; species Gerris lacustris. Next base: position 33,005,862 of record OX578286.1, read on the forward strand.
ACTGTTAAAGCGGACATAACGTTTAAAATAGAGAAAACAACGCTTTTATCAATATCTTACGTTCTAACGTCGCTCAATGACAAAAGCCTTTTTAATATTTATCGCTATGAGTCTCTCTTTATCACCCATCACTACATGCATTTCGTACTGTCACAATTCTTTCTTGGATTCCATCACATATTATGCATGTGCTCTTAGTATGTCACTTTATTTTATTTCACCCTTGAGATTTCATCATCACATGTCATCTCTTCAACCTCACCCTTTCTGTGCTCTTAACTCACTTTTCTTATCACTAAATGACATACTCTTCACTATATCACTCACTACCATGCAGCGGATAAAAGCCTGGTTGTCTTTCTTTATCTCACTTCCATTATCATTCCAGGGGTAGAAAAAATGCCATACCCATCATTCAATTTTACGAAGTTTTATTCAAATCTTTACGTTATAACGTAAGTTAAAAAAGTTTTCTCTATTTTAAACGTTTAGGTTCATTTTAATATATTTTATAAATGTTTATCACTTTCTACTGGTGTCGCTGTTGGTTTTACTAAAGCAGTCCCTACACTATCAATCGGCTTGATCAAAACAGCGCATAAAACTGATGTACAAGTGCTTCAAGCTGCCTTGGGGCGCATCAAGCATACCGTCAATCTTTTCATCAACACTCATTTGTTGTGGAGTTTTCGAATAGTGAACTGCTCCTCCTTGACTGTAGAGAATCAGTATTGTTTAGATACCATAGTTTCGAATTAGGATTTGGTGTTTCTAATCTTGACTGTTGTTGCTCTCCAGCTGAAATCAAAGATCCAGAGGAAACGAAGTTGGTCAAAAGAGTGGAACTTTCCTCAACTCGGGACAATTACGATTTAAATCAATGAGGAGGCTATTAGATTCTCGATCGGCATTATTATCTACGATGTCCGAACATTCGGAAGTGAGCGGATGGTCCTCCATCGCTGGTTGAGCAGGTGATTGAGGGAATGCTTGATCAAAATTGCTCTAGACTATCAAGCGCTCCGTCAAGCCGCTTGAGTAATTCAAACTTTACATCAACCACCGTCAAGGCTTGACTCAAGCGACAAACGGGGTTCTAGACTACCAAGCGCTCCGTCAAGCCGCTTGAGTCATTCAAACTTTACATCAACCACCGTCAAGGCTTGACTCAAGCGACAAACGGGTTTCTAGACTACCAAGCGCTCCGTCAAGCCGCTTGAGTCATTAAAATTTTCCATCAATCACCGTCAAGGCTTGACTCAAGCGTCAAACGGGTTCCTAGACAGTCAATCACGCTTGACACCATCGCTTGATGCGTTGTTTTGATCAAGCGGATTGATAGTGTAGGGCCTGCTTAAAGTATTGTACTTATAAAAAATGTTCGTCTCATCGAATAGGAGATGATAGAATATATTCCTGTCCTAAAATTCCAATTTTACATTTGAAGCTCACGTTTACGCGAGCGTTGCGCGCGAACTCTTTTGACTATAATGGTGTCCAACAAACTTAGCCTGAGCCTTAGTAAAAGGAACATGCATACTAAATTTTAACTAAATCAGTTAACATTTACTTAAGTTATCGTCGGACACGTAAACGCTACTGCCACATAGACAGACAGACAGACATTCAGACAAGATGCATATATTGTTGAACGTAAGAAGCTCGCTTCAATTAAATCTAACCAGTAAAACTTAAAAGATAAATGAATAGATAACACTTTTTTATTTCAATCATATTGAACTTTTTTTTATAACTTTTAAAAATAATCTATAATAGAATACATAATAAAATACCCTTTTCTTTAAATTTACATTTTCTCCTTTTTCTTGGTTCTCGATATAGAATATCAGGAGATAAAATATGAGTTCAAATTTTTCTTAAATATATAAAAGACATAATATTGTCATATTTTAAAGGCTTTATAGAAAAATGAACAGTATCTGTAAAAAATGAACAGCATTTATTTTAAAGAAAATATTACTGTTCTTTACAATGGTTCATATCACAGTGATCTAGCTTTAATACTTAATAATCTCATACAGCTATATTCTTTGAAAACACAATGTTAAGGCAATAACTCCAGAACGGGTCGAAAAGAACGATTATATATTATATTACGTTCACACATTGTTATAATAGTTATTTTTGCACCTAGTGAGTAAAGGAAGCCATTATTCCCTGAGCGAAAAAGTTGGTTCTTGAGGCGAAGCCGAAGGAACCATGGTCCCTAAATCCCGAGGTGAAGCCGAGGGAGATAATTATCGCGAGGGGAATAATGGTACTTTACTCACGAGGTGCCTACATACCATATTTTATCTCCAGTAGGAAGAAAATACACATTTTTGTCCATTGCACAGTTTTTATTTATTATTTTAATAAATAACAATAATTATTAGCACTTTTTATAGCAGATATAAGAGATTCAATATTAAAATCAAATAAGAATTGGAATTAAACTCAAATAGAAGGTTATTTAGATTTTAGATTCAGGTTATAAACAATGAATCAATGATAAACATGGTCAAAAAAGCGCAGTGCCGCCAACCTGATTTCAACAACTTCGTTACATTTGCCATTCATTTTCTACTGTTTATAAAATAATTAAGTTGCAATCTTTACTTTTTCGCCCTACTTTTACTTCTTCTCCCTACTTTTTGAGTTCAGGGATGAAAAGACCTGTTTTAGTCCCTCTAAACTAATTCAAAATCATAACTTTATGTCCCTACTGGAGATAAAAGAGTTTTGGTTCCGATTCGTTTTAAAGACGATACGTGTTCACACAAAAAAAATTAAGACAGCTCATCAAACTTTCTTATATACGAGTTCGTAATTATACTTAGCCTAGTGTTTTTCATTTGTATTAGTTTTCGAATATTCGTAGTTACATTTAATAATTATTATTGAATATTTCATCAAAATTTATCGTAAAAATAACTTCTCCTGGACAGGGAATCGAACCCGGGCTCTCTCCATCCGCGTTTAAACTATTTTATCAGGAACTAGATTTTTCACGGGAAAACAGCTTATACCGTTCGATTCGTATTTAAAAGGACTACATTTTAGATTTTTTTAATCAAAATCGTCGGAAATATTTTCAATAAAGTTTTCTTTTTCACGTTTTTCAGTTTTTAGGGTGTTTCGTCCTCAAATTTGAAGCTAAAATTCATTTCTCGATTTCACCACGGGGTATGATTATTCTGAACATGTATACCAATTGTTTTTTAAAACCAGCCCAGTAGCTTATGCTCCACGCGTTGCACAAACGACAGTCAAACGTTTTTAAAAACCCCTTTTTTGGTTTCAGTGGACCTTAAAACGTGTAATTCCATCAAAATTTCAAAGTCGAATTATCACGACATCACAATACTTTCTATTTATATGAGAAAGTAAAAAGTGGGAAAGAGTAAAAAAAAACCTGATATCTCGATCCCCCTCGACATGATAATAAGGTCCCCCGTTCGATCACCTATTTATTGTGAACCGATACGATCCGACGTTCTCCACACAGCGTTTTGAACTAGCGGATCGTTTTTGAATTCGTTTCCAAAAACGATGTATGAACGTAGTCATTGTGGCTGCTTTTTAGGTCTCGAATTTTTAGGTCCCCCTAAAGAATTTATATCCCAAGGTAATTCAACCTACGTATATATATATATATATATATATATATATATATATATATATATATATATATATATATATATATATATATATATATATATATATATATATATATATTATATATATATATATATATATATATATATATATATATATATATATATATATATTACAATTTTTTTTTTTTTTTATTGCTGGAACGTAAAATGATATCAAGTCAGTGTGTAAAGGGGTCTGCTTGAAGTGGGTTCATGAAACCATTTTTTTTTTCTCCACTTAATTTCCTCTTTTTCCCAGACTTTGTTCTTATTTTATTCAATTTACTTTTTTATTAACTTCCAATTCAATTAATGTAAGTAAATAAATAACAAAAATTTAAGAAAAACAACTCGGTATTCAAAAACAAAAACACAACATTCTCAAACACCCGACGTTTCTGTTTTTAATTTTAACCTTCATCATGGGATAGATATAGATATAGATATAATATAATATAAATATAGATATAGCTATAGATATAAGAAAAGAAAATACAGACATGTAATACATGCCCAGCCTGACATGCGCAGGCGCACTTTAGTCTGGGCATGCGCAGAGACCAATGCTTAGCTCGTTTCCTCCGTTCGGTTCGGCAGTCTGGACGAGGCTTAAAATGCAATAATGCTCAACCCAATTTATTGAATTTTTGTTTAATTTTCGCGGTCATATTTTTATATCATACGAGCCCTTAAGCCCGTGGTAACGGGCTTAAATTTATATTTAGAATAAAAAGTGATATTAAATTAATTAATTTAGACTAGAGGGCTCTGCCCCCTAGTCGCTTTGCTCGTCGAAGAGCGGCCGCTGCCTTGAACCTTCGCACAATTTGACATTTTACAATTTGACACATTTGTTTGTTTACAAAACCTTTTTTTTTTTTTATATAGATATATATCTATTTAGATAAGTTATTATATCAATTTGAAGGCCGACAAATCAAAACAAACCTTTATTTTTATTGGAATAAATGTGGTTGCCTTAGCTTAGCAATAAACAAACCATTTCCAGGTTATTTTTCGCCATCGGGACACTACTCGATTATATAAATTATATACAGGGTGATCCCAAATATCATGTAAATCCGAAAGGGAATTCTTTGGCTTATTTCATGACTAAAAATTCTTATGAACATAGGTCCGCAAACGCTTCTAATTTAAAGGGTGTTTACAGCGAAATTTAAATATTTATTAGTTTTTTCTTTAAAGCTCCTGCGGATTTTGAGATATTTAGTTCAAATTTGGGATATATGATATGCTATAGGCCTTACATCATTAAGCATGAAAAATTATTGTGAAAATGTACAGGGAGATACTTTGTCAGGGGTCATGACCTCTTTTCCTCCCCTGAACTTTGTTGCCATGCGCCGCTGATAGATTCTAAAATACATTTTGAAATTTCAATATAGTTTAAAAACTTTTTGGTTTCCAGTAGTTTTTTTATATGTGACCGTTACCGAGAAAATAGACTGCCAATTAGTGTGGCACATAGCTTCCTCGCATCCTATCACGTACTTTATTGATTTTATGCTTCTACAAGCCATTATTGTCTAATTTATTTAATTGTTTCCCCCTTTTTTTTAGGGTCCGTAGGCAAAACCAAGGACCCTTATATTTTCCTGCGTGTGTCTGTCCGTCCGTCCTCTCGCGTGCTCTCACGGCTACACCTTTCGTCCGATCACTTTGAAATTTGGCATGTATGTGTCTTGTACCTGCCCACATATTTTAAAAATATAGCGACTTAAAAATATATTTTTTTTTTTTTTCGACACCGTGAGGGGTATCATATGAAAGGGTACGTCGAGCTGATTACAAAAATATATAATTCTTTGGATATAACTTTAATAGGGTGAGCGTAGGCAAGTTTGAAGTGGGTGTGAAACGTGCCCCGCCCTCAATCTCGGTTATGTGAAGTGCAAAAAATCTGAAAAAATTCCTGAACATTCTTCGACCAAAAATAAAGATACTACTTTTTGGAAATTTCGAAAAAAAGATTATTTTATTTTTTATTGACAAAATACGTTTTTTTTATAATTATTGTCTTTTCGATGTATTTATATGGTTTTAGTCCGGTTCAGTGGCAAAAAAGTACTTTATCAGAGTGTGTTTTGAGAATATCAGACCCTTAGAATGGTTCAAAGTAAGCTTTTTAGCATTTTGAAAACACATTGTTTATACACTTTACAGTTAAACACTATATAGTGTGGCCTACGGACCCTCGCTTTGTGCTGACTAGCACACACTTGACCTGTTTATTTAATATGTCAAAACTGTTTTGATTTCTACATGAATTAAAGTATCAATTTAGCAAAAGTTAAAGAGCGTAAACGGTTGAAATTAATCTGGGTCTATCTGAGGTATAGTTTTGAAAAACTCTCCAGATTTCATAAAAACGAGATGAGCATTTTGGAAAATGTTGGTGTAAATAAATGTATGTTTGTGCGTATGTTGAAGGGAAACAAATGGGCGCAGAAGGTTGAAACTTATATAGGACCAACAATGGGCTAGTTATGACCTACCATCCAAATTTCATTAAAATCGGACGTGTAGTTATTAAGATATGTAGGTTCGCAAAAATTAAGCGACAGACCGACACGGAACCAAAAATCCCTGATGTCTGAAACGAATTTCTGTCTTGGAATTTTTGAAATCGGCAACATAAAATATTTAAGTTCTTCAGAACGATCACATAGCTTCCGTTACCTTCGGTAAGCTCGGAAGCAAAAAACGATTTTCTGTAATTCACTAAATGAAATTAAAATGTTTAGTAGTTTTTGTTGCAACGATTTATTAAAATACAAAAAACCTTAATAATAACAGTAACAAAGGAATAAGCTACGTTACAACGAATGTTGAAAGTGACCTCCTTAGCAGCGGACATCATGCTTCTAATCTTCTTATCATTAATTCCCGTACTCTTTTGAATACCCAGGAAGCTACAGGGATTCTAAAGAAAATAACAAAAAAGGGTCCGTAGGCCACACTGTATTGTTTAAGTAGTACCCTATTGATGGTGATTTTAAAATGCTAAAAAGCTTACTTTGAAATATCATATGGGTCTGATATTCTCAAAACACATAAACAAACTTCTGATAAAGTATTTTATTTATTTATTTATTTTTTTTATATTGGATGACTAGCGACATGACTAGCGACTAGCGGCATTTACACCCAAACACAGTTAATTTATACAATTATTCAATCAACAAAGAATAAAAAGGAAAAAAAAGGGGGAAACAAATTACAAAAATAAAAAATTACAATTAAAAAAACAAAAAACAAACAAAGTAGCTGTGGAGAAAAAAAAAAAAAATAATAATAATAATGGTAATTTAGTACTAAATATTAAGATAAATTATATAATAAATAATGATAAAAATATGAGGTAAATAAATAAATTGATGAAGATTGGATAGTATTCAGAATATTATACCTTTCCAAGTATAAGATCCATTAAATAAATAGTTGATAAATGATAGTCAATAATAATTTAAGTAATATTGAAATAAGGCCAGAGCCAGATAGAACCATGATTCTGAATTTCCACTAATTTTTTTTTTTTTTTTTTTTTTTTTTCATAGTTACTGGAAAATTTCCGCTTCTTTAGATACAGAAAAACTCGTCCGATTATTTTTTCGTCGTCGCATAGTGCCTCCTGTGTTGTTGTTGGAACTTGGTGTTTGTCTCTTAGATCTTGAAGACCTGGGCAGTCACATAGAATATGTGCCACAGTCAGAATTGCATTACATCGTCTACATTTGGGCACATTTGTCACAGAACCGGACTACAACCATATAAATGCATCGAAAGGACCAAATTTAGAAAAAAACGTATTTTGTCAATAAAAAATAAAATAATATTTTTTTTCGAAATTTCCAAAAAGTGGTATCTTTACTTTTGGTCGAAGAATGTTCAGGAATGTTCAGAGGGGGGGGGGGGGGGGGCACGTTTCACACCCACTTCAAACTTGCCTACGCTCGCCCTATCATTGTTATATCCAAAGAATTATATATCTTTGTAATCAGCTCAACGTACCCTTTCATATGATACCCCTCACGGTGTCGAAAAAAAATTAAAAAAATTGTACCCTTAAGTTTTTTTACCTTAATTTTTTTGAAAAATATTTTTTTTAAGTCGCTATATTTTTAAAATATGTGGGTGGTACAAGACACATACATGCCAAATGTCAAAGTGATCGGACGAAAAGTGTAGCCGTGAGAGCAGGCGACAGGACGGACGGACAGACACACGCAGGAAAATATAAGGGTCCTTGGTTTTGCCTACGGACCCTAAAAACTAAATAAAAATAATCTCCTCAAATTTCAACACACTGCAGATCGGTAACGAAGCGTTTGCGGACCTATGTTTGTATGAATTTTTAGTAATGATATAAGCCAAAAGAATTAATAATTAATTAATTATTCCTTTCCCTATGTACAAGATATTTAAGAACACCCTATTGGAATAAGTGTTAAGAAATATAAACGAGAATTTTCTGCTAACAACTATATTCTCCGAATAAAAGAACTTGAAAATGGAAATAGGGAATATACAAGAATAGATTCCTCCTCCCACCCCTCTCACATTTCCCCTCCCTCCCATGTGGACACTTCTTGATCCTTTTCAAGCCTCCTTCCAAGTTGGGTAAGAATTACCATATTTTCTCTCTAGGTTCTATTTATATATATATACTGTTTCGCTGGCTCCATTCTAGCTAATGGACTCATACTAACGCTTGTATCACTATAATATATATATATATATATATATATATATATATATATATATATATATATATATATATATATATATATATATATATAAGAATAGCACACAAAAATGCAATATGTCTGAAAGATACTTGCTAGAAGAAACCTTTCTATAGACTAGAAGGATGAGATTTAAACTCTGAGAAAGTTATCCCATTTTAGTACTCCATTATCGTCTTTTCTTACAACCTTTCCCTAGAAATATCCACATAACCGTTTAGTAAGACATAACAAAAAAACATTATAACTTCTATTTATAGCTAAAACTTCACAATATTTGCATGTATACATATATATTATATACCATTTATATAATCGAGTAGTGTCTCGACGGTGAGGACTCACCTCGAAATTATTTGTTATTGCTAACTAAAGCAACCAACCACATTTATTCCAATAAAAATTAAATGTATGTTTTGATTTGATGATCTTCAAATAGATATAACATATCTAAATTAATTTACCTAATTTTACTTTTAGGTAAAATTAACTTTGTCTTAGTATAAAATTAAGCCCGTTTCCATGGTTTAATGGCTCATAAATATATATATATATATATATATATATATATATATATATATATATATATATATATATATATATATATATATAATATATTATATATTTTATTAACATTTATGTAAAGAGATCTACCATGGTGCTTTTGAACTATAAGAAATAGTATATTATGTTACTAGGCTGTGAAGTGAGTTTTTTCTTTACCGCGGCAATTACATTTACTGTCGAGTGAAGCGAGACAGAAAATATTGCCAAGGCAAAGAAAAAACACTTCACAGTCGTGGAGCATATGCTATTTTTTCCGAGGTAGCAGACAATGAAAAAACATAAAATATTAATCAATAATCAATATAACAATAACAAATATTAGTACATACTTTAATATTTAGAATAAAGAAACCTTAAAAAGAGTTTACACTATAACAAAAGATAAATAAAACGCATTGACATCTAGCGGATTTTAATCGTACTAGAAGCATTTCTAAAAAGATTGCAGCGCTAAAACGGAGGTTTGGATAACTACCAGCACGGTAGAAAAAAAATTTTACGTCCTGGGACGTAAAATTTGTTTTCTTTACAGCTAGGAGTAATGAAAAGATTTTTTAAGTCCACGTAATGAAAAAATGGATTTTAGCTATGTTTTTTAGGCTCTAAAGTTACTATTTCACAGCCTACCACGGAAAAAATCTATTTATTACAGTTAAATTCTAGGAGAGCAAGTACTTTATGTATAAATATTTTATATACTAATTTTAGCATCTAATTCAAGAACATTTAATCTTAGAGTTGTAATATCATATATTAATTATTATTGCTTCTGAGCGAAAGCTTTATGTTGATTCAAAAGAATGAATATTCTTTTCGAAAAAAAAATTTAAAAACAGAAATCCGTTTCAAAAAATCAACTTTGCTTTGGTTGTCCAAAAAAATTACTGTCTCTCGCTCTGTACAGCGTTATTGCAAACCATTATATCTTAATAACTACTCGTTCGGTTTTAATTAAATTAGGGTGGTAGGCCATTATATGCTCAGTGTTGGTCTATTGCTTGACATAGTAAAATGTTTGCATATATTCCCTTCAGTGGCGTACACAGGGGGGGGCCCAAGGGGCCCTGGCCCCCCCCGAAATGATTACATACCTAAGACCCGCCATACACTTAAAACAAAAAAACACAGTAATGACAGATGCATTCGAATTGGCTGTAAATATTTTCCAATAAAAGGAATTAATTAAGTATTATCTTATGGTGTGTATACACTTAATCACCCCAAATAAGCTCGGCCCGGATTTGCCGATAGAATTAAATTCATTCAACACTATACCGGCCCGATTGTCAGCTGAGCCCGGATTTTGCCGATGGAATTAAATTTATTAAACACTATACCGGCCCGACTTTCGGCTGGGCCCGGATTTTGCCGATGGAATTAAATTTATTGAACACAATACCGGCCCGACTGTCGGCTAGGCCTGGATTTTGCCGATGGAATTGAATTTATTAAACACTATACCGGCCCAACTGTCGGCTGGGCCCGGATTTTGCCGATGGAATTGAATTTATTAAACATTATAACGGCCCGAATGTCGGCTGGGCCAAGATTTTGCCGATGGAATTGAATTTATTAAACACTATACCGGCCCGGCTGTCGGCTGGGCCCGGATTTTGCCGATGAAATTAAATTTATTAAACACTATACCGGCCCGACTGTCGGCTGGGCCCGGATTTTGCCGATGGAATTTAATTTATTGAACACTATACCGGCCCGACTGTCGGCTGGGCCCGGATTTTTGTCGATGAAACTAAAACTATTTAACACTATAGTGGCCCGATTTTGGCTGGACCGAGATTTTTGCTGATGGAATTAGATTCATTGAATTAAATTAGGATGCATGAAATATATCGGCTCATTTGCCGACTAGGCCTTGATTTTTGCCAGTGGAACTAAAAACATTAAACTTGATCGACCCGATTTCGGCTGGGCCCGATTTTTTGCTAATTGAATTCAATGATTTTTTTGTGGTTTTAGTCCAGTTCAATAGCATAGGTTGCATTATAGGACAGCTTCAATTCATTACGAATCCTAATGCAATGAATTGAATTTGGATTCTTAAAAATTGACTGCTCCGATTGACAGCTAGGCCCGGATTTTTTGCTATATAGAATTAAGTGCATTGAATTGATTAGGATGAGTACAATGAATCGGCCTGATTGCTAGTAGGCCCGATTTTGTCGATGGAAATTATACATAAAAATAAATTGGGATGCGTTCAATAATAGACCCGATTGCCGGCTCGGCCTAGGTGTTAAGCACATTAAATTAAATGAGGCCCGTTAACTCGAACTTTTGCCAATGGAATTAAATTAATTGAATTCAAATATGCACACTAGACTGGCTTAAATGGGAAAATGATGGTTGTGGATTTCAGTAGCAAATTTTTGTTTTGGACCAGGATTGTGTGTAGAACGCTACGTGGGTCCTCTTGTTTATGGATCACGTTTTGCTTCCGAGCTTACCAAAGAAAACGGAAGATATGTGACAGTTCTGAAGAACGAACAATTTTTATGTCTCCGATTTCAAAAATTCCAAGACAGAAATCTGTTCAACATCAGGGTACAGTTTGGGTCCCGAGTTCGCCTGTCCTTCAATTTTTGCGAACCAACATATCTTAAAAGCTATTCGTCCAATTATATTGAAATTTTGATGGTAGGTCATAATTAGCCAAGTTATAACATTGCTGATCCCGTATAAGTTTAAATCTTCTGCACCTATTTATTTCTCTTCCACATTCGCACAGACATACATTTATTTACACCTATATCTTCAAATGTACTCATCTGATTTTTATGAAATTTTAATGGTTTGTTTAAAGTAGCCTGCAGATAACCCAAGAATAATTTCAACCGTCTACGCTCTTAAAATATTGCTATATTGATACTTTATTCATGTTAAATTTACTCAATTTTCCCTCCTTTTTTAAATTAGTCAAAATTGGTTTGATTTTTACATGATTTGAAGTATCAATTTACCAAAATTTAAACAGCGCAGACAGTTAAAATTAATCTGTGAGCTTCTATCAGATAAGTTTTATAAAATCAGATGAATATTTTTGAAGATAAGGTGTAAATTAATGTATGTGTGTGCACATGTGGAAGAGAAATGGTGGCAGGTGGAGAAATGTGGTGGAGGGAAAGGGGACCAGAAGATTGGACCTTATATACGACCAACAATGGACTTTTTATATGCTAATTAACTGCCATCATCTGCGAATTTCATTAAAATCGAAAGAGTAGTTTTTAAGAATTGTTCGCAATGATTGAGCGAGAGACAGACTAACAGCCAGAAACGGCATCAAAAATGTCTGATAACTGGAACAGATTTCTGTCTTGGAATTATTGGAATCGGAGACATAATCGTTCTTTAGAACGATCACATCACATAGTGAGGTGTTACCTCATAGGATTTTAATTTAATTAAATATGAGGTTAGAAATTGAAATTAGAGTGTTGAAAAGGGGGAGAAAGTACAATTATAATAAATTATGGGGTATGCTAAACCCGCATATAAGTTAAATTAGGTTGGGCCCCCCCCGAAAAAATTTTCTGTGTACGCTACTGATTCCCTTATTATATTTTTAACCTTCTGCACCCATTTGTTTCTCTTATCCGCATGCGCACAAAGTTTAGCATACTGACAGACATAATCTTGGTTCTCAATAATGTTGAATGACAGACAAACACGAGTCTGAACATGTTCCTTGATGCCTGAAAGATCAGGTCTTGGAATATTTTAATTAGGACACATAAATAGTACATAACGCATGTAGTGTGGAAAGTAGCATTTTGCATGCGACTGTGGACTTTTCACCCGAGCGAGAGCGAGGGTAGTAAAACCACATGAGCGAAGCAAAATGCAGTTTTCCCACGAGTTGCGTACCGTACATTATCAACGATTGTTGGATTTTAATAAAGAAAAACAAAAAAAAAAAAAAAAAAAAAAACCAGTTACATTAATTAAACAAACAGCAAATTAGTTTTGTTAAAGTTATATAAACGCGCTAGTCGTGCGATAAGGTGAAAAATTATGAAACGCGCATGCGCAATGAATAATAACTACCTAAAGAATCACTTTCTACGCATCTAAACAGAGATAACAATTTTATATTTCGTATCAATCGTAGATAAAAATAGACTGCCAATTAGTGTCGCACATAGCTTCCTCGCATCCTATCATGTACTTTATTGTTATATTAACATTCAAATTATTGTTATATTGTTTATTGTGTAAAAACTATTAATAGTTTTAGCGATCTTTAACACTTCATAGCGGTGTCGCTGTTGGTTTTACTAAAAAATTGTATTTGAAAAAAATGTTTGTCTCATTAAACAGATGAAGTTAGATTTTTTTCCTGATCTAAAATTCCAATTTTAAATTTGAAGTTCACGTTTACGCGAGCTTTGCTCGTGAACGCTTGGACGGATAACGTTGTCCAACAAACTCGTCCTGGGCATTGGCAAAATGAACATGTCTAACAAATTTCATCTAAATCGGTCGACATTTACTCAAGTTATCGTCGCACGTTTCATAATTCGCGGACACACAGACCGACAGACAGACAGACACGAGACCAAAAATGTTCCCTGATGTTTGAAACGGGTTTTTGTCTTGGAATTTTTAAAATCGGAGACATAAAAGTTTTTCGTTCTCAAAAGTGAACACAATGCTTCCGTTACCTTCGGTAAGCTCGGAAGCAATACTTTGGTTCATCAGAACGACTACATTTACTGGGAAGCAAAAATGTAGCCTGTTTATTTTTTCCCCTCATGTTAATTTACTCTCAGTTTGGAATAAAAACATTTCTTTTGTTCAATTACAATTGTTAATATTATTCTACATTATAGTGTGAATTTCACTTATTTAACTAATTATGTAAGATAATATTTATTAAATAAATAAAACAATTAGCTCATGAATATTAATACTGTTAAATTATATTTCACCTCAAAGAGACAATATATATATATATATATATATATATATATATATATATATATATATATATATATATATATATATATATATATATATATATATAAATATATATATTCTATAAATTATTTTATATATTCAATTTTTCTTGGAAACGAGATATATAATATTGACTCTCTTGAAAGTTCTCCAGTAAAATAAAATTTAGTATCATAAACATACATGATAATATTCTTGTGTATAATACACGTAAATTGTAATATATATACATAAATAACTGTACATATAAATATTTTATGATGTTCTGAAATTGGAAATTCTTAGAATCATTAATAAACTCAAATACATTGTATTCCTTTATTATTACACTCTGCATTAAACAAATATATATTATATTATATTCATAACTTACTAACTTGCGGTTATAATCTCCTATTTTACTATATTATATTTATATATGAATATATTATGAAATATATTATGGCTGTTAAAAAAACTACTTTTAGTGCATGATTTATAATAGCGTGTTTCTCTTGTTTTTTGGTAATTTGGATGGTTTGCGAAAGTGGCCCATACATAGTCGTAAGGACAGTGTCCTAGGACATATCCTATATTCCTTATACAATCACGGCTTCCTTTAATATCTTTTTCTACATTTTTATGTCTTGGCTGTGGCACATTAACCTCGAAAAGCGTTACGTTACACGAGTGGGGAAGATATAGGATCAAGGTGTTAGGAAGGTATAGGAGGTGTTCAATCGAGTCAATCGAGTCTGTCCGCTCTTGGTAGGGATAGTGTCTCCCACTACCCCGCTTGGTACCGCTGTCGCTTGGGCGTCCCCTCCCCAAGCTATTCTAAAACGCTGTACACTGTACTAGGAGAATAGAAAAAGGTAGGAGCTAACTGCACTCGTTTACATCACCGCTTAGAGGTCAGCTGACTTATGATTATGAATGATTGGTTCGTTCAAGGACACCCTCTCCTCCATCCCTATCACACTCCGTCCCAAGATGTGTAGAATCTACTGTATATAGATATAGAATATAGACTCCGTCCATCATTCCGTCTGGCCCTTAGCCCTTTAATACTCTTGATAATACTCTATTAATACCGCCCCCCCTCAACTACAATTTTTATTCAACTTTTATTCGGGTCCCACAGACCCCATACAAACTAAAATTAAGTTTTTTTTGTTTTATTCGTATTTCTCTAAACCTAGACTCCATTCTAATTTACCTTTGAACCTTTCTGTGTTTATACTGATAACAATATCTATGTTATTAGTTTCAGTTTTCTTTCAGTATTCATTAGAATTAGAGTTGGGGTCCCATAGACCCCTGTGTGGCATTTACGTAATTGTTTTATATACCACTGTTAACTGAGTTATTTTTTTATTGTATTAAAAAAGTTATTATATATTTTTTTTGGGCTGCTAAAATGTTTAAGACTGTCAAAAGTTCCAAAATAAAACGTTTATTACTATTAGTAGACGTATATAACTTCATTTAAGTTGAAGGTTTAGTGGATTACATGAAGGATTTAAGGCCAAAAATGCTTAACTTTGACAGAGTATGTAAGAAAATCTATAATTTTTATTATAATTTTTGTTCCTGTTTTCAGTAAAACAACTCTTACTATATATAAATAAAAAATATTAACCCAATCTAACGAACACAAAATGTTATATATATATATATTTTTTTTAAAGTACAAATTTTTCTAAAAAACGTTTGATGAAAATGTATATGTATACTATTTAATTTTACAATCCTTATTTGTTTTGATCAAAATTTAATGGTATTATTAGTATGACATATTATACTTACAAAAATATTATATAAATAATTGAAAAAGAAAATGTTTAATTAATTAATTTAACCTATTAATTAATTGGGGTCTCACTGACCCCTGTGTTGAGTTTACGTTAAAAAAAATGTGTGGGTTGTTCTAGGGTTAACTAATTAATATTTTGCTTTATTATATATATATATTTTTTTTTTTTTACATTACACCGAACCTATAGACCGAATTTCAACAAAATCTGTCAACTTTTACTCGTACGGTAAACGCTACTGACATACACAGAGACAGACAGATGTAGTGCATATTTAGTTACATGTTAGATGCTAGCTACGCTCGCTTTAATTATATTGGAGACCAATATAAGATGTAGGGGAGAGTCGGACAAAACCGGGTACCTAATCTGTAATCTGTAATAAAATCATTGCTATTAGAGGTCGACCAAGAAGTCATGGAAATGTGAGGAGTGCGCTAGTGTCGTCATGTACAGTCAGTTTTTGATATAATAGATCACGGTCAAAAAACACAGTGTTGTTCTTTTGTTATTAATAATTTTAATTTTGATAACTTCTATATTTTTTAAATATTTTATGCAACAGGCAACACTGTACCTGATAAGAAATCACTAATAATGTACGATAATATCTTTATCTACGATTGATACGAAATATAAACATTATATCTCTGTTTAGATGCGTAGAAAGTGATTCTTTACGTACTTGTATTCATTGCGCATGCGCGTCTCATAGTTCTGAAGAATTCCTCTTCTTTACCACACTAGTGCGGTAAAGAAGAGGAATTCTTCAGCTTTACGCACGATTAGAGAGTTTGTTTACATTTAACAAGACTAATTTGCTGTTTGTTTAATAAAAGTAACTTTTATATCGAGTTTTTGTGAAAATCAATGAGTGATTTAAATGATTATGACGAATATGAGGAGAATAATACGCCTCCCGAAATAATTCGGCACAAAATACAACTAATGAATTAATGTTATCTTTATCAAAAGAGAAATACGAACTTGTATACTGGAAGTTTATTTCTTTCTGTATTTATTATTTAAATCTAACAATCGTAGATAAAGTACGGTACGCAACTCGTGCGAAAAAGGCATTTTGCATTGCTCGTGTGGTTTTACCACCCTCGCTGTCGCTCGGGTGCAAACTCCACACTCGCATGCAAAATGCTACTTTCCGCACTCGACGCGTAATGTACTATTACATTATTATTCATAATAATATTCTTTCAATTTATTTTTTTCTTTCATAATCTATTATTTCTTCCTCTTTATTTCTTAGTTATTTAGATTTAGGACAGGTGTGACTATAATTCGTATTGTATATAAACAAACAAAACAGGGAACCTAACAGATTGGAAACCTTCTTGTTGTTGTTATTCGTGAGATTTGACGTAACTGCGCATGTCATACAAACTAGAAATGGGTATTGTCTTAGCACCCGACTGTACTGACTTTGGCACTGCTCGGAAGTTCCGATTTTAAACGAAGTTAAGCTTTCCGTTTCTCCCGTGTTCATGACTTCTTGGTCGACCTCTAGTAACAGATCAACAAAACAAAGTTTATCAGTTGCCTTATTCATTCATTTATACCATATTATTCTTTTGTTGATTTAATATTAACACAATATTTTTTATACTTATTTTAATCACCAGGTACAAAACCGGGTCCTCATTTATATCAATGCAAAACAACTCTAAATTAAAAAAAATCTTTATTACAGACAGTTTAATAAGACTTAAAATTGACATGTTAAGTCGAGATATAAGTTTTGTTAAAAAAATCCTTAAAACAGTTTTGTCCTTAACACAGTTTAGGACAAATGTCGCACACAAGAGAATCGTTCTCTTCTTCTGCATTAGTACACTCATATCATATAAGCCCAACTGCGACAGGAAATACATTTAATCCGCCCTTCTTTTGATCGAGATAGAGTGCATACATAACTTGATGCATGCAAGCTTCCTCAGAGCTGTCTTCAACTGAATTAATTATACATAATTTCCTAAAGTGGAGGGCAAAACCGGGTACCCTGTTTTACCCCACACCTTGGTACCCGGTTTAACCCAACAGCTACTTGTTGAGTTCAATATGGCGTAGATAGGTTAGGCGTCGCTCTAGGTGTATGAAAAGAGAATGAAAATATCCAGTAAAATATGCTTAATTAAAGTGTGCACTTATCTCTTTCTTGAGATAATGTTATAGCAATTAAAACTCAGTAGAAAAATGTAACAACATTAAAAACTTTTTCACTAATAACTTAAAAAAACGTTCTGAGTGTGAACGTTCTGTGAACACCAATACAGTTTTTCTCTTCAACTGCTACCGCTAATAGCTTTATTGTTTACCGGTAGATAGGAGCACTAATCAGGGAGATATCGTGGTACCCGGTTTTACCCACCTACCCGGTTTTGTCCGACTCTCCCCTATATCAGATATACATTTCACTTTGGTCTTTACATTTCTCGGATTGACCTGATATTTAATATTTTCCTGTTCTACATCATGACTGTAATTTATATTATCGATGATTGTCCCGACGACGGCGACAACGGCGCACCTCGAAATGATTTGTTATTGCTAAGCTAAGGCAACATTTATTCCAATGAAAATAACTGTTTGTTTTGATTTATCAGTCTTTAATTAGATATAATAACTTATATAAATTAATTTTACTTTTTTTCTAATTTATACGATCGTAATTCAAATATTCTAGGGCAAAATCTTTTCAGATATTAGGGAAAATTTTTTAGTCCTTGTATGTCTGTCGGTCTGTCGATATGACCTCAATTTTTTCAAACAACCATAACTTAATAAACAGGTCAAATGTTAGCTAGTCAGCTCACAGCTAGGATCTGTAGGCAACACTGTATTGTTTAAGTAGTACCTATTGACGATGCTGTTATTACATATTGGTTCAGTATTAGTTGTAGTTCAATTGGCTAAGCATAGTGCGCGTTGCACAAACAGCGTATTATTTTTAAAATGCTGAAAAGCCTACTGTGAACTATCCTAGGTTTCTGATATTCTCGAAACACATAAAATACTTCTAATAAAGTATTTTTTTGGCAGTGCAGCGGACTATAAACATATAAATATAAG
The DNA here is from genome assembly GCA_951217055.1 of Gerris lacustris. Taxonomy (NCBI): domain Eukaryota; kingdom Metazoa; phylum Arthropoda; class Insecta; order Hemiptera; family Gerridae; genus Gerris; species Gerris lacustris. Next base: position 33,024,711 of record OX578286.1, read on the forward strand.
TAAATCGAAAAGAGCATAATTATAGAGATGGAGTAAAAATTAAATAAAGTATACAATAATGGGTCTTAAAAACCAAACATTTTTAAACTACGTGTAAGGACGCAAGAAACCTATGTGCCACACTATGTTATTTCTTTAAATACATTTTTATAAGTGTACATAATTAACTCTATAATGATAATTTAAATGTCCTAAGACAGAAATTCGTTCAGATATGAGTGATTTGTTTTTGGTCCCATGTATGTCTTTCGGTTATGAATGTCTCTTTATCATGTTGGCACTTTTTTACATTGTTACTCCCCTTTTTTAAAAAATGGAGGGGAGTAACAATCTAAAGAAGTTGTACGGAATGTTCTTCTTTAGACTGTTACTTCCCTTATAAAAACAGAAGTGTGATATTCCTTTGTCCATAAGTAAATTGGACTAAAAATCACTTTATATTAATAGTTATTTAGTCAAAGTAATTTGTATTTTTTTTAAAATAAGCATAGGGAAGTAACAATATAAAGAAGTACCATAATGTTATGAATAGTACCTGGATCTATTGACTTTCTCATGTTAACACATTGCCAACAGAACATATACCATTTACACTTACAACATGTAAAATTAGGTTCTTGTGTTAATCAATAAAGATTAAAAGAAGGGGGAAAAATTGCTCCATTTTTCTTCTTACTGTTTTCGTAAATTATACATCGCATAAAAATGAATGTGACCCTACTAGGAATCGAATCAGATTCAAATCATCGTTCAATAATATTACAAAAGAAAGCTAAGTGCAACAAAAAATGGTAGACTATTTGATTTTATTTATTTGCTAGGAATATATTTTAGCTCTTCGTATTGCAAAATAAAAAATCGGATCCGGGGTTCCTCGGAACTTTTCCTTACTTCGGAGGCCACTAAAGTGGCTTCTCCTGCTGTTTCGCAGCAGGATTAACCAGCATTGGCTGTGGTCAGTACTTAGATGGGTGACCGTTTTTAACTAACTGATTTTTTTATAATCATTTTTCAAAAAAAATGTATACATTATTTTTATTTCATTTATTGAATTTTTATTATTGAATTTTGGTGGTATTTGACACATGTAAACAAACGGTATGTAAACAAACTTTGACGTTTAACAAAAGTATCGCACTAATTAATTATTATGTTCGCTTATAACTTTTAAACTAATTAATGGAATTTCATCGATTTTTTTAATATGTGTTCCTTATTTTTTACAGGTTCCAACGATATGCTATATGTTAAAAACGTATTTATACTTGCGGTATTATTAACCGTCAAAGTTTCAAAATTCAAAAATCGATAATTTTAAAATGGCGGCCAATATCAAATTTGAATTTAGTGGATTTGTTTGTAATACAGAGAGGCACATTCGTGCTAAATTTTATCTCGATCGGACCACTTGTCGATTTTTAACGATGTTTTTAAAATTTTTGCTGACTCAACAAACTGGGTTCAAGATGACGGAAAATGTTGATTTTTCAGCCAAGTTTCAACTCTCTAGGTTAAATATCCTGGGCGCTACGATGATAACACATATACACACATACAGACGTCATGCTAAAAACCACTCAGGAGGTCTTAAAAACACCCAAAACGGAATTCAGTTGATATCTCAAAAAAAAAAAAAAATGACGGTGAAAACCATACTTTTCCTACCACAGGGGAGGAAAAGTAAAAAAATAAATAATATTAGAGAAAAATGCAATTATTTTCCGGATGGTCTTTTTATTATTATTGTGTATTAGGATAATAGTTATTGTCAACTATTTTAATATAACTTATTTTATTTATTGGATTTAATAAATATTTTTCATTTGGCTGGTTATTTTATTTATTATTTTTCTTTTGTCTGTAAACTTGTAATTTCTCGTTGTAGGTATTCCAATCGGGTAGGTACATTCATTATTACTATTATTATTTTATTTTTTATTATTTTTCTACATTATTTTTTATAGTCCATGACTTTTTTTTGTGTATATTTTTTTTCTTATATATAATGTATGTCATGTACTATCGTAAAAAATATTATTTTATTTATTTTTTTTTTTTATCTTATGACAGTAAATTTGTTTATTGTATATTGTATTCTAATAACAATATTCTTTATCAAAATGTCTCTATTATTTTTATTTATTATATTATTTATTTACAAACGTATACTTCACTGATAATTATTTCTTTATTCAATTTCTAAAAGATATTGATAAAAAAAATAATTAAATTTCTTAAATAAAATAATATTATATTTCTTACATTTTAATAAAATAAATCACTTACTTTTATTTGTCCACTCCTCCTTTTGATTTTGATTTTTTATAATTGTTTAAATTTTACACCATTTTCTTGAAAAAACAAAAAGTCTGTCTTAGAACAACCTTTTATACTATATTTATTCTACTCTTAGTGTCTTATTCTGATAAAATAAAATTACACAATTTTAATTTTTGAAAAAAAAAAAAAAAAAAAAATGTTAAACTAAATATAATTAATTTTTAATTTATATTTTATAAAGAAAATATAAAAAATGAAAATATATTTTTGTAATTTTTTTTTTTATAATTATAAAGCGAAAATTGATTTAGGTTTTTTATATTTCACAATCTGCCTAGTCCGGAGGGCAGAGTACTACTGACTACTGAGGTCGGAGGGATTCTAGAAAGTTGTAGGGCAGTGGGGAAGGGCGAAGGAGGGGGGGATTGGTATCGACCAGAAGGGCCATACCTGGAGGTGAACCCAACTCCCACGTTCATATAGGGATAGGCAAAACCCGCATCACCTCGTTTTGCGTGTCGACCCTTCAGGCATTTCATACATTTAATTTTAATTATGTAGTTTATATTAATTAATATATTAATGTTGTTACCGTTTAACTAAAGTAATGTTTAAGAGATACATTTTTTATTATGTATTTGGAAAAAAGTATTTAATGTTTTTTTTCATTCTCGTACAAATTGCATTACCACTAATTAGCACATTTTATTTATTTTATTGTTTTTTTAAATGAAATAAATTAAGTTGAGATTATGATAAGAATTAGCATAAAACACACCGCCTTAACACCGAGCTATATGTGTAATTCACAGAAATATCATAATATATTATTTAATATGAATTATCAAAAACAGTTTGTTAAGTTTTTATGACAATATTTAGTCGTAACAAATATATTATATGATTTGATACAGTTAATTGTCTAAATTGTTATTAAGTATCGGAGCAGGTACTTCTACTATCATCAGGTTGACCACCTGTTATGCCAAAATCCCTATTATTCGTTGTAAATTATTAACGAACGACTTTTCGAGAGGATTATCTTCTCCCCTTATCAGGTTTACCACCTGTTGTAACACATTCCTATTCATTGCTCCAAATTTTTACTAAATTTAGACATTTTGGGAGTAGGTATTTTCTCTTCTTCAGATTTAATACCTGTTGTGTTTTTCGTTTTAAATTATTATTAACTAACGACTTTTCGAGAGCATATAATTTTAATATCACCTGTTGTGGCACATTCCTATTCGTTGCTCCAAATTGTACTAAATTAGACATTTCAGAAGCAGGTATTTTTCCCATCTTCAGATATACTACCTGCTGTATTTCTTTGCAATTTTTCGTTTTAAATTATTATTAACTAACGACTTTTCGAGAGCAGGTACTTTTAATATCATTTGTTATAGCACATTCCTATTCATTGCTCTTTTTTTTTTTTTTTTTTACAAATTAAGATGTTCTGGCAACAGGTACTTTTCCCATCATTAGTGAAGAATTAATGGGACCTTCAACTTGTTGTGGCAAATTCCCATTCATTGCTCCAATTTTTTGTTTTAACTAATTAAGGTTTTCTTTGGGAATAGGTACTTTCACATCCTCAGTGAAGAATTGGGGGGACATTCTAAAGTTAATAAAATATCCGTCCCATCTAGCCCGCTGGGCTAAAGTGCTGGGAATATGGTGAACTTAAAAAACACGTTTTATTGGATAATAAAATTAGGAATATATTTGAGATAAAAAAAGATATGCCTTAGCATCCAGGTCATCCTTGATGCTATAAACTTTAACACCTGGTTTCGATATTTGGACGGTTTTAAGGTCTTGAGATCTTGTTGTTTTTTACAGGTATTTTAAGTTTAAAAAACTGAAACGAAACAAAATTTGATAGAACACTAGCGGTCATAAATTAACTGTGGAAAAAGATACCATATCGGTATGGGCTGACCTTATCTGAATTATCTGAAAATCGAATCCTCATAGTACTCTTTGAACATTTTATAAATTATTTATAAATATGTTCAATAAGCCGTTTTCCCGGGATAGTCCTCTAGTTCCTGAGAAAATAGCTTAAACGTGGACGGAGAGAAGCCAGGTTCGATTCCCCACTGAGGAGAAGTTGTTTTTATGATACATTTTGATAAAATGTTCAATAATAATTAAATGAAAATATCAAAGAACAGCGGTCATAAATTAACTGCAGAAAAAGATACCATACAGGTATGGGCTGGCCTTATCTGAATCACATGAAAATCGCAATCTCAGAATATTTTTTGAACATTTTATAAATTTATAAATATGTTTAATGATTATATGTTATTCGATTTATGATACTCCTTTAGATTGTTACACCCCTATGTTTTCTTTTAGAATATAAATGACTGACTAAAAAAAAAAAAAACATTAAGACAAAGGGATGTTTAGTCCAATGTACTTTGGGACAAATTAATATCACACTTCTGTTTATATAAGGGGAGTAACAGTCTACATAAGAACACTCCGTACACCTTCTTGAGATTGTTACTCCCCTCTGTTTTTTTTATAAGGGGAGTAACAGTCTAAAGAAGAACATTGCGTACACCTCCTTGAGACTGTTACACCCCTCTGTTTCTTTAGAGTAACAATCTAAAGAAGAGCCGGATTTATACTAGTTTTACTATACATATATATTTAAGGATTTAAATATAAAATATCTTATGTTATACTAATTTTTACATTGAGTTTAGGAACTGAGTATTCTACAAAAAAGGCAACTCAAAATTCCTTCATCGGTGCCACGGCATATTGCCTATTTGCAATAAGAAAGATTTATTTTATATTTTAATCCAGTTATATGAATTTATTTAAAAGTTATGTATTATTTGAAAGTTTTGTATTTGTTTTATTTTTGCAATAAATGGCTATTCATTTATTTATTTATTATATATTTAAGACATTTTTATTTGAGCTTGTCGGACTAATTATTTAAAGAATAAAAAAAAAAATTGATATCCCTGATAAAAATTTGGTTCATTTTACTACGTTTTTATTAGCTTGCTTTCTTGTTTGTTTGTTTGCTTGTTTGTCCGGTACAAATATGGCAATCGATTTCTAACTAACTTCTCGAATAGCTAGACATTTGAAACTTTTAGCATAGCTCAGAACACGATGACAATGCATTATTTTAATACTTTTAGCCATCTTTCAGCAGAATTTAATTAGTTTTCAGCAAATTTTGCTGTGCGGAAAGTTAGTTCGGAAAAAATCCGCAATCTATATTTTATTTGTTTTGCCATATCCAATATTTACGCAATCTTCATTTTGACGGGTCTCAAATTTGTGATAGATAAACATTGAATGACAGCAAAACAGGAAATATCGATTATATTATTTATCGATTATATTATTTCAAATATATCGATGGCACGGTTTAGATTTGGTGTTGGGGAGATCCGTTGTACAAAGATTTGTCCTTTTATAGGTTTAATATCAGCTCTCTAGATGGTTGTCATTTATGTGAAGTAAATTAATTCGGAACTTTTTTTTGTTCACTAGCATTATATATTATATAACGCAATCACAATTATATTATCAACATTACATACGATTCAACAGAAAATTTAAAAAAGTAGTATATAAAAAGTTCTTTTTATCTTGAAATTATTGCTCTTTTGGGACACACTCCTCTCCTCTCTTTTACGGCTCGACTGTATTTATTATAATCCACTACTATCACATCCCTTAGCAAAATCAATAAGATTGATTTGCGTATGACAAATGTCTCACCTTATTGGGAATCGAAAACAAGATATTGCTATTTAAGCTTTTATTAAACGAAACGCTTTTAAACCTCTCTAATAAAATCTTTATGAAATTTTCTTTTTAATTCTACTTGTTCGAGTATTTCACATTTTCTCTGTTTAATGTTAAAGATTCACTTTCTAATAATTATTATTTCTAGTTTACACGAAACGTCTGGGAATCTTTACTTATTTGACTGAAATTGAATTCTGCACGATAGTCAAGTGTTGTGGAGATGACCTGAAAAGATTTTGAGGTCAACCATATAATCAGCGTTATCCATTTTCAAAACAAAATCTTTTGTTTTGTTTTTTTCTTATCTTTATAAAGTTCAAAAACCTTTGTGGTATAACCTTATTCGAGAAGAATCGATAAGTAAATGTAGCGATAAGAATCTTGATTTAACTTATATTATCGCAGGCAAATCGATTCGAGTAACTCGGACAAGCTCTCTCTTTTAGACATGTTTGCTTGGGAATTTCTATCGTTTCTGGGAGTATATTCACCAAATTTATTTTTTATTTAAAAAAAAATCTTAATTTATGTCCGATACAACTTACCAAAGTTTTTCATATTTAAGTACATATTACCTGATACACTTGGTCCAAGTCAATTTGATCAAATCCACTTGGTCCAAGTGTTTGTGGAACTTTAAAGTAAGGTTTACATGATCCAAGTATACTTGGTCCATGTAACTTAGTTCAAATCCACTTGGTCCAAGTGTTTGTGGAACTTAGAAGTAAGGTTTACACAATCCAAGTATACTGGGTCTATGTAACTTAGTTCAAATCCACTTGGTCCAAGTGTTTGTGGAACTTTGAAGTAAGGTTTACACAATCCAAGTATACTGGGTCTATGTAACTTAGTTCAAATCCACTTGGTCCAAGTGTTTGTGGAACTTTGAAGTAAGGTTTACACAATCCAAGTATACTGGGTCTATGTAACTTAGTTCAAATCCACTTGGTCCAAGTGTTTGTGGAACTTTGAAGTAAGGTTTACACAATCCAAGTATACTGGGTCTATGTAACTTAGTTCAAATCCACTTGGTCCAAGTGTTTGTGGAACTTTGAAGTAAGGTTTACACAATCCAAGTATACTGCGTCTATGTAACTTAGTTCAAATCCACTTGGTCCAAGTGTTTGTCGAACTTTGAAGTAAGGTTTACACAATCCAAGTATACTGCGTCTATGTAACTTAGTTCAAATCCACTTGGTCCAAGTGTTTGTGGAACTTTGATACACTATAAAGTAGAGCTTAAGATAGATTGTGTGAAATGATTTTCCCTCTGGATCTTTTCAGTTAACTTGCCCTTATTTAGTTTTAAAACAGTGGTGATATAATATAACCTTCTAGTAAACAAAACCTATTAAGTACAACCACACATCTGCCATTTTTTGATAGCTAGTTCTCATAATTTGTCAGGTGGGTGCCATTTGTGTTTTCATCAAAGTACAACTTGGATCAAAAAAAGTTGAAGCCCGTCCAACTCAACTTGGATGTCCAAGTTGACTTTGATACCTTATTTACTCAATCCAAGTAGCGTCAAAGTAGTCAATGCTGACTTGGTCTAAGTATTCTTAGATCGTGTAAACGGGACTTCAGTTTTTTTTCAGGTTTGAGTGTTTACATTTAATATTATTATTGAACATTTTATCAAAATTTACAATAAAAAAGATTCCTCCTTGGGAGGGAATCGAACCTTTCACCCTTTGCAATTATCACGATTTTCTCAGAAAATAGATATGTAAATAGTTAAGTATCAATATCAAGAAAACTTTATTTTCCGCGGGGAAAAAAGTAGAAGCTAGTAAAAAGTAGTAGCCTAGTTTAAGTTTTTAGTTTTAGTTTATTTCATGTAGGTTCCTTACTGAACTACTCACACAGGTAGTCCGTACCTGCCGCGTCGTTAATCCCTTCTCCTAAGCCTCTGGGCTCTTTTACACTAATTCCTCCACAGAACACAACTTTTTGCATTTATTAACACTTGTGTCTTTCACTCAATGTAAGTAAAATTATCTTTGAAAATAGTCGAAACACTGTAATCGATTGTTATTATACGATCGATTGTTGTTATATGATCGATTGTTATTATATGACCGATTATTATATAGTCGATTGTTATTATATGATCGATTGTTATTTTCATATAATATGTTGAGGTCTGATAATTTTAGATTATTTTAAATTAAAAACCACCAGTGTGTTTTTAATTATGATTGTTGCACTAATTAAGATTATCTTGAATAATTACCAGAATGAAACGATCGTCCGATAGATATGTTTACATACGTTGAGTTTAGAAAATTATAAATGATTTTAAATTAAAAACCACCAATGTCTTTTTTAATTAAAAGCGTACCAATTACCATTATGTTAAATTTCTACTCAAATATAGATTAAAAAATATAATTATTTAAATCAAAATCAGCGGAAAAGTTTTTTGAGAAATAAATTTGTTTTTCCCCTAAAGTTTTTAGCGGGCTAGCAACTCTTTTAATTTTAAAGTTAAGATTAATTTCTCGATTTCGCTTCGAAGTTGGTTTTTTTATATCACATTTCATCCTACCAAAATGGATTTTCATAATGATTAAAACTGCTTAAGTTATCTTCTGTAATCTCGAAAACGGGATGCATGCTATATTAATATGTAAACATAGATATGTTGTACCTCTGGGATGAAGAAGAAATTTTTGTCACGCAAAGTGAGTGAAGAAGAAATTTCTGTCACGCAAAGTGAGTGAAGAAGAAATTTCTGTCACGCAAAGTGAGTGAAGAAGAAATTTCTGTCACGCAAAGTGAGTGAAGAAGAAATTTCTGTCACGCAAAGTGAGTGAAGAAGAAATTTCTGCGACGCTTTTAAATATCGTGCCAGGAAGTTAGGATTTAACAGGAGGTCGATATGGTTTTTATTTATAATACAATATTTTGACGATTGGTAGGCTGAAGTTTCAATAAACGACATGCAAAATGTAACGCTCTTAAATATCATGCCAGGAAGTTAGAATATAATAGGAGGTTGATTGGGTTTCACTTATATTCATTGTCATTGTAGTTCTATATTTCGCCGATAGAAATTCTACATTTTATATAAAATGATATCAGAGCTCCTAGCGGACCAAATGGTAATCAAAACAGATTACTGTTTCATAATTTGACAGCTTAAGACGCATCTACTATATCAATTAGACAAATGTATACTGGTTTTCTCCACTTCATGGAAAAACATTGAAATGTCGATATGTGGATTCAATACCAAAAAACATATCCATGATTCAATGTTTTAACATGAAATAGTGAAAATGAGTATTTTTCCCTTAAAACTGTAAACCACTGTGAAAATCATTGCTTTATATGTAACCTACGTATAAGATAACATTTAAAAAAATACAGCTAAATAAAGACCTGTCTTCTAATCCAACCTGGTAAACAAACTGAAAACACCAAAAAATAAATAAAAAGAGTATATTTTCTTCCGTAAAATAAAAACAGTTGGAGATTTCCGGGGAGCAAGGTCAAAGGCTTTTATTTCTTCCCGGTTTACTAAAGTTTTTGTAAGAAACAAAGTCTTTACTTTTGGTGTTGTGTGTTTACTCAAGGGACTTCGCAAGTCCCTCTAAGCATTTACAGTGAAAACGGTCTAAATCTCCCGAGCTTACTTTACTCCTACTTACAGAACACACCGGTTCAAATTGAAGTGGAAGAAATAAGCTTTATATATATAATATATATATATATATATATATATATATATATATATATATATATATATATATATATATATATATATATATATATATATATATATATATATTACTACACATGTTATTGCTGTTGTGCTGGTGATTTCACTTACTCCTTCAAACAACTACTATACGTTTGTCAGTTTAACACTTGTGGTTTTTGTTACGAGATTAAGTGCTCTTAAAAGACGAAGTAAGTGTTCTTTTAGAATGAGGTGAGTGTGATTTGCGAAATTTTAACTTTGATTAATTGAGCACCACTCTAGTGCTCTGATAATGCTCTGATAATGAATCTTAATTGAGCACCAATCAAGTGTTCTGATAATGCTCTGATAATGAATCTTAATTGAGCACCAATCAAGTGTTCTGATAATGAATCTTATTTGAGCACCAATCAAGTGTTCTGATAATGCTCTGATAATGAATCTTAATTGAGCACCAATCAAGTGTTCTGATAATGACTCTTATTTGAGCACCAATCAAGTGTTCTGATAATGAATCTTAATTGAGCATCACTCAAGTGTTCTGATAGTGAATCTTATTTGAGCACCAATCAAGTGTTCTGATAATGAATCTTAATTGAGCACCAATCAAGTGTTCTGATAATGAATCTTAATTGAGCATCACTCAAGTGTTCTGATAGTGAATCTTAATTGAGCACGAATCAAGTGTTCTGATAATGAATCTTAATTGAGCACCGATCAAGTGTTCTGATAATGAATCTTAATTGAGCACCAATCAAGTATTCTGATAATGAATCTTATTTGAGCATCAATCAAGTGTTCTGATAATGAACCTTAATTGAGCACCAATCAAGTGCTCTGATAGTGAATCTTATTTGAGCACCAATTAAGTGTTCTGATAATGAATCTTAATTGAGCATCACTCAAGTGTTCTGATAGTGAATCTTATTTGAGCACCAATCAAGTGTTCTGATAAAGAATCTTAATTGAGCACCAATCAAGTGTTCTGATAATGAATCTTAATTGAGTATCACTCAAGTGTTCTGATAGTGAATCTTATTTGAGCACCAATCAAGTGTTCTGAAAATGAATCTTAATTGAGCACCACTCAAGTGTTCTGATAGTGAATCTTATTTGAGCACCAATCAAGTGTTCTGATAATGAATCTTAATTGAGCACCACTCAAGTGTTATGATAGTGAATCTTATTTGAGCACCAATCAAGTGTTCTGATAATGAATCATTTGAGCACCCACACGAATTCCCTTAAAATTTTAAGATTTTTAGGAATTATACCGTGATTAGTTATGAGCCCATTACTACTCTTATTCTCTGTTCACGTATTTCTATATGTATATGTTTAACTTAAATTGTGATTTTGAGATTTCATTATATTGGCTTTGGGAGGCTTGTCTGCAAGTACATGCGAGATCTCGTAAGTGAAAAAAAAATCCTTCAAATAAAAAATGGGCAGTCGTGACATCTCGTATCAGATTTGTTGTGTGATAGCTTGTAACCATACGATAGACAGGTGTAGTGTCACTTCGTATGTGTTTCTGATGTATGTGTTTCTGATGTATGTGTTTTGGTGAAGGTTAGTTGTGACACCTCATAACTGAGCTGCTAATTGGTAAGTGAGATCTCGTACAGCGCCGGCGCTACGCACAGGCGGGGCAGGCGGCCGCCTGTGGCGGCCAAACTCAGGGGGCGGCCGATGACGCCCTCAGGTTGTTTTATTTTATAAATTGAAAAACAAAATTTATAGTAGCAAAACGATAATCATGTGCCTAACCCCCGTCTTGAGTAGGTAGTTAGAGATATAACACTATTAATAACACCACAAGACAATACCTTATCAGTTGCTGTTTTAGTTAAGTAGCCGAGCTAATCGCATTTCGGGTTGATTCTTGGGTAAACCGGTGTTACTGCATTTTATTCCTAAAAAAAAACTATCGGGTGTCTTTGCTATATTATATGAGTACTGAGTACATATTTTGTTTATCTATGTACATATGCATTTTTCTTTCTCTTGTAACCCTCCTTAAGTCTTTTCCATTATACCTCATATCCTTTTTACTTTCTCATATAAAGAGAAAGTATTGTGATGGCGCAAAAATTCGATTTTGAGATTTTGATGTATTTACACGTTTTGAGGTCCCCTGAGTCCAAAAAAGTGGTTTAAAAAATGTCTGTCTGTCGTCTGTGCAGACGCCTGGAGCCTAAACTACTGGGCCGATTTTGACGAAATTTGGCATACATGTTCAGAAAAATCATACCCCGAGGCGAAATCGAGAAATGAATTTTAGCTCTAAATTTGGGGGCGCTACCCCCCAAAAACTCTGAAAAAACCGGAAAAAAAATTATTTCTCGAAAACGGTTCTGACGATTTTGATTAAAAAATTCTAAAATGTAGTCCATTGGAATACGAATCCAACGATATAAGCCGTTTTCCCGGGAAAAATCTAGTTCCTGAGAAAATAGCTTAAAACGCGGACGGAGAGAGCCCGGGTTCGATTCCCCGCCCAGGAGAAGTTATTTTTATGATAAATTTTGCTTAAGACCATTAGAAATTTATCTATTATCCTTTCCAGTAAAGGATAATAGATAAATTTCTAATGGAGGAGATTCTACCTAGAAGTCCGCTGCACGTTAATCAACATGCATACCTAAAAGGGAAGTCCACAGAAACAGCCCTTCATGCGGTCACGTATAGGATAGAAAAAGGTATACAGCAAGGAGACTATGTCCTGGCTCTCATCTTTGATGTGGAAGGAGCCTTTGACAAGGCAAAGATGAGGAACATAGAAGAGGAACTTCTGATGAGGAACACTCCTCGCGCCATCATTGAATGGATATTGTCCTCTCTGAAGGGGAGGAAAGTGGACTCATCACTAAATGACACAAAAGTTACAATCCGGGTTACGGGAGGCTGCCCCCAGGGTAGCTGCCTCTCACCGCACCTTTGGTGTCTGGTGATGGATGGGCTCTTGAGGAGGCTGACAGAGGAAGATTTATATGTTCAGGCGTACGCAGACGATGGACTAGTCTTGGTAAGAGGCAAGTTCCTAGAAACATGCTGCGAAAGGATGCAACTCGCTTGCAGAATTATTGAAGGATGGTGTAAAGACGTCGGACTCTCAGTCAATCCATCCAAGACAGAGTTGATGGTCTTTACCAGAAAAAGGAAAATAGTGGGTTTTAAGGCCCCTAAAATATTTGGCCAAGAGCTCAGTTTGGCAAAAGAGGTTAAATACCTAGGTGTTACCTTCGACCCAAAAATGGCTTGGAGGACACATATAGAGAAGGTAATAAGTAAGGCTACAATGATGTTCTGGCAACTGAGGCGAGCAGTGGGGAATAGATGGGGATTATCCCCCAAAATCCTCAAATGGCTGTATACAGAGGTTATCAGACCGAGGATCCAATATGGGGCTCTGGTCTGGTGGCCGAGGATAAGGGCAGCCAGCTTGGCTAAGAGGCTTGACAAAGTTCAGAGGTTAGCTTGTAGAGGCATAACAGGTGTGATGAGGACGACACCTACAGCCGCCTTAGAGGCTCTAGTAGGTATCCCTCCACTAAAGATATGGATTGAAGGAGTGGCCATTGCATCATTTGTCAGGCTCAGAGACAACGGGCAATGGCTAGGGAAAGAAATCCTAACCGGACACTTGGAAATCGAAAGAGCGGCTGAGTCTAAGATTCCTTTTACCGCGATCAGAGTGTCAGGGAGGGATCATCAGTTAAAACTTAAGAGGAAATATAAGGTAGAAATACCATCAAGAGCCAGATGGGAACAAGGAGAGATAATATTCGATAAGGAGACTCTGGTGGCATACACGGATGGCTCGAAGAATGAAGCCGGAATGTCGGGTGCGGGACTGTTCTTGGAAAAGTCCGGCACCAAAGAGAGTTTCCCGTTAGGCACACTCACCACCGTTTTTCAGGCGGAGATCTACGCTATCCTAGAGGTGGCAAGGCAGCCTGAGGTGGTGGAGGCAACAGCTAAATCTATAGCTATATGCTCGGATAGCCAAGCGGCACTACATGCTCTCGATGCCCCTAGTGCAACCTCTGCACTGGTGAGGGAGTGTCGGGAGACACTAGAGCTGCTGGCAGAGAGTAAAGAGGTAACACTGCTCTGGGTCCCGGGACACCAAGGGATCCCAGGGAATGAGAAAGCAGATGAGGTGGCAAAAATAGGAGCCTCCATTCCTTTCTGTGGACCGGAACCCGCAGTTGACTGGTCGAAAGGCCAAGTCAAAGCAGCCATTAAGAGGTGGGTATGGGAGGAAGCAGATAAGGAATGGTTGAGCACAGAGGGATGCAGGCAGTCCAAAATGTTACTGCCAAGGATAAATAAAAGGAAAACCAGATGGCTGCTAGGACTGAGCAAGACCAACCTGAGAAATCTGGTTGGAGTGCTAACTGGACACTGTAGGCTCCGAAGACATCTGGCACTACTAAAAGTAGAAGAGGACCCCACATGTCCAGTGTGTGGCGAGGAGGAGGAAACAGCTTACCATTTTCTGGGAGTGTGTGAAGGATATGGGAGATTACGCTTTCATATCTTAGGGAACGGAGGAATTAGGGAGGAGGAACTTAAAACTCTTAAGTGGCAAGATATCCTCTCCTTTATGATCCAAACTAAAAGGTTTGAGGATGAGGTGGAGGTGGTTTGAGGGGTGTGGGTTCGTCTGGGGTTGGCAAAAAGGACCCAAAGATGGTCTGTTTGCCAGGCTAGGCCTCCCCGCCCTTACTACTACTACTATGATAAATTTTGATAAATTGTTCAATAATAATTAAATGTACATACGAAAACTAATAAATGGAAAACACTGGGCTATGTAATTATGAATTCGTATATGAGAAAGTTTGTCTGAGTAGTCTCGGACCGATTTTTTTTATTTATATTCACTTAACTCTTTTCTTACCCCTTTATAGCTGTTATATTTTCTACCCTTCTCTTAATTTGTTAATTAATATAATAGCTCTCCTAATAAAATAAAAATCGGTCCGAGACAAATCAGACAAAGTTTTTCATATTATACGAGTTCATTAATATTTAGCCCAGTGTTTTCCATTCATTAGTTTTAGTAGGTACATTTAATTATTATTAAATATTATCATCAAAATTTAAAAATAACTTCTCCTAGGCGGGGAATCGATCCTGGCCTCTCTCCATCCGTGGTTAAAGCTATTTTCTCAGGAACTAGATTTTTCCAGGGAAAACGGCTTATATCGTTAGATTCGTATTTAAATGGACTACATTTCAGCATTTTTTAATCAAAATCGTCGGAACCGTTTTCAAAAAACGGAACAAACGTGAAAAAAAATGATTTATCGAAAACGGTTCCGACGATTTTGATTAAAAAGTTCTAAAATGTAGTCCATTTAAGTAAGAATTTAACGATATAAGCCGTTTTTCCGGGAAAAATCTAATTCCTGAGAAATAGCTTAAAACAGGAACGGAGACGGGCCGGGTTCGATTCTCCGCCGAGGAGAAGTTATTTTTATGAGTAATTTTGATGAAACGATCAATAATAATTAAATGTACGTACGAAAACTAATAAATTGAACACTCTGGGCTATGTAATTATGAAGTTTGACTGAGTCGTCTCGGACCTTTTTTGTGTAATAACCCAAACACATAAACGTAGGAAAGAAAAAAAAAAATCACACTTCTCCCACTTCGTGGCGTTATAAGCCTCTCAAATTGAGTGATTTCAAAAATTATTTTTATCTCCAGTAGGGAGAAAATGATAAGATTTTGGATTAGTTTAGGGGGACTAAAGTAAGTCTTTTCTTCCCTGAACTCGAATGTAGGGCAAAAAAGTAAAAGTAGGGCAAAAGAGTAAGATTTGCCAACCTAATTATTTTATAAATAGTAGAAAATTAGTATTATTAAATGAATGTCTAATGTAATGAAGAGGTTGAAAAATATTGTATGTACTTCGTGAGTAAAGTGCAATTATTCCCCTCGCGATAATTATCTCTCTCGGCTACTCCTCGGGATTTAATTAGAGTTATTCCCTCAGCTGCGTCTCGGGAATTAGAAACTCTATTTCCCTCGGCTTCGCCTCGGGATTAAGGGAACATGGTTCCATCGGCTTTGCCTCAAGAACCAACTTTTTTGCTCAGGGAATAATGGCTTACTTTACTCCCTAGGTGCATAAATAACTATTTTATGTTTAAGTGTTCTTTAATTTATTTAATGAGGGGGGTTTGGAAATAATATGGTTGGAGTGCTCATATTAATAACAAAATACAAATTAAGAGAAAAATTAATTCAATGCAATTTAATTGGTACTGACATTTTCATATGAACATTCTGAATTAGGGTTCTACCTCATTCAGACTTATTTTTTTATAATTATTAAAATTTAATTATCAACTTTTGCTTCCGAGCTTAGCGAAGGTAACGGAAGCACTGTGTTCACTTTTGAGAACGAAAAACTTTTATGTCTCCGATTTGAAAAATTCCAAGACAGAAATCCGTTTCAGACATCAGGGAACATTTTTGGACTCGTGTCTGTCTGTCTGTCTGTCGGTCTGTGTGTCCGCGAATTATGAAACGTGTGACGATAACTTGAGTAAATGTCGACTCATTTTGATGAAATTTAGTAGACATGTTCATTGTTGGACAACGTTATCCGTTCAAGCGTTCACGAGCAACGCTCGCATAAACGTGAACTTCAAATTTAAAATTGGAATTTTAGGTAGGGGAAAAATCAAACTTCATCTATTCAATGAGACAAACATTTTTTAAAATAAATATTTTTAGTAAAACAAACAGCGACACCGCTACGAAGTGTTAAAGGTAGCTAAAACTATTTTTTACACAATATACAATAAAACAATAATATTAATGTTAATATAACAATAAAGTACATGATAGGATGCGAGGAAGCTATGTGCCACACTAATTGGCAATTGGCAGTCTATTTTTATTACTAATGTAATTAAAATTGAACAATCGTCTTAAACGTAGCTAACACATCACCTATATTGTTAATTTATGTGTAATGTCTACAGTTATTTTTATACAATATTTTTGAAAACACCTAATTAAATTTACCTACGTCTTAAACTTAACTAGCACATCACCTAATATTACTAGTTTATGTGGAATGTCTACAATTATTTGTATAAAATATTACTAAAACACCTAATTAAATTAGGTGGTTAATTTTTAACTACGAAAAAATCGGAATATAACTTTCAAAAGAAAAATAGAGAAATATTTTTCCTCTGACTTTTTTCTAGTCGGAAAACTCAATTAGGTTTTACTTATTACTGAATTAAAAAAACTCTGTTCTTTGCTACTTTTCTTTATCCACCAAAAAAAAAAAAAAAAACCAGGGCTCATTTAATTTCTGCTTTTTTAAGCAGTAATTTTAGAGGGAGGGGAAATATGTTTAAAAAAACAACCTTTTTTTTAGTAATCTTTATTTTAAACCAAACTCCAGCATTTTAATTTAATTAGTTACAAAATTTTATACTCCCCTAAAAATTAAATCCTAAATAGGTTAAAAAATACATTAAAAGTTATTCAACAAAAAAAATAAAACTTAAGTTCTTGGAAAAAAGGTTGTACAAATATTGTCTGGCCCAATTAGTGAATGGTTTGAACCGTATTATATAACAAATTGTCACAGTATAAACATAATTTAGTGTTTAAAAAGTATTTTTTTCCGGGTAAAAATTATAAGCGAAAGCCTTTGAATCGAAAAAGACGTTTTATTTTATGAATAGTATTAATAGAGATAACAAACGATTAAATTTACCCTTGGAAGTTCCGTCGGGCAAGTTTCACTTACAATTAATGCACGTTTTAATTTCAAACATACATTTATTTATATGTGGTAACTTCGTGAATAAAATTTTGCTTACGAGATTCCGAGATAAGTTGATATGTCGTAAGCTATGTGATTGTTCTGATAAACGAAAAATGTCCATATATATCGAAAAACGCCTACGCTTACCCTATCAAAGGTTAAAACCAAAAATTATACATTTTTGTAATCAGCTCGATGTACCCTTTCGCCCTTTCATATGATACCCCACACGGTGTCCAAAAAAACAAAAACATTATTTAACCCTTTGTTCTTTTACCCTAATTTTTTAAAAGAAATAATTGCTTCCGAGCTTACCGAGGGTAACGGAAGCTATGTGATCGTTCTGAAGAACAATAATATTTTATGTCTCCGATTTCAAAAGTTCCAAGACAGAAATCCGTTTCAGACATCAGGGAACATTTTTGGTTCCGTGTCGGTCTGTCGTTTAATTTTTGTGAACCAACAGATGTTAAAACTACACGTCCAATTTTAATGATATTTGGGTGGTAGGCCATAATTATAATTAGCCCATTTTTGGTCCCATATAAGTGCAACCTTCGTAATGTAACAACCTTCTGCGCATGTTTGTTCCTCTTCCACATGCGCACAAACATACATTTATTTTCACCTATAGCTTCAAAAGTACTTATCTGATTTGTATGAAACTTTTATAGTGTGTCGAAAGTAACCCGCAGATAGCCCCAGATTAATTTGAACCGTCTGCGCTCTTTAACTTTTGCTAAATTGATAATTTAATTCGTGTGAAAAATGAAAACAATTTTGACAAATTAAAAAAAAACGGGGGAAACAATTAGACCAATTAGACAATAATGGCTTGTAAAAGCATAAAATCAATAAAGTTCGTGGATAGGATGCAAGGAAGCTATGTGCCACACCAATTGGCAGTCTATTTTTTTAACTCGCTATATTTTTAAAATTTGTGGGTAGGGACTCTACACGTATATACCAAATTTCAATGTGATCTGAGGAAAGGTGTAGCTGTGAGAGCAGGCTACAGACGGACGGACGGACAGACAGACACATACAGGAAAATATAAGGGTCCATGTTTTGCCTACGGACCCTAAAAACATAGGGGAGTAACAATCTAAAGAAGAACCGTAAAAACTGTTGTATTATAAATTACATTCTGTCTTTATACTTTATGAATGCTATCTATTTTTACTTTTATTTAACTTGGATCCTTTATGAACTTTAAAAGGATAAATAGTTGTTTATTTCCATTGTGTTCTTCTATTGTGAAGAAGAAGAACTTCTACTTCAACTCTTAGTATATTTAGATTCTTTAAAATGTGTAATCTAATCGTGGAATAAAAGTCTTGAAAGGAGAAAGGATCATTTCTCTTGGAACGGGGAAAATAAAAAGTAAATGTATCTAAGTGCAAAGGTTTTAAGGAAAAAGTTACAGCTTGAGAGAACCGAAATGCTTTATCGTTTGCATTCCATTTCTATTCGGAGAACACAACTACACCAAAGATAAAAACAAAATGAAATAAAACCACCCTAGAAACTACCATTATATTATATTTCTCTCAGACACACTTTCTCTAAAATATATTAGTTTATATTTTATTAACTTTCTCTTTCCAACATTGTTCTTTAGCTTATAATTGTATAAATAGTTCTTTTTACTTTTAAAAAATTGTCTGCCAATTAGTCTAGAGTCTAGAGAATAGCTTCCTCGGCACATCTTTAGATTGTTACTCCCCTTATAAAAAAAAAAAAAAACCAGAGGAGAGTAACTATCTAAAGAAGGTGTATGGAATGTTCTTCTTTAGATTGTTACTTCCCTCATAAAAACATATGTGTGATATTCCCTTGTCCCAAAGCAGTGGCGGATTTAGGACTTTTGAGGCCATAGGCCAAATTTTACTAGCACCCCCCCCACATTGTTTTTTTTTATCCTAGTTTTTATGAACTATAGAAGTTCTATAATTAGGTTTACTTGGATTTTTTTACAAAACCGTATGGTAAGTTAATATTCGTAGGCCTAACTTAACTTAACTAAAGTCAAAATAGTATAATAAACTATAATGAATTGGAAGATTCTCTTGAAATAGTTTATAAATAAATTGGTTTTACGTACTACATAATATATGGTTAGGTTTTTATAAATAGGCCGATAGAACTCACACTTTTTATTGAATTTGATTTATTTGTAGAACCTTTTTTAGAAACTTATAAATATAAAATGTTTAGTTCCGGAGATAGCATGCAATAGAGTGTTTGACTAACATCAAGTTAATCTTTTGGTACCTCTAATATATATGTGGTCGGCTAAGTTCGTCTGCCCGTACATAAGCTCGTCATCTTGGTAATAGGCATTTGGAAAAAAAAGAAAGAAGAAGAAAAAAAAAAAACTATGGAGAGCGGCCATTTTGGTGAAAAATGTGATTTTAATGATCCTGAGTACAAACCCAGTTAGTAGACCAAAAATAAAGATGATGTTAGTTTGTTACTTGATAAGTGACCACTCTTATTTGGAGTAATAATTGAATAATTAACCATCAAGTGACAAACTAAAATCAACTTGATATTTGGTCTTTTAACTAAGTTAGTACTCAGGATTATACTCAAATTCAAGAAATACTCCTTAGAATATACTGTGTCAAAGGTGCTGAGCGGCAAGCCATATCAATGTATGGCCCATCTATGCGGCCCCCATAAGCCCGCGGCCCTAGGCCACGGCCTATTCGGCCTAGTGGTAAATCCGGCACTGTCCAAAAGTACATTGGATTAAACATCTCTTTGTCTTAAATAGTTATTTAGTCAGTCATTATATTCTAAAACAACATGGGGAGTAACAATCTAAAGAAGTACCGATTATCCTTGATGGAAGATTATAAACTTATGAAATTCACTTGCTGCATCAAATGCGCTGGAATACTGCTATTATTTGGTACAAGTCAGTTTTAACCTGTGGTTATAGACGGAAAAAAATCATATTCATAATTTTATGACCTTTTGCTTATAGGTCATAGAGTGGGACCACTGGAGCCAACCTTTTCCCGTTGCAGACACGAGCCTTGTAACATTATCTCCCCCGGATAAAATTGCACCCACATAATTTTCTCGTATGAGAAGTTTTTCGTATATGAGAAGTTTCCAAAACATTTTTCACAACAATTTTGAAACTATAAACTCCCAGACTAGTTTTCAAGTTAGGTTATTATATCTGAATTTTAATTCATACCATTATATTTTAAGCTCATAAAACTTCAATAAATTATTATTAGTCACTTCTCGAAATGGTTTTAGTGACATTCTTGGCCGTAGAAGATAACAAATTCACTTAAAAGTAATAACTTTAACAATTAGAACTAGATATAAACATGTTTAATGTAATTTACAGGTCATGTTAAATAGTACAACCATTTTGGATTCATTCCAGATGTGCTCTATGTGTAGTTATAGCGTTAATTATGGCTCATGAGTCTTTAGCCATTCAAGTATTAGGTTCATAATTCTTGTATGACCCTATTTCGTTGACTATTTTGTTGTTTTATTTTAATTACTACTACTACTTCTCTTCATACTTAACTATGATTTATTGTAATGGTATTTCGTCTTGAAATAAATGGATATAGGAGCTTTTAAATCCTTTGGTCGCTTAACTAGCATTATATTATTTTCATCAGCATTTTTTTTTTCCTCTTATAAAATAATTTCTCACATTATAAAGCTTAATAATGAAAAATCGATTGAGTTTTTCTTTAGTCCAGTAGTATTAAAGGATTAGTCTATTATTTACTACGTTTCCGTGTGAGTTTTCAAAAGCGTTTTGAAAACGGTTTTGGTATCCAAAACCCCATGGAAACGGTGATTTCAAAACCTTTTGAGTTCAAGATCACAACAGCAAATTTATTGGTTTTGTATTGAAACTTTTTTGAAAAAATTCCATGGAAATGGGTATTGAACTGAAAACAGAATTGAGACATGCGCAGTAGTTATGATGAGCAGAGCAGAGATTAGGTTTGTTCCAACTCCCCTATTGGAACTGTTCTTTGTATATCGTCCCGCGGATCGTTCGGGAATCGTTTAGTACAGGTTTTATACGCATGCGCTAATATTGTACTGTAGTAAAATCATGTCAGGTTGGAATTGGTTTAGGACTTCAATTAGCACTGTATTTAAAACATTCAAGGAAACCTAACAGTTAGAGAACCATCCTGTTGACATGTGTGACGATTGACATAACTGCGCATGTCATACAAACCAGTACTTTGTATTGTCAGAGGATCGTTTGGACCGTACAGTAAACGGTTCCCAAACGACTTGTTTGGACCGTACAGTAAACGGTTCCCAAACGACTTGTTTGGACCGTACAGTAAACGGTTCCCAAACGACTTGTTTGGACCGTACAGTAAACGGTTCCCAAACGACTTGTTTGGACCGTACAGTAAACGGTTCCCAAACGACTTGTTTGGACCGTACAGTAAACGGTTCCCAAACGACTTGTTTGGACCGTACAGTAAACGGTTCCCAAACGACTTGTTTGGACCGTACAGTAAACGGTTCCCAAACGACTTGTTTGGACCGTACAGTAAACGGTTCCCAAACGACTTGTTTGGACCGTACAGTAAACGGTTCCCAAACGACTTGTTTGGACCGTACAGTAAACGGTTCCCAAACGACTTGTTTGGACCGTACAGTAAACGGTTCCCAAACGACTTGTTTGGACCGTACAGTAAACGGTTCCCAAACGACTTGTTTGGACCGTACAGTAAACGGTTCCCAAACGACTTGTTTGGACCGTACAGTAAACGGTTCCCAAACGACTTGTTTGGACCGTACAGTAAACGGTTCCCAAACGACTTGTTTGGACCGTACAGTAAACGGTTCCCAAACGACTTGTTTGGACCGTACAGTAAACGGTTCCCAAACGACTTGTTTAGACCGTACAGTAAACGGTTCCCAAACGATCCCTGCGCGTGTTGGAATAGTTTGGAGTTGAAACTGCTTTTATCCATTGCGCATGCCCGTGACGATCCCACGGACGGTACACACTTGGTTGGATCAAACCATCTTTTTTTTTGTTTGAGTTTTGATAACAACATATCAAATAAGATATAATCTGATAACACAGATAGTTGTTAATTTTATTGACAACAAATTTAAGTTAATTGGAAACACACTCTTGGATCCAGGTAGCAGTGAGATGAAGTGATTAGGTTGAGGATAATCTTCAAATCGGATAACATGTTCGTATATCTAGGAGGCGAGAAAGAGATGAGATAAGTACATGTCATCTGTCAGGAAGGGCAATGTCTCTCAGCCAGATGAGATTAGGGCGATGCCCTTCTAACTTCTTCTAACCTAGATTCAACTCCAGTTTTATCACATGCTCTAAAACTATATTCGTTTCTTACAGCAACCATAAATAGCCGTAGAATTCTACATTCGCTGATTTTATAATCTTAACACATGGACACTTATATATTCTTATGTTAGACAAGGCAGATAAAGCAATGATATCAGTAACACTTATAAAGGGAGGGGGTAGTAGGGGGGGGGGAATAATATGTAATGAAATATCCATAAAAATTGTAAACATACATAATAATCTATACAATAATCTAGATAGAGGAAGTTCTGAATATGTTTTAACATGAATCATGTAAATTAAATTAATACAAAAGTAACAGAATTTACAATACCATTAAAAAAATATATTTTTCATCCAGAAGGGAGAAAACATTAACTTTCCACCCTACTATATAGGGAGGAAAGGATCCCATTACAGCCTAGTTGTGAAAATCGTGGCGGAAAGTAGAAATCGTGGCGGAAAGTAAAAATCGTGGTGGAAAGTAAAAATCGTGGTGGAAAGTAACAGTAGAGCCAACTTATTATTGTTTAAAAATCTGTGTTGCCTGTTTTGTAACTAGTAGCAGTTTCTTTTTAACTGAATGACTCGAAAAAAATATTAGAGAGTTTAAATAACGCGTACTTTTGATTGCCGTGATGCTTTAATTTTTATCGTCATTTAAAAATGTATTATGACTTCATAATTGAGTTAAAACAAGACTTATACAAAAGAGGTAGGTTACGTCTAATCAGGTTATATTTATGTTTTTGATTTCTCGTATATTTTAGGGTTAAACACAAATAAATTAAATATTATTCAGTTAGTCATTTTGTAGTTTTATTAAACATTTGAATTATTATTATAGTTACATAGTTATAGAAAGTCATTATAGAAATCAAATAAAACATAGTTGGAATTGATGAATTGCACATTTAATTCATATTATTTTTTTTTACTACAAGATGTTATAAAACTTTTTCTTTTGCTTTTAAAGGTAATTTTTAAAATTAAAGGAACAAAAATTTATAAATTTAGTTATTAATACCTAAATAAATAGATAAATCGAAATCATAGGTTTTGTTTGTGTTGATTTTCTCCCTTCTAGAGGAAAAATCTTGTTCGTACCACGGGAGCAAAAAGTCATAGCACCCTCGCTATAATTAACTCCCTCGGCTACGCCTCGGGATTAAACTTCATGGTTCTCTCGGCTACGCCTCGGGATTTAGACAGTATGGTTCCCTCGGCTACGCCTCAGGAACCCTTGGCTGGTTTTTACGCAATTTAATTTTCTAGTAGCAGAAGTGCCTGACATTATAGTTAGGCCTTTTTACTAAAGGATATAGAAGAGGACTGATTTCATCAGTCTCTCAGTAATTCTATGAATTTGTTGTAGATCAACTCATTCTGTTCGCGTAGACTTTTTCTTATATACCCTAGCACCGGGCACTGTGCTATAAAATAGGTTTAAAATCAGTTTCTCTAAGCTACTCTACAATGGTAAACATCATCCTTACTAGGTTGTTCGCATTTTGGGCATCCTGATCATCTAATCCTAATCCTCTCCCCTAAATCTTCCCTTAGCAGTGCCTTAGATCTCATTCGTTGCTAAACTAGTCTCGCAGGTCGTATGTTTCGTACAATCTGACTTAAAAGTTATGACTATAAAGCTTATGCCAAAGCGAATAAAAACTATAGGTAAGAAAGTCTTTATTTTACATTTAATATAATGTTTTTATTATAATTAACGGTACCAAAATTAGTTAGCTGAATCTAGCTGATGATGGGTAATGTTAGTCATGTTGGATCCCAGAGCAATTTCAGAATTTTCCTTCAATCTGATGAACATTTCCTTCTTCGAAGGTACAAGTTGGATTAAAATGATGATATAAGTTGATGCAGCGGCAATCATCTGTAACATTTTAGTACATTAGAAGTTGGTGGGTTTAGATTGGTTTTTTGATGCTTCAGGTTTGCCTTGAGCCAAATTTTTCTGCAGAGGAATAATGTATACGTCGCGTCAGAGAGGTTACGTAAAAGTGACAAAGGTTGCTGTGACGTCATGTGCTCTCGACGATTTTTCGTTAGGTTATCTTTTCTGGCTCATAACAAACCATTGTTTACTAGAGTTCTGTGAGCATTTTATAGTTTTTTCCTCTTTTCATTCTATTAAAAGCTTTTTTAACCGTTTATAACCTTATCATATATTAGTAATATCATTAATAAGCCAACAAATGTTTACATTATAGGTGATAAAACAAATAATTCTCACAAATAACTCAAATAAGATGTAAAATAACTTACTTACAGATGTGCTCTTTTTACTCTATTAAAAGCTTTTTTAACTGTTTTTAACCTTATCATATATCAGTAACATCATTAATAAGCCAATAAATGTATACATTTTAGATGATAAAACAAATAATTCTCACAAATAACTCAAAGAAGATGTAAAATAACTTACTTACAGATGTGCTCTTTTTACTCTATTAAAAGCTTTTTTAACTGTTTTTAACCTTATCATATATCAGTAACATCATTAATAAGCCAATAAATGTATAAATTATAGATGATAAAACAAATAATTGATTAAAAAATAATAATAAAATAAAATAGCACTGATAAAACTCAGTCGTATATCCAATGTTATGAGCCAGCTGACCTAACAACACACATTTTTTTACGTAAGTGACGTCACACTTCCCCGGCGTATTACCTTAAGCAGTTTTGAAGTTACATTTTCTGACGTTGTGTAGGTACTAGAAATATTTATACAGGTAGAGGATAGGAAAAAGTGGATGTAAGACACTTCTAAATACCAATCCCTAAAAGGATGAGGGGTATGTGAATAAGGGGATAATATATCCTAGCCCAAACTAAATTTTTAAAATTGTAATAAACCCTTCTTGTTAGGGCATAAGTACCCTACAAGGACCTTTCCGAAATAAAATCCTAAGGGAATGAAGTTGGAGGGGGAAGCTGAAATGAATAAATAATGCCTACAAGAACCTTTGAAGCTATCAATTTGGGGGGGGGGGGGATTACATACATAAATATACAATTCCCTGTTTCAACCACATCATTGGTCATTATTACTATTCATTGATAATGACAAGAGCAAGATTGATTTTTATCAGTTTAATTTCAAATAACCAGAATAATAGATGCGTGTTTTTATCAACCACATCATTGGTCAACAAACTACGGTGTCCTTTCTCCTGACGAATACACTCATTTCCCATCCGACCCAAATAAAGTTCCAGACATCCTAGACTATTTTGTTTCAACACCCATACCTCACCTCCACCCTACTGCCTCTGTTCTTGACGATCTCTCCTCAGACCATAGTCCTGTTCTCCTCATCCTTGACATTAAACCTCCTATACGTCCTCCTAAACCTCGACTGATTAACGGACTAGTTGACTGGGACTCTTTTCAAACGCTAGTAGATCAGAGACTAGACCTTAAAATTTCACTTAAAAATGCGATGGACATTGACGAAGCAGTACAGACACTGACTGAGACCATACAGACTTCCATTTGGGACTCGACTCAACCATTTACTAGCAAGCAACACAGTAGATCTAGTTTACCAACTGACATACGGAGACTGATAAGTGAAAAAAGACGAGCAAGGTCCCAATGGAGACGAACTAGATATCCATCAGACAAACGTACGTACAATACAGCTAGTAGAAAACTGACTTACTTACTGAGACTCTATAAAGAAGACAAATTTAGGACTTTCACTTTACAACTTACAAACAAAGACAGATCACTCTGGAACGCGACGAGACGAATCCTTTCCCAAAAAGCAATCCCTTCTCCCATTCTAAATCCTGATAATACCTGGGCAAAGTCTGAATCTGAAAAGGTAGAAGTCTTTGCTCAACACCTCACAAACCTTTTTTCTCCACATCCAGATATAATTGATCAAAACCATGTGAACCTTATTAACCAAGATCTCCTAGCTCCCCTCCAACTATCTCCGCCTCCCAAATCCTTTAATCCCTCGGACATTCTCTACTGCATCAAACACCTTCAACCACGAAAAGCTCCCGGTTATGACCTTATTACCTCTGAAATCCTTAAACACCTTCCTAAAAAAGGAATCCTTTTCCTAACATACATTTTTAACTCTGTCCTTAAAACAACTCACTTTCCTACCCAATGGAAATTCGCCACTATAATAATGATTCCGAAACCATCCAAACCTCCTCATTTTCCATCATCCTATCGACCTATAAGTCTCCTCCCTGTAATGGGGAAAATCCTAAAAAAGCTCCTTCTCCGTAGACTCCTTCCCATACTTAAACCATTCCTACCTGACCATCAGTTTGGTTTCCGTGCTCACCACTCCACCATCCATCAGTGCCATCGCATTGTCGATGTCATTTCCTCCACCCTAGAGAAGAAAAAAATTTGCTCAGCTATCTTCCTGGACGAGGCGCAAGCTTTTGACAGAGTTTGGCACGCTGGGCTGCTTTGGAAACTCAAGGGCATCCTTCCCTTCACTTACTACCTCATCCTGTAGTCCTTTCTCACTGATAGATCCTTTTGTGCAAGTTTAGGAACCTCTTCCTCATCCATCTGCTCTGCAAGTGCTGGAGTACCTCAAGGTAGTATTCTTGGACCTCTCCTATATTCCATCTACACACATGACATCCCTCAACACCCTTCCTCAGTCCACCTTTGCAGATGACAAGGCAATCCTATCTGTCCACCATGACCCACAAATTGCATCCAATAACACCCAAAGTCACCTTCTCCTTCTGGAACCTTGGTTAAGAAAATGGAGGATCCAGATTAACGAACAGAAAAGTGTTCATGTCACCTTTACTCTTCGACATAGCACCTGTCCTCCAGTCATTCTTAACCAAGTCCTCATTCCTCAATCTACCACTGTCCGTTACCTTGGCCTTCACCTTGATCGACGACTCACCTGGCAACACCACACTAAGACTAAACGTACTGACATCTCAAGACGCTACAAGTTGCTGCTTCGTTTACTAGATCGTAGGTCCAAAATTACTCTAAACAATAAACTTCTAATCTACAACACTATTTTAAAACCAGCTTGGACTTACGGTCTGGAGGTCTGGGGTAGCACTAAGCCTTCCAACTCCCGTCGACTTCAAACTCTTCAATCTAAAATCCTCCAGAAAAATACCGATGCTCCTTTTTATGTATCCAACCTCACCCTCCACAACGATCTTAATGTTCCTTTTGTCCGCGACCTATCTATACCCCGATACCAGAAATTCCATCAGTCCTTATCCAATCACCCCAATCCTCTAGTAGAACTCCTTTCTTCCCAAACCATCCCAGATAACCCACCTCGCCGCTTGAGGAGGCAGTGGCCTAGAGACTTGCTTAATCTGTAATATATTATAATCTAACAATTAATTACTACCTAACTTATCATCCCTATTTATATGATTATTTGATTATTATTATTATTATTATTATTGGCTTATTATTGTAAACCCATATATCTTACGTTCTAAACTATTCACGCCAAAAGGATTAGTCAATGGACTATACCCTTTCCATGTTATCCACCGCCCAAAAAAACAACAACAATGTCAATAACACTAATAACATTGTAATTTATGTAGTTGTGTTAATCAATAAAAATTAAAAAAAAAAAAAAAAAAAAAAAAATCATTGGTCATTATTGCAATTCATTGATAATGACAAGAGCATAATTGATTATCAGTTTATTTTCAAATAACCACAATAACAGATGCGTGTTTTTATCAACCACATCATTGGTCATTATTATAATTCATTGATAATGACAAGAGCAAGATTGATTTTTATCAGTTTATTTTCAAACAACCACAATAACAGTTGCGTGTTTTTATCAACCACATCATTGGTCATTATTATAATTCATTGATAATGACAAGAGCAAGATTGATTTTTATCAGTTTATTTTCAAACAACCACAATAACAGTTGCGTGTTTTTTTTTCAACCAATCATTAGTCATTATTGCAATTCATTGATAATGACAAGAGAAAAATTCATTATTATCAGTTTATTATAAAATGACCACTAAAGTTGTGACAATCAAATAACTAAAAAAACAGATCTTGTATTGAAAACATATATTCAATACAGATCTGTTTTAACCACATCATTAGTCATTATTACATTGATAATGACCAAATTATTGTGAGGATAAATATGAAAATTTCCTTATCAAATCAATTCATTGGTGCAAGTGTGGTCAAAACAAGTTTGTAATAAAAATATTATGATATTTTGGTTCTAGAGAAGAATTCAAAATTTCAAAATCGAAGTCACAGCATCTTTTAGAATATATTTATTAATAATGTACTAAAGAAAAAATAAAGTGTATTACAGAGTGAATGAGTGTGTAGTCCAAATTGAAGAATCCCCAGGCTGAGAACACAATGTCTTTCTTAGTTGATATATGAAGCTTCAACTTCTTCTGTAACAGAAATATGTAAAATTAGTGTGCCACATACCCACGTGCCACACACACAATTCCAGTTGTAGGGAGCGTGAAACCTTTCTCGCGTCCTATCTCTGGAATCGTTACATGAGTAAAGAAAGAAGGTATACTAAGAGGAACTTCTTTATATTGTTACTCCCCTAATAAAAAAAACAGAGGGGAGTAACAATATAAAGATGGTGTACGGAATGTTCTTCTTTAGACGGTTACTCCCCTTATAAAAACAGAAGTGTGATATTCCTTTGTCCTAAGGTACATCGGACTAAACATCCCTTTGTCTTAATAGTTATTTGGTCAAAGTCATTTATAATTTAAAAACAAGTAGGGGAGTAACAATCTAAGTACCAAATAAAATGGATTAGGATATATCTAATCTAACCCAACTAAATATGTTACTATAATAACCAGAGACCTTCAAAATGTAGCATTTATTTTTATGAAATGTGGCACTAAAAAATGTGGCAATATGGCACTTATTTTGGCCAAATGTGGCATTTATTTTAGTTAATGTGGCATTTATTTTTCAACTTTCAACCCCCCCCCCCCTCCCCTTTCCATTGTAAAAGGGATATTAAATCGTGCAACTTGAGTCCTATTAACTACATTATTACTAGGGTTAGGAATATTTGCTCTAAAAAGCCTAAATACATTCTCTCTGCATGCCCGAAATATTCTCTATCAATTATTTAGGCCAACCGGGGGGGGGGGGGGGGGATTTGAAAAAACACATTTACTACTTAATTAAATTTATTAGAATTTGTGCATATACATACTTATATGTATATAAGATGAAGAAGGTTTTTGACTTATACACTTCTTTTTATGTATCAAATTAAAATTATTATACTTTAATTAATCTTCTATACTTTAATTCAAATTATTATACTGTACAATAATTATCTTTTCAATATTTTCTGTGGTCAATTTCTAGCGATTGTTTGCTAGTATATTTTTTAATTTCAAAAATGACCTTTCCACGTTGGTAGAAACAATTGGCATACACATACTTCAATATAAAGCCGTCTTTAAAACTTGATACTGCATCTCCGCCTTGCATTATTTTAACCCTTAAGCGCCCAGGATAACATTAACTATTTCATTCCAATCTGGATTTACATTTAAAGCAGCTTCCAGTATTTTTCTTGATCTCCTTTTTGGCCCGGCAACTCCATCGCAGCTTTTTGGAGCTCCAAGACAACTTTAGCAGCTGAAGTCAACGAAGTGCCTTGCACCTCTTCTTCTTTCATCTTTGGCAACTTAAAAAAATGAGCTCGTATAAAATTTTGCTGCGTCAAAGTTTGAACGTTTCCCAGTGCCTGCTTGGCTATTTTAATTGCCATGTTATCCTCTTCGTCGAATTCTTCTAATAGAACTTTTACTTTTTCTCCATGTTCTGCGTAATAAAGGGCCGCTCTTATTTAAGTTTCCCATCTTGTTAGGATAGGCTCTGAAGGAAGAGGGGTCCCTGGTAGCATTTCCTTGAAAATTGGCACTCGGCTTAGAGCTTTAATAAAAATTTGTTTACCCCACTGAAATTAAGTCATTTACAGCTGGTGAAAAACAGCATGGGCCAAGCAGGTTACACGGACCATTTTGGGGTACACACTAACACACCCCCGCTTTCAGTATGTATGCAGCGCTGTCAGAGCAGGGCAGTTCGGTTATTTCTATTCTTTGGCATGGTCAAAAATATAATACCCAAACAAAGTTTAAATTCACTGGGCAAGTTCGAAGACTATAAGAACACAATAACTGTCAACAACCAGAGAGGTGGAATGATATTGGTCAAGTATCTGACTCAGGTACACCTGAGACTGGAAGAGGGAAGGCACCGTTAGCAAAAAAACCCAAAATATAACACTATGTTTCTAAAGGAGGAGTTAATCCCTAAGCCATTCAATATTACTACGAATGTGCCAATGGTTATCCTCTAAGTATGCTACTTATACCATTTAAGGGTAATTGGTATTGAACACGACAACACTACCTGCGTCTTTCCCCAGATTATTTGCTACACGCGGCTTTAAACTTGATTTTTTTAACCTTAGAACTTCTACCCGAGACGAAGTGTGTCACTACCCTAAGATAGGAATCCACGTCACTTGGGGAATCCTCAGCACCTTGGAATCCTGCCCTGCAAGGGCGTATCTTACCTGGTTTTATGGGTTGTAGCAGAACCCCTTAGAATTTTTCAATTTTTTTTCTCAGAACTTAGCCCAAATAAGGCAAAATGTGGCACAAAGTGTGGCATTTTACCGAAAATCGGCAAAATGTGGCTTTTTACCAAAAAAAAGGCCAAATGTGGCATTTTAGTATGGCGCCATGGCAAAAAGGCATTTGAAGGTCTCTGATAATAACCTATAATTTTAGTTTTGTTAGAAGACCTCTACATTTCCTATAAAGCTGTTTTCTTTTTAAAGCGATTGTAACGGCATTCCAATCAAATTTGTTTTTTTCGAATATCTTGTGAAAAATGACAATTGTTTGAAAACAATACTTTTCCTTTAAGGTAAGGAAAAGTAAAAATGATTTCTCGAAAACAGTTGATTATGATTAACAAAATCTATCCAAATTGTAGTCCATTTACATACATAAGTCTAGCTACAGGGGGGGGGGGGGGGGGGGGGGGGGGAATATAATTACAACCAGTTAGAAGTCGGGTCGATCCTCTACGGTGGAAAAATGTTAAATGATAATTTGTTGTAACCACCAAAATCGGAATGAACTAATGAATGGAAAATGAAGGACAAAGTAATTATGAACTCGTATATCAGATAATTTATTACGAGTTGAATCAGATAGTTATTTTAAAAACCTTACTTTGCTTCCTCTACCTTTTCGCTCTTTGAGTTTTGTCATTGAAATAATAAATTAATATAGAAACGGAGTTAAGTCAAAAATGAGTAGGGAGTGAAATGAATGAGTAGAATGAATAAAGGAAGAAAGTTAGTTCATTGAAATGAATGAGTAAAAGAAGAGAGTTTTATTAATTGAAATGAATTAGTAAAGGAAGGGAGTTTATTCATTCATATGAATGAGTAAAGGTAGGGAGTTAGTTCAATGGAATGAATTAGTAAAGGAAGGGAGTTTTGTCATTAGATGAATAAGTAAAGGTAGGGAGTTTCTTCATTGAAATGAATGAGTGAAGATAAAGGGTTTGGTCACTAAAATGAATGAGTAAAGGAAGGGAGTTTAGTCATTGAAATGAATGAGTAAAGGAAGGGAGTTTATTCATTCATATGAATGAGTAAAGGTAGAGAGTTTGGTTATTGGAATGAATGAGTAAAGGAAGGGAGTTTATTCATTCATATGAATGAGTAAAGGTAGAGAGTTTGGTTATTGGAATGAATGAGTAAAGGAAGGGAGTTTAGTCATTGAAATGAATGAGTAAAGGAAGGAAGTTTAGTCATTAAAATGAATGAGTAAATATAGACAGTTTGGTTATTGAAACAAATGAGTAAAAGAAGGGAGTTTAGTCATTGAAATGAATGAATAAAGGAAGAAAGTTAGTTCATTGAAATGAATGAGTAAAAGAAGAGTTTTATTAATTGAAATGAATTAGTAAAGGAAGGGAGTTTATTCATTCATATGAATGAGTAAAGGTAGAGAGTTTGGTTATTGGAATGAATGAGTAAAGGAAGGGAGTTTAGTCATTAAAATGAATGAGTAAATATAGAGAGTTTGGTTATTGAAACAAATGAGTAAAAGAAGGGAGTTTAGTCATTGAAATGAATGAATAAAGGAAGAAAGTTAGTTCATTGAAATGAATGAGTAAAAGAAGAGAGTTTTATTAATTGAAATGAATTAGTGAAGGAAGGGAGTTAATTCATTCATATGAATGAGTAAAGGTAGGGAGTTAGTTCAATGGAATGAATTAGTAAAGGAAGGGAGTTTTGTCATTAGATGAATAAGTAAAGGTAGGGAGTTTCTTCATTGAAATGAATGAGTGAAGATAAAGGGTTTGGTCACTGAAATGAATGAGTAAAGGAAGGGAGTTTAGTCATTGAAATGAATGAGTAAAGGAAGGGAGTTTATTCATTCATATGAATGAGTAAAGGTAGAGAGTTTGGTTATTGGAATGAATGAGTAAAGGAAGGGAGTTTAGTCATTGAAATGAATGAGTAAAGGAAGGGAGTTTATTCATTCATATGAATGAGTAAAGGTAGAGAGTTTGGTTATTGGAATGAATGAGTAAAGGAAGGGAGTTTATTCATTCATATGAATGAGTAAAGGTAGAGAGTTTGGTTATTGGAATGAATGAGTAAAGGAAGGGAGTTTAGTCATTGAAATGAATGAGTAAAGGAAGGAAGTTTAGTCATTAAAATGAATGAGTAAATATAGACAGTTTGGTTATTGAAACAAATGAGTAAAAGAAGGGAGTTTAGTCATTGAAATGAATGAATAAAGGAAGAAAGTTAGTTCATTGAAATGAATGAGTAAAAGAAGAGAGTTTTATTAATTGAAATGAATTAGTAAAGGAAGGGAGTTTATTCATTCATATGAATGAGTAAAGGTAGAGAGTTTGGTTATTGGAATGAATGAGTAAAGGAAGGGAGTTTAGTCATTGAAATGAATGAGTAAAGGAAGGAAGTTTAGTCATTAAAATGAATGAGTAAATATAGACAGTTTGGTTATTGAAACAAATGAGTAAAAGAAGGGAGTTTAGTCATTGAAATGAATGAATAAAGGAAGAAAGTTAGTTCATTGAAATGAATGAGTAAAAGAAGAGAGTTTTATTAATTGAAATGAATTAGTAAAGGAAGGGAGTTTATTCATTCATATGAATGAGTAAAGGTAGGGAGTTAGTTCAATGGAATGAATTAGTAAAGGAAGGGAGTTTTGTCATTAGATGAATAAGTAAAGGTAGGGAGTTTCTTCATTGAAATGAATGAGTGAAGATAAAGGGTTTGGTCACTGAAATGAATGAGTAAAGGAAGGGAGTTTAGTCATTGAAATGAATGAGTAAAGGAAGGGAGTTTATTCATTCATATGAATGAGTAAAGGTAGAGAGTTTGGTTATTGGAATGAATGAGTAAAGGAAGGGAGTTTAGTCATTGAAATGAATGAGTTAAGGAAGGGAGTTTATTCATTCATATGAATGAGTAAAGGTAGAGAGTTTGGTTATTGGAATGAATGAGTAAAGGAAGGGAGTTTAGTCATTAGATGAATAAGTAAAGGTAGAGTTTAATAATTGAAATGAATGAGTGAAGATAAAGGGTTTGGTCATTGAAATGAATGAGTAAAGGTAGAAAGTTCGTTCAATGGAATGAATTTGTAAAGGAAGGGAGTTCAGTCATTAGATGAATAAGTAAAGGTAGAGTTTATTCATTGAAATGAATGGGTGAAGATAAATGGTTTGGTCATTGAAATTAATGAGTAAAGGAAGGAGTCTAGATGGAAACAGTTTGGTGTAGATTAGTTGTTGGTTGGACAGGAGATATAGATCTAAGTCAGAGCACTAAGCTTGATAAGATTAGAGATAAGTGAGGTATCTCTAAGGCTCAGGTGGCCTTACCACCCCCCCCCCCCATCTAATAAATCTTCATATGTTATACTCGGACTTTTATGTTCTACTAATCCTCCACAATATTAAGTCCACCTTAAGGGATCTTGTAGCCCTAGTGCTCAGCGTGCTCGCATACCCCCACCTACAACTAAGATAATTTATAGATATACCTGGTGATAGAATTGTTTTACTAATGAACATAGCAAGTTGATGTGTAAAATTGTAAAGTGTTAGAACCTCTACCTTCCAGCAGAACGATTACCGGGATTGCTGAATGGACCTGCTGAAAACTCGAAGACCCACTTAGGAGGACTTCCGGTATAGATACCCGAGCTTAAGAAGCTTTGGTATAACAATAAGTGAATGAATGAGTAAAGGGAGAGAGTTTATTCATTATAATGAATGGGTAAAGGAAGGAAGTTTAGTCATTGTAATGAATGAGTAAAGTAAGAGAGTTTGGTCATTGGAATAATTGAGTAGAGGGAGAAAGTTTAGTCATTGAAATTAATGAGTATAGGTCGAGAGTTTGGCCATTGGAATGATTGAGTAAAGGTCGAGAGTTTGGTGATTGGAATGAATGAGTAAAGATAGAGAGTTTGATGATTGGAATGAATGAGTAAAGGCAGGGAGTTGAAATGAATGAGCAAAAGTAGAGAGTTAGGTCATTGGAATGATTGAGTAAAGGGAGGAAGTTTAGAAGACCCACTTCAAGGCCTTTGGGTTTAGAAACCCGAGCTTTCGGGCTCAACTGCAGACAAGAAAAACCGAACTGCGCCCACTGTGCCAAAGACCATGACATCAAGCAGTGCCCCAACTTAAGCCGCAAGCCTGTCTGCATCAACTGCAAAAAACAAGGTAAGCCAACAGATCACAAAGCAAACGACCCTAAATGCCCGTGCCACTATCAAGCTATACAGAAAGAGATAAACAGAACCAGTTATGAAACTAACTAAAATAATAAATATGATAAGCCGACTTACCAAAAAAGACCACTTACCAAATAAGAATAATAACATAAAGGAAGATATCCTAAAATTAGATATACTGCTAAATAAAATGAATAAATTAAAAGTAACAGAAGACACAGTTAAAAGTAGAACATCAATAATTTATAACTTTGGAGAACATACTGACATTAACATTAGTTTTGCCACTAAAAATGGATCCTCCTATAAATTGTCAAAAGGACTATCTACCGCTTTAAAAACAAAATATATTAAGGAAGATTATTGGTGCTTACTAAAAACCTATTCGTCTGAGACATTCTGTGTCAAAACGTCCGAGCTTTTAAAAAATAAAACCTTGATAATACAAGCAGAAAATGAAAATATATTTGAAAAATTTGCATCTATCATTCATTGTATTAACTTATGGGCAGAAAATAAGTACCCTCTTGTTATCGGGGTAGATATATTTAATGCTCTCAGCGATATTTCAAGCGTAGACATCCTAAGATTAGTAAAAGATACGACTAGCCTGAGATTTATATTCTACTACAAAGGTAATGATAACTTAAAGTTCTTAAATATACCATATCAGACACTAAGTAATAAAACCGCTATACACGGACTATTGCCTGGAACAAACAAAATAGAATCCTATATTAACAGTATGCTTGAACTTCGTAACCTATTAACTCAACGCGACCTAAAAAACGCTGAAGAATATAAAAATATACTATCATCCGTTATAAATAAAAATATATTAGAATCAGCAAGAGCCATTAACGATATTAAAAGGAAAGAAATGAATATATATGATAACCAGGATAAGAAATTTCTCTGGCACACGATTACCAAGTACAGAATGGGCTATTGCTTACAGGGCGACGGTATCTATGTGCCATATAACGATAAAGAAAATAACTTTGAGACGACGGAAAGATATATATTAGTTACTAAAAATACAGAGCTAATGCTGGACGGAGAACTAATAACTAAAATAAATAAACTGAAGATAACTAACAGGACAATTCCAAATATTAGCTGGGTAGATGGTGTACCTGGATGTGGCAAGACTCGATATATAGTACAAGAACATAAACCAGGACGGGACTTAGTCCTCACGCAAACCAGAGCTAACCTAAAGGAAATTAGGGATTCAGTGGAAAAAAACTACCAAATCACAGACAAAAACAGGATATACAAAGACTATAGAACCGTATCCTCGTTTATAATAAATGGCTCGGATAAAAATTACAATAGGGTATTTATAGATGAAGCTGTTCTCATGCATGCCGGATACATTGGATTTATCTCTGAGCTGGCGAATTCGGCTGAAATTATCTTACTTGGAGATGCGAACCAAATACCTTACATCGAAAGAACTTCTCTCCCCTCAACTTGGTCCAGTATCACTCGACTGTGCGACCCCAACCAGACCCTCTCGACTTCAAAAAGATGCCCGCAGGACGTGTGCTACCTTCTTTCTGCTTATTACAATGAAATTAAGACGACAAGTCATAAGGTACGATCGATTAAGCAAACCATATCGGACGGAACTTGTTTCCAACTAAAATCGGATACACTATTATTAACGTTTACACAGAGTGAAAAGAAAATGTTATGTGAATGTTTAGAAAATAAATGCAAAGAACCAATAAGAATACATACAGTGCATGAGGCGCAGGGACTGACTTCGAAAAGGGTAGTACTAGTAAGAACCAACACAAAATCTTTAAATATTTATAATAGCATTCCACATGTCATAGTCGCCCTAAGCAGACACACACACAGCTTCAGATACTTGACAATAGGTGAACCGGACCTCATTAGTTTATTAGTTAGTAAGATACAAACTGTCAGCGAGGACGCCATAAAAAATTACACAGATCTAAATGCAGAACATTAACACATTAGAAGATATTACGCTTACAAACATGATAAAAGTCCCACAGTCAGTTGACGATATCATGATTGACCCCAAAACTATCAAATGTATACACATGAATATAAGAAGCTTAAATAAGAACTTTGACGAATTTACCCTAAAATTAGAACAAATGAAAAGCAGTTTTGATTTGATAATACTAACCGAAGCTAGAATTAAGAACATAGATGTAAATTTATTTAATATTAACGGCTATAACTTAATTAAAACCTCCAATAATTTCAATCAGAATAGTGGAATCGTGATGTTCGTTAGGAAAGAAATAATGGATAACACAATATGGAAAGAAATAGAATTAACCCAGTGTAATTGTATTGAAGTTACAATACAAAACAGCAACATACAACTACTTACATTTTATAGATCACCTAATAGCGACGTAAAAGTATTCATTGATGAATTTAGAAATCTCTTAATGGAAAGAAAACATACGCAAGTTATAATAATAGGTGATATCAATATAGATATAAACCAACATAACGAACTAACAAAAAATGAAGAATTCTACTTGGACATCATGACTGAAAATAAACTTTTAAGTCTAATAAACGATTATACTAGAGTCACCCAATATAGCAAAACAACCATAGACCATTTATTTGTCACGGACAGACTGATAGAAAAGATTAAAGCAGTGGTTTTAAAAACGAGTATTACTGATCACTTTTCTATTATTTTTAGTATTAAAATAAATAATGAGAAATTAATAAATAACAATAAATTTAAACAACCGACTACTTATGAAACAATCAATTATGAGAATTTAAAGAAGTTACTTGCCTTGGAAAAATGGACTGATTGTACTATCGAAAATGACATTAATACCGCAACAAACAATTTTGTTTCTAAGCTAACAGAGAATATGCAAGTTGCCACTGAAATAAAAAAAATCCACCCACCATCGCGTAAATTCAGAAAATTACAACCATGGATCACCCACGGCCTTGTGGTTTCCATAAGAAAAAAAGAAAAACTTAGTAAAAAAGCTTCAAGACAAGTAAACAATAAAAAATTACAAACTTATTTTAAAAAATATACACAAAAGTTGAATTCCTTGATAAAAAAAACTAAAAAAGACTACTACGGCCAGAAAATAGAGAAATGTGAAAATGACATGTCTAAAATATGGAAGGAAGTTAATCAATTAACATTCAGAAAACAAAAAGAGAAAGTGGTATTCAAAGAAATAAAGGATATTGACGGTACAATAATCGACACCATACGTGACCCAATAAAAGGAGCCGATGCTATGTGTAAATATTTCACAACCATAGGGCAAGAAATGGCAAATTGTTTACCGAAAAAGACAAATGAAACGACAATAGGAGACAAAAAAATTGATGAGAGATGGAATAAGATAGACTTTATCACCGAAAAAGATGTAATAGAGGCTGTCAACCAGCTAAGAGGTGGCTCTTCACCGGGACATGACGGAATCACGGTTCCCATTATTAAAGAGAATATTAACTCACTAAAAACGCCATTATTACACATCGCTAAATTGAGCTTTGAGCAGGGCCTCTTTCCTGACATATTAAAAATTGCTGTAATTTATCCTATTCACAAAAATGGACCCTCTAATGAACCTGCAAATTACAGACCCATCTCGCTAGTTTCAAACATTGCAAAAATTCTGGAAAAAATAGCGAAAAAACATCTTAACAAATTCATACAGACTTATAAAATATTATCCAATAACCAGTTCGGTTTTCAAAATGGTTTAAATACTCAAGACGCTATAAATAAAGTATCGACATTTATAACAGAAAGTTTGGACAGAAACAAAAAACCTATTGCAGTGTACATAGACCTTACGAAAGCTTTCGACAGTGTTTCACATAGTAAACTAATTAAAGCATTGAAAGACATAGGAATATATGGTACTATGCTAAGATGGTTCCGAAGTTATTTAAGTAACAGATTATACAGAGTTAAACTAAACAATACATTAGGAAATAGCTTTACATCCACTTATTCGATTCCACAAGGCACTGTCCTTGGTCCCTTATTGTTCATTATCTATATAAACTCCATTTTTAAAATAGTTACAAACTCTTCATTGATAGGATTTGCAGATGATCTAGTTTTACTATGTGAGTCTGAACAATATATACAAACGGCAACACTTATTCAAAATGACCTACAACGAATAATACAATGGTTTGAATTCAATGAATTAACTATAAGTGTAAAAAAAACATGTGCAATGACTTACTCGTTGCATAGAAGTACATTACCTCAAATCCCAAAATTAATAGTACATAACAAAAATTGCCAATTACCACACTGCCAGTGCCCACGTATTGAGTGGGTCTCCACAGTTAAATATTTGGGAGTCACTATCGATAACTGTTTAAATTGGAAGGCTCATATTAATAAGTTGAATACAAAATTACGCGCGCTAACATTTATATTCATGAAACTAAAAATGTATCTAAGTATCTCACAGTTGAGAGTTTTGTATTATGGCATCGTTGACTCCATAATACAGTATGGACTTCTTACTTGGGGATCAGCTTGTGACACTATCAAGGAAACAATATTTTTAAAGCAAAAAGCAATTTTAAGAATAATTTTAAATAAAAAACGAATAGAACATTCAAAGCCACTATTTAAGCAGCTCTCGATACTGACTCTTAAACAGATGTATAATTATAAATGTATAACCCACCTTAAGGAAGAAAAACATAACATAAAAAGAATTGACCATGCAATTATGACTAGAGGTCAAATCAGAGGAAATTATATAGTACCAGCTCTCAGAACCTCTATGGCCCAAAGACACTGGACCTATTGCGCAATAATACTATTCAATCAACTACCTGATGAGCTTAAAAACATAAAATCCTTGGTACTATTCAAAACTAAAATAAGAAAATATGTTGCCGACATACACTAGATTTATAAATATACTTTAGCTATTAAGATAAACTAAAAAAATAAAATAAATGAAATAAAATAAAATAAAAAAAGTGTAAAAACTAAATGTATATAGTCATTATCATTACTATAAATAACTAAAACTATAAAAACTAAAATAATATATAATAATATAAATATATAATTAAAACTAAAATAAATATATAATTATGTAAAATAACTAATTAATCCTTTTAAAATAATTATTGTTGTACAATGTAATATACTTAACAAACTGTGTAAACTCTCTCTCCACAGCTCAGGACTCCATGTTCTCTAGTGGAGAGATAACCTAATGTAGTATTAAATTGTTAAATCAGCAAAAAAGATAACTCGATGTAATGAAATATTATTATGTATTAATATGTTGTATTTTTTCTTATTCAATAAAGGTAAATTAAATCCAAAAAAAAAAAAAAATTCTATTTCAAAAATAAGTCTTAACTATCCCTAACTACGACAATAATGTATTAAATATATTATCTACATACTTAATAGATTAGAATTTGTGTACTCACGTTTCTGCAGAGTTCATTAGTATCATCCTTTATCATCAATTTGTACATCTTATGGTTAAACTCTTGTGCCTGCACATATACAATGTATACCGAATAATTTAATAACATTTTAACAAATATAATAAAGTTCATTCCTCATATTTTTAAATCCTTTATATTAACTTCACTTTTGTGCCTGGCTGGGTGCCTGGGGGAGTGCCTGGGTGCCTGGCGTCAACATTTTTGGAAGGCTAGTTAACCCTCTTCTACTTATCCGATCGAGCTGAAACTTGGCACATAGACTCTCTACCAATACAACTACATTTTAACAAATTAATTAATTAATTAATTAAATTTAATTAATTAATTAATTAAATTTTCAATTAAATTAATTTTTTTTTAAAAATGAATGGATTAAATAAATTTTAAAAAATAAAGTATTAAAAGTAAAATAAAAAATTAATTAATTAATTAATTGGTTGGTATATAAAATCTTTGGAAGGCTAGTTAACCCTCTTCTACTTATCCGATCGAGCTGAAACTTGGCACATAGACTCTCTACCAATACAAAAACATTTTAACAAATTAATTAATTAAATAAATTGAATTAATTAATTAATTAATTAATTAATTAATTTTTAAATTTAATTAATTTTTTTTAAAAAATGAATGGATTAAATAAATTTTAAAAAATTAAGTATTAAAAGTAAAATAAAAAATTAATTAATTAATTAATTGGTTGGTATATAAAATCTTTGGAAGGCTAGTTAACCCTCTTTTACTTATCCGATCGAGCTGAAATTTGGCACATAGACTCTCTACCAATACAAAAACATTTTAACAAATTAATTAATTAATTAAATTTAATTAATCAATTAATTAAATTTAATTAATTAATTAATTAAATTTAATTAATCAATTAATTAAATTTAATTAATCAATTAATTAAATTTAATTAATTAAATTTAATTAATTAATTAATAAATTAATTTCTCAATTTAATTAATTATCTTTTTAAAAATGAATGGATTAATTAATATTTAAAAATTAAGTAATAAAAATTTATTTAATTAATTAATTAATTGGTAGGTATATATAAAATCTTTATAGGGCTAGTTAACCCTCTTCCAGTCGTCCAATCGAGCTAAAACTTGGCACATAGACTCTCTACCAATACTTCCCCCTCACAACCAAAATGCAAAAATATAAAGGATTTATAATAAAAACTTGGTTTTTATGGGCTGGTATTATTAACAGGTCTAAACAAATCAAATTATAAAGACCATTTACAATTTTATAATACTTTTTTATTATAAAAAAAAGTCGTTTCGATAGCGTCCGGTGATTTTTAATAAGGTGTAAATATCGGAATTATTAATAAAGAATAGACTGCTCATTAGTGTGGCACATAGCTTCCTCGCATCCTATCACGTACTTTATTGATTTTATGCTTTTATAAGCCATTATTGTCTAATTTATTTAATTGTTTCCCCCGTTTTTAATATGTCAAAATTGGTTTGATTTGTTACCTGAATTAAAGTATCAATTAAGCAAAAGTTAAAGAGCGCAGACGGTTAAAATTAATCTGAGGCTGTCTGCCGGATACTTTCGATAAAATATAAATGTTTCATAGGAATAAGATAAGTACTTTTGAAGATAAAGGTGTAAATAAATGTATGTTTGTGCGCATGTGGAAGAGAAACACATGAGTCCAGAAAGTTGAAACTTATATGGGACCAACAACGAGCTAAATATGACCTACCATCCAAATTTCAATATAATCAGATGAGTAGTTTTTAAGATATGTTGGTTCGCAAAAATTGAGCAATAGACCGACAGACAGACATGGAACAAAAAATGTTACCTGATGTCTAAAATGGATTTATGTCTTGGAATTTTTGAAATCGGAGATATAAAATATTTTCGTTCTTCATAACGATCACTTAGCTTCTGTTACCTTCGGTAAGCTCGGAATAAAAATAATTCATATTGAAAAAGTAATTCGATGGATTCATATTACTATGCATGACAGAGCCAGAGTACTAAAGTTGAAATATTTAATGTAAGAGTACGTTGTTTTGTTTTCTGTCTTGAGACACAATAGATAATATATAAAACAATATAATTTGTCATTGGCAGCTTGGTTTTCCGGTGAAATCTACGTCACGAAGGGGTTGAAGACGATTGCGTCATTCCGACAAAGGATTAACCCGACTCAAGGAACCCGCGAGGGATTCCGGTTAAATCCACGTTCCAGAAAGCGTGTATAAATACGCCGTCCTTCACTCCAGTTGTATGCCTTGTTGCTTCAAGTAAACATGCACATTACGAAGCACACAACCCCTGAAGATGCTTCCAGTAGTCGAAGCGAAACGTCAGACTTCAACCCCTTGGTTACGTGGATTTCACCAGAAAACCAAGCGGTTCATTACAAGCCTAGGCACCAAGTATAATTTGTATTCACCTTTTCTGTCAAATTTGAAGTTAAATTTGTAATTAGAATCAGCTGGAAAATATAATAAGTTACTGATACAACTACAAGAAACGCCATATATATCCGGTTAAAGTCAGTCTTTAAGCTATGATTGTACGCGTATATCGACGTGAAGAAAATATACGATGATAGAACTATCTGAATGAAAAAACACATGATAAAAAACAACGCGGGAATACCTATTAAACTGTCCAACTTTTTAGAACAATCAACTAAAACGTAAAAACAATCGGACATTATTGATAATTTTTCAACAGAAATTGAACGTTTTTTAATAAGTACAATCAAATAATCCATTCGCGAAGTCAACGAATAAATAGGTAGAATTAAACATTGCATATAATTTATTAAATAGAACCAAACGACAATAAACGCGCTGGTACGAGAAAATATGTGAAAATCACGCATACAATACAACTCAGTATAAATAACAATTAAATAATAAATAATATCGTATAATAGATTTTTAAAAAATGATCTATGACTGTTATAAGATCTACTTCCAATGTAAATATCAATAAATGCTATTTTCTTGTATATATCGTGAAATTTACTCCTGTGTTTAATGATCGTTATCATATTGATTGTATAAGATAACACGACTAGAGCTGAAAGCAGACTAAACCATGGTAGGACTGCACGTAAGTCTTCACTCATAACTGAAGATAAGTATGTGGTTCGAACGTACAAATATAAAAGGGTTCCTTGTATAATTAGTGATAAGATAAGAACATGAAACCTTAGTGAAAAATCATTCATTATTGGATATATTCCGATTATTCTTAAAGCATTGTAGATTTTACAAATGTCTGAAAAACCTTCAGTTTCAATTATAGTCATTTTATTGTTTACTTTCTTTATATAACCATTTTACATGAAATATTATGTGTAATATAATATATTATACCCAAAGGCAATAGTGATTTAATAGTCCTCTATCAAAACCAAATTACTCATTAACCTTTTATTTGAAATATAATGTTAAAAAAAAGTCTTTTTAAGGTGAACTGAACCATGAGGGGGGTCAATTGAGAAGGTACGTCATTCTTTATGTGTTCATAATTTATTGGTTTAAAGGTCCT
The DNA here is from genome assembly GCA_951217055.1 of Gerris lacustris. Taxonomy (NCBI): domain Eukaryota; kingdom Metazoa; phylum Arthropoda; class Insecta; order Hemiptera; family Gerridae; genus Gerris; species Gerris lacustris. Next base: position 33,069,496 of record OX578286.1, read on the forward strand.
CTTGAGTCGAATAATACCTCAACAAAGAACTTATTAATAGGAATATTTCTTTTTTTCTCAATAATACACCCGACTGCAAGTAAGCAAAAATAAATGTAATGTAATCAATTTAAATTGCAAAATTGCAAGGAAGCAAAAAGTAATTGGTAGTAAATGTTAAGTAATCTATTAAAATTACAAAAAAAAAAAAAAAAAATGTAATGTAGTCTATTTAAATTGCAACGATCAAAAAATTAATGTAATGTAGTCTATTTAAATTGCAACGAAACAAAAAATTTATGTAATGTAGTCTATTTAAATTGCAACGATCAAAAAATTAATGTAATGTAGTCTATTTAAATTGCAACGAAACAAAAAATTTATGTAATGTAGTCTATTTAAATTGCAACGAAACAAAAAATTAATATAATGTTGTCAATTAAAATTGCAATAAAACAAAAAATTAATGTAATGTAGTCTATTTAAATTACAACAAAATAAAAAGTTAATGTAATATAGTCTATTTAAATCGCAATGAAATAAGAAATGAATGCAATGTAGTCTATTTAAATTGCAATGAAACAAAAAGTTAATGTAATGTACTCTATTTAAATTGCAATGAAACAAAATGAATGCAATGTAATCTATTTAAATTGCAATGAAACAAAAAGTTAATGTAATGTAGTCTATTTAAATTGCAACGAAATAAAAAAAATGAATGTAATGTAATCTATTTAAATTGCAATGAAACAAAAAGTTAATGTAATGTAGTCTATTTAAATCTTAATGAAACTACCTAGTAAATGTTAAGTAATCTATTAAAATTACAAAAAAAAAAAAAAATGTAATGTAGTCTATAAAAATTGCAATAAAACCAAAAAATAATGTAATGTAGTCTATTTAAATTGCAACGATCAAAAAATCAATGTAATGTAGTCTATTTAAATTGCAATGAAATAAAAAGTTAACGTAATGTAGTCTATTTAAATTGCAATGAAACAAAAATTTAATGTAATATAGTCTATTTAAATTACAATGAAACAAAATGAATGTAATGTAGTCTATTTAAATTGCAATGAAACAAAAAGTTATGTAATGTAGTCTATTTAAATCTTAATGAAACTACCAACGAAATATTTTTTAATACCAACTATACCACATACGTATTTATTACTTCAGAATTATTTAAATTATGTTAACAGTCTAAAATGAAATCAAATAAATTACTTTCTTGAGAATGTTACTTTTTTCCATGATAAAATAAATTAATTAGGTATTTAAAAAATGAATCAATTTTAATGTTTGTTTTTTTAAAATTTAAATTATAATGAAACTGTGTAAGTTGCATAAAACAAAATGGAGATAAAGTGGATAATTAATTTTCGAGGATGTGGAAAATAATAGATGTCTTAACTTTTAATGCATCAAAATTTTTTCTGTATAAAATTCACATTTTCTTTTCAAAACATAATTAAAAACTGTTTTTGTAATTCATCTTTAAATTGAAGAAAAAAGAGATAAGATTTTGATATTCTATAATACAAAATTACTCATGCACAAAATTAGAAAATTAAAAGAATAATACGTCTAGCACTTTGTAGTTACTCTAGTTTTATAAAATTTAGTTCCAAATGTTCTTAACTGACATAACATGGCACTCAATGTTAAGTATTAACATTAAATAACTTCAGTTTTACTTTGGTTGCTAGATGATATTCCACTATATACTCATATAATTAAATATAATCCATAATAAAAATAACGGCTATCATCATTTATATAATCTAATAGTGTCCCTACTACTCACCTCGAAATAATTTGTTATTGCTAAGTTAAGGCAAACCACATTTATTCCAATGAAAATGAATGTTTGTTTTGATTTGTTGGTCTTCAAATAGTATTATTAATTCAAATAGTAAAATAATTTACTTAGTTTTATTTTATTTTTTTTTAAATATAAAATTAAGTCGGGCTTAATTTTGCTATAAAGTTATTACGGGCTTAATGGCTCTTAATATTGTAAAACTGAAGATATGAAAGTCTAATTCATCGGTTTTAAAATTATCTAATGACTAATGACTAATACTAAATAAGTAATTACTCTTTTTGTTAACTTGTCATTGTTTACATCACTTGTTACTACAACATCGTCAATTAATAATATATTTTTTGTAAAAAAAATACATAAATTATAATATAAGAGCATTTATTTTATATCGAGATTGAGATAATATCATTCTATTAAAATTTGTTTTTGTAAAATTTGATTGACAAGTCGAAAAAGTGAAGAAATCGTTTTTAACTTAATTGAAATTTAAAATGTTGCTGTGCTTATCCTCTAATTATATCTACCATTTTTTAATTTAGTAATCGTGTAGATTTAATCATATTTGATTAATTGAAATGATTATCTATATATATATATATATATATATATATATATATATATATATATATATATATTATATATATATATACACAATTTGTGATAGTGATTTGTGATAGTGTGTACCTTATTGCAGTGAGCAAAATCACGGTATTACATTGTAAATATATATATATATATATATATATATATATATATATATATATATATATATATATATATATATATATATATATATATATATATATATATATATATATAGAGAGAGAGAGAGAGAGAGAGAGAGAGAAATACACTCCAGCGCTGGGATTTGAACCACAGGCCTCTATAATCATTCTCCTGCGTAGCTTAGTTGGTAGAGCGCTATACCGGAAATATAGAGGCCTGTGGTTCAAATCCCAGCGCTGGAGTGCATTTTTCTCTGTCTGTTTCCCGTAGTTAATAATAATTATAATTTGATTTAAATTAAAACTTTATCTTTCCGTAAGTATGAATACTACCAAAATCGTAAAATATGAATTTCTAATTGATCGTACTAGGTACAGGTACTAATTGGGTACTTTATAATTATAAGCGTTATTTCTTGGTCTAGTTCTATGTCATTAATGTTGACTTCTAAGACTTGTGGACAATTAAAAGCTTAAATTCGGGACAAGGTATCATTAACGTCAGAGAAAATCATTCTCCTGCGTAGCCTAGTTGGTAGAGCGCTATACCGGAAATATAGAGGCCTGTGGTTCAAATCCCAGCGCTGGAGTGTATTTTTCTCTGTCTATTTCCCGTAGTTAATAATAATTATAATTTGATTTAAATTAAAACTTAATCTTTCCGTAGTATGAATACTACCAAAATCGTAAAATATGAATATATATATATATATATATATATATATATATATATATATATATATATATATATATATATATATATATATATATACTAGCTGGATACACGTGCTTTGCTACGGAGTGTTTTTAAATTTGATAAGTTTATAAACTACCAGGAAAGCATACAAATTATTTTACTATGCGAGAATATCTAGATTCTATCCCTCCTAGTTATATCCCCCACCTCTTTGATAAAATCATTTGCAAATATCCTAAATTTACCCCCTCCTAAATTAAAATATGACAAAACTGTACACATAACAACAATTACTGTACTCTTAAAGAGCATTTCAACGATATGCATCATGAAGATAAAGGGTATTCATTATTTGTACCCCGTACCTCTTTGAACCAAAAGTTATATTTCGAAAATTCATGTAGACAGTGATTTTCCCCTTGCTTTGAAGGTCAAGTGTTCAAATTTTCATGGAGATCGGAATAAAACTGTAGATTTGTATAAAAGAACATGCATATGTACACACATATGTTGACTTTTATATACATATATAGATATAGATATAAATTTCCATTTTACCTCTCTCCCTTCTAAATGAAAATAAGACAAAACTGTACTTAAGAACAATTACTTTTCTCTTAAACAGCTTTTCAACGTTTTGTATCATGAAGGGTATCCATTACTTTGTCATTTGTACCCCGTACACATAACAACAATTACTGTACTCTTAAAGAGCATTTCAACGATATGCATCATGAAGATGAAGGGTATTCATCACTTGTACCCCGTACCCCTGTGTACCAAAATTTTAATTTCGTAATCTCATGTAGGCAGTGACCTTAACCTTGTTTTGAAGAAAAAGTGTGTAAATATTCATCAAATTAGGATAAAAGACATACCCTCATACGGATACACTTCTTTTTATATAAGATATAGCCCCCCTCCTAAGTGAAAATATGATAAAACTGTACATAACCACAATTACTGTCCTCTTAAAGAGCTTTTCAACAATATGCATCATGAAGGATGTTCATTAATTTAACATTTGTACCCCGTACCCCTGTGTACCAAAATTAAAATTTTGAATATTCATATAGATGTAGTGATTTTCCCCTTGCTTTGAAGGTCAAGTGTGCAAATTTTCATCGAGATCGGACTAAAACTGTAGATTTGTATAAAAGAACAAGCACACATGTTGACTTTTATATATGTATGGCCGCCATCTTGAATCAATATGCCCGATTGGTAAACTATTTATCAAAAGTTACTAATTTTATAAAAGGAAGCCAACTTCTGAACTTCAAGGTTCTAGTGCAATTGGTTCCGGAGATATCGTCTTGTCAAATTTTGTATATAAATGGCCGCCATTTTGAATCAAGATGGCGGATTTTTAAAATATTCTTTAGCGAGCACCTAGGAGGTAAGAGGAACACACCTACAAAATTTCATGGTCATAGGTCCAGTGGTTTCAGAGATATCGTGATGTGTCAGTCATTGAGTCAGTGAGTGAGTGGTATTTGGATTTTATATATTATATAGATTAAACAGAACTCCTACGACTCAACTCGGGGGAACGGTCAGGGTAAGGTGCTAAGAAAAACTTCACAATTCCATCAGCCAACGTTTCGGCAAATTTATGTTGCCATCATCAGGGCAAACTGAAATACACAAATATAATAAAAAGCTAAATACATTGAGAAAGGAAGAGAACATAAAAAAATCACAGGGAAGTACTTGCGTCCAAGTACTTTTTAGGGTTTTGTAGATGATTAAGCATACCCGTTATGTAATTATGATTTTTTGGGGTACCGGGTTCGATCCCCCGGGAGGTCACAATGTTTTTTATAGATAATAACGACAAGTTAATTCATGGTGTAACCATGAATCATTTCAAAATTTTAAGACCAGCCATTTTATAAAATTTGGGGGGGGGGGGATTTTTTTGGAGGTATATTTTGACTTATAAAACCAATAAAGAATTAAACATTTAAAAAAGCAAATATATATATATATATATATATATATATATATATATATATATATATATATATATATATATATATATATATATATATATATATATATATATATATATATATATATATATATATATACTTAAAAAATATTTATTTTTTGTTCACAATAATAATGTGGAACAATAACTTACAAATAATGATTTTACAACAGAGTTTGATTCGATGGGAAGACTAGCGCGCGCGGTGTATCACCTTACCTATATATGGTAATAGTGCTGAGGTTTTATCTGGTTGAGTTAAGAGTATTTTCATTGTTTACTCCTCCATCCTCAGATTGAAGCCCCTCATGGAAGGATGATGGAGTATTTCTATTGTTAACTCCTCCATCCTTAGATTAAAGCTCCTCATGGAAGAATAATGGAGTATTTCTATTTTTCACTCCTCAATTACAGATTGAAGTTCCACATGGGAGGATGATGGAGTATTTCTATTTTTCCTCATGAAAGAATAATGGAGTATTTCCAATGTTTACTCCTCCATCCTCAGATTGAAGCCCCTCATGGAAGGATGATGGAGTATTTCTATTGTTAACTCCTCCATCCTTAGATTAAAGCTCCTCATGGAAGGATGATGGAGTATTTCTATTGTTAACTCCTCCATCCTTAGATTAAAGCTCCTCATGGAAGGATGATGGAGTATTTCTATTGTTAACTCCTCCATCCTTAGATTAAAGCTCCTCATGGAAGGATGATGGAGTATTTCTATTGTTAACTCCTCCATCCTTAGATTAAAGCCCCTCATGGAAGGATGATGGAGTATTTCTATTGTTAACTCCTCCATCCTTAGATTAAAGCTCCTCATGGAAGGATGATGGAGTATTTCTATTGTTAACTCCTCCATCCTTAGATTAAAGCCCCTCATGGAAGGATGATGGAGAATTTCTATTGTTAACTTCTCCATCCTCAGATTGAAGCTCCTCATGGAAGGATGATGGAGTATTTACATTTTTCACTCCTCAATTACAGATTGAAGTTCCACATGGGAGGATGATGGAGTATTTCTATTGTTAACTCCTCCATCCTTAGATTAAAGCCCCTCATGGAAGGATGATGGAGTATTTCTATTGTTAACTCCTCCATCCTTAGATTAAAGCTCCTCATGGAAGGATGATGGAGTATTTCTATTGTTAACTCCTCCATCCTTAGATGAAAGCCCCTCATGGAAGGATGATGGAGAATTTCTATTGTTAACTTCTTCATCCTCAGATTGAAGCTCCTCATGGAAGGATGATGGAGTATTTACATTTTTCACTCCTCAATTACAGATTGAAGTTCCACATGGGAGGATGATGGAGTATTTCTATTTTTCCTCATGAAAGAATAATGGAGTATTTCCATTGTTAACGCCTCCTTCCTTAGATTGAAGCTCCTCATACAAGGATGAAGTATTTCCATTTTTAACTCCTCCATCCTCTGATTAAAGCTCCTCATGGAAGGATGATGGAGTATTTATATTTTTTTCAATCCTTAATTACAGATTGAAGTTCCACATGAAAGGATATGGAGTTCTTCAGATTTAAGGTCCTTATGGAGGGACGATGGAGTATTTCCATTGTTAACTCCTCAATCCTCAGATTGAAACTCCTCATGGCGCGTAATGCCAAGGCCACATCTTGATGACGTAAGTTCGATGTTGGAACAGTTCCTATGTGCCGTTTTTGAGTGGCACATCCCTTGGTGTCTCTCACTTTCACAAATTGTGTACCTTATTGCAGTGTGCAAAAACACGGTATTACATTGTTAATGTGTTTTGCCAGCCAAGCAAGAATGGTGGTGTGAGAGCACGCTCGTCTCTGATAAGTCCTGTATCTGATCTTCTCGATCTCGTATAAGTCCAGAGTTGGGTGGGCATCGTCGGGCCCCTGATGAGTCGGACGCGACGAAACGATGCAGGACATAGCGTAATGCCAAGGCAACATCTTGATGACGTAAGTCTGATGTTGGAACAGTTCCTATGTGCCGTTTTTGAGTGGCACATCCCTTGGTGTCTCTCACTTTCACAAATTGTGTACCTTATTGCAGTGTGCAAAAACACGGATATATATATATATATATATATATATATATATATATATATATATATATATATATATATATATATATATATATATATATATATACATATGTACCGGTCTAGGAGGAAGTGCTGACGCGGGGGTTCATAGCCCCCGCCGGGTGACCTGCTCACGGAGCCGAATGGAGTTCACTCGGTGTCCGGCCCTCGTACAGTACAGTTTAAATATAGTTCATAGTTTAAAGTTTATCACACGTCTTATTTATATCAAGCAACCCTATCACCAATCATCTGCCCGTTACACACACACACACATATATATATACATATATATATATATACATATATATATATATATATATATATATATATATATATATATATATATATATATATATATATATATATATATATATATATATATAATACTATAAATACTACACTATGCATGACAAAGTACTGAACCAGAAATATTTAATGTTCGCTCTTTAGTATTCAGTCATGGGACACACAATATATATAAAACAACATAATTTGTATTCACCTTTTCTGTCAAATTTGAAGTTAATGTTGTCATTAGCATCAGCTGGAAAATATAATAAGTTACTGATACAACTACAAGTAACGCCATATATATCCAGTTAAAGTCATTCTTTAAGCTATGATTGTACGCGTATATTGACGTGAAGAAAATATACGATGATAGAACGAATTGAATGAAAAAACACATGATAAAAAACAACGCGGGAATACCTATTAAACTGTCCAACTTTTTAGAACAATCAACTAAAACGAAAAAACAATCGGACATTATTGATAATTTTTCAACAGAAATTGAACGTTTTTTAATAAGTATAATCAAATAATCCATTCGCGATGTCAGCGAATAAATAGGTAGAATTAAACATTGCATACAATTTATTAAATAGAACCAAACGACAATAAACGCGCTGGTACGAGAGAATGCGTCAAAATCATGTATACTATACAACTCAGTATAAATAACAACTAAATAATAAATAATATCGTATAATAGATTTTTAAAAAATAATCTATGACAGTTATATGATCTACTTCCAAAGTGATTATCAATAAATGCTATTTTCTTGTATATATTGTGAAATTTCTTCCTGTGTTTAATGATCGTTATCATATTGATTGTATAAGATAACACGACTAGAGCTGAAAGCAGACTAAACCATGCTTGGACTGCGCGTAAGTCTTCACTCATAACTGAAGATAAGTATGTGGTTCGAACGTACACATATAAAAGGGTACCTTGTATAATTAGTGATAAGAAAAGGACATGGAACCTTAGTGAAAAATCATTCATTATTGGATAGATTCCGATTATTCTTAAAGCTTTGTAGATTTTACAAATGTCTGAAAAACCTTCAGTTTCAAGTATAGTCATTTTATTGTTTACTTCTTTATATGACCATTTTACATGAAATATTATATGTAATACATATAATATATTATACCCAAAGGCAATAGTGATTTAATAGTCCTCTATCAAAACCAAATTACCCATTAAACTATTATTTTAAATATAATGTTCAAAAATTTAATATAAGTATTTTTAAGGTGAACTGAACTTCTCTCCATTTTTAGTTCACCTTTCTAAAAAAAAAATACAAAAAATATATCAAGTGGCACTTCTTTAGATTGTTACTCCACTTATAAAAAAAAAAAAACAGAGGGGAGTAACAATCTAAAGAAGGTTAACGGAATGATCTTCTTTAGACTGTTACTGTCCTTTTAAAAACAGAAGTGTGTTATTCTATCTCTCTTTCTTAATAGTTATTTAGTCAGTCATTTTAATTTTAAATCAACATATGGCAGTAACAGTCTAAAGAATTGCCCAAAACAACATTTTTCAAGAAGGAAAAAAAGCTTTCTTTTAAAGGCCAAAATTTATTTTTTAGTAATAAAAATAACATCGTTTATATAATCGAGTAGTGTCCCGACTACTCACCTCGAAATAATTTGTTATTGCTAAGTTAAGGCAAGCACATTTATTCCAAAGAAAATGAATTTTTGTTTTGATTTGTTGGTCTTCAAATAGTGTTATTAATTCAAACAGTAAAATAATTTACTTAGTTTTATTTTATTTTTTTTAAATATAAAATTAAGTCGGGCTTAATTGCTATAAAGTTATTACGGGCTTAATGGCTCTTAATATTGTAAAACTGAAGCAATGAAAGTCTAATTCATCGGTTTTAAAATTATCTAATGACTAATACTAAATAAGTAATGACTCTTTTTGTTAACTTGTCATTGTTTACATCACTTGTTACTACAACATCGTCAATTAATAAAATATTTTTTGTAAAAAAAATACATAAATTATTATATAAGAGCATTTATTTTATATCGTGATTGAGATAATATCATTCTATTAAAATTTGTTTTTGTAAAATTTGATTGACAAGTCGAAAATGTGAAGAAATCGTTTTTAATTTAATTGAAATGTAAAATGTTGCTGTCCTTATCCTCTAATTATATCTACTATTTTTTAATTTAGTAATCGTGTAGATTTAATCATATTTGATTAATTGAAATGATTATCTATATATATATATATATATATATATATATATATATATATATATATATATATATATATATATATATATATATGTGTGTGTGTGTGTGTGTGTGTGTGTTAACCTTATACTATATGAGATTCAGTATTTAAAAAATATTTATTTTTAGTTCACATATTAATATGGAACAATAACTTACAAATAATGATTTAACAACAGAGTTGGAGTCGATGGGAAGGCTAGCGCACGCGGTGTAGCATCTTACCTATATATGGTAATAGTGGTCTGGTTGAGTCAAGAGTATTTCCATTGTTTACTCCTCCATCCTTAGATTGAAGCTTCTCATGGAAGGATGATGGAGTATTTCCATTGATAACTCCTCAATCAACCGATTGAAAGTCCCCATGGAAGTATGATGGAGTATTGCCATGTTAACTCCTCCATCCTTACATTGAACTCCTCATGAAAGGATAATGGAGTCTTTCAATTGTTAACTCCTCCATCCTTAGATTGAACTCCTCATGAAAGGATGATGGAGTATTTCCATGTTAACTCCTCCATCCCTAGATTGAACTCCTCATGAAAGGATGATGGAGTACTGCCATGTTAACTCCTCCATCCTTAAATTGGACTCCTCATGAAAGGATGATGGAATATTGCCATGTTAACTCCTCCATCCCTAGATTGAACTCCTCATGAAAGGATGATGGAGTATTGCCATGTTAACTCCTCCATCCTTAGATTGAACTCCTCATGAAAGGATGATGGAGTATTGCCATGTTAACTCCTCCATCCTTAGATTGAACTCCTCATGAAAGGATGATGGAGTATTTCCATTGTTAACGCCTCCATCCTCAGATTGAAGCTCCTCATGGAAGGATAATGGAGTATTTCCATTGTTAACTCCTCCATCCTTAGATTAAAGCTCCTCATGGAAGGATGATGGAGTATTTCTATTTTTCACTCCTCAATTACAGATTGAAGTTCCACATGGAAGGATATGGAGTATTTATAGTGTTAACTCCTCAATCTTCAGATTTAAGGTCCTTATGGAGGGATGATGGAGTATTTCCATTGTTAACTCCTCAATCCTCAGATTGAAGCTCCTCATGGAAGGATAATGGATTGCAGTTATCGGTCCAGAGTGTCCTGGGAAGTCCTGGTTCTGAGATGTGTATTGTATTTACGACAGATCGGAGAGAGTAGGGTGTTTTAGGCTTACCTTACACGTAGATCGGAGAGAGGAGGGTGTTTTAGGCTTACCTTACACGTAGATTGAAGAGAGGAGGGTGTTTTAGGCTTACCTTACACGTAGATCAGAGAGAGGAGGGTGTTTTAGGCTTACCTTACACGTAGATCGGAGAGAGGAGGGTGTGTTTAGGCTTACCTTACACGTAGATCGGAGAGAGGAGAGTGTGTTAGGCTTACCTTACACGTAGATTGGAGAGAGGCTTACCATATAGGTAGGCCGGAGAGGTGAGAGTGTATTAGAGATTATTTACAGATAGACCGTGTTTAGGCATACTTAACAGGTAAATAAGATCAACTATAAGTAGTAACACTTCAAACATTTTTAAGATCATTATTATTGTCAGATAACTGTTAAAAATTATATAAAACTTTAAATATGTATCAAACTGCTGTTTTAAAATAAATTTAAAACAGCAATTTACCTTTTCAATAAGAGATGATGTCCTCCAGACTATTTGTATTAAACTTGATAAAGAAGTAATAATTGAAATAAATATTATTAATGAGTAATTATAAACTGTTTGATAAGTGTCGTGAATTAAAAGTCCATATAACGCATACGTTTTTGTAACCAACTTTAAAAATATAATGAGTATATACAGTGCCATAGGAACTCCAATAATATTGTTACATATCTTTGAACTATCGACAAGCAAATAATAACAATCTGATAAGTCAGTTATCTCGATACTTATTTTCGATTTCTTAATCGACTTAACAATGTGTGACATTCTTGATTTGATCACTTCGGCTGGTAATAGCATCGATTTAACGTAGGAATTGAAAATGATCCATGCAATGAAAGTCGATAAACTAAATTCGATAACTTTAAGGTAAAAGGACCGGAATTTTATTATTGCCATCATCGACAAAATACATAAATCGATAGTAGTGCTCGTGTAGAAAAATCTGATGCATTCATTAAAATCTTTTTCTAGTTTGATTTTACTATCGACTAATTTTATTATTTCAAACATTTTTTTAAAACTTTTACGGTTTTTTAAAATGCACGTGAAATTGACACAGAATGAAATTACAGTTAGTGCACTTTCTACTCCAAACCATTTCATAATCGATTCTTCATGTGATTCAACGCTATCGATAATCGAATTTATGTATAAAATTATTACTCCTGCATTTACAATTAAAGAGTAAATGAATATTTTATGTGATATAGAGAAATCGTTTGTTAAAGGGAAAACTCCAAGAAAACGTAAAAATCTGTATATTTTACGGGCATTGTCGAAATTTGAAGATTCCATGCCCGCTCTCTCGCGAGTGAAAGAAATCGATTTAGTTTAAGTGAAGCTTAAGGTGTAGAATCAATTACAACCTAGCGGCTTTAATCTGAACTACTTATCAATTTATGAATCAATTATTACATCCGAGGGTCGAAGCAGTCTAGTAAACCACCCATAAATGATTTTAATAATATTAATAATAACAGCCTGTGGAAGCCAAAGGGCATATGCTGCAATATAAGGGATGACACAGGGTTGGCGTATCGTTCCCTCATTTTGATTTAAATACGTATCAAGAAAAATCGATGTAAACTTGTTCTAGTGACTTCCTAAATTAATAATATTCACTTTTAAAATTAAAATATTAACAATAATCAATAAAAAACTGATAAAAAGACGCACTTGAAAAAAAAAAGAGGTGTATCTGTACTATGGCGGCGCTCCGTAACCTCAAAAAATAGGCTTACCTTACACGTAGATCGGCCAGAGAAGGGTGTGTTTAGGCTTACTTTACACGTAGATCGGATAGAGAAGGGTGTGTTTAGGCTTACCTTACACGTAGATCGGAGAGAGGAGAGTGTGTTTAGGTTTACCTTACACGTATAGCGGAGAGAGGAGAGTGTGTTTAGGCATACCTTACACGTAGATCGGAGAGAGGAGGGTGTGTTTAGGCTTACCTTACACGTAGATTGGAGAGAGGAGAGTGTGTTTAGGTTTACCTTACACGTATAGCGGAGAGAGGAGAGTGTGTTAAGGCATACCTTACACGTAGATCGGAGAGAGGAGGGTGTGTTTAGGCATACCTTACACGTAGATCGGAGAGAGGAGGGTGTGTTTAGGCTTACCTTACACGTAGATCGGTGAGAGGAGGGTGTGTTTAGGCATACCTTACACGTAGATCGGAGAGAGGAGGGTGTGTTTAGGCATACCTTACACGTAGATCGGAGAGAGGAGGGTGTGTATAGGCTTACCTTACACGTAGATTGGAGAGTGGAGGAAGTGTTTAGGCTTACCATATAGGTAGGCCGGAGAGGTGAGAGTGTATTAGAGATTACTTTACTGATAGACCGTGTTTAGGCATACTTAAAATGTAAGTAAGATCAACTATAAGTAGTATCACTTCAAAAAATTTTAAGATCAATATTATTGTCAGATAACTGTTAAAAATGATATAAACATTTAAATATGTATCAAATATTTATTTTAAAACAACAATGTACCTTTTCAATAAGAGATGATGTCCTCCAGACTATTTGTAATAAACTTGATGAAGAAATAATTATCAAAATAAATATTATTAATGAGACATTATAAACTGTTTGATAAGTGCCGTTAATTATAAGTCCATATAACGCATACGTATTTATAACCAACTTTAAAAATATAATGAGTATATTCAGTGCCATAGGAACTCCAATGATATTGTTACATATCTTTGAACTATCGACAAGCAAATAATAACAATCTGATAAGTCAGTTATCTCGATATTTATTTTCGATTTCTTAATCGACTTAACAATGTGTGACATTCTTGATTTGATCACTTCGACTGGTAATAACATCGATTTAACGTAGGAATTGAAAGTGATCCATGCAATGAAAGAAGTTGATAAAGTAAATTGGATTACTTTCAAGTCGAAGGACCGGAATTTTATTATTGGGATTATCGACCAAATACATAAATCGATAGTAGTGCTCGAGTACAAAAATCTGATGCATTCATTAAAATCTTTTTCTAGTTTGATTTTACTATCGACTAATTTTATTATTTCAAACATTTTTTTAAAACTTTTACGGTTTTTTAAAATGCACGTGAAATTGACACAGAATGAAATTACAGTAAGTGCACCTTGTACTCCAAACCATTTCATTATCGATTCTTCATATGATTCAACGTTATCAATAGTAGTATTTGTGTATAAAATTATTACGCCAGCATTTACAAATAATGAGTAAATTAATATTTTATATGATACAAAGAAATCGTTTGTTAAAGGGAACACTCCAAGAAAACGTAAAAATCTGTATATTTTACGGGCGTTGTCGAAATTTGACGATTCCATGCCCGCTATCTCGCGAGTGAAAGAAATCGATTTGTTTTGAGTGAAACGTAAGGTGTTGGCTCTATTACAACCTAGCGGCTTTAATCTGAACTACTTATCAATTTATGAATCATTTATTAAATCCGAGGGTCGAAGCAGTCTAGTAAAACATCCATAAATAACTTTATTAATATTAATAATAACAGCCTGTGGAAGCCAAAGGGCATATGCTGCAATATAAGGGATGACACAGGGTTACAGTATCGCTCCCTCATTTTGATTTCTTTACATATGTAGAGAAAGTATTTTAATGCCGTGGAACTTCAATATTAAGATTTTTATAGATTTACACATTTTGAGGTCCCCAGAGTCCAAGAATTCTTGTTTTATACTTTCACATATAAAGAGAAGGTATTGTGATGGCGCGGAAATTCTATTTTGAGATTTTTATGGGTTTACACGTTTTGTGGTCCTCTGAGGTTTTTAAGAAAGTCTTTCTGTCGTCTGTGCAGACGCCTGGGTCCTAAACAACTGGGCCGATTTTAACAAAATTTGGCATACATGTTTAGAAAAATCATATTTCAAGTTGAAATCGAGAAATGAATTTTTTCTCCTAATTTGGGGGGGGGCGCTACTCCCAAAAAACTCTGAAGATACGTGAAAAAAAAATATTTCTCTAAAACGGTTCCGAGGATTTTGATTAAAATATTCTAAAATGTAGTCCATTTAAATACGAATCTGACGATATAAGTCGTTTTCCCGGGAAAAATCTAGTTCCTGAGAAAATAGCTTAAAACGCGGACGAAGAGAACCCGGGTTCGATTCCTCGACGAGGGGAAGTTATTTTTATAATAAATTTTGATTAAATGTACATACGGAAACTAATAAATGGAAAACACTGATGGGCTAAGTAATTATGAACTCGTATAATATGAGAAATTTTCTCTGAGTTGTCTCGGACCGATTTTTCCTTTCTGTAGTCTGTGTCTAAACTATTGGACACATTTCCATTAAATTTGGCATACGTGTTTAGTCTAAACTATTTCCCGATTAATAAATTAATATTTTTACCTATAAATTTGGAGGCTCAATCCCCATAAAATCTGAAAGAACATGTAATAAATATTTCTCGAGATTGCGGTTTTAAGAATTTTAATTTTCAACAAAAATATTGTAGTACATCTAAGACTATATCTCATTTTCCAGGAAAAATTTAGTTTCCGAGACATTGATGGAAATCAATCTGACTTTACTGAAAATTGAAATCGAATTGTAAATAATTACCCGTTGGAATATTTTAAATGTGCTGATTGAAAAGAGTTAAATTATTTATTTTATGATATTAACACGGTTATATTACGTATAATGCACAGTTAAATACTGATTTGTAAAAAAATAAAAAATAAAATATAAAACTGATAGTTAATTTAATTTTTATAAATTATATACATATATACAAAAACAATCAAAACTCAGGTTTCACTATGTTACAATCCCGACGGTTCGATTCGGTCGTTGTTTAGATATTTTACGGTGAGTTTAGGTCTTGGATTAATATTTTTTTGTGTAGTAGCTTCTTAGTTTTTCCATTTTGATAGTCATGAGTGTTTGTTTCATGGGTTTATTATATTTCGTTTGTTTTTTAGGCCTCTGAAGAAGGTTTTAAGTAAAAACCGAAACGTCGGGATTGTAACAGTGACGATTTTTGTGACCGAAACCTGAGTTTTCATTGTTTTTGTTTATACTTACGGTCGAGAATTTGTATATATATATATATATATATATATATATATATATATATATATATATATATATATATATATTATTAAAATTTATATAATAATAATAAATTTAATTATTTATATATATATAATACTCTAAACTCTAAATACTACACTATGCATGACAAAGTAATGAACCATTAATATTTAATGTTCACTCTTTAGTAGGTATTCTGCCATGGGACACACAATATATAAAAAAAAAAACATAATTTGTATTCACCTTTTCTGTCAAATTTGAAGTTAATGTTGTCATTAGAATCAGCTGGAAAATATAATAAGTTACTGATAAGACTACAAGTAACGCCATATATATCCGGTTAAAGTCATTCTTTAAGCTATGATTGTACGCGTATATCGACGTGAAGAAAATATACGATGATAGAACTAACTGAATGAAAAAACACATGATAAAAAACAACATGGGAATACCTATTAAACTGTCCAACTTCTTAGAACAATCAACTAAAACGTAAAAACAATCGGACATTATTGATAATTTTTCAACAGGAATTGAACGTTTTTTAATAAGTACAATCAAATAATCCATTCGTGATGTCATCGAATAAATAGGTAGAATTAAACATTTCATACAATTTGTTAAATAGATCCAAACGACAATAAATACGCTAGTACGAGAGAATACACTAAAATCACGCATAATATAGAACTCGGTATAAGTTACAATTAAATAATAAATAATATCGTATAATAGATTTTTAAAAAAATAATCTATGACTGTTATAAGATCTACTTCCAATGTAAATATCAATAAATGCTATTTTCTTGTATATATCGTGAAATTTACTCCTGTGTTTAATTATCGTTATCATATTGATTGTATAAGATATTACAACTAGAGCTGCAAACAGGTTAAACCATGCTTGAACTCCGCGTAATTCTTCACTCTTAGCTGAAGATAAGTATGTGGTTTGAACGTACACTTTTATAAGGGCACCTTGTATAATTAGTGATAAGATAAGGACATGGAACCTTAGTGAAAAATCATTCATTATTGGATAGATTCCGATTATTCTTAACGCATTATAGATTTTACAAATGTCTATAAAACCTTCAGTTTCAAGTAAAGTCATTTTTTTTATTACTTTTTCATATGACCATTTTCCATGAAATATTATGTGTAATAATATTATTAATTCGTCTTGAAATTTAAAAAAAATAAGAAAAGATTTTAAGATTTTATCATACAAAATTAGTCTAGCACAAAAAAAAAAAAAAAAAAAAAAAAAAAAAAAAAAAAAATAGCAATTTGCGGTTACTCTAATTATGTATAATTAAGTTCCAAATTATCCTAACATGGCACTCAATTATGATTTTAACATTAAACAATTTCAGCATTACTTTAGTTACCAGATGATGTTCCGCTATCCAATAAAAATACTGCCTATTATCATTTAATAATACTCCGATTACTCAATTCGAAATTATTTGTTATTGCTTAGTTAAGGCAACCATATTTATTCCAATAAAATTATATGTTTCTTTTGATTTGTTGGTCTTCAAATAGATATAAATTATCTAAATATATATCTAAATTAATTTTCCTTTTTTTACTAAGCTTAAAATTAAGCCCGTTCTTATAGGCTTAATGGCTCTTAATATTGTAAAACTTTAGCAAAGAAAGAATCTAATTTACCTGTTTTACAATTATCTATAATGACTATATTTTCCCCCTTGCAATTGCTGAAATCACGTGTTGCTACAACATCATCAATTTATAATCTACTTTTTGTATAAAAAAATTAACAATTAAATACATAAATTATATGTAAAAGCATTAATTTTATATGGAGATGATATCATTGCATTAATATTTTTATTTGTACTATTTGATTGACAAGTCGAACAAGTGACCATTTTTAACTTAATTGAAATCTAAAAATGTTGCTTTTCTTATCCTCTAACTCTATCTACAATAATTAACTTATTTAGTATCTTGTGTAAATAATATAATCAGATTTTATTACTTAAAATTATATATATATATATATATATATATATATATATATATATATATATATATATATATATATATATATACCTATATATATATACCTCTACCTATATATATATACCTCTAATGGAGTGACATGCCAACCCTATGACATCCGTAGTATGCAGGGTCCGTTTTAGGCAGGTTTTACTTTATAACATATTATATAATATTATCTTTATTTCTTATAATATATAAATTAAAATATATATATATATATATATATATATATATATATATATATATATATATATATATATATATATATATATATATATATATATATATATATATATATATACTCGTACATATATATTATTATCTTAGAGATGTCTTTCTTCAGTGAGTGTTTGTAATGGCTTACCTTTCAGATAGACCGGAGAGAGGAGGGTGTGTTTAGGCTTACCTTATAGGTAGACCGGTGGGAGGAGGGTGTGTTTAGGCTTACCTTATAGGTAGGCCAGTTGGAGGACGGTGTTTTTAGGCTTACCTTACAGGCAGGCCAGTGGGAGGAGGGTGTGTTTTGGCTTACCTTATAGGTAGACCGGAGAGGGGAGTGTTTTAGAGCTTACCTTACAGGCAGCCCAGAAGGAGGACGGTGTGTTTAGGCTTACCATACAGGCAGACCAGTGGGAGGAGGGTGTGTTTAGGCTTACCTTATAGGTAAACCGGAGGGAGGGATTTAGAGCTTACCTTACAGGCAGACCAGTGGGAGGAGGGTGTGTTTAGGCTTACCTTATAAGTAGACCGGAGGGAGGACGGTGTTTTTAGGCTTACCTTACAGGCAGGCCAGTGGGAGGAGGGTGTCTTTTGGCTTACCTTATAGGTAGACCGGAGAGGGGAGTGTTTTAGAGCTTACCTTACAGGCAGCCCAGAAGGAGGACGGTGTGTTTAGGCTTACCATACAGGCAGACCAGTGGGAGGAGGGTGTGTTTAGGCTTACCTTATAGGTAGACCGGAGGGAGGGATTTAGAGCTTACCTTACAGGCAGACCAGTGGGAGGAGGGTGTGTTTAGGCTTACCTTATAGGTAGACCGGAGGGAGGGATTTAGAGCTTACCTTACAGGCAGACCAGTGGGAGGAGGGTGTGTTTAGGCTTACCTTATAAGTAGACCGGAGGGAGGGTTTAGAGGGTTTAGAGTTCTGCCTTACAGGCAGACCAGTGGGAGAAGGTGTTTAGGCTTACCTTACAGGTAGACCGGAGAGGGGAGAGTGTTTTAGAGCTCATCTTACAGGTTTAGGCTTACTTAACAAGTAATTAAGATGAACTATACGTAGTGACACTTCAAACAATCTTAAGATTATTTTTGCCAGATAACTATTGTATTTAAATTATTAAATAAATTATTTTTTGTTAAGATATACACTGAGTAGCCTTAAAAAAATATTGTTAATCATAAGGTTTATAAGTCTGATAGAGTTAAATTACAACCCTGTGACATCCACTATGCATAGCTGTATGTAATCCCTTTTGCAGGCGTAAGCCTTTAGTGCTGTTACGCCCCGAAAAAGTTATATAATTAAATAAAAATTTAAATATTTATAAATTATTTATTTTTAAACAACAATTTACCTTTTCAATAAGTGATGATGTCCTCCAGACTATTTGTAATAAATTTATTAAATAAATTATAAGTAAAATTAATGTTAATGATGAGTAATTAAAAAATGTGTTAATATTCTCATGAATTAAAAGTCCATACAATGAATACGTATTTATAATCAACTGAAAAAATATAATTAGTATATACAGTGTCATAGGAACTCCAATGATATTATTACATATCTTTGAACTATCGACAAGCAAATAATAACAATCTGATAAGTCTGTTATCTCGAAATGTATTTTAGATTTTTGTATCGACTTAACAATGTGTGTCATTCTAGATTTGATTATTTCGACTGGTAATAACATGGATTTGGCGTAGGAATTGAAAAGGGTGCATGTCATGAAATAAATCGATGAACTAAAATCGATTACTTTGAAGTCGACGGACCGGAATTTTATAACTGCGATTATCGACCAAATACATAAATCGATAGTAGTGCTCGTGTACAGATATCTGATGCATGTATTATAATCTTTTTCTACTTTGATTTTACTATCGACTAATTTAATTATTTCAAAAATTTCCTTAAAACTTTTACGGTTTTTTAAAATGCACGTGAAATTGACACAAAAAGAAATCGCAGTTAGTGCACCTTGTACTCCGAACCATTGTATTACCGTATCTTTGTACGTTTCGACACAATCGATTACCGTTTTTATATATAACATAATTATACCTGCATTTACAATTAAAGAGTAAATTAATATTTTATATGTTATAGAGAAATCGTTTGTTAAAGGGAACACTCCAAGAAAACGTAAAAATCTGTATGATTTACGAGCGTTGTCGAAATTTGACGTTTCCATCCCCGCTTTCTCGACAGTGCAATGGAAGTGTTCGTAAATGAAGGTTGTTTTAATTACAACCTAGCGGCTTTAATCCGAACTACTTATCAATTTATTAATCAATTATTAAATCCGAAGGTCGTAGGAGTGGGGTAATTTATCCATAAATAATTTTATATTTCTCAATCTTTGTTTATCCCTTTAATATGATATATATATATATATATATATATATATATATATATATATATATAGGTGGTCCCGTGGGTGGAGGTGGGTCTCGTGTCTGTCTGTCGGTCTGTGTCCGCGAATTATGAAACGTGTGACGATAACTTAAATGTCCATGAGATTGATGAGTAAATGTCCACTGAGATTGAGGTGCCGGAACTATAACCTACCCCCTTCTCAACCCCCCCCCCCCCCATCCCCTAAAGAAAGGGGGTCCGGGACAATTTGAAATATAAACTTTAAAAAACAGCCCATTATATTTGCCCCAGGGTCACGGGCCAGGCAAAAGCTTAGATTCTTCCTCAGAAGCATGAGTTTAAGAACGACAGGCACTTAGAGTTAGCATCGAGCTACATTTATATTCTTTATTAATAAATTGTAAGATACTCTAGGGTAATACTATGCTGTCAATTTAATGCATGATGTCCTTAATCAAATTAATTTGTAGTCACTCACTGACTACCAAATTTTAACTATGGAATTTAAAAAAATCTTAGTGCCGATAATTTTATTTTTTATTTATCAGAGAGAGAGGTCCCGGAACGCCGTTCCGCCTCAAATCGAGCACTGTATATATATATATATATATATATATATATATATATATATATATATATATATATATATATATATATATATATATATATATATATATACATATATATATTGCTTCCGAGCTTACCGAAGGTAACGAACGGAAGCATTGTGTTCACTTTTGAGAACGAAATACTTTTATGTCTCCGATTTTAAAAATTCCAAGACAGAAATCCGTTTCATACATCAGGGAACATTTTTGGTCTCGTGTCTGTCTGTCGGTCTGTGTGTCCGCGAATTATGAAACGTGTGACGATAACTTGAGTAAATGACCACTGAAATTAATGAAATTCGGTAGACATGTTCATTTTACCAATGCCGAGGACGAGTTCGTTGGACAACGTTATCTGTCCAAGCGTTCACGGGCACTGCTCACGTAATCGTGAACTTTAAATTTAGAATTGGAATTTTAGGTCGCGAAAAAATCTAACTTTATCTATTCAATGAGACAAACATTTTTTTTCAAATACAATTTTTTAGTAAAACCAACAGCGACACCTCTATGAAGTGTTAAAGATCGCTAAAACTATTAATAATTTTACACAATATGCAATATAACAATAAACATGATAGGATGCGAGGAAGCTATAGCAATTATAAATGGGTATAAAAGCAATTATAAATGGTGTAAAAAATGTGTGTAAAAAAAAAAAAAAATTATATTACATTAATGGCAATTCTGGCCATCATCAGGTATAAAAATAACAATTCCATTTAGTGTGGCACATAGCTTCATCGCGTAATTTTTCGTATAACTTAATTATTTTATATTTTGCCACCTGTTGTTGTCAAATTTAATTCATTCCCCCCCCCCCCCCCGTTTTTTTAAAGCAGTCAATTATTTTGTTTTGTTACATGAATTGAAGTGCGAAACTGGCAAAATTTAAGGAGCGCAGATGGTTGAAATTAATCTGGGGCTATCTGCGGACTACATTTGAAAAAATCAGACTAGTACTTTTGAAGGTAATAAGGTGTAAATAAATGTATTTTGTGCTCATGTGAAGGAGAAAATAATGGGGGCACATGGTTAAAACTTATATGAGACTATAACTATAGGCAAATTTTGACCTACTATCTAAATTTCAATAAAATCGGACGAGAAGTTTTTAAGAAATGTATAGGTTGGCCAAAATTGAGCGACAAACTGACACGGAACCAAAAATGTTCCCTGATGTCTAAAACAAATTTCTGTCATGCAATTTTTGAAATTGGAGACATAAAAAATTTTAGTTCTTCAGAACGATCATATAGTTTCCCTTACCTCCCTTACCTTATAGTTCCGAAAAAAAATTGCCTTTTATTCCTTTGTTTGACCCAACTTCTAAAAAATTGAAAAAAAAAAAAAAAAAATGGTTATGTCTCCTATATCAAAAATTGCATGACAGAAATTCGTATCAGACATCAGAGAACATTTTTGGTTCCGTGTTTGTCTGTAGGTCTGTCACTCTACTATACATGCATATACTTAATAATTTCAAGATAAAAATAACTTTTTATATACTATGTTTTTAAATTTTCAGTTGAATCCTATGTAATGTTGATAATATAATTATTATTATTATATAATATATAATGTTAGTGAAAAAAAAAAAAAAGTTCCGAATTCACTTACTTCACATAAATGACAACCATCTAGAGAGCTGATCTTAAACTTATAAAAGGACAAATCTTTGTACAACGGATCTCCCCAACACCAAATCTAAACTGTGCCATCGATATATTTGAAATAATATGATCGATATATTTCCTGTTTTGCTGTCATTCAATGTTTATCTCTTATTTATAAAAATCACAAATTTGAAACCCGTCAAAATGAAGATTGTAAATATGGGATATGGCAAAACAAATAAAGTAACTAGCGGATTTTTTCCGAACTAACTTTCAATACAGCAAAATTTGCTGAAATCCAATTAAATTCTGCTGAAAGATGGCTACAAGTATTAAAATAATGCATTGTCATCGTGTTCAGAGCTATGCTACAAGTTTCAAATGTCTAGCTATTCGGGAAGTTAGTTAGAAATCGATTGCCAGATTTGTACCGGACAAACAAACAAACAAACAAACAAGAAAGCAAGCTAATAAAAACGTAGTAAAATGTAAAAATAATGTTTTTCCGTGGTAGGCTGTGAAATAGTAACTTTAGAGTCTAAAAAACATAGCTAAAATCCATTTTTTCATTACGTGGACTTAAAAAATCTTTTCATTACTCCTAGCTGTAAAGAAAAAATCTTTTACGTCCTAGGAACTAAAAGATTTTTATTTTCCGGCGGGTAGTTGTCAAAACTTCCGTTAGTAGTGCTGCAGTCTTTGTAGAAATGCTTCTAGTACAATGCGTTTTATTTATCTTTTCTTATAGTGTAACCTCTTTTTAAGGTTTCCTTTTAAAGTCTTAAGTATGTACTAATATTTGTTATTATTATATATTGATTAGTGATTAATATTTAATGTTTTTTCATTGTCTGCTACCTCGGAAAAAATAGCATATGCTACGCGACTGTGAAGTTTTTTTTTCTTTACCTTGGCAATATTTACTGTCGAGCGAAGCGAGACAGTAAATATAATTGCCGCGGTAAAGAAAAAACTCACTTCACAGCCTAGTAACATAATATACTATTTCAGGCACGTCTATGCCTCGGAGAGAGGCGAAATTATTCAATGACGGAAGTATAAACCCCCCAATAACTGCTTATTATCTGTAAAAGGGACAAATATAATATAGATCATAGAAAAAATAATGTTATTATTTTAAAATTTAAATATAAAATATTTGTTTTATAACAACAATTAACCTTTTCAGTGAGAGAAGATGTACTCCAGACTGCTTGAATTAAACTTATAAAATAAATAATAATTAACGTAAATGTTAAAAATGAGTAATTAAAAACTGCTTTAATATTGTCATGAATTAAAAGTCCACATAACGCATACGTAGTTATAACTAACTGTAAAAATATATTGAGAGTGTACAGTGCGATAGGAAATCCAATGATATTGTTACATATCTTTGAACTATCGACAAGCAAATAATAACAATCTGATAAGTTTGCTATCTCAGAATTTATTTTCGATTTTTTAATCGACTTAATAATGTGTGACATTCTTGATTTGATCACTTCGACTGGTAATAACATCGATTTAACGTACGATTTCAAAATGATCCATGTCATGTAATAAATCGATAAACGTAAATCGAGTACTTTGAACTCGAAGTACCAGTATTTTATTATCACGGCTATCGACCAAATACATAAATCGATAGTAGTGCTCTTATAAAAATATGTAATGCACGTATTATAATCTTTTTTTAGTTTGATTTTATTATCGACTAATTTAATTATTTTAAAAATTCTCTTAAATTTTTTACGGTTTTTTAAAAGGCAAGCAAAATTGACACAGTATGTAATTAAAGTTAGGGCACCTATTACTCCGAACCATTTTATTATCGATTGATTATAATATGTTTTAACAGAAATTATAATCGTATTTATGTATAAAAATATTATACTTGCATTTACAATTAAAGAGTAAATTAATATTTTATATGATATAGAGAAATCGTTTGTTAAAGGGAACACTCCAAAAAAACGTAAAAATCTGTATGATTTTCGTGCGTTGTCGAAATTTGACAGTTCCATCCCCGCTTTCTTGACAGTTAAATAGAAATGTTCGAAATTCAAAGTTCAGCTGAAGTTGGTTCAGCTGCTACCTAGCGGCCTTACTCCTAACTACTAAAGCAATGGATACCACAATTCAGAAGAGTAGCTATGGCTTGAGAAACCCCTGACGTTACCAGTGTAGAAATTTACCCATTGTAATCGGATTTAATACTTTTGAAACTATGTACTTAGTTTGAGCTTCATTGTTTACCAGCAATGCACGGATGTATTGCAGTTTAGCATTTTTATCATTGGCTTTCCTTGGCCCCGTTAGGTTTACCGTGATCCTAAATTCTATTTTATTCACTTATATATACACATATACAATATACATATATATATATATATATATATATATATATATATATATATATATATATATATATATATATATATATATATATATATATATATATATATATATATATATATATATATATATATATCGTCGGCTTACAAAAACTTGCTAAGTCAATTTATTTCTTATTTTGAGTAATTATGTCCAAGTAACTCTAATTTAGCATTTTTTTTTTCTTAATTTACAAGTCAATAGCTTTATTATATTTACTGCTGCTGGCAATTATTCATAATGAGTAAGTCGTATTTTAAAATATTACTTCAGTTAAAACTGGTTAAGTGACTAGGCTAATTTTGAAATCAGTAAGTTTCATTACAACTGGCAATGTTGCAACATAGTTAATTATTTACATAAAAATATATATGTTAATATATGTTAATTATTTACATAATTTTAAGTTGTCATGACAACAAAACTGGCTATGTCGACATAGTCTTAACAACAATTTTACAAATCAGTCAAATGTCAAATATGTACCAGCAAAAATTGACTAAGTCACTATAAATCGGAAAAATTTCGGTAAATATATAATTTTAATGTTGCCATTAGGAAGAAAACATTGTTTTATATCTTCAGTGCTGCTGGAGTCTAGCTGATTAAAAAAAGAAGATATTTGCTATGAGGGACAAAAATTTATGAAATTGTTTGAAGTCAACCACTAAACTTCAAATGCGACTTCCCAAAAATGATTATTTCTGACTTAGCCAGTTTTAGTTGTAAGCCGACGATATATATATATATATATATATATATATATATATATATATATATATATATATATATATATATATATATATATATATATATATATATATATATATATATATATATATATATATATATATATATATATATATATATATATATATATATGGGAGAATGAAGTTCATTCTCTCATGTAGACTCGATGAGTGTGCTACGAAAGACTTCGACTCTGCTGGTGATGGCGGTAGGGATATCCTCATTTGATAACATACGAACTTGCGGTAACAACTCACAATTCGAGATACATATATATATATATATATATATATATATATATATATATATATATATATATATATATATATATATGTATGTATATGGATGTGCCACGCAAGCGTGACCCATAGGAACTGTTCCAACATCAGATATAGCGTCATTAAGATGTTGGCTCGGCATTTCGCCATGTCCTGCATCGTTTCGTCGCGTCCGACTCATCTGGGGCCCGACGATGCCCACC
Organism: Gerris lacustris; assembly: GCA_951217055.1. NCBI lineage: Eukaryota > Metazoa > Arthropoda > Insecta > Hemiptera > Gerridae > Gerris > Gerris lacustris. The sequence goes on from OX578286.1 coordinate 33,096,084, forward strand.
CAACTCTGGACCTATACTAGATCAAGAAGATCAGATATAGGACTTATCAGAGACGAGCGTGCTCTCATACCGCTATTCTTGCTTGGCTGGCAAAACACATCAGCAATGTAATACCGTGTTTTTGCACACTGCAAAAGGCTACACAATTTGTGAGAGACACCAAGGGATGTGCCACGCAAGCGTGACCCATAGGAACTGTTCCAACATCAGACATTGCGTCATTAAGATGTTGGCTCGGCATTACGCCATGCCCTGCATCGTTTCGTCGCGTCCGACTCATCAGGGGCTGTCGCGAAAGCGATAAAATTAGTTTATTTATTTTTTTGAAAAACTTGTCATGTCAAAATTTTGAAGTGAAAAATGAAATATATGTCGAAAAGAGGAAAAAATTTAATGTTGTGTTAAATGTAATAAGAAAATATAAAACCATTTTGAAAAGTTTAGCTCAGACTCCAACAATTAATTTAGAGTAACAAGATTAAGTTATCCGCCTTCAATACATGGTAACATAGAGCGAGGTTACGATCGAAGATTGAAAAAGAAGAGAACAACGAACGTCATCTTCAGAAAAAGGTAATATCTTTCCTGTACTTCGCCCCCGGTTCAGAATGGCTTCCACTGCGAATTCGATTAGGAGGGCCCTAGGACCAGTCAAAAATAGATTAGTTAAGGTAATTGAGAGTATTAGAGAATGGGTTAAGGAAAACGAGAAAGGATTGGCCAATAGGGACAAAGGACTAGATTTCACCGGGAAGTTGGAGAGGTATTCTCAAAGATTTAATGAGATAGTTAAGCAAATAGAAGAGGCGTCAAAAACGGAGCAGGATTTAGGCAAATATGAACAAGATATTGAGGGGTGGACGGAAATTATGTTGGATGCTGACGAGGTAGGGGTTGAGCTAAAAACAAGGCTAGACAAGCATAAAGAGACACAAGTAAATAAAGGTGACGTAGGTCCACAATTCATATTGGAGTCGGTTTCAGCCAAACTCCCGAAACTGGTACTTCCAACTTTTTCGGGGGTAAGGTTAAATTGGTTTGAGTTTTGGGAAAGATTTGAGGCAGCCGTACATTGCAGAAAAAATTTAAGTCAAATTGATAAATTCAATTATCTAAAACAACAACTGACGGGGAATGCGGCGCAATGTATTGCTGGATTCGCTTTGACAGCTAATAATTATGACGAAGCTGTCAATTTACTAAAAACTAGGTTTTCAAACAAAGATTTAATTGTCGATGACATTCATGCAAAATTTCGAAATTTAGGTCAATCAAACAATAACATTTCAAAATTACGTTTTACTTTAGATCAAATTGAAACTTTTTGTCGTTCGTTAGAAGCTTTAGGAGAAAATATCGAAAATTCAAATACAATTGCTTTAATCAGGTCAAAATTCCCACCTGAAATTCTGTTACGTTTAGAGGAGTTAAAAATGTATGATACGGTCAGCGAATCAGAAAAGGATAGGGGTTCCACAAAATCAGATTCTAAGAAACTCAGGAAGCAATTGGACTTAATCATAGGTAATAGGGAAAGAATAATGGAAGGAACAAGACAAGAATTAGGGTATAGTAACAATGCACAAAGTACTCGTAAGGATGATAGTTTCTACAAGCGCGACGAAAAATCTGTAGGTACAACTGGAATGTTGTTGGCAAATCACAGCCTAAAGTGTAGGTACTGTTCTCTTGAACATTGGTCAGACGAGTGTACAAAATTTCCTACCGTAGAATCTAGGAAAGAGTTTCTAAAAGGGTGCTGCTTTAAGTGTTTAAAGCGGTCGCCGCACTCCTACAGAAACTGTGAAATAAACAGGGCTTGCTTTTACTGCAAAAGTAAATCGCACCATCGTAGTCTATGCCAACAGATAGACGTTAAACCAGGCTCTTCCACTTTAGGGGAATCTAAAGGAAACGAGGTGCAACTTATGGTAGATGTACCATTGGTTTCGTTGCAAACAGCGACAGTTGAGGTAAGAAATAAAGAAAACGGGTGCACAGCGTGCCGTCGAGTTATAATGGATAGTGGCAGCCACCGCTCTTACATTGTGGAGTCGCTGGTCAAACAATTAGGTTTAGTGAGACAACAGAAAGAAACACTGAATATTTCTGTATTCGGCACATCAAAACCGAAATTAATTGAATCCTACACAGTGGAATTTCAAATAATATTGTCAGATGGATCACTAATGACAGTTAATGCTAATGTAGTTCCCTTTATCGTAAAAAATCAGATTCAGTTTAATAAACATTTGAATACAGCAAAGCAAAAATTTCCAAACTTAAAATTTGCTGATAATCCCACACTAGTAAAACAAAATTCCGAAATTCAGATTTTGATAGGGAATGATTATTATTTTGATGTAATTAATTTAGAAAAAATCGAAATTCAACCAGGATTATATATTATAAGTTCAAAATTTGGGTGGATCATTTCTGGACGGGACATCAACTCAAATCACGATGGAGTACTAACTAATTTAATGATGTTTAATAGGGAGGAAAGAAAGGAAGGAATTAGTCAACAGGACAAAAACTCGTCTATTTTAGAAGAAAAGGGATTGGACTTAAAAATTGTGATGAACCTTGAAACGTTAGATATAAAAGAGAGTTCTGTAGAAGAGTTAGAGGACGACTGTTCGTTGCAACAGTCGAAAAATAGGATCAATAATAAAGATAGTAGGTACTTGATTTCATGGCTGTGGCGGCAACATCCGCCAGGAAAATTATTTAAAATATGTTCATTTAAATTTCTTAAAAGGGGCTTTAGGGTAATTGTTGGTAAAGAAGGGGCAGTTCGCAATTGTAGTTGTGGATGTCGAATCTGTTCGAATGGGGGCGGAGGAAGGCGAGGTATTAACCCCGTCGCATCTTCTTTATGTGCGAGATACTGTGAACTTTGGTATGGACGACTCGAAACAAACTTACGTCTTCAACAGGAATCAGAGAAGTTTTCAAATATAAACATAAAGAAAGGGAAAAAGAAAAGACTGTCTTTTATGAAAAGAAAAGTCAGAAAAAGGGAAGATGGAGGGCATAAAAAGAAACACCTACCTCGACAACAAGGGAAATTTGGTAGAATTGAAAAGTTAAACGTCAGTCAGGATAGGGGGGTGAAATCAGCGGGAGTGCAAACCGAAAAGTCTGCTGTGACGCGACCGATACCAAACTCTATACTCTGGAAATTACGGAGAATCCCAGTGAGATGGAAAATGGCAACTGATTTTTTGTTGTTTTTTTGTTTGCTATAATTATTTTAATTGATCGAACAAGACGACCAAAGGGTCTTGTTTGTTATGTTTTGTTAAAATCAATTTGTTTGTTTGAAAGTATATTTTATGTTGCTGTTAATTGAAATTTTAAGAAAGAAAAAAAGAAGTTATATAAATGGAAATGAAGAGTGCCTACAGCTACTCATCGACGTTTGCATCGGGCGGAGTGTCGCGAAAGCGATAAAATTAGTTTATTTATTTTTTTGAAAAACTTGTCATGTCAAAATTTTGAAGTGAAAAATGAAATATATGTCGAAAAGAGGAAAAAATTGAATGTTGTGTTAAATGTAATAAGAAAATATAAAACCATTTTGAAAAGTTTAGCTCAGACTCCAACAATTAATTTAGAGTAACAAGATTAAGTTATCCGCCTTCAATACAGGGGCCAAACGATGCAGGACATGGCGTAATGCCGAGCCAACATCTTAATGACGCTATGTCTGATGTTGGAACAGTTCCTATGGGTCACGCTTGCGTGGCACATCCCTTGGTGTCTCTCACAAATTGTGTAGCCTTTTGCAGTGTGCAAAAACACGGTATTATATTGCTGATATATATATATATATATATATATATATATATATATATATATATATATATATATATATATATATATATATATATATATATATATATATATATATATATATATATATATATATATATATATATATATATATATATATATATATATATATATATATATAATATATAATTCATAAATAACATAACTTACCTTATCCTTTATACATTGAACCCTGTCAGCTATCATTATTAAATTGAACGATGTGATGACACACAAAAGTAACATTATTGTCTCTAAATGTTTATGTGCCATAATTTGATAGTTAAAAGAATAATAAAAAGAAAATATGAGGAAGTAAAACGTCAGAACAATTTGTATTAAAAGTGACAACAAGTAAAGTAAAACAGGAAAACCAATAACAATGCTTAATTCTTTTGAACAATCAAACAAAACATTATAACAATTTAATAATTTAATTAAATCTTCTGTTTTATTTGTATTATTTATCAATTTATTTAACAATTCAAGTCTTAATATAATCGGATAAGTAGGTAAAAATGAACATCTAACGTGTAAATTTAAATAAACCCATGTAAAATGGTAAATTAACATATAACCGTACTTATCTTCACTATTCCTCGGGTAATGTTCATTACAGTATATCCATATAATGAACAATAGTTCCAAGAAAATCGCCAGAATAAATTTGACATCATAAAAATATTTTATACTTACATCAATTAATCTATCAAAATTATTATATAAATTTAAATAAATCCCTTTTAATTTATCTCTATAATTTAACGTAGATAAATAATAAGATACATAACTCAATATAATAAATATTGATAAAATAACGTACGAAATTACAATACTGTTATAAGAATCGTTCGTTTTTTTTCTTGAATAATAATCAATAACAACACATGTGTATATTATTAATATCAATACGTTAATAAATGTACAATATATTAAATGTTTAAAATTGATATCGAAATTACTGTTCAAAAAGAAAATACCGATCAAATTTAAAAATTTATATTGATACTTAACAGCTTTAAAATTATGTTGGTTTAGTAAGTTCATTTTAAAAATTTAAAAATCAAAATTCATAATTTCGACTAAAATAATAATTGTCTTTATAATTGCGCACTTTTATTACAAAATGTAACAAAAAAAAGTTAAATTAATTAATTGTTACTTCTTTAGATTGTTACTCCTCTATGTCTATTTTTAGAATATAAATGACTGACTAAATATCTATTAAGACAAAGGGATGTTTAGTCCAATGTACTTTGGGACAATGGAATATCACACTTCTGTTTTTATAAGTGGAGTAACAGTCTAAAGAAGAACATTCTGTACACCTTCTTTAGATTTTTATTCCCTTCTGTGTTTTTTATAATTGGAGTAACAATCTAAAGAAGTGCCAATTAATTTTATAAAAAACATTTTGTTATTATTATTTTTTTAATAATTTATGTAAATATATTCTTTTAGTCCAGGAGATAGAGTGCAAAAAAGTGTTTGACTAACATCAAGCTAGAATTTTGTATACAAGTAAATGTTTTGGTGCCTTTTAAGAATATATGGTCGGCAAAGTTCGTCTGCGGGACATAGCTTGGCAATAGGCATTTGAAAAAAACAATCCGGTGGAGAGCGGGCATGTCCAACCCTTTTTGGTGGACAATGTGATTTGTATGATCCTAAGTACAAACTTAGTTAGTAGACCAAAATTCATGTTAATGGTAGATTGTCCCTCTGTACACTTTGATTTGGAGTAATATTTGACTAACTAACCTATTAAGTGACAATTACCATCAACTTGATTATTGGTCTACTAACTAAGTTCGTACTCAGGATCATGAAAATCACATTGTCCACAAAAAAAAAAACGGGACATGACCGCTCTCCACCGGTTTGTTTTTTTCAAATGCCTATTGCCAAGCTATGTCCCGCAGACGAACTTAGCCGATCATATATTCTTAAAATGCAATTTCTAGCTTGATGTTAGTCAGACACTTTTTTGCACGTTATCTCCTGGACTATTTGTTCTGTAGTGTATTTATATAAATATATGTATGATTTAGTATTTTTTTATGATTATTATTTTTAAACAAATTATACATAAAATTCTAACCAGATCACTTTGTTTAAACTTTGCTGCTTGAAACTTAATTTTTGTTTTCTTAATAATTTTACTTAATGAATATATACATTTTAAATAAATAATTTCTACATTTAAATACAAAAGATTTCAATTGATAAAACATTCCATTAAATGATATTTTTTAAAAAACAACATCTAGTAATTAAGATTTTAATCTTGGCTTTTATTATTTTTAATTAGTTCAAATATAATTGATTTGGCAATTAATATTTATAAAAGATTGGTATAAAGAGCTACCTATTCAACATTTGTAAAATTAATGTATCTATTAAATAAAAAATTAATTATTTAATAAAGCTTCTTTTTCTTTTATACGTAATATAAAATATTCAATATATTATTTTATTTATGAATAGAAAGTTATTTATTATTCCAGATTAAAATATAACTTAATAGTATTAAAGGTATCTTAGTGTTACAATAAGCTAAAAAATTATTTTATCTAAAATTTTAATGTTTTAGTTATTTACCAGGTAAAATATTAATGATTAAATATCAAAATATAATGATTAATTATTCAAAATTATTGATATGATTTGGGATTTTATTTTCTTTAAAAAGTAGAGCATATTAATACAATTTTAAAACAAGTATTAACATATCAATAAAATTCAAAAATATATTAAAATATAAGATAAATTATATTATTTTAAGTAAGGTTTAATTTTTAAATATGTATTTAATTTAATATCATAATTATTTATTTAATTAAAAAATAGTTTAAATTTCTTTTAGTTAAATAATGTTACATTTATGGAATTTTGAACATTTGAAAGGGATTTTTGTATTTTTAAGAATTATTGGTGTATTTCCTTTAGGAAATTCGTTATCTATAAATTATTTTCTTATCTTTTATTGCTTGTCTTTAAATATATTATCATTGTCATTGTACATAGATACATTAGTGTTTACTATACTCAATAATCAAGACGAAGTAATGAAATGGATAGCAATCCAAGGTTTTCTAACTGTACTTACTCAAATAATATATTTTATTTGGTGTGTTAAAAGTCGACGTAAATTTCGTGAAATATTCGATTATTTAGTCAAAGTCGATGATTTAATCGGTCGACCTTTACATCGATTTCCGTGGAGATTTGTTCGATCTTTAACTATCGAGTTAATACTATTAATCTTATTAATGACATTTGATTTTAAAATTAATCATGACATACGTATATCAAGTTATGGTGAAGCTTCTCATTTCTTTACATGGATGTATGTAAATTTACACGTTAAATCATTACTTCTACCAATCGATGCAATAAGATCGAGAATGGATTACTTGGTCGATTTGATCAAGAAAAAACCGATAAACTACCCTAAAATATCGATTATTTCGGATTGCTATTACCATCTTGTGGACAGTTCTAAAATAGCCAACAGTATAAATGGATTTCCGGTAGCCATTTTCACTCTGACTCACTTCATTCAAATAGTTATCTCATGTTATCTTTTCCATAGATATATTTACTATTATTATGACATGGAGTATCTTTACAATGCTATAATGACTTTTATTGCAATAACTTTTTTCATTTATAATCTTCTTTACATTGTCCGAGTGACGTCATTGCTTTCAGATAAGGTTTGTATTATGTAAAAATAAAATCAAATAATTTTTGACTTAATATATACTTTTATGGTAGGTAATAAAATAACAGAACTGAATGTATTGTGGTATTTTTTAATAAAATATTAAATTTATATATATATATATATATATATATATATATATATATATATGTGTGTGTGTATAGTATATATATATAATATATATATATATATATATATATATATATATATATATATATATATATATATATATATATATATATATATACATCGGTAACATTTGTACCAAATTATTATTACCTGGCCGATTGTAATCTTATTTAATACATTAGCATTTTCAAGTAATTAAGACATTTACTCAAAACTTTTAAATGCAATTACTTAATTTTAAATTATGTATAATTTAATATTTATGATATTCTTAAAATCGCAATTAAGATCCATTAGTAGAAAGAAACAAGTATTAATCAATAGAATAAACAATTGACAGTAATTAAACTCTTATAAATAAACTCTTTTTAGTAAACCCTTTTTTAAAGTAAATAAAGTGCCACATTATGTAAATAAACAGGGTTTTCTGCTCCCAGAAGTCAATACTTTAAGAGGTGATACTACACCGAAAAATAAACCAAAAGTTACGATAAACTATTTCATTTTCCGACCAGTTCTGGAGTTATAGACATAAATTGAGTATTTAATAAATCACAACTTAATCTTTAATAACGTTTTATTTTAAAATATAAAATATCAATCAAGAGAATTTCTAGCATGCACTATTTTAAAAATCAGCTTTTCACAGATTCTATTAAGCCTTCTATAAAGCCGATTAAAAATGAAAAGTTATGCTGATTCTTATTAGGGTCTGTAGAGTATTAATAATCTCAAATCAAACCTCCCCCCCCCCCCCTATATTTCACCTCCTTTGAGGTATCTTCAGGCCTTTAAAAATTCATCCTAAAACATAACTTTATTTTTAGCGAATTTTCGAAGGAAATTAAGCTATTGCAATGGATTCAAAATGTTTGTAATGCGAATTTTTTAAAAATTTTTTCCATGGAAATCCATTTTAGCTATTTTTAATCGATTCCTGAAATATAACACTTTTTTCATGTATGTATGTATGTATAATGAATATATGTATGTGTCATTCCAGATATCTCACCCTATGATGCACTTAAAATATCTAAAAAAAAAAAATTCTTAAAAAAGAGTTCATTTAGTGGTTAAATTTTGACAATTTAGGGTAAAAAATAGCATAAAAACGGGTGTTTTCCATTTTACCCGACATGCATCTTGAAGAGTAAATACTATTTTGACTACACAGTGGCTGTGTACCAAATTTTATTTCCATCCATCCAAATTCTAAACTAAAATTTTCCTATATTATCATAAGCCAATACGCAGATTTCTTTGAAAATTCGCTCATTAAATCATGGTGCATGACTGGTCTTTTTTTGTTAGTTCCCAGCTTTTCGAAGATAACGGAAGCTACGTGATCGTTCTGAAAAACGATAATATTTCATCTCTCCGATTTAAAAAATTCCAAGACAGAAATCCGTTTCAGACATCAGGGAACATTTTTGGTTCCGTGTCTATCTGTCGGTCTGTCGCTCATTTTTTGTGAATTAACATATATCTTAAAAACCAACATATTATCTACTAGTCCGATTTTATTGAAATATGTATGGTAGGTCATAATTAGCCATTTCTTGGTCCCATTTAAGTTTCAGCCTTCTGCGCCTATTTGTTTCTTTTTCACATACGCACAAACATACATTTGTTTACACCTATATCTTCAAAAGTACTTATCTGATTTGTATGAAACTGTAAACTGTTATTGTTTATCAAAAGTAACCCTCAGATTAATTCGACCCGTCTCCGCTCTTTAACTTTTATTTAAATTGAAACTTAAATTTATGTAAAAATCAAAACAATTTTGACAGATTAAAAAACCGGAGGAAACAAATGAACAAATTAGACAATAATGGCTTGTAAAAACATTAAATCACTAAAGTACGTGATAGGGTGCGAAGAAGCTATGTGCCACACCAATTGACAGTCTATTTTTCAAATTTTTAAAAAATATAATTAATTTTTGAATTTTTCAAACGGCCTTACAAAGGGCTGACTAGAGTCTGCTAAATATTTAAATTAGTTATTTATGTAACTAGGCAGCAAAATGGAATTTTACAGACGAGTGATGTAGTTAGCCTAGACCGGAGGCGTGGGCAGGCTACGAAAATTAACTGCCGAAGCGAAGCCGAGGCAGGTAATATACCTAATTGACTGCAGAGGCGAAGCCGAGGCAGAAATTTTTCCTTGCTGCCTTGTGCATACAATATTTTATCTACTTACGCTATTTAGATAAAATATAGAAGCTTAGGTAAAAGAGTTAGTTTGAGATGAATCGACAACAAATTAAAACCAAAACAAGTCGTGCTCCAGTGTTGTAATTTCTTGCTCGAGATTAATTATTCAAAGACCTAGACTTCAAAGTAGGAGAAAAAGAAGGATTGGCAACTTAATTATTTTATAAATAGTAGAGAATGATTGGCTAATGTAGTGACGTTGTAGAAATCAGGTTGGCGACACTGCTTCTTGGACCTTGTTTATCATTGTTTTTTAACCTGCATCTAAATAACCTTCTATTTGAGTTTAACTGCAATTCTTATTTCATTTTAATATTAAATCTCTTATATCTGCTATTAAAAGTTCTATCAATTATTGTTATTTAATAAAACTGTGTATTTTCTCCTTAATGGAGGTAAAATATTGTATGTAACTCGGGAGTAAAGTGCTGGAATTTCCCTCGCGATAAATATCTTAGCGTTATTAAAAATCAAATTCCCTCGGCTTCGCTCGGGATTTAGGGACCATTGTTCCTTAGACTTCACCTCAAGAACTAACTGTTTTCCTGAGGGAATAATGGCTTACTTTACTTCCTAGGTGCATAAATAACTAATATACCAAATAATTTTGAGATTTTTTCTTTTGTTTTATCTAATAAATGTTTGTTGTTCGATACTAATATTATATCGTCTGCGTATACTACCATCAATATATATGATTCATGTTCTGTAAATTTGTATATATACGGATCTTCTTCCTGTTCGCATAATTTTAAGTTCCACTCTTAGGAATTCGTAGGTACAAAATGAAGGAAATGGAAATTTATTTTCTTTTATAAAATTTAATAGTAATTACATTATTGACTCTATCCCTTTATATTTAATTGCTTTTTCTTTATTATAAATTAATATTTAAAGCATTCTTAGATTGCTATTAAGATCCATTTGTGAAAAAAAAATCAATAGAAGTAAAAGAATAAATATATTTAAAGAAATTAATGTTTATTGTAAAATCTATTTTAAAGTAATTACAGTATTCCATTATATAAATGTATAATAGGTGGTCTAAATGTAATTTAAAATTCTTTGACAGGACTCTCTGCAGAAGGAATCTTGTTGTTTATATATATTCATTATCATTATTCTTATTTAGTCCAAATTAATATTTTTCAGGCAATCTCAGTCCATATAAATGTAGGGACTCTACTTTGAGAGTTTATAATTAACTTGATTTTTTATTTTAGATAGCTATCTTTATCATGTTAAATTTATTGAATTTCCAAAATTTAAAAATTATCTATCGATTCTTAAGAATTTTCGGTGTTTTTCCTC